>OZ017738.1:283247498-283374998 GCA_963969285.1 Odontomyia ornata
TCCTAACCAAGGTAGATTCCTTCCAATCAACTCAAATTGGGGTGAAAATCGGAAGAAGAACCATCCAGAATTAACAAATAGCGAAGTCCCTGTAAAGCGGTCTCGCCCTACATCCATGCTAGCAGCAACCTTAATAACCCTACTCGTTCTGCCCGCCATTAGCACCGCATCTCCCCCTATAACTGTTGATCCATTCACGAAGGACCCTGGAATTTACTTCGAAGCAATCGGACAAGCAAAGCTAGTAACTAACGAATGGAACGTAATTACCTTCTATGATTTAAAACACTACTGGGAAGAATTAGATGGGATTCGCAAGGGTATACTCAACATGAAAAAGCAATACACAAACTTTGCCCTCTTGTTAAGGCATGCGAAGATTTCAACCAAGCCACGTCAGCCACAACTAAGGCATCCGCAGAAACTCCCAAGCCTAAACAACTCAAAAAACGGCATCCTAACCAAGGTAGATTCCTTCCAATCAACTCAAATTGGGGTGAAAATCGGAAGAAGAACCATCCAGAATTAACAAATAGCGAAGTCCCTGTAAAGCGGTCTCGCCCTACATCCATGCTAGCAGCAACCTTAATAACCCTACTCGTTCTGCCCGCCATTAGCACCGCATCTCCCCCTATAACTGTTGATCCATTCACGAAGGACCCTGGAATTTACTTCGAAGCAATCGGACAAGCAAAGCTAGTAACTAACGAATGGAACGTAATTACCTTCTATGATCTAAAACACTACTGGGAAGAATTAGATGGGATTCGCAAGGGTATACTCAACATGAAAAAGCTGTGTGCATCAATCACTATTCAAGGCCAAGTATGCACTCAAACCTTACAGCAGTTCACACACCAACTATCTCATATTGAGCAACTAAACGAAATCCTTCACAAGGGAGGAGAAGGCAGAAGATACCCTACCAGAAGAAGAAAAGCACCACTGCACATCGTGGGTAACGTCGCTAATAAATTTTTCGGTATTCTAGATTCAGACTACGCAATATACCTTGAAGATGAAATTGAAAAATCACGAGCCAACGAACATTATCTAGACTCACTCATGGAGAATCAAACCTCACTTCTCGAGTCCACCACAAACCTTTTTAATAAAGAGACGTACCATATCCAGGAACAATTTAAGGCAATAGACGATTACTTAAAACAACTATCAGACGGTATAAGCAGTGTATCTCAGCAGCAAACTTTCATCACATTTTGCTTCCGCACCATGATGGCACTACACAGTTACCAAGAAACACAAAGGGCATTATGGGATATACCGCTTGATCTACAGCACGGCATCATCAATCCATTACTTCTCACTCGGCGACAACTTCAAGAACAAGTAACGCTCATACGAAAGGCACTTCCTCCAAGTCTAAATATCCCGATCAGTCGAACAGTTGGAGATCTATCATTGTACAAGACGTTTTCGGTACATGCCAAGATGACCAAATCCTTTGTAATTTTTCAGCTGAAGCTGCCACTAATCAATTCCGAAGAATTTCAACTGTTCAACCTGATACCTGTTCCCATTAGACAAGCTCAAGAGTCATATCTCATCCAACCATCTACACGATATCTGCTAGTAAATCTCCAGAGAAACCAACACTACCCGATCAACCAACACGAATTGGATAAATGTACACTCACCAAGGACAACACATTCCTGTGTGTTCAACATCGTCCATTGTACAATCGGCGATCCAGCATCAACCAATGCGAAATCACTCTCTTAAACCACGAGGAATCATCTTCTTGGCAACGTTTCTGGCTACCTACCAACAACACGAACTTTTGGATCCAAGCCCACCAACAAAACACGTGGATCTATCCGCTACAAGGGACAAGAGTATTTGACACAACATGTTGACAGGGAGTCACCACACAAACACTACAAGGAAGTGGTGTTCTACATCTAGAACCTCAGTGTGAAACCAGACACGATACCATGACGATTAGGTGATTAAACACATTCACGTCAGTTATGAACTACACGTTTACACCATCAGCCAATTTCACACAGATAACCTTCAACAAAACCGACTTCATAAAATCATCATCCACCGACTTCCTTATCAACACAAAAGCTGCTGACTGGAACGAAATCGTAAAGCAACTCTCAACGCATCATTCTCCACAGTTACTACCTTCTGATAGAATAAACAATCATCCCATCCACCACTATACACTCGGCTACATCCTAACAACCGCAACAATTATTCTGATCGTCTGGACTGCGTTGAAGAAATTCAGACGAACGGAAATAAAACCTATTCCTGCGCAGCGCAAGGTCATCAAAGACGACTCATTTTCATTTGAACTGGGACAGTTCAAGGACGGGGAGAATGTTCAATGAAAATTCACATAAAATTGCGCGCACCAACAAAATCTAATTTCCTCGCGCGATTAACGTTCAACGTACTCTGGACTGCACCTGAGCCGACTTAATATGCAATTTGCACATTCCAAACATTTTTTATTTCCGCGCGCGATCAATGCCCCAATTACAAATAAATTAATTCGTGTAATATGCATACTCCGAAAATTTCATTTCCACGGAGATCATGAACTTTTTGCTGACCACAACATCAAACATGTGACAAGCTGCAATGAACTCTAGGAATTCTCAACGACTCAGCACTAAGGCAATGACAGCGCTACTAAAAATTGAATACTTGTAAAAATTGTACTATAGAAGACTTTAATAATAAAATTATGTTATCAGTTGTTCAACAGGTATTTTTTGAGAAGCCAGACGAAACGCCGTCTGACTAAAGGGCAACTATTTTATGTATTTGCTTTTTGAACAATATATATATATATATATATATATATATATATATATATATATATATATATATATATACATATATATATATATATATATATATATATATATATATATATATATATATATATATATATATATAATGACATTAATGAGTGATGGTAGCTGTCAAGCTTTTCTCTCAAAAATTTTGAATTTATCCTGGTAAATCTTAGTTATCTATAGTAAAACAATAAAAAATCTTCAATCGTAAAGTGCATCTTTCGTGTTTCATTGAAGTGCGGAATTAAAACTTAGTTTGTGAAGTTCATATTTTGTGAAGTTTGAAAACAATAACATAACCTTGATATAGTGACAATGTCTCTAATTAGTTTGAATGATTGCTCTTTCTGTGAAAAAGAGTGCAAAACAGGCGATGATTTCTTTTATTGCGATTTCTGCAAAAGACCGCAACATGCTGCATGCGCTGGACTAAATAGATCTTCTATATTAGCTCTCAAATCTACCAACCAGAAAGTGCTATTTCTATGGACGCAATGTACGGAGAGGAATAAGCAGCACAAGGTATTGCTCAAACTTGTTACCAATTTGAAGGATGAAGTCGAAGAACTTAAAAGTGAAATAAAGCAGTTGAAATCGTCGCAATCTCCACCTGTTGAAATTAATGACATCATTTACGAACTCGAAGATCGAAGGAAAAGGCCAACGAATGTAATAGTTCAAGGCATCACAGAAACGAACACCGAGGGTGATCACCTGAAAACATTGGAAATACTGAATAAAATATTACATCCAGTTATTTTACAACCAAAAGAGGTGAAAACCGCGCGAATCAGTAAGATAAATGCAGAAAAAGTCAGACCAATTAAAGTAATAGCTTCAAACTCAACTATCTCAATTGACATCATACGGAAAAAGACAAACAACAATGTTCGGAGTTATCTAAGATCAATAAATGTTAATAACGTTTCTGATTTAACATTACGGCAACGGGATCATCTAACATCACTAAGGTCCGAACTTGAAGAGGTAAAGAAAAGCAATCCGGATGCTACGATCAAGTATATAAACAGCATTCCACGTATTGTACGTAGGCAATCAAAATACTAGATCTATCGATTTACTACCAGAACACTCGCGGAATTCGCTCAAAACTGCACGAACTTCGTATAAATATATCATTTGCTAATTATAATGTTATTATATTCACTGAAACATGGCTGAAACCGAATATTCTCACTACTGAATTAGGACTGGAAAATTTCAATGTATTCAGATGCGACCGCAATAATTTAACATCAACGAAACAGAAAGGTGGCGGTGTTATCATTGGTGTAAGGAAAACAATAAAATCAAAGGCGTTGAAATGCGAACACAATGATGTCGAACAGCTGATCGTTTATATTGATGCGAAACCCATGAAAATAATCCTCTCTACCGGCTACCTGCCACCGGATGCATCCCCTGATCATTACAGTAAGCATGCGAATGATATAATGAATTGCTCGAAAATTTTTCCTAACGCCAACTTTATTGTCACCGGCGATTACAATCTGCCAGAAATTAATTGGAATTTAGATTCATGGTATTTTAATAATTATAGTTTAAAAAGTAGGAATATAATGGACTCATTTTCCTTTTTAAATTTTAACCAATTAAGTAACATTAAAAACATAAATAACAATACATTGGACCTAGTTTTCTCAAATTTAAATGAAATTGATGTCACCTCTTCTGATTCGCCATTATTACCTATTGATGTTCATCATCCTGCTTTGGATATATGTGTCAAGTTGCCATCACCTCGTTCTTGTAGAAATAATTCTAGTTATTGCGTACTAAATTTCAAGAATGCTGATGATTCTAGCTTGAATGGTAAATTATCTTCCGTGAACTGGCTGGTAATGGAAAACATGCCTCTCGTGGACGCTTTGCATCATTTTTATAACATTATTAATAGCTTAATCGGTACTTATGTTCCTACCATCTGTTATAACAGTGATAAATTTCCAAAATGGTTTTCACCTGATTTGAAGCGCATCATTTTTCAAAAGAAATATGCTCATGCAAAATTTAAAAGCACAGGCAGTTTAGATGACTATAAAATATTTTCCAATTTAAGATCAGAATGCAAAAGACGTTCAAAACTTGATTTTCAATGTTACATTAGGAAAGTAGAATCTCAAATTCCTAGCAACTTAAAATACTTTTGGAGGCACATTAACTCTCTCAAAAACGATTATACTTTGCCTGAATTTATGCATATGAATGGTGTTTGGAGTTCAAGCGAAGTAGAAATAGCTAATATGTTTTCAGATAGTTTCTCGAGAGTTTACACAACTGATATTAACACGTTCGTGCCACCAATATCAAATTATGCATTAAATATTTCTCATCACAAAATTAATCTCTAATAGATAAGCTACTTTCGTTAGACACAACCAAAAGTGCTGGTCCTGATGGCATCCCAAACATCTTTCTAAAGTCGTGTGCCTATAGCTTAACTTTTCCACTACTTTTACTACTCAACAGTTCTCTATCATCAGGATGTTTTCCTAATGTGTGGAAAG
This sequence comes from Odontomyia ornata, assembly GCA_963969285.1. NCBI lineage: Eukaryota > Metazoa > Arthropoda > Insecta > Diptera > Stratiomyidae > Odontomyia > Odontomyia ornata. The sequence goes on from OZ017738.1 coordinate 283,252,865, forward strand.
TTAGTTATGTAATGCCTATTTTCAAATCTGGTGACAAAGCAGATGTCAGTAACTATCGTCCCATTTCAATACTGTCCGCTATTCCTAAGGTGTTTGAGTCTCTCGTCACAGATTTCTTAACTCCGTTACTAAGGCCTATTATAATTGCTAATCAACATGGATTCGTTTCTGGTAAATCGACTGTAACGAATCTTATATCATACCATGTTTACATATGTCAATCCCTAGATAATTATCTTCAAGTTCATTCGATATATACTGATTTCAGAAAAGCTTTTGAAAAATTAACTTTGATCTCCTTATCAGGAAACTTGCAAACATCGGTTTCAATGGAGCTATTTTGAATTGGTTGAATGATTATATTAGAAACAGATCTTCGATAGTTAAAGTAGGTGACCAATACTCCCGACAGTTCTATCCTTCATTAGGTGTACCACAAGGATCTCACCTAGGACCACTCCTATTTCTAATTTTCATCAATGATATCTGTCAAACTCTACATGATGTAGAATTCTTGAGGTTTGCGGATGATTGCAAAATTTTTAAATCCGTATCTTGTTATAATGATATACTGACACTTTAATCAAATTTAGATCAATTTTGTTCTTATGCTAAACAGAATAGTTTGTTTCTTAACACCAGCAAGTGCCAATGTATTATTTTTAACAGATGTAAAACTACACTTAGCCATATTTATAGCATGGATTACATCCCTTTAAAGAGAGTTGATAATGTAATCGACTTAGGTATAATGTTTGATTCATCGTTGAACTTTAATGCACATATAAACAATATAACGGAGCAAGCACGCAGAATGTTAGGCTTTATCATAAGAAATACCTCAACTTTCAGCAATATTCATGGGCTTAAAGCGCTGCATTTCTCACTTGTGAGGAGTAAATTGGAATTTTTATCAGTTTTATGGAATCCCCACTATAAATCTTTTTCTGATCGTATAGAGAAGATGCAATATAAATTTCTAAGATTCGTTGCCTACAAACTTTGCATCCCCCGTGAAAATTTAGATTATTGCCAAATTTTATCCTTGCTTAACATGAATACACTTCAAGCAAGAAGAATGTATTTTGATGCTTTGTTTTTATACAATTTACTTAACAACAATATTGATGTGCCTGAGTTTTACAACATATTTCATTCAGAATTCCACCACGAAACACGAGATCAAATGATCTATACAAGCTTCGAAAATGTAAAACGAACTACTGTCAGTACTCTCCGATTGAACGTTTGGAAAGCTCCGGAAATCATCTTTGTCGACAAGTTGATTTCTTCAATACAAACCGGAGCAAAATAAAAAGTAGTATATTTGAATCCTATTAGTTGAATGTAAGTTGCACTTGACACATGTATCATTATTTCTTTAAATCATTAAGCTCTTTTTCTTCTTATTTTTAGAATTTAAATTAGTTTGTAAATTATTTATCTTAGTGCTAAGCTACGATATACTCAGTAATTGTAATTTATAAGGACAGTTGTCCGTTTATATTTCAATAAATAAATAAATATATTTATCCGAACCCCAACTATCCGAATCAATTTTTGGCGAAATAAATATTTGAAAATGCAGCACAAGCGCGTGCGATAGGATAGTGTACAGGCAATGCCTACGTGTCATTACAATAGCAACGACGCGTTCACTATCCACCGTTCCTCTAACACGCGCTCCCTGCATTCCCACCAGTCTGTCTTATCTGCTTTGCTGCTCTCATCTTTGCTGGTTAAGATCACCCGCGCCTGCGCACCAGAGTATCTATCCACATCCGAGTATTCGACCGCTGCACGTGTTGACATAACGTTTAGCGTCTTCTGCTGTCGTTCGTGTTGACATTGCGTGTAGCGTCTACTGCTGGATTAGTGTCCGAAATGAGTACAAAACGTAAACGTGCTATGCTTTTACTGAGTGATTAAGTGGAAATTGTCAATCAATTAAATAAACATGTGCCTGGAAAACAACTTGCAGGGAGATTTGGCATCGGAGCGGCTACAATATCGGGCACTAACAGCGCTAAAATTTCAAGCTTTGAAAGTTCATTAGATAGTGAAGATGTATGTTCATCTAGGAAAGTGGTGAAAACGCGGTTTTCACGTGCTTCCTAGGGCAACGTTCAATTGGACGAACGATATCAGGTCAAATTTCATGTGAAAGAGCACTGATATTTAGTGAAAAATGGGCATGGTTGAGTTTAAAGCAAGCCAAGGTTGACCCCACAGTTTTGAATCTAGGCATGGGAGTTAGATGTAGCGGGAGAAAAACTATCTGCTGATCGTGAAGCTGCCAGTAGCTCTCTGGAAACTTTTAAAAAGCAAACTTAAGACTACGATCCGGATCTTGTTTACAACGCCGATGAAACTGGTTTAAATTAAAAGGCTTTGCCTAGGAGACCATTGGCATCTAAAAGAGAGGAAAGTGCTCCAGGGCATAAGGTCAGCAAGGAACGTGTCAACATTCTCGTTTGTGCTAACTCTACAGGCAACCATCGGCTACCTTTGCTAAGGATTGGCAAAGCAAAGAAGCCAAGAGCTTTTAAAAATGTTAACAACTTGCCACTGATTTATGTGAACCAAAAAAGTGCATGAATGGATTCGAGTATATTTCCCGAATGGTATAATAAAACCGTCATCTCTGATGTAAAAAATTTTAAAAAGAAACCAGGAAAAAGGGAAAGGTATTACTCATCCTCGACAATGCGCCAACTCATCCGCCAGTTGAGCTTCTTGAAAGTGAGAATGGCGAGTTTAAATGCCTATTCCTCCCACCTAATGTTACTTGTCTACTGCAGCCTATGGATCAGGGCGTGATTGAGGGCACCAATTGATACTTCCGACGCTAGTTGCTACAAAAATTGTTATTGGCTGAAGAGAACAACGAAGAAATAGTTTTGCATTCATATACAAAAATATGGTGAAAAGTGTTTCACTTAAACGAGCTTGGAATAAATGGCACATCGACAAAGGGACAACTGGAAGCCGAAAACCAAAGTAAACACTAACAACAGCAAACAACAGCTGCCGTTGATGAACAGGATCACAGTCTGTCCATGGTAGAATTTGTTGACATTGCCAAGGAAATGACGGGCTGTTAAGAATGCGATGATGATGATGTGGAGGAGTGGCTTCAATGTAATGAAGACGACCAAGGATTTCCTATTATGATAGATGATGAAATTGCAGAGAGTGTCATGAACGAACGATAAGATAATACCAACGACAATGATGAAACCGGGGAAGAAACCAAGGATGAAAATGTTCCCACGCACGGAGAAGCGTTTATTTGTTTTGAAAACGCCTTAAAGTGGATGGGGCGGCAACCGGAATGTGACACAGTACAACTTTAAGCCATCAAGCGCCTGCGGGACCTCGCCGCTTGGAAACGTTCTACTACGTCAAGGCAACGTACTCTCCACGAAATGTTCAAAAAATAAAATCCTGTGACAACATTATATTTTCAAGAGAACTTCATACTAAAGTATGTATGTAACACTTATCATTTAACATTTTATGTACTGTAGCGTTCATAATATATTCTATACGTTGTTTGCAATGTAGGTACACTATAGTAATTAATTATAATGCAACAGTACTGAAAACAAGCTCTTTTTAATAAAATTTTGTTTGAGGATTGCTGCTTGTCCTAAGTGAAAGAACTACATTGTTCTTTCACCCGAGCATTTTTGCTATCAATTTAATAGCACTTTTTCCGCTCGATGGACTTCAGCTGGTTCCAGCATATGGGCTGGTTCCATTAAAAATCTCGCAGTTTCGTTCGAGGTGACCGATAAACTCCTCAGGAGCTGCCACATCAGTCACCTCGGGGCAGCTCGACTGCGGGGTTCCAGGTGATCACGAACCCATATATATATATGTTGCAGCATGGCAGTGCTGCAAGCTCTATCGAGCAATAATTTCCACTAGTACGCAGTGGTGGCGAACTTATAATAAAATTTTGTTTGAGGATTGCTGCTTGTCCTAAGTGAAAGAACTACATTGTTCTTTCACCCGAGCATTTTGGCTATCAATTTAATAGCACTTTTTCCGCTCGATGGACTTCAGCTGGTTCCAGCATATGGGCTGGTTCCATTATAAGTTCGCCACCACTGCGTACTAGTGGAAATTATTGCTCGATAGAGCTTGCAGCACTGCCATGCTGCAACATATATATATATGGGTTCGTGATCACCTGGAACCCCGCAGTCGAGCTGCCCCGAGGTGACTGATGTGGCAGCTCCTGAGGAGTTTATCGGTCACCTCGAACGAAACTGCGAGATTTTTAATGGAACCAGCCCATATGCTGGAACCAGCTGAAGTCCATCGAGCGGAAAAAGTGCTATTAAATTGATAGCCAAAATGCTCGGGTGAAAGAACAATGTAGTTCTTTCACTTAGGACAAGCAGCAATCCTCAAACAAAATTTTATTATAAGTTCGCCACCACTGCGTACTAGTGGAAATTATTGCTCGATAGAGCTTGCAGCACTGCCATGCTGCAACATATATATATATGGGTTCGTGATCACCTGGAACCCCGCAGTCGAGCTGCCCCGAGGTGACTGATGTGGCAGCTCCTGAGGAGTTTATCGGTCACCTCGAACGAAACTGCGAGAAGCTCTTTTTCTTTAAAATATACCCTTTTTTATCCGAATTTTCGGTTATCCGAATGGGGGAGTTCTACTGTATAAATATATATATATATATATATATATATATATATATATATATATATATATACATTTATCTATATATATATATATATATATATATATATCCAAGTATATATATATATATCCAAGTTAATATATATTTATAAACATACACATTTCTATATATATATATATATATATATATATATATATATATATATATATATATATATATATATATGTTTACATATATGTATATATACAATATATACATATATACATATATATATGTATATATATATATATATATATATATATATATATATATATATATATATATATATATATATATTTATATATATACATACATATTGTTTAAATATAGCAAATAAAGAGATTAATTTCTCCTTAGTATTCCTCACGCTAAATATAAATCTAAATAATTTTGCCTCTACTCAAAATAACTATTCCTCACGGCACTGATGCACCAATATTATGAACATGTTTTACTAACACTAAAAAAATTCTACTACGCGTGAAGGGGAATACTGGGCTTCCTGTAGTACCTATTCCTAGGCTGTTTCGCACGAAAAATGTGACAATTACATTTCTTGTATGCTAGAAATTCACCTTACTGTGCACCTACACCATTTAGACCAACCAAACTTATGAACTGAAACGAATTTCACTTCAGAAGAAGCGCTACGATGTTCTCCATGGCCCATTTGGATATCATAGTTAAAATCCGTCTCGAAACCGTACAAAACCTCGAATTTTCGTCGTCACTTCCACATTGATCCATGTGCCGCCATATAAACTAAGAAGCAAAGTTAGCCTACATATGGTTATGTATATGAACGTGTCAATTAGTTTATACGCTTAGGGAGGGAAGAAAAGGAGTAAATGATAGCTCAAAAACTTTCCGAATATCGGCTATGTATTTGTAAGGCTTCCTTGGTTGTATTGGTGGTAGATTAAACCAACGGTAGTCTCAGCACAGCAGGGCAAATTTAATGAAATGGCGGGAAGATTCAAATTGATAGCACCATGATAAAATTATTTAACTCAAAATAGGTTTACATATTTTATTAGTTTCTCATTTAAGGTGTCCAAGGCAAATTTCAGAATTAGCTTAACTTTGGATTATATGCAATCAATGAACATATTGTTATATGTACAAATAATTCTGCGAGCTAATGTCGCAATTTTTTTCACAACAATTAAGAACATTAACAAACGAATTTACTCGAAACCACGAGAACCCAACAAGCATTATCAACATCTGAAAGTGAGTCACTGCCCATTCATTACGCTGCTGGAATGTTCCCGCTAATTCACCAATGTACGAGAACTGAGTTGAATGATTAGAAACCCTATATAAAGGCGAGCTGAATGAATGGGGGATCATTCATTACAACCGCGATAGAAAACTGCGAAGTACAGGCGATATTGATTGTTTGAGTGTAAGTGATTTTAGTAGACAATTGCGATAGAAATTTATGGACAAGTGGAAGGTAGAATTTTAATAGTGAAAAGTAAAGTTGTGAAATTGTTAGTGAAGTGGTTGTGCATTTTTGACGAATTATATAATTTAATTTAAAAGACATTGCGTTTTCACTTTCCCGGAACATTAAATTATTGGCCGCAAACCATAACACGCGACAGTGGTGTCAAGAAGTAAGAAAGAAAATTTTGGAAGTGAAAACGATTGAACATTTTTGAAGTGCACAATAGTGAGAATTAACGTGGAAACTGGTGGAAAAATAGCCGAAACAATAAAAATGCCAGGAAATTTACATCTAAAAATTAATCGATTGAGCATATCGGAGCTCAAAGAGGAGTTGGAACAACAAAATCTGGCCACACAAGGTAAAAAGGCCATACTGGATTCGGGTGAGCTCTCAGATGCGGAAAAAGGCGCAGAAGGTGGAGAAGTAGAAACACCAAAATCAAAGGAGCCAGAAAATGCGCTAATGCAAATGTTAATAGTGATGTCATCCAGTCTGACTGCGAAGCTAGATGAACAATCAGCGAAGCTTAATGAACAATCAGCGAAGCTTAATGAACAATCAGCAAAGCTTAATGAACAATCAGCGAAGCTTAATGAACAATCAGCGAAGCTTAATGAACAACCAGCGAAGCTGGATCAACAAGCGATCGAAATCAAGGAAGTGCAAAAACAGTCAACCGAAATAAAAGTGGAGCTCGGTAGTCTTAACAAACAAATTAAAGGCGTCGAGGAAAAGGTTGACCAGGTCGAGGAAAAGGTTTACCAGGTCAAGGAAAAGGTCAGCCAGGTCCAAGAGAGAATGAACCACGAGATGAAAAAAGTGAAAAAAGCATTGGAAGCAGCGAAGTTAGTAGTAACCACTTCACCAGCTCCGCTTATAACCGCAGCGCAAAGCACATCCAGAAATGTGCCAGCACCAATATTCGATGGGCAAACGGTCTGGAGTATTTACAAGGCCCAGTTTGAAGCTGCCGCAAAGGCAAATCACTGGAATGAACAGGAACGAGCAACTGCACTGATTCTTGCTCTAAGAGGCCCAGCTGCCGAGCTTTTGCAGACGATCCCCGATGAATCGCACTCAAACCCGAATGCTATAATAAATGCGCTCAACATGCGTTATGGAGACGATCATCTAAAGCAGATTTATCGGTCACAGCTATGGCATCGGGTGCAGAAGTCTGGTGAAACCCTACAGCAGCTAGCCCAAGACATTGAGCGACTATCACTTTTGGCTTACCCAGCCTACGACCCAGAACATCGAGATGATGCAGCGACAGAAGCATTCATCAGCGCACTAAAGAGCCCGGAATTGCAACAAGCCGTGCGTTTAGCTCTTAAGCAAACGGTTAAGGACGCATTGGCTTACAGTCTGAACTTTGAGGCAGCGAAAAATGTGACTCGTATCACTGCCCGGGTTCGTGAGGTAGTGACAGACGAGAGCAGGTGTGAGCGCGTCGAAATTGAGCGAGACCCGCATGTAAATGGTGCGCCTAGATGCTGGAATTGCGGAGAGAAGGAACACTCGCAAAGAGACTGCAAGAAGCGTAGAAGACCGAGCTATTGTCCAGGGTGTGCAGCTAGGAGGAGATCCAGACCGAGTCAGGAGCCCAGAATGGAAGCCCTTCAAACAGAGGGGTCCGGAAACATAGTGGTTTGTACTGACACTGATGTACCGAATTCTTCCGAAAGCATTGTATGGGCCAAGCGTGATGGTGGTTCTGGAGACCACCGAGCTTATCTGATAGAGCCAATGAAGACGTCCGCATTGCGCAGTTTGATTGTAGGACGAAGCCTTGTAAGATCTTTAAGGAACGGATATGTGCTGGTTAGAGTCCTTAACATCGCAGACTCAACCACGAGCATCAAAGCGGGAGAAGTCATCGGCAGCTGCCAACCTGTTTCCACCATCACCTCTATGGAAGCTACTCACGACCATCATTGGAAAAGGAAGCAAGACACAGACAAAACCCGGGAATCCACGTCTGCAATATTGAAGCAGGTCAAATTGCCAGTGCAGCTATTCAAACGAGCCTCTGATCTGGTCACCAAGTACAGTAACATCTTCTCAACAAGCCCGGATAACCAAGGCCGAACGAGTTTGGTAACTCACGTCATAGATACACAGGGAGCCAAGCCGATTCGACAAGCACCAAGACGGCTCCCTATAGCCAAACAAGGAGAAGTGAGCGCGCTGATCTCGGACATGGAAAAACAAGGCGTAATTGAACCTTCTATCAGTCCATGGGCTGCGCCTGCAGTTCTTGTAAAGAAAAAAAGATGGTAGCACTCGTTTTTGTGTCGACTATAGGCAGCTTAACGACGTCACTAAGAAAGATAGTTACCCGCTTCCACGCATCAATGACATCATGGACACTTTAGCCGACGCAAAATGGTTTTCTACACTCGATCTCAAGAGTGGCTACTGGCAGGTAGAAATCGACAAGAAGGACCGAGAGAAGACCGCATTTTCAGTTGGGACCGGATTGTGGCAGTTTGTGGTGATGCCATTTGGGCTTTGCAATGCTCCAGCCACTTTCGAATGCCTGATGGAGTACGTGCTACGTGGCCTCACCTGGAAAACCTGCTTGGTGTACCTAGATGACATCATTGTCATCGGGAGAACGTTCGAAGAGCATGTGCGGAACTCAGAAGAGGTTTTCTCCCGCTTGCGACTGGCAAATTTGAAACTTAGTCCCGACAAGTGTACCCTTTTCGCAGCTGAAGTAAAATACCTGGGACATGTCGTAACAGCAGAAGGGGTCAAAATAGACCCTGAGAAAATTGAAGCAGTGAAAAGCTGGCCAATACCAAACAACAAGCGCCAACTACGAAGCTTTCTGGGTCTGGCAACCTACTATCGAAGATTCGTCAAAGACTTTGCCAAAATCGCTAAGTGTCTCCATCAGTTAACCGAGAAAAATCGTCCGTATGTCTGGAATGAACAATGCCAGGTAGCCTTTGAGACCTTGAAAGAGAAGCTGGTTGAATCACTCGTGCTGGCATAACCGAAATGTTTGTAGTTGACACCGATGCAAGCAACGGCGGTATTAGAGCTGTACTCTCCCAGCAGATCGATGGCGAAGAAAGAGTCCTCTCGTATTACAGTCGAGTTCTTTCAAAAAGTGAGAGGAACTAATGCGTGACCAGGAAGGAGCTATTGGCTACAATAGAGGCCACCAAGCAGTTCCACAAGTACCTATATGGCCAGAAATTTGTTCTTCAAACGGACCATGCATCACTGAGATGGCTGCTCAACTTCAAAAACCCTGAGGGACAAGTTGCGAGATGGATGGAAAGATTGCAGTCATACGACTACGAAATTGTTGATCAGAAGGGCGGAGTTCATGGAAATGCTGACGCCCTATCCCGCCGTCCATGTCCAGCTAGCTGCAAGCATTGCCGGCGGATTGACGAAAAGCAGCCGACCGTTGAGCTGCGATTGGTGACGGCCGAATTCGATGAAGGTTGGTCATCGGAGGAGATTCGAAACGCCCAGTTAGCCGATGAAGACATCGGACCATTGCTCGTATGGAAGGAGACGACTGGGCAACCTGAGTGGAAAGACGTTTCGATACATGGCGCAACCCTGAAAAGCTATTGGGCACAATGGAACTCCCTTCATGTGGAGGGTGGTGTACTCAAGCGGAAATGGGAAACGGCGGATGGTAGCTCCTATAGGATGCAAACTATACTACCCAAAAGCCGAATCCACGATGTGGTAAAGGAAATGCATGAAGGATCCTCGGGGGCCACCTTGGTGTTAACAAGACCTTAGCGAAATTGCGGGAAAGGTTTTACTGGCTCCACGCTCGAGAAGACGTAGAGGACTGGTGTCACAGATGCACAATTTGCGCCTCCGTCAAAGGCCCAAAGCGACGACTGAGAGGACAAATGCAAACCTATAACGTAGGCGTGCTATTCGAAAGGATTGCTGTTGACATCGCAGGACCCTTTCCTGAATCTGATTGGGGAAATCGATATACGCTGGTTGTAGCCGATTATTTCAGCAAGTGGCCCGAGGTCTACCCCATTCCCAACCAGGAAGCAACTACCGTAGCTGAACAGCTAGTGTTAAATTGGGTCAGTAGGTACGGCGTACCTTGCGAATTACATTCAGATCAAGGCCGAAACTTTGAGTCACTAGTTTTTGGCGAAATGTTTGAACTACTAGGAATACGGAAAACGAGGACAACACCGCTGCATCCCCAATCCGATGGAATGGTCGAACGGTTCAACGGCACGCTAAATAAACACCTGGCCAAGATGGTCGACGAGAACCAAAGGGACTGGGACCGACATATCCCACTACTTTTGATGGCGTACAGAGCTGCCCAACATGCATCGATGGGCCGAGCCCCAGCCAAAGTCATTTTTGGAAAGACTATGCCAGCCGATATAAAGTACGGAACACCCCCTGAGAAACCCCAAACGATCTCGGAGTACGCAAGTGATCTAAGGCAACGGTTGAACCAGATACATCGGACAGTGCGAAAACACCTCGAATCGGCTACTGACCGCATGAAGACCAGGTATGATCTCAAGGCAAATTCTACTGGCTTCCAGCAAGATGACTTGGTGTGGCTATATAACCCGCAACGGCGAAAGGGTAGGTCTGCAAAGTTGCAACATAACTGGGAGGGACCATACCGAATCACAAAGCGAATTAACGACTTCGTATATCGCATACAGGAACATCGTAAGCCGAGAGCCAAAATGAAAATCGTGCATCTGGACCGTCTTGCCCCATATTACACCAAGGGAGAATTGACTAAAATTGGCGACACATCTTTTCGGGGCGAAAAGAACTGAGGTGGGGGCAGTGTTAAATGTACAAATAATTCTGCGAGCTACCGTCGTAATTGTTTTCACAACAATTAAGAACATCAACAAATGAATTTACTCGAAACCACGAGAACCCAACAAGCATTATCCACATCTGAAAGTGAGTCACTGCCCATTCATTACGTTGCTGGAATGTTCCCGCTAATTCACCAATGTACGAGAACTGAGTTGAATGATTAGAGACCCTATACGAAGGCGAGCTCATTCATTACAATCGCGATAGAAAACTACCATACGCGAAGTACAGGTGATATTGATTGTTTGAGTGTGAAGTGATTTTAGTAGACAATTGCGATAGAAATTTATGGACAAGTGGAAGGTAGAATTTTAGTAGTGAAAAGTAAAGTTGTGAAATTGTTAGTGAAGTGATTGTGCATTTTTGACGAATTAAATAAACTCTTTTAATTTAATTTAAAAGACATTGCGTTTTCACTTGTCCGGAACATTAAATTATTGGCCGCGAACCATAACACGCGACAATATATTTTTAGAGATTATTTATTGTTCTGGAATGAAAATTTCAAATGAAACAACCTTGAATGATTATTGATACAGAATAATTTTATTTTCGCTATTTACAGTATTTATACAATAATTTTACAATGGTTTTTGTTAATTTAGCATGTGTGACTCTAGTCAACATTTTGATGTTGCAATGAACTTTGATGTGTTGTTCCACATAGAATTGCTGTACTTGCAGGGCATTGTTCCACCTGGAATTGCTGTTTTGTCATTTTCAGCTTTGGCTGTTGCATATTTATGTTTGAATTTGATGACTGCTGAAGTTCATTGATCAGAATTATGTTTCTGGTGATTGGAGTGAATTTGGGCCGGTTGTTGACCGTTTAGGTTATTGATCGTGGTAAAGCTTGTGTTTATGATGGTGTTGATGTGTACGCGATGGTGTTGTACGATATTGATGTTGTTACCTTACATTACCGCCCGCCATGAACCTTGCGAGGTTCTTAATCAGTAGATGTTGCAGATAGGTCGTACCATGTTGTTGGTTGATAATTAGGTGTATAGTTGATTTTTTTACGATAACGTCGAATGAAGAACAGACAGATGGCTATTAACATCAAAGTAGTTATGACGGAAAGACTGTTGCTTGTTCCGTGTTGTCGAATGGTTGACCAAAAAGTTGCTTGGTAGTCTTCAACAATAATTTGTTGTTGTTCGATATAAGCTCCGAATGATTCCTGTGTTTTGATTATAGTTGAAGCCGAAAGGTTGGGAATGGTTTGTAGACTTATGGTCTGGTTGACGTTGGGTTGGTGTGGAAGGATATAGATGGAGAAATTTTTCGTAGAGGCCACCCATGTAGCAGGAAGCAGAGAGTTCTCAACTCTGAGGCTGCAATCTTGCGACAGCTTCACCATTCCTGTACCGTTATGGATAATATTTTGGCGATCACCTTGGCATACTGTCTGTCCAGGGGTCGCGGCTGGTGTAGTATACATCCAAGAATTTGCATCGTATAGATGTTTCTACACAATATGCACTGCACATGAATTCCTGCCAAACACCTTATGTATTTCTTTGATTATGCAGTTGGGCTTTGAATTGACGTCGTACAGTATGCTGATGTCCACGAGGTACTCGGCTATAGTTTTTCAAACGTCGTCGGCAGAAGCTTCGAAATACAGCTGCAGGTTGTAATTCACGCCCAAGATCGTTGGCGGCATGTCAAAGTCTTGAAACGTATTGTTCCCAATGGTTTTTGGAACCGGTGTGGGCTTGATCAGGTCGTAAGGGCGTGTGTTTATGATGGGAAGAAATGCGAGTAAATTCAAGTTATTGTCATCGGAACTAATTTGAGTGGGCTCAATTGCCTGGTATAGAATCTGTACGTGGTCGGGAAGTATTGTTTGAGTGTGGCTGATGTCTTGAAGAGCATCGTTTTTTTTCATGCAGTCCCACACGCTTGTTCGTGACGAAAGGCTGGACAGTAAACTGGTATATTTATCGTAGATTTCATGTAAGTAATTTTCTGCTCGCTGATAAGTAGCCAAAATGTGGATGTTGATTTTGTTGTGATCAGTTGTCTTGTACCAACTGCTGAATTGATTGATACGGTCGAGACCTCTTTGGAGTTGCACTTGAAACCGTCTCAATTGCGTGTTTATCCTTCCTGAAGAGCTGTTTAGCGTCTTCGTTGCTATGAGCATTAATTTAGTTTGGCTGTCCATAGATCGGATGATTGTATTTAGGTTGTCAGAAAGATTTTGTTGTCTTGGTAGATTTCATAATTTACCCGAAATACTGCTGGCAGAAGAGTTCCTAGTGCACCTCGCCACTTTCTACTATGTAGTAAACTCAAGATGGTCATTTTATGAGTAATCTAATCCTTGAATTCTTCCAAGTGTTGTGCAAGTTCTGAGCATCCGACTTCAGTTGAAACAAGAGAACTGGCTTGACACAGTCCACGAACTTTGGTTACCACTGCCTCTACATTAGTTTCATCGTACCTCAGGTTGTTCCATGGTACTTAAAGTTGCATTTTAAGTGCTCCTCTATGGATTCGTGCTGTCCCAATGTGTTCAATGTAGAATCCAGTTGAAAGTTGAGTAACACTAACGTTACAATTTATTTGTGGAAGTACGTAGCAAATTACCAGCAAGGAAAATAGCAGTTTTGAAGCTAAACTTGAGGTTTGTGGCTACTTTAGGATGCGTTTTTCTGTTTCTGGTTTTGTTTTCTTTGCGTAGTTAGTTAGATATTCGGACTATGTATCTCCAATTGGTGCGAAATTGCTTCTCTTTCTTCTGTTGGTCTGTGTAGTTGCTAAAAGTGTGCTTGTAAGAGGTAATTGCTTATGTTGTTCCGGTGGAGCATCAGGACTTGAGTTAGTGAATGGTAGTTGGCAGATTTTCATAATAGGATGTCTAGTTACTCTATCGTGAACCTTGACGGAGACAACACGTACCAAATCATCAGGTCCAGGATGTACGTCCGTCACTCTTGCGAGTGGCCAGGAGGTGACCGAAAATTATCAGCCTTCACAAGAATGAGGTTCCCGACTCGAAGGTTGGGTCGAACGTTCACCCATTTTGGCCTTTGTTGAAGTCGGCTTAGATACTCGAGCTTCCACTTATTCCGGAAATGTTTTCGGATTTGCTAAACGGTTTCCCATTTACGATCAATGTGCTTATTTGATGAAATGGATGGGATTTCAAATGAATTGCATCCGGTTCGAAAGTGCCCTAGGGTAATGGCTGTACAATCTGCGGGGTCGTTGCTTACTTCGCAAAGAGGACGGGAATTGAGACATGGCTCTATCGGAGCTAGGAGAGTATATGATTCTTCGATTGTAAGCAATTGTTCAACGATTGTCCGGATTAAGTGTCGTTTCATAGACAGGAGAAATGAATTTCTACTGGATTTCTTCATTTGCCAGGAGCTCTACACAGTGTTTCGTAGCTTCTTTAAATGCTTCTTTCAACTGTTTTTCGCTGCCTGGAAAGTTAGTTCCCCAGTCGCTATAGATAGTGTGGCATTTTCCTCTGCAAGCAATGAACCTTCGAATTGCTGCAACACATGCTGGTGTTGAAAGACCACTGACTGCTTCTAGATGGACGGCTTTGGTTAAGAAACAAACGAACACGGCTATATATGCTTTAGTCGTTTTGCTCCACGTCCACTACTCCATTTGATCGTTATTGGACCGGTGTAATCAAGACCTGTCTGCGCGAATGGTTTTTCCATTTGAAACCTATGTGATGGCAGCTGTCCCATTAACTGGTTTCCTGGACGTGCAGTGGATTTAAAGTAGGTGAGGCATTCGTGCAGTATGCTCTTGACGAAAGACTGTGCGTTGGTGATCCAATACTGCTGCCGGATCGTTGCTAATACCAATTGTGTTCCTCCATGTAATGTGGCGAGATGATTCTGTCTGATGATCAACTTGGCAAAAGAGTCCGAGGAATAATTGCTGGATGTTTCGCGCGTTCGCTGATTGAGGCATAATGTAACCTTTCTCCCACCCTGAGGGATCCGTGCGTGTCAATCCAGGGAGCTAAAGACTTTATGCTGCTATCGTTGGACACTTCGGTCTTTTTGCGCAACGAGCCAATTCTTGACGGAAGGTGTGTTGTTGGGAGAGATGTATGCAATTTAGTTGGGCTTCGTGGAATTCTTCGACAGTTAGACTTCCTGTCCGCTTGTTGGTCGGATGCAATGCGTTGTAGGCAAATCGTCTAATGTATGACACAACTTTGAAAAGTTTGGGTAGCGGCGAGTATTTCTGGTTCTGGACTGGGTTCAGTAGATACGATACTGTCTGAACGGGCTTCATCTGTCACTGCTTCTTGTTCAATTGCTGATAGTGCTAAGCTGGTCGTTGTAGGGATTACTGTATTTGTAAACCATTCTGGTCCTTTCCACCATAGGGATGAGTGTAGCAACTGCTCCGGTCCGATTCGTCTAGATGCCAAATCAGCGGGGTTTTCATCTGTCCTAACATGGTGCCACTCGTTGAGTGCTGAGTCAGCATGGAAAATACCTACACGATTTGCAACGAATACTTTCTAAGCAGTTGCTGGCTTTTAGATCCATGCCAAAAGAATCTTTGAACCAGACCAAAAGTACGTTTAAATGGTTCCTCATTTACAAGCTTGCTTAAATTGCTTCCTTGTTTCTAGCAATCAGACAGCACTGCTTAGCTCAGGCCTTGGAATAGAAAGTGTTTTTGTTGCGGCGACCCGTGATTTTGCATTGAGCAGGCTGCAACTGATACGTCCACTTGCATCCAATACCCGTAGATGAATTGCACTCGCGTAAGCTACTCTGAAAGCATCGCAGAATCCGCGCAATTCAATGGTTGTGTTGCTTGTGACTTGGGTCCATCTAGGGATCCAAAGTTTCCCAAGAATGGGCAGTTGCCTACGTGTTTCACTCCAGTCCTTTACAGTAGCTAGGGAAACCTCGCCTTCCCAACCTAATTACAATAGCCATAGACTTTGAATGGTTTTCCCGGTGATGATGCAAGGTTGAAGCCAGCCCAAAGGATCAAATAGCCTTGCTACTTCTGACAGGACAGACCGTTTTGTTAGCTTTTGGTTATCAGAAGGCTAAACCTTGAAAGAGAAAACGTCTTGTGCAGGATGGCATTGAAGCCGCAGTGTTTTGTTTTCTTCGGATAACGCGATTGCTAGCGGCTTTTGATTTTCTCGGTCGTTCTTCGGGATGGCTTCTAGAAGTTCTTGGTGGTTGGCTGACCGCTTTCGTAGATGAAAACTTCCTTTGTGTAGTGTCTTTCTGAGCTCATCTTGCAAGTGCTTTAAGTTTGCTAGGTCATCTGATCCAGTTAGAAGGTCATCAACATAAAAATCTTCAAGTATCGTCTTGGTAGCCTTTGGATGGTTAACACGTTAGTCGATTGCAAGCTGCTGAAGAGTTCGAATGGCTAAAAATGACGCGCAAGCAATACCGTAAGTGACAGTCTTCAGCCTGTAGTGACCAATTGGTTCCTTGTTAGAAGATCTCCATAATATGTGTTGGTAGTTGCGGTCATTTTTGTGAACCTGTATTTGCCGGTACATTTTCTCAATGTCGGCAGCAATTACGTACTGATAAGTTTGCCATCTCAATAATAAGTGGAGAAGATTATTTTGTATTGCCGGACCACCTTGCAACAGATCGTTCAGAGATTTTCCACCTATTGATTTCTACATTTCTACATTTCTACATTAGATGACGCGTAATCTTGTTGTCGAACTTGTTTCCTTTATGACCTCATGATGCGGAAGATAGTAGCAGTTAGTACTATGAAGCAAACGATCAGGTGCCTTCTCCATGTGACCAAGAGTCAGATACTCCTCCATGAATGTATGGTATTCCCTTTGCCGGTCAGGATGGTGGGCAAGACGCTGTTCCAACTGGTTGAACCTAATGTACGCTATTCGTACAGACTCTCTCAATTCTTTCTGGTGGTCTAATTTGTCTTTGAAAGGTAACATTACTGTATATTTTCCATCTGAGCTACGCGTATCATTCGAAAAGTGCTTTAAGGCATCATCATCGGCTTGAGACGACTCTATTGTTGTTCTTCAATTTCCCAGAAACGCTGGATCAAGCTCTTCAAAGGCAACGAATGAAGTAGAGTTAGCGTTGATTTGTGCGCTGGGGCTTGTTCCAAACAATACCCAGCCCGATTTTGTATTTTGTGCGCATGGTTGACCTGAAATGAATCCTTGATCTAGGATACTACCATATATATCAGCTCCAAGTAACAGATCAATGTGTGAAGGACGATTAAACCCGAATCTGCTAATTTTAATTTTTTGATGTGTGTAGGTAAGGCTACGTTGATGCTTGTTGCAGGTAAAATTGCCGTTATCTTGGGAATTATTAATGCAACAAATTGTAAAGGTGTGGCGTTTTCGTACTTCCCTAGAGTTGCTGTGACCGGGACGACACCCTTTTTTGTGACTGCCTCTGAACATCCGATAACCCGAATAGACATTTTAGAATGGGTACGTTGTAATCCCCTGGTCAGCAGATTCAGTAATGAACGAGCGTTGGGAGTCGATGTCAAGTAGTGCTGGCAGTGTTACGGATTCACCTTCATTGTTCTTTACTGTTATGAGTGCGGCTGCGAGTAGCACTTGGGTGTTGCATAACAGTGCGTTATGCGTTTGAGTCTGGATAGTAGCTGGTTTAGCTAATGTAATTTCCGTTATCTTGGATTTTGGCACTTTGTCATCTATTGGGTGCAATAGAGTGTTGTGCCGCTTGGAACAATGTTTACAATTTTTTTTCGACTGACATTGGTTTACTGCATGCTTGTCCGATAGACAGTTGAAACACAATCTTTTGTTTCTTCCTAAACGATGTTGTTCGTTACACATAGCGCAACGTGTCGTCGAAACTTGAAAGGTATGTGTAGTGGTTCTTTTTGGCGGTCTTGACTCTGATTCTGCCTTTGAAAGAGTTAGTGTTTCTAGCATGTTAAACCTTTGAGTGAGAAAAGTTATGAATTGTTTGAGTGAGAAAAGTTATGAATTGCAACTTTGCATGGGTTTTAGCATGCATACCTTCACACGACTTCCACAGTTCTTCCAGTCGTGCCAGCCTGGTTTTGAAGTATGCCAGTGAATGACGACTTGCTCCATCTTTCTTATAGTTTGTGATGATCTTGTTGATGCTGTCAAAATTGAGCTTTTGATCCGTGATTAGTTTGGCCATGTCCTTAGGACTCTCTTCCTTTTGTACGGGTAATGCGTGGGGACATTTTCCTAAATGTTATGGTTTTCTTTTATACCTTTGTCCTCGTAGCAACTGAAGACTTTAAAATTCTTATGTCCTTGCAGCCGATGACGATCGTAAACTTCCGTCGGGTTAAACTTCCTTCGTACCTAGCTGTCCAGTGGTTATCCTGTAATCTCTGTCGTTGTAATAACCGAAAGGCTTACTATGGCTGCATAGAATTGCTGTACTTGCAGGGTATTGTTCCATCTGGAATTGCTGTTTTGTCATTTTCAGCTTTCGCTGCTGCATATTTATGTTTGAATTTGATGACTGCTGTAGTTCATTGATCGGAATTACGTTTCTGGTGATTGGAGTGGATTTGGGCCGGTTGTTGACCGTTTAGGTTATTGATCGTGGTGACGCTTGTGTTTATGATGGTGTTGATGTGTACGCGATGGTTTTGTACGATATTGATGTTGTTACCTTACATTGATAAAAATCGAATAAGATAATGAAGAGCAACTGTTTAATTTTCTGAGTATTTTTTTTCTAACAGACTCAAATCCCTTCATGCTAATTATTGAGCATTAATCTGATACTAACATATTGTCATGCATGTTACATTTGTAACTGGTCCATCTACTCCTTAACCAAATCAAAATACTTTGTAGGACATTGTGAGTTGTTTCCAGGGACTACCACGTGTAGGTTGGAGTTAGGAGATTTAGACACAACGTGAAACAAATATTGAAACAAATAAATCGGATCAAAAAATAACGTTGCGTGTATCTAATTTAGTCCCCAGGTCTGGAAGACCGTTTTAATTTATGTCGATATTTTTTCGATAAAATAGTATTCATGTTAATATTTTCTCTATTTAATATTTTTTCCTTACACACCGTATAAGTGAACTGTTTTATTCAGTTTTTGGCAAATAGAACATCTCTCTGACTTTTTCTTAGATATAAAATAATACCTGGTGTTGGGGTACTTTTTGATTATCAAACTAAAAATGGAGCAATAGAGACCATTTCCAAACATATGTTGTTTGTAGTCACTGAATAACTCATTTTCTAAAAAATACTTTTGAGCCTCTATTATAATTTTAAAATATTGTTTTTTGTCCAATATCTTTTAATCATTTGACATTAGTTTTATATTTCATCTAAGGATGCTTCCCTTCTCTTGGCAAATTTATTTTACGTTTCTCGAAGGTAATTTCAAGTAGCCTTTTGTTTTGTAGGCTATAAGTGATCTTTCCGAAAATTCGCCTTTGATGGAAGCTTAACGCTCCATGCATGTTAATTTTTTTTCTATTTTGAAGACGACAAAGCCAGCGATGTAATCTACGATATAGGAAACATACTATATTCAGTTAATTTTGTTGGATAATTAGCGTAGCTGTGTTCAATTATGAATTGCTCATCAAGATTTTCATAGATGGTGTTGTTGAAATTCAAAGTATTGCAATTAGCTATGCTTTCACTACCATCCAATAGTTGTTTCCTTCCTTCCTTGCATGTTCTGGATCATCTGCTAACGACTGTGTTTCAAATATTTTGAGATAGTGAAGCTATTCTAATGGTTTGCGGCTCCCCAAACCTCCTTCACTAATTGCATATCAAGCCAAGAGCTTTTTATACGTATACATGAATTGAATGAATTGACCAGAAGAATAGCTGTATATGACCCTGATTTATTTTACACAATGGAATATACTTGAGAATACCCGTTGAAATGAATCGATCGGAGATTAGTTCGATGTTTTTAAGACAGGCTATTATTCCAACAAATCATGATTTTTGGGGGACCTAATGATGTTTGTTCTACATTCTAATGTAAGTTCTGAGAGATAAACTTTGAATAAATTTGCAGGTTCTTTAATTTCATTGAAGTTGTCTTCGCAAAGAGCTTGTTTTGTGGTTTTACGTTCATTAATCTTTCGGCTATTCAATATGTCAAAGCTGTCATTAATAACTTGAATAAACTTTAACAATGGCTCACTACCTTTGAACTCTGGAAGCTTCAGTACCTCATTGCAAAAATCAAGGGCATCTGCAACCGATTTGCTAAAAAGTTGCACTGCCAATTTCACCTTAACTTTTTGCTGTTCAAAGTATATATGAGCCTGGTGTATTTCATTACCCAGGTGTAATGATTCGCTATTTTGGAGTTTGTGCAATCGTTTAAATAGCACCATTTGATTCTATTTTAACCATGCATAAATACTTTTGAGCATGCCAAAGAATTTAGGATAAGTTTGATCATGTGACATGGGTCAGGGTGAATTAAACAATCATGATCAATATCTTCAAACTGATGTTGATGCCTTTTATCAATATTCGTAATGTCACATCCTATTTGCTTGAAAGATCTGAAATTGACAGCTGCCGCATCACAAGTAACACCGATGACTTTAGCGCCTATGTTTAGTAGATGATTGGAGCAAATGGTAATTAAATTCACTTTTTGTTCCGCACTCAATGAAGCAACCACCGTAAAGACAAGAATTTGGGTAGCAACCTCTTGTTCACTGCTACTATCACCAATTTCCACGTTCCCATAAGATTTCTCGTTTTATATATTTCATCAACGCTTAAGTGAGGCACCAAACTTTGTTGTTTTTTCTCGCTTCTTCAGATGCTTTTTCAATAACCGTAAAAGATTGCTTAGTAAAGCCAGGTGCACATTGAATGTTGAAATATCAATTGCCCAATGTTTTTGAATATGGTAGACAATTGTCGAAATTCTTTCTGATATATTTTTCAGCATTTAGTGACAGGAAATTTTAATTTAAGCAAACGTTCTGAGTTGCTCGTCATATTTTTTTTGGCGCAGCTACTTTACGCTTCATTATTAGTCTTTCGACTAGTTTCTTCTTTGACGAAATTTCGCCGAATTTTTTGCTGGCTCGTTCCTTCAAAAGACTCTTCATCTTTAACAACTTCTGCGACGAACTCATTTTTCTAACCCTTTGTCACTTGTATCTTAGTCTATCTTGCAATGATTTAACTTTTCTGTCGCACTCAATGACCAGTTCTTTCAACTTCTCCAGCTTCATATAGGTCCTACTATTCTTTACTAGGTCCTGAAGGCTTGGAGCCTCATTTGAGGTTTCGAAGCAATCTTTGATCTATATTTTATTCCCCTTTCCGGGTAAAATGCAGCACCAAATTATTATCCTAATTGAAAAGAAGAAATTACACACGATGTTGACGTAGTTTTCTTTGGGAAAATACTATTTGTTAGTCTTAAACAAGCGGAATAATCTTTACCCCAAAAGAAGAACATTCTGAAAGCACACCGATTTTTTTCAGATATAAATTTGAATCCAATGACAAAATTTTCTTGCATTTGCCAAAACTGGAAAGTGAATACTAATAATTATATCAGATAAAACTCATCTTTGACCGTTTCATTCAATTACTTATATTGTATTGCATTAGTAGCATTAAAAGAATGAAAGACAAAATGGTACTTCTTTCTTCTTTATGTTTGTTTATAGTGTTCTAATTTAAGTTGATGTAATATTTGAAGGCAGATTTGAAGGAAAATAGATTTGTTCTGAACACGATTTGAGAACAAATCTATTGACGTCCAAACATTTACTTTTTTTCTGTGTTTGGGAGGTGAATGCCATTTATGCACAGAGTGTGAGACTCCCATGCTCGCAAGAAGGCGACTGGACTACCCACTAAACCCCTCCCCTGTCAACCTGAGAACCTAGCCTGGAATTGTTTGACGCATTATTTAGAACCAGGTTTCGTTTTGCTACGCCGTGAGGTGCCTTCAAGCTGGGGGATCCCCCTTTTAGCAGGAGGGGAGAGGGGAAGAGTAGGTGCCAGAAAAGCGATCCCCAGCCCCAACGTCCCCGGCTGTTGTGATTCCCTTTTATCTTTTAGGAATGCCCGAGCATAATGTGCCAAATGGTTCCATTTGTCAACCGATCCGAGCATCACCGCGACTTTATTGTCCGGGGTAAGCTCTCCCGTTTCCCTGTAGAGGTCTCTTCGCAGGCTGTCCCATTTTATGCATGCAAAATATGTGTGGCAGGCATTGTCCTCCTCTCCTGGGTGAAACCGACAATCGAGGGACCGTGACTTACCAATCTTGTGAAGGTAAGACTGAAAACACACATGCCAGCTTAAAAGCTGGGTCAGATAGAAGTCAGTCTCACCATGCCTTCAAATTAGCCATGGTCTCACGTCTGGGATAAGGGGCGCAATCCACCTTCCCTTCGTGGAATTCACCCAAGACTGCTGCCAATCGTTGAGCAAGCGCTGTCTCTCCTCGCGGACAACCATCTCCCTCGCATCCTCTTTTTGGCACAGGAAAATAGCGCGGCGCTCTCTAGCAAGGAGGGCGACAGGTATCACACCTGCAATCACTCTCACCACCGAATCAGAGACTGTTAGATACGAAGATGCAATCCTCAGTGCTTCTCTGCTCTGTATCTATGCCAAACAATTTTGGTATACCTCCTTGCTGAGAGCGTCCCCCATATTTCTGCTCCATGTAGTAGTACTGACCCTACAGCACTCATCAAGAAGCGTCTTCTTGATGGGCTGGGTCCCTCTACGTAGGCCATAAGTCGACTCAGAGCCAATACTCCCGAAACATTTACCTTAGACTTGACATACATGTTAATACTAACATAAAACTACGGTGCCTCAACGAGCAGTTCCATGGACCAGGTCACCGTTGAGCTACCTGCCCTGTGCTTAGCAATTATGCAACTGACAAGTTTGACCCGTGATGCATTTCAAAAACCATTCACCAGTGCCAACATGCAGTGCGGGCGCTCCTCTTTACGAGACGGCCGTCAAGCAAGGGCACCCTCCACCACTCCAGGTCGAGAGCCATGCCCGAGATATTGCTGGTACCATAGCAAGCATGCAGCCTTAGATATCTGCTGTAGGCAGCCCTGGACCTTTCCAGTGCAAGACACCACCACAAGATTCTCAGAATACTAACTTCGCCGGCACTGTACTCGGTGGACACCACCTTCAATATTTTGAAGAAATGCCTCGATATCTCTGACCATAGTACTAAGACTCAGTTCCTAGTGGACTCCGGCTCTGCTCTGTCCATCGTACCTCATTGCCAAGCCTCTTCAGAAGTAGAGCCTCGTATTACAGGCAGCCAATGGTATGCCTATCAACAATTTCGGGATCCAGCAACTCACGCTGGACTTTGGGTTACGCCGCCCATTCCAGTGGCCTTTCGTCATTGCAGACATCCATCCTTGAAGCCGATGCGCTCAATCACCATGGCCTGCTCACAGACCTTCGAATCCTCCACCTCTTGGACGATCGCACCAACCTTTCAACGGCCTGCATCCTTGGTCCTGCCCCAGCTGTGCATAGCATAAGTGCAGGTGCTGTGGCCAAAGCCTCCATCTTGGTGCGCACTGTCGGAGACTCGTATAAGCAGATCATCGCTAAACACGAAGACACACCCATTCAACCTGGCGAGCTTACTTCGATCGTTGACCTACCCGTTCATCATCAAATAGTGATACATGGTCCAACTTTCCGAGACAAAACAGCGTTACTTCACCTATGGCCGCAAGCTTCTGGCTATCTTCGGCGCCATCAAATTTTTCCAACGCATGCTTGAAGGGAGGCACTTCGTCGTCCACACCAACCACTGGCCTTTGCTTTGACACAGCCCTCGGACAAAGCTCCACCCCGCCAAAGCAGACAACTAGATTTCATCAGCCAGTTCAACACACGGTTGGAGTACACCCGTAGTGAAAACAACGTCGTCGCTGACACGCTTTCACGAGTAGAGATAGCCACAGTCCCCACCGCACTTGCCGCCCGAGCAATTAGCGAGGCCCAGGCCACAGACAATCAGTTGCCACACCTCCTGGAAAACTCCGGCCTCAAGCTGCATCAATTGGCTTTAGAAGGCTACACAGCACATTACATTGGGCTTTTTCACACGGGAATGGTAAAAACCCATATCCAAACAGGTTTCGCGCTTACGCCCTTATGTTTACACGTTGTAAGTTCAGCCAACCTATTTTTGTATACGATACACGTCTTGCGAGTGTATGTGTCTAAATGATCATTTGATCGTTAGACGTCGTGCGGACAACATGGAAGCGAAGACAGAGAGATAAGCGATTGAGAATTGATGTTTTAGCCTTGAATTGTGCACGAGGTAATAAAAACTGGAATGAAAAATGTATTTTTGATTGTTGAAGTTTGTCGATTCAAATTTCTATCGGATTTATTTGAATCCTCCGTGTTTTTCCGCTTTCTGAAAAATATATTCCAAATATGAATATCTATTTTAGTCGCATATTTTTCTTGTTGTGTTATAAACTTGCTTATTATAATGTGATTCTATGAAGATTATGCGTACTGTTAATTTTCTATGGATTCACAATAGGCAATTTAACTTTATTGAAATCGTGATATTGGTCGTGTTGTTTCCTGAAATTGAACGTGGCCTCCGCTTTTATAAATTTATTAAATAACGTGTAGCTTCTCGCGTCCACGCATCCATTTTTGCACGCAAATTAAAGAAAGGCAATCGTTTCGTGACGACTACCTTCTTCACCGAATGTTCAATTCGGAATGATTACCGGCGTTTGTATAAAATTTCCCCCACCAACTGATCAACAAAATGCGTTTGTGTATGTGCGTTACGCTCGTTCACCCTAAAAATGTTGGCTTGTTTTTACCATCAGGTCCCCTCAATGCCTCTCACTCTTCTTGCCCATGTAACCTGTTTAACGCTCACTTTTAACGCTGCGTCTGAAAAAGCCCATTGAATTCAACGGTACCACCAAGCCCTACCTACCAGTCACGCTCTGCCACTGACATCGTTCATTAGCTCTCGCACCCCAGCGGTCATGCCACCGCAAAGCGCGTTGCACTCAAATTCTTCTGGCTGAGCTTGCGAAAGGATGTGTGTCGGTGGGCAAAGCAATGTGTACCATACCAACGTTCTAAGGTTCACCGCCATAACCGCGCCGAGCTAGGTAGCTTTAAGATGCCAAACGCCAAATATATAATGATTGAAAAATCGCAATTTGATGGTAAATAATGTATTTTGTAGATCAATCGTCGTAATTCAATTATTTTGATTCATTGTTTCACTATAAATACCAGACGAAGGGTTTTACTATAAATACCAGGCGAAGAGTTGTACCAGAAGGAATATGGAAACAGCTGGTCAGGTTGAAAAATTAAATAAGTGCTGAAATTCTTGCACTGCGGGCCTTGCGTGGCTTCGCAGGAACCCAATCGGGCTCCTGTGGGGCTGCGCAAGGCCCGCGGTGCATAAATCTTAACTTTTTCGAATTTTTCAATCCGGTAATCAGCTGTTTCTCAAATTACTTTTGGTACAACCCTTTGCTTTCATCTAATCTTGGTTGAATTTCGTATGAAGCAAATTTCAAACTAAAATTAACTATCTTCTGCGTGTTTTCACGTCAATTTTCGGGGCAAGTAAATTACTAATATAGAACACAAAACAACTTACGCATAGAGTCAGCGCCCCTAATGCATAGTGCCGATGCCAGGAAAGCACGACTCTCCGTTGTTTGTTTCCGCAAATAATTTTTATTTGTATTTCTTTCCTATTTATAAGCCATTGAGAATGGGTGTGATGCTATTTATCTCAATTTTTCACATTCAATTGGGTACGACCAAATCTGGTAATATATATATATATATATATATATATATATATATATATATATATATATATATATATATATATATATATATATATATATATATATATATATATACAGTCTTCCACAAAAGTCAAGGTACAGTGATAAATATCATGAAAATTGTTTGATATTTTTATTTAAAAAACCTATAGTGATGAAATTTTTTTGGTATTACTTCAACTATAATCATTCCACTTTAAATTCATGTAAAACAAACGAAAATTCTGTCGTTTTAATATATTATTACATATGATGTGTTGGAAAGTCAATGAATGAAGTCCACAAAAGTCATGGTACACCTAAAGAAAAATTATACAAATTGTAATTATAGTCTTGCATAGTTATTTGAATTATACTTTTCTTAATATTTTGTCGGATATCCTTTCATCTGAATTACTGACTTCAGTCTTTTAGGCATAGAATATACCAATTTTTTAGTAAATTCGCTGCTGATTCTGGCCCACTCCTCCAATATAACATAGCTGCGCCTTGCTTGATATCACTCTTTTTCGGATTTTTGTCTCAAGCTCATTCCAAAGATGCTCTATAGGGTTCAAATCAGGGCTTTGAGGCGGTGTAGCAAGCATGCGAGTATTGTACAATAGCCACATTCGAACTTTATGCGCAGTGTGCTTAGGGTCATTGTCCTGTTGAAACAAGAAATCTTCTCGCATACCTAATTTGGCTGCACTTTGTTTCATGTTGTTTCGTAGAATCTCTAAATAAGAGTTCTGATCCATAGTATTTTCGATGAATGTCAGATTTCCAACTCCAGCAGCAGCCATGCAACCCCAAACCATAACACCACCGCCTCCATGTTTTACTGTTTTAATAGTGTTCTTGGGATTAAAGCTTCGCCTACTTTTCGCCAGACCCTCTATGCCCATTTACACCAAATATACAAAATTTAGACTCATCCGAAAATAAAACATTATCCCAAAACGTTATTGGTTTATCAATATATGCTTTTGCAAATGTTATTCTTTTTTGTTCGTTTATGGAACTTACAAGAGGTTTTCTTCTAGGCGTACGAGATGAAAATCCAGCTACTACGACAGCTCTACGCACAGTTTCTGCGCTAACCTCCTTCTTATCATTAATTCCAAGAACATCGCAGATTTTTCTACAGCTTAGAAATGGATCTTGTTTTACCATTCGCGAAATTTTTCTCTTGTCCTTTGCACTTAGTTTAGATGGACGACCTGTTCGGGGCACATTTTCCACTCTATTTTCCTTCTTAAATCGATTTATCACTTTTTGAATGGTTGACCGACTTCGCAACACTAGTTCAGCTATTTCAGAATATGATTTGCTCTGATTTGAATGCAGATTAATAATTATTTCCCGCTTCTTAATACTCAACTCCTTTCGACTCATTTTTTAAAAATTTTATTAAATAAAAGATACACCACGAATACGGACGCGATATTAAAGACAGCGGCCTACGGTTGTTAACTCACTCTGATAATATGAACTTGGGGGATTCCCCTTTTTACAAATAACAGGGCATTTTCTGCAACTGTACCAAGACTTTTGTGGAGTAGAAAAGAGACATTGCCAACAAAAAATTATTGTCTTCAATGATCATTATTGCCGAATCCCTTTAAATTTATGAAAACTTAAATTCAACAGAACTCGTATTATTACCATTTCATAACTTTTGGTTTTCAAATAAAAATATTGATTCAGTATTACAATTTGCAGTTACCGATTCTCTGTACCTTGACTTTTGTGGAAGACTGTATATATATATATATATATATATATATATATATATATATATATATATATATATATATATATATATATATTTATATATGTATATATATATATATATATATATATATATATATATATATATATATATATATATATATATATATATATATATATATATATATATTATAAAGAACACTGCAAAATAGTGGTAGTGAATAGTATACACAGAGCATAGTATCTAGTACCATTTTAGTTACCCATTCGTGCAAAACGTCGCCCGCAGCAACTTTACAGTTCTTCGCAGTAAGGGCTGAGGTTACAGGACATCTGGTTAGCAAGGAGGTTTCGCCCGTAGCAACTTTACAGTTTTTCGCAGTAAGAACTGAGGTTACAGGACATCTGGTTTGCAAGGAGGTTTCGCCCGCAGCAACTTTACATTTCTTCGCAATAAGGACTGAGGATACAGGACATCTTGCTAGCAAGGAAGTTCGCCCGCAGCAACTTTACATTTCTTCGCAGTAAGGACTGAGGTTACAGGACAGCTGGTTAGCAAGGAAGTTTCGCCCGCAGCAACTTAACATTTCTTCGCAGTAAGGACTGAGGTTACAGGACATCTGATTAGCAAGGAGGTTTCGCCCGCAGCAACTTTACAGTTCTTCGCAGTAAGAACCGAGGTTACAGGACATCTGGTTAGCAAGGAGGTTTCGCCCGCAGCAACTTTACAGTTCTTCGCAATAAGGACTGAGGTTACAGGACATCTGGTTAGCAAGGAGGATTTGCCCGCAGCAAATTAACGCTCTTCAGTGCTACAAGGACACAGCCATAGTAAGTCTTTCGGTTGTTGCAACGACAGAGATTACAGGATAACCACTGGACAGCTTGGTACGAAGGAAGTTTAACCCGACGGAAGTTTACGATCGTCATCGGCTGCAAGGACATAAGAATTTTAAAGTCTTCAGTTGCTACAAGGACAAAGGTATAAAAGAAAACCATAACATTTAGGAAAATGTCCCCACGCATTACCCGTACAAAAGGAAGAGAGTCCTAAGGACATGGCCAAACTAATCACGGATCAAAAGCTCAATTTTGACAGCATCAACAAGATCATCACAAACTATAAGAAAGATGGAGCAAGTCGTCATTCACTGGCATACTTCAAAACCAGGCTGGCACGACTGGAAGAACTGTGGAAGTCGTGTGAAGGTATGCATGCTAAAACCCATGCAAAGTTGCAATTCATAACTTTTCTCACTCAAACAATTCATAACTTTTCTCACTCAAAGGTTTAACATGCTAGAAACACTAACTCTTTCAAAGGCAGAATCAGAGCCAAGACCGCCAAAAAGAACCACTACACATACCTTTCAAGCTTCGACGACACGTTGCGCTATGTGTAACGAACAACATCGTTTAGGAAGAAACAAAAGATTGTGGTTCAACTGTCTATCGGACAAGCATGCAGTAAACCAATGTCAGTCGAAAAAAAATTGTAAACATTGTTCCAAGCGGCACAACACTCTATTGCACCCGATAGATGACAAAGTGCCCAAATCCAAGATAACGGAAATTACATTAGCTAAACCAGCTACTATCCAGACTCAAACGCATAATGCACTGTTATGCAACACTCTAGTGCTACTCGCAACCGCACTCATAACAGTAAAGAACAATGAAGGTGAATCCGTAACACTGCCAGCACTACTTGACATCGACTCCCAACGCTCGTTCATTACTGAATCTGCTGACCAGGGGATTACAACGTACCCATTCTAAAATGTCTATTGGGGTTATCGGATGTTCAGAGGCAGTCACAAAAAAGGGTGTCGTCACGGTCGCAGCAACTCTAGGGAAGTACAAAAACGCCACACCTTTACAATTTGTTGCATTAATAATTCCCAGGATAACAGCAATTTTACCTGCAACAAGCATCAACGTAGCCTTACCTACACACATCAAAAAATTAAAATTAGCAGATTCGGGTTTAATCGTCCTTCACACATTGATCTGTTACTTGGAGCTGATATATATGGTAGTATCCTAGATCAAGGATTCATTTCAGGTCAACCATGCGCACAAAATACAAAATCGGGCTGGGTATTGTTTGGAACAAGCCCCAGCGCACAAATCAACGCTAACTCTACTTCA
Organism: Odontomyia ornata; assembly: GCA_963969285.1. Classification (NCBI taxonomy): domain Eukaryota; kingdom Metazoa; phylum Arthropoda; class Insecta; order Diptera; family Stratiomyidae; genus Odontomyia; species Odontomyia ornata. Next base: position 283,282,618 of record OZ017738.1, read on the forward strand.
TTCGTTGCCTTTGAAGAGCTTGATCCAGCGTTTCTGGGAAATTGAAGAACAACAATGGAGTCGTCTCAAGCCGATGATGATGCCTTAAAGCACTTTTCGAATGATACGCGTAGCTCAGATGGAAAATATACAGTAATGTTACCTTTCAAAGACAAATTAGACCACCAGAAAGAATTGAGAGAGTCTGTACGAATAGCGTACATTAGGTTCAACCAGTTGGAACAGCGTCTTGCCCACCATCCTGACCGGCAAAGGGAATACCATACATTCATGGAGGAGTATCTGACTCTTGGTCACATGGAGAAGGCACCTGATCGTTTGCTTCATAGTACTAACTGCTACTATCTTCCGCATCATGAGGTCATAAAGGAAACAAGTTCGACAACAAGATTACGCGTCATCTAATGTAGAAATGTAGAAATGTAGAAATCAATAGGTGGAAAATCTCTGAACGATCTGTTGCAAGGTGGTCCGGCAATACAAAATAATCTTCTCCACTTATTATTGAGATGGCAAACTTATCAGTACGTAATTGCTGCCGACATTGAGAAAATGTACCGGCAAATACAGGTTCACAAAAATGACCGCAACTACCAACACATATTATGGAGATCTTCTAACAAGGAACCAATTGGTCACTACAGGCTGAAGACTGTCACTTACGGTATTGCTTGCGCGTCATTTTTAGCCATTCGAACTCTTCAGCAGCTTGCAATCGACTAACGTGTTAACCATCCAAAGGCTACCAAGACGATACTTGAAGATTTTTATGTTGATGACCTTCTAACTGGATCAGATGACCTAGCAAACTTAAAGCACTTGCAAGATGAGCTCAGAAAGACACTACACAAAGGAAGTTTTCATCTACGAAAGCGGTCAGCCAACCACCAAGAACTTCTAGAAGCCATCCCGAAGAACGACCGAGAAAATCAAAAGCCGCTAGACATCGCGTTATCCGAAGAAAACAAAACACTGCGGCTACAATGGCATCCTGCACAAGACGTTTTCTCTTTCAAGGTTCAGCCTTCTGATAACCAAAAGCTAACAAAACGGTCTGTCCTGTCAGAAGTAGCAAGACTATTTGATCCTTTGGGCTGTCTTCAACCTTGCATCATCACCGGGAAAACCATTCAAAGTCTATGGCTATTGAAATTAGTTTGGGAAGGCGAGGTTTCCCTAGCTACTGTAAACGACTGGAGTGAAACACGTAGGCAACTGCCCATTCTCGTGAAACTTCGGATCCCTAGATGGACCCAAGTCACAAGCAACACAACCATTGAATTGCGCGGATTCTGCGATGCTTCCAGAGTAGCTTACGCGAGTGCAATTCACCTACGGGTATTGGATGCAAGTGGGCGTATCAGTTGCAGCCTGCTCAATGCAAAATCACGGGTCGCCGCAACAAAAACACTTTCTATTCCAAGGCCTGAGCTAAGCAGTGCTGTCTGATTGCTAGAAACAAGGAAGCAATTTAAGCAAGCTTGTAAATGAGGAACCATTTAAACGTACTTTTGGTCTGGTTCAAAGATTCTTTTGGCATGGATCTAAAAGCCAGCAACTGCTTAGAAAGTATTCGTTGCGAATCGTGTAGGTATTTTCCATGCTGACTCAGCACTCAACGAGTGGCACCATGTTAGGACAGATGAAAACCCCGCTGATTTGGCATCTAGACGAATCGGACCGGAGCAGTTGCTACACTCATCCCTATGGTGGAAGGGACCAGAATGGTTTACAAATACAGTAATCCCTACAACGACCAGCTTAGCACTATCAGCAATTGAACAAGAAGCAGTGACAGATGAAGCCCGTTCAGACAGTATCGTATCTACTGAACCCAGTCCAGAACCAGAAATACTCCGCAAATACTCGTCGCTACCCAAACTTTTCAAAGTTGTGTCATACATTAGACGATTCGCCTACAACGCATTGCATCCGACCAACAAGCGGACAGGAAGTCTAACTGTCGAAGAATTTCACGAAGCCCAACTAAATTGCATACATCTCTCCCAACAACACACCTTCCGTCAAGAATTGGCTCGTTGCGCAAAAAGACCGAAGTGTCCAACGATAGCAGCATAAAGTCTTTAGCTCCCTGGATTGACACGCACGGATCCCTCAGGGTGGGAGAAAGGTTACATTATGCCTCAATCAGCGAACGCGCGAAACATCCAGCAATTATTCCTCGGACTCTTTTGCCAAGTTGATCATCAGACAGAATCATCTCGCCACATTACATGGAGGAACACAATTGGTATTAGCAACGATCCGGCAGCAGTATTGGATCACCAACGCACAGTCTTTCGTCAAGAGCATACTGCACGAATGCCTCACCTACTTTAAATCCACTGCACGTCCAGGAAACCAGTTAATGGGACAGCTGCCATCACATAGGTTTCAAATGGAAAAACCATTCGCGCAGACAGGTCTAGATTACGCCGGTCCGATAACGATCAAATGGAGTAGTGGACGTGGAGCAAAACGACTAAAGCAACGCCATCTTAATATAATGGCCGGATTCGTGAAATCGATGACGTATTTCATAAGGGTTAAGATGGCGGCGGTACATCAGCTGTGCAGTTTTGTCAGTGAAGTGACATTTCTTCGCATCTCGAACGCTTAAAATCGACAATCGGTGTTAAAAATTAATTTGTAAGGCAAACCCGAGCGATTTGAACGGCCAAATTTCGGTGCGCGTAGCTCGAATAACTGCTCCAATGAAAGCAATAGTTCACACTTCCGTAAATCGCTTAAAATATGAGAAATTACGTGATAAAGTTGGTGCCGTAAGTTCAAAAGTTTTCAAGTGAAGTGTCGCAGTCTCACGAAAAGTGAATTATTAATATTGTTTAAGTGAAAATTGGTGGCGGATATTTTAATGAGACTCGCTTAACAATCATGTAAATCGGATGCGTAAAGTTATATTTCAATTGGTTTGTTTTAATGGCCCCGAGTGAGTGTTTGATATATGTAAGCAAACTTAGTGCGGATGTCATTTTAGTTTATCTTTCCAATTAGTTATCGTTGATGTAAGAAATAAAGATGCTCTCAGCATACATAGCTAAATTACTGCTGCGCGTCAAGTTCTGTCGAAATTTTCTAAGTGCGTATAGTATAACTTTCACCGTGGGAGCTTTCATAGCTTTCATTTTTTAAGGTTCAGTATATTTCTACGAAGACTTCAGTAGCTGTAAAATCTAATAAGCCCTTCTCAGGGCTGCATAATTCCTTTGTTTGTTTTAGTTGTTTCAGGCCCCATCTTCTCCAGCTGGAAAAACACCGGGCCGGTTTTATGCGATGGAATTCGACTCAACAGGTGGACTCCCGACACAAACTCTACATCTGTATGACTGCATATCCGGGATGGCGAACAATAAATGGCCCTTTTTAGGGCCTTAAAAAAATGAACAAAGAGTAAAAGCGACTATCAAGTCCAAAAGCCCTTCTCAGGGCTAAAAAATATCTTGCTTTCTTTTAAATCGTTTCAGGTCCCATCGCCTCCAGCTGGATAGACTCCGGACCAGCTTAGATTCGTGGAAGGGATTCGATTCAATAGTGTGACCAGAGAGACGTTAAATCTATGTCACTGCATACCCGGGATGGCGAACAATAAATGGCCCTTTTCAGGGCCTTAAAAAAATGAACAAAGAGTAAAAGCGACTATCAAGTCCAAAAGCCCTTCTCAGGGCTAAAAAATATCTTGCTTTCTTTTTAATCGTTTCAGGTCCCATCGCCTCCAGCTGAATAGACTCCGGACCAGCTTAGATTCGTGGAAGGGATTCGATTCAATAGTGCGACCAGAGAGACGTTAAATCTATGTCACTGCATACCCGGGATGGCGAACAATAAATGGCACTTTTCAGGGCCTTAAATAAATGAACAAAGAGTAAAAGCGACTATCAAGTCCAAACGCCCTTCTCAGGGCTAAAAAATATCTTGCTTTCTTTTAAATCGTTTCAGGTCCCATCGCCTCCAGCTGGATAGACTCCGGACCAGCTTAGATTCGTGGAAGGGATTCGATTCAATAGTGTGACCAGAGAGACGTTAAATCTATGTCACTGCATACCCGGGATGGCGAACAATAAATGGCCCTTTTCAGGGCCTTAAAAAAATGAACAAAGAGTAAAAGCGACTATCAAGTCCAAAAGCCCTTCTCAGGGCTAAAAAATATCTTGCTTTCTTTTAAATCGTTTCAGGTCCCATCGCCTCCAGCTGGATAGACTCCGGACCTGCTTAGATTCGTGGAAGGGATTCGATTCAATAGTGTGACCAGAGAGACGTTAAATCTATGTCACTGCATACCCGGGATGGCGAACAATAAATGGCCCTTTTCAGGGCCTTAAAAAAGTGAACAAAGAGTAAAAGCGACTATCAAGTCCAAAAGCCCTTCTCAGGGCTAAAAAATATCTTGCTTTCTTTTTAATCGTTTCAGATCCCATCGCCTCCAGCTGAATAGACTCCGGACCTGCTTAGAATCGTGGAACGGATTCAATTCGATAGTGTGACCCGAGGGACTTTAAATCTATGTCGCTGCATACCCGGGATAGCGAACAATAAATGGGCCTTTTCAGGGCCCTAAACAATTAAACAATGAGTAAAAAGCGACTATCAAGTCCAAAAGCCCTTCTCAGGGCTAAAAAATATCTTGCTTTCTTTTTAATCGGTTCAGATCAAGTAATTCAATTGCATATAAAGCCTCACTTTATAAACTATTGTGTTTATTATTAATTGAAAATAGAAGTATGTGATAATTTTTTTTTGGAAGTGGATTGAAAGAAAACTGTAAATACAATCTTTTTCATTTGATCGATTAAAAGTTGTCATAAAAATGTATTTTTATTGCAGTCTTCAATACAAGTGAAAACAAGATTAATTTAAAGCAAAAATAAGATCCCTGGCTGTTGTCAGGGTTAAATATTAGCAGTTAAAAGTAACGAAGGAAATGTTTACATATTATGTATTTGGATGAGACATAGAATTAGATGCTTAACATATGAAAAAGCCTAAATCTAACAGTAGCCACGATCTTGAACACGTTTCCGTGGTGCAGCCTTGATAATATTATCAACACGCAAAATCATTTCGGCTGCCTCAGAAGCCGATAACAAAACTTGTCGTTTCACAGCAAACGATTCAGCGAATCCTAGTTCCTTCATGCACGCAACTTTACCATTGTCCATATCCAAGCCTTGGGAATGTTTACCCTGTGAATGTGCAGCGCGTAGTTGTGCTGAATCATATCCAGCGTTATCTGAAATTGCTATAGGGAGTTGGAGAAGAGCACCTGTGAAATGAATTGTAATTTAATAAATTTCGTTCGTCTTGCTCAACTTAAATTATATTTACGAGCAAAGGGCCCCATAGCAATCGCTTCCTTTCCAGGAGTTTCTGCAGCCTTCTTGAAGATGGCGCAGGCCATCAAAGCTTCACTGCAGCCACCTCCATACAAAACTCGTGATTCCTTAACAGTAGCAGCCAAAACACAAAGCGCGTCATGGAGTGATCGTTCTGCATCATCGACGATTTGCTGAGTAGCTCCGCGGATCACAATTGTGCAAGCTTCACCCAAGGCAACGCCGCTGAAGCGCATGAGTGTATCTTCACCAATCATTACCTATAAAATAATTTCAGAATTTAGACACTTGGACGTACATTTCCAATTCATTCTACAAACCTGCTCGATGAGCTGGCACTGACCCAGCTTGACCATCGACGGGTTGTCGAAGGTGGATGTTTTTTCTCCTCCAGTCACCAAGGCAAGACGCTGAATACCATCGAAATCTGCATGTTCAATGGCCATAACGCCAGCATCAGCGAACAATTGTTCTGGGTAGTTATAGATCAACTGCCGATTGATGAAAACATTGCAATTGTGAGACAGAATCTTGTTAACCTTGTCCCTCATCTTCTCCTTCTCAGCCAGTTCCAAATCTGCTATTTTCGCCATTGAATCAACTTTCACTTGACTGCCGAACACCTTGATCTTGTCTGTGTCCATAGGCGTGTTCGCGATTAGGATCTTTGCATTCTCAACACGCTTCGGCTGATGCATGCCCGGTTTCTTGTCCAGCAAGAAGCCTTAATCCAAGAAGGAATCTTCCAAAGTTCCGCCAGTTGTCTTGATAATTTGAATGGCATCTAGTTCGCCGGAACCTTTCAGCCTCAAGATAGCATCAACTGCTAACTTTGTAAAGAGCTCCTTGTGCTGGTACAAGATTTTTGAGCTCAATGTCGTCCGTGCGATGTTCATCAAATCCTCCTTGAACTTCTCGTTATCTGCAGAATTGTCGCGCGATGTGTTGGTTAGAGCATCACGTGCAATTTGTGTTGCCATTCTATATTCTATATTAGCATTTGACCAGGATTAGATGTTCACTTTATTAAAGTTGCACAAGTCGCCGGCACTTCGTTCACGTACTATGGCACGACATTATTTTGCGTTTTTAGGGAAATGCACTACTGAGACACTTAGAGTTTTGCTCCCCAACATTTTGGTTTATAAAACGTGCGAATTCCACAGCGAAATTACTTTAAATCGGCGCGATTCAAGTCGCACATTTCGCGGTAGAATGAAATGTCACTGCACTCAGCTGATCATGCAAAGAAAAGCAAAAAATTGATGACGTCGTTATTATAGGTATCAGCTGAGATTTTTATCAGCTGTGAATACGGCCATTATATTAAGATGGCGCTGGCCGTGTTCGTTTGTTTCTTAACCAAAGCCGTCCATCTAGAAGCAGTCAGTGGTCTTTCAACACCAGCATGTGTTGCAGCAATTCGAAGGTTCATTGCTTGCAGAGGAAAATGCCACACTATCTATAGCGACTGGGGAACTAACTTTCCAGGCAGCGAAAAACAGTTGAAAGAAGCATTTAAAGAAGCTACGAAACACTGTGTAGAGCTCCTGGCAAATGAAGAAATCCAGTGGAAATTCATTTCTCTTGTCTATGAAACGACACATAATCCGGACAATCGTTGAACAATTGCTTACAATCGAAGAATTATATACTCTCCCAGCTCCGATAGAGCCATGTCTCAATTCCCGTCCTCTTTGCGAAGTAAGCAACGACCCCGCAGATTGTACAGCCATTACCCTAGGGCACTTTCGAACCGGATGCAATTCATTTGAAATCCCATCCATTTCATCAAATAAGCACATTGATCGTAAATGGGAAACCGTTCAGCAAATCCGAAAACATTTTGGGTATACATATATATATATATATATATATATATATATATATATATATATATATATATATATATATATATATATATATATATATATATATATATATATATATATATATATATATATATGTATATATATATGTATATCATAATAGAGCTACGGCGATTTTTCTTTTATTCCAATAAATTTATAAGCAATGATTTTCATTTAATTTAATGATTATATTGAACTTACGTATTCACTCATATTTAGCGCTCCAAATTCAAGGGAGCAACTTACTCCCGAAGCAGCATTTTATTGGATAAATCTGGATTGAATGATGTTGTTTTATGTCGACTGACTATTAATTGTAATATTTTTTAAATTTAGAGGCCAAATGGGCCTTTAAAGTTTTGATTGTGTTAACGTTTTGAAACTTGCTATATGCTTTTATAAATTTTATAATGGTTGATGAAATAAAGCGCATTTGATTTTAAATTTGGCAAAGGACTCTCTTATGATTTTTAAGTTCTTAGATATAAGGAATCTAGTTTTGAAACTTTCATCACAGTGTAAGAATAATTTTTATTAATTTTTTTTTATAGACTCGTATTTTTGTTGAAGCATCGTATTGTTTGTTAGTTTTTATACTTTAAAGCTGACTAGTATTTGATTAAGATAATATCAAAAGGATAATTTAGCATATTTTGTGTACACCCTTATACTGTCATTTTAAACATTATCTGGGTGGCACGTTCGATGATATGAAAGAAAGTGAAGTGCAGATTGCACGAGCAGTTTGCAACTAATAAAAAGTAATTAAGAAAGTCGTAGGGAAAGAAGGTATCAAGATACTCGTATATTACACATCCCAATGGCAAAGCTCGCATGAAGTGCTGGCAAATACTAATAACGGAGAAAAATATAATATTGACAACGCGATATCATCAATCCAAATAAATAACTTGATTTGCCAGTTATCAAATAATTGGAATATTGCCAGGGATCCTATTAGTTTTAATAGACAACCATATGTTACCATAAAGGAAAAATTGAACGTTTGCTTCTCCTTTTATAACAATCTTTATGGTGAAAAACCATCTGCTAACAACGTTTCAACACTCCGCCGTTGACGTTCCCAAGCCCGCTTGAGAAAGGAGGAGGGAGCCCCTTGTTTCCCCAACCCATAGCTTCCATGATCGCTCATCCCAAACCCCCAAATTAAATGGTAGTAAATGCTCTCGGGGTTGCACATTGGTTTTACTGGTTCCTCAATATTGTGACATTTAATGCCGAGAAATACTAATAACTGTAAATAAATCTACTGCTCTGCTACTGAATCCTACTTACACCTCTTTTGTGAGGGCGTAAGAGGGTGAAGGCGAATCTTCCGCGCCTGACAACGGAATCGACGTAATAACCATGCCACCAAAATGGAGGTAGGGCGACGGGCTAACTCCCCGTCCCTGGAAAACCATTAATTGTTTCGAAACCTACATATAGGCCTCGGAACGGATTGGACTCACCGCAACGACCTCGCAAACGAAAATGACCTGGGTATCACCGGATGGCAACACACAAAACCAGATCGATCATGTTCTGATCCAACAACATTGGGCCTCGAGCATACTTGACGTCCATACATACCGAGGAGCCAATTGTAACTCAGATCATTACTTGATCAAATTAACCTATCGATAACGTATGTCAAGGGCACATTCAGCGAAGACCAGCCCGCTGCAAAAATTTGATATCGAAAGGCTCCAAACGGCGTCTGTGGCCGAAAACTTCACGGAGACCCTCGACAACCAGCTGGCTGCCATCTTATCAGACGCATCGTTAAAGACAAGCAACGAGCTCTGAATGGAAGTGAAAGACCCTGGCAGAACAGACGATCGGATATCAAGCCCGATGCAAGAGGAATGATTGGTTCGATGATGAGTGCCAGAATGCATTAGATAAAAAGAATCAGGCGTACAACGAATACGAAGGTAGGAAAACCATGATGAAGAGAGAACACTATGAAAATCTCAGAAGAGTAGCGAATAGGATGATTAGGATTAAGAAAAGAAAATACTATGACGACCAATTGAGAAGTTTAGATGTAAGTTTAGCGAGCAACAACACAAGACAAGCATATAAAGTAGTGAAAAGCCTGAAACTTGGTTATCACTCCAAAACAACGCTCTTTCGTGATGACAACGGCAATATCATCGCTGATGAAACGAAATTTAAGGAAAGATGGGCATCATATTTCAAGCACCTCCTTAATCCTCCGCACAGCTCCAGAACATCGGAGCCTATAGATGTCTGCGGAGAGCTTCTATTGGCCCCACCAACTCTGGATGAAGTTTGTTCCGCCAACAAAGCCCAAAAAAATAATAAAGTGCAGGCTATCGATGAGATTTCAGTGAAGCTCATCAATTATAGTGGCAGTAGTGTTCATCAAGCTATTCACAAAGTCATCCAGCACATTTGGCAACAAGAATATATGCCAAAAGAGTGGAGCCAATCAATTATATTCCCTACCCACAAAAAAGGTGACAAGCTACAGTGCGAAAATTATAGAGGCATATCACTACTTTGTACGGCGTACAAAATATTTTCTAAGATCTTAGAAACTAAAATCGGATCATATGCCAACAGTATTATTGGGGAGTATCAAGGTGGCTTTAGAGCAGGCAGATCGACGATAGACCAATTGTTTACAGTCAAGCAGGTACTTGAAAAGAGCTGGGAGTTCAACATAGAGGTTCACCAAATTTACGTTGACTTTAAGCAAGCATACGACAATATTGATCGTAACGTACTGTACCGAATAATGCTTTGCTTTGGCATCGCAGCCAAATGAGTCCACCTTATCAAAATAACAATGACGTCGACGACCTCCCAAGTCCCCATCGATAACCATCTCACCGATACCTTTGACACAAATGTCGGACTAAAACAGCGAGATGGGCTGGCCCCATTGCTATTCAATTTAGCTCTAGAGTACTTCATACGGAAGCTACCAGTCAAAACGCGAGGTACACTATTATTCAAGTCGAACCAAGTGGTAGCCTATGCGGACGACATACAAATTTTGAAACGGTCATTAACAACTGCCTCTTCCTAAAACTCGACAGCGAAGCAAGACCAGTAGGGCTACAAATTAATGAAAATAAAACAAAGCTCATGACGTGTAATGTGACGCCTACGCCCGGGAATCGAAGTGATTCCGATCCCGAACCCTGGCAACCGGCCAGATATGTATGACTTCGAAGTGCAAGCAGACTTCATCTTTCGTGCGGATATCATTGCGCAGAAAATATTTTTTTTCAAATATTTATATCTGTGGAGAAGTATTTTCTGTCAATGGGATCCGCTGTAATTAAACACCGATACATTTCGAACCATATCTATCTGGCAATGCCTCCCACAGTTGCCATCAAAACGTCGAATAGATAGAAAAGTGGAAACTGGTTGGAAGTGTCATTCTTCATACAACCTTCAAAGTGTGACAGTGAAAGTTCCCGCCATTTGGCCTCAGAACTATCAAGGAATTGGAATTCATGTGCACCGGACTCGCAGGCTCCGGATATGATTTCCAAATGCTGAATCTAATTCAGGAAAACATTTGAATGGCTAATCTGGAATGAACGTCAGTACCCGAATTGCGTGAACTCGGAAATCTTGGAAGCTGAAATCATCAAGGTATGTGAACAGGACTGAAGTAGTGATCTCATTCATGTATGTTGTTCTGCGTTCAGATAACTGTTGAAAACATTCCGTCGTAGCCGTCGTAGCGTTATAGCCTATCTCGAGCCCTGTTTTCCCGTAGGTGTCATCTTCTCCGACTGCGAATCGGGATACACTTTTGTTTTCCACGCGGTACGACTGAGCTTCCTGGGTTTTTATAACTGGCATCATCCCTCAGTTTTACCACCGAGTACTTAAGTACTCGCAATTTGTTTCACTTAGCCAGGCCATCGCAGCTTTCGTGGTTTTATCGCAGGGAGACATCTGGCTGCATTTTAAGAGGATTTCATCCATTTAAATATAACCCGTTCACATTTTTCAGTTAAGATAATCCAATGAGTTAAGTTTTTGTTTATAGTTCAATCCATCGCTTCAAATGTAAGCGTCGTGCTACGGCATTATGTAATTAAACTCATTAAAATTATTCAAGATAAGGTTGGCTCGAAGCACTCACCAATTTTTTATAAAGTGAAAAGACATTTATCTTTATATCATTGTTTTACAGTCCAGTTTTTGTATATTCTTTTTTTTCATACTTAGTCAATCAACAAAAAAAAAAAAAATCCGTTTTCAATACAAACACATACCAGTGTTTCTGAAACTACTTGTTCATTGTTACAAGTAATCATACTGTGCGCATAGTAGATTTGTACTTGAATGTATTCTGAATATTTTGAAACATCGTTTATTAGAGAGAATTTCGGATTAACCTTGCAGCAATGAATACATTTGATATGTGAGATTTAGGGTCACAAATTCTATTTAAAGACCCCCGCGTACGTTAAATTTGAAGATTTCAACAAAAGTTTGATGATTGATTTGTATACGCAATAAATATTAGAAAATCGCCTATCTTTAATTTAGACGGTAAACATGAGCGAATGAATTTAGACTTGCACATTATAATTAAATGTTTGAAAACAAAAATACAAATTGAATTATAGTATAAAAAAAGATTGATTGTATCTAGATGAAATATTTTACCATACACGTATTAAGCATAAATTAAAGAGTGGGTATCATGAAAACAGAAATTATAAATATGACTTAACTATAATATGAACATTAGTTTTTTTGTTAACTTTATTAAATCCTTCTGTCATAGACCGGAATTCAGCAATATATTTGCATTGATAATTTCGTAAGTCGTAAAAATTTATACTCCGAACCATATCCTCGTATACTTGTTGAATAGGAAAAGTCAACTCTGGTATCCCTGCACGGCCGGGTTGTAACCCTATAGCATTATGAAATGGTTGAGGAATAAGGTTTATTCGAGTTAAAAGTAAGAATCGCTACAATCCGAGAGACAGCATTTGATAATATTTTCTGGGTAAGAATTGTTCCCAGAACGTGTTCGCATTCCTAACGAATTGCCAGAGCACTACTGGCCTTTACAAAAAAAAAAAAAAAATACGGGTAGAAATTGCTGGCAATAATTTGTATGATAGAAAATATAATTAAATGCTACCTTCAGAATTATCATGATTTAGTATCCAGATTCTTAGGCCTCTTTGAAATTTTTTGCTGGAATTGCTCCCGTTGCGGAAAGCTATCAGAATTGACTATCTTGTTCATTAAGTGTATTAGAATTTCGAATTAACCAAAGTAAATACGTTCCTGACTCCCAGTCTATTTCTTAAAATTTATGAGAGCTTTGAATTTTTCCTTGTGTCATATTTATATTCTATTCAAGTTATTCATTCCTTTCATTGATGGCAACAACATGTTTACAACTTCTATAATTTCTATTTAAATATTAAGTGCCAATGTCTGTTTTGTTTTTCAAAGCATTTAACGTTTAACTTATATAGTGCAGGACACACTACAAAAAATTGCAACCTTTAACGAATTTATTAGAATGTCACAAGAGATTGTTAACTGGACTTAGGTTTTAAGATGCAAATAAATCATATTCGACTTAATATTCTATATAAACTATTCATAAGTTTAGATTTTCATAATAAACATATGTATGTGTAGATTATCTATTAAATTAAGTTCGATGTTTATTTCTATTTAAGTTCTAGAATGGGAAAAATAAATTAAAATGAAATCACATATCAAAATGAATTGCTAACCTTATCAACGACTTTCCTTTTCAGTGGTTCTTCTTTTTCAGCGGGAAATGAAGTGCAGGGTAGGTATGCCGTCGCGAGGGTAGGGTTTGGAAAAAATCCGCTGAGGTCGGTTTAGCGTCGTGCGCGGTACGCGGTACCTTAGTTGTTTTTGGTTTTTCCTTAACGTAGCATTCGTCGGGTTGAGCTAACGTAGTATACTTTTCGGTACCGCGTCGGGAATTCGGGAACGCGAAATAAAAATTAGATTGTGTTCTTTTTGACTGGTCATGAGAAGAAATACGGAGTAACGTAGAATAGGTTTCCTCCCCGTATGGTTTTGTTTGTAACGCGTTTGGAAACGGGCGTGTATAGGTGGCTGAATTATGTAAATGAGCGTAACCCATTCGGAGACCCGCGACCGAAATCCTCTCCGAACTAGCTGGCCGACAAGCAGCCACCGCGTGAATGGGTTACGGTGCACGGATTGGTTGACCGGTTGGTACCATCCGTTGGCACTACTCAGACTTAACGTCTAGAACCGATGAGAGGTGGGTTCCGCGTTCGTACCTAAAATGTTTAAAAATCATTACGGACGCAGTCGAGGAAAAATACCTCAACATCACACTTGGCGAATATAATATCGAAAATGTAAGCAAATTTGTGTATTTAGGCGCCAAAATAACGAAAACGGGAAATGAAAGAGACGAAATACGCCGAAGAACACAGCTCGCAAAATATTTAATTCTGTTCTGACGATCTTGAAGACTAGCTGCATACACAAGAAAACAAAGTTCCAAGTATAGAAATCGGTGATAAGCCCTGTGTCATGCTATGGGCGTGAAACACGGACCCTAACCCAAGCATCCGCAAATATTGTAATGATTTTCGAAATGCCCGTGTAGGACACGGGTGCCGATGGTCTGGCACAAGTGTCAGCGAGCTATAAACAACACCGATCTCAGCTAACTAGCTTCGCTTAACGACTGCGTACGCGTGCTTGACGACTAGCATTTGTGGGATCATATGAGGCGGGTTCTTGTCGAGCCACGAAGCTACACTACAAAATACTTATCACGCGTACTCTACTCTACAACACGTGCCGATCAATTTTTATTATGTTTAGAAATGTTCTATTAGGTATTAATTAAGCTACTCTACAGTAATTCAATATTTTTTTGCCTCGTTAAAGTTAGCGGACACGAAGGCTTGAGACAAACGTAAACATTACACAAAAAGCAACCGTTACTTTCTCCGAAGAAGGTCGTTGCATTACAAGTGGAATGTCAAACCTAAAGATGTTAAAGTGGCTGAAGTGAACCACTCACGGATGTAGTTTACACTAGTAAAACAACAAACTAAGCAGTTTCGACGGGGTGACCACCTTATCTCTTCAGGAGCAGCCACTCCTGATCACCACGGGGCTGCTCGACTGCTTATGTTTATTACAGGACAGTCTCTTCGATGCCGACCCAGACATGGAGAGACTGAAGGGTTTCGCTCTTCACTAGTAAAGAAACAATTGTTTCCGCAGTGGAGAGATGGTTGTTATAATTTTAGGCCCCTCTCCTTGAATACAAGTCCCTGTCTTCAACGAAAGTATGCTAATAAAAACCGCTAACCAATCATAAAAACAAATCGGGTGTCGGTCAGGACTAATTGATGATGCGGATTTTATCACTGCCGGTCATCAGATTAGCTCCCAGCAAAAACTGACGCAACTCCAAGCAGTGTATTTGAAAACCCCTGGCACCATCAGTTTGTTCAAAATTAGAACTGTCCGACTACAAACTTTATAAAAATGTGCAAACCTTTCTTTTGGTGGCATTAAGGGACGAACTGCTCTATAACATCATCGGCATGTTCAGGCGGCAGAGCCACCACGAACGAAGAACTCCAGAAGATGCTATAGACCTTATTATACCGAAGACAAGACAAACAACACCAAAAGAAAGTTTATCGGTGACTCTGTCTTTACTTTACGGAACCCTCCAAAGTATGCTACGTTAATATCAAATGGTGAGGGCGACAATTAAAATTGAATCGGTTCATCTGCCGACAGCAAAATTAAAAATGCGAGAACTCGAAGGAGAGTGATGTTGTTTCCCCTTCGGGCCCCACGTTGGGCGCCATTGTAATGATTTTTTTAATGCCGATGGTCTGGCATAAGTGTCAGTGAGCTATAAACAACACCGATCTCAGCTAACTAGCTTCGCTTAACGACCGCGTATGCGTGCTTGACGACTAGCATTTGTGGGATTATATGAGGTGGGTTCTTGTCGAGCCACGAAGCTACACTACAAAATACTTATCACGCGTACTCTACAAGACGTACCGATCAATTTTTATTATGTTTAGAAATGTTCTATTAGGTATTAATTAAGCTACTCTACAGTCATTCAATATTTTTTTGCCTCGTTAAAGTTAGCGGACACGAAGGCTTGAGACAAACGTAAACATTACACAAAAAGCAACCGTTACTTTCTCCGAAGAAGGTCGTTGCATTACAAGTGGAATGTCAAACCTAAAGATGTTAAAGTGGCTGAAGTGAACCACTGATCTCTGCGTAAAGGATGGAAACTTGACGGATGTTGTTTACACTAGTAAAACAACAAACTAAGCAGTTTCGACGGGGTGACCACCTTATCTCTTCAGGAGCAGCCACTCCTGATCACCACGGGGCTGCTCGACTGCTTATGTTTATTACAATATATTGAATGTCTTTGAACGACGGGTCCTGTGGCGAATAATCAGAGTGAAGCTAAACGGGGGCCAATGGTGAATTCAAAATTCTTTTAACGACCCGGAGGTCTCAAGGATTGTAAGACTGCGGAAGCTGCAATGGGCTGGGTACATGAATCGTATGGACGAACAACGGTTACCCAAAAAGTATTCGTTGGGGGAACTGAAGGCCGGAGACCAGTGGGGAAACCGAGAAAACGCTGGTCTGACTCGGTCGACGAAGACAGCTCATCGCCGCTCGGATTTTGAAATTGAAGGACGTGGTCAATGGGCCGAGACAGTTGGAGGCGCTGTTTGCAGGAAGCAAAGGCCCGAGAGGGACTGTAGTGCTAAGTTGAAGAAGAAGAACAATGTTTTAAAAGAACTTGTAAGGAGTAAAGTCAATTCGTTCAGTTTTGGTTGTGAAAGATATGTTTTGACAATATTCTCCCCTGAAAATTGCTTCTCGCATCCCACTTTCTCAACTTATCATGATTTTTCTGCTCGCTTTGATGAAACCCAATCTATAATAGTAAATTCGAATAGTAAAAAATCTTATGGTTCAGATGGCGTTCCGAACATAGTAATCAGGAAATATAGCAACTCAACTTGTAGACATCTTGTCGTCATTGCAAATAATTGCATTAGTAATGGCTACTTTCCATCTGCTTGGAAAGCAGCCTAATTAGTTTCTTTATCAAAATCAAGATCAAATGGTGATATTAAGAAATTCAGACCAATCTCTCTTCTTTCGATCGTAGGCAAAAATCTTGAAAAAATTATTCTGCTGTATTTTGAAATATTTTTTAAACCAATCACCACTACTAAACAATTTGGCTTCTAGGAAAAAACTTCTACTGAACATGCAATCTTATCCGTTCATGATAAAATTTCTTCTGGTTTGCGAAACAAAGAAGTTGCAGCGGCGTGTACAATTGATCTTAAAAGGCTTTTGATTCGGTTTGGTTAAAAGGTTTAATCTACAAACTTAGTAACTGTCCTATTGCTTTAGTTCGTATTTTCATATTTTCTTACTAACCGTAGTTTATCGACTAAAATAGGTAATTCCTATTCTTCTTAAATTAGTGTATGTTCTGGAGTTCCTCAAGGTTCCATTCTTGGTCCGACTCTATTCAATTTTTATTTGGTTGATATTCCTTATGGTCATCGAAATAATATGAATAACAATTTTAAAATGTATCTTCACGTAGACGAAGTCATCTTTTTTGCAAGCGATACAATTCCCTTAATATCTTGCAATAAAATTAATTTTCACCTTCAAGTGCTAACAAATTATATGCTTGATTGGGCTCTGAAAATTAACCCTGGAACGTTTGAGTTACTATACAATTCGAGCCAAGTAGTAGCCTATGCGGACGACATAAACATTCTGTCACAGTCATTAACAACTGCCAAAGAACTTTTCCTGAAACTCAACAGCGAAGCAAAACTAGTAGGGCTACAAATCAATGAAAATAAAACAAAGCTCATGACGCAGTCGAGGAAAAATACCTCAAATACACAAAATATCACACTCGGCGAACACATTATCGAGAATGTTAGCGAATTTCTGTATTTAGGCCCAAAATAATGAAAATGGGCAATGAAAGAAACGAAATATGCCGAAGAATACAGCTCCCAAATAAAATATTTTATTGAGTATTGACGATCTTGAAGACCAGCTGCATACACAGGAGAACAAAGGTCCAGCTCTACAAATCTGTGATAAGACCTGTGTTATGCTATGGGTGTGAATCATGGACCCTAACCCAAGCATCCGCAAATATATTGAACGCCTTTGAGCGACGGCGACACATGAATCGTATGGATGAACAATGGATACCCAAGAAGGTATTCGTTGGGAGAACTGAAGGCCGGAGACCAGCGAGGAAACCGAGAAAATGCTGGTCTGACTCGGTCGACGAAGACAGCTCATCGTTGCTTGGATTTGGAATTGGAGGATGCGGTCATTGGACCGAGAAAGTTGGAGGCGCTGTTTGTAGGAACTGAAGGCCTGAGAGGGGCTGTAGTGCTAAGAAGAAGTGTGAGCTAATTTGCTTTTGTAACGCTTATGGCAAAGGTCATATAAATGCTCCAGCTGAAAGTTAATTACTCTCCTTATCAATTGATGGGCGGAATATTCGTCTCAAAATATCAATGAAATATTTCGGCATTCACTTACATCATAGCTATAGTTTAATTACTAGATTCCGTTAATTAGAAAAGCAGTTGGTACATCTGTAGCATTATCACCCCTTCTCTTAAGCAAATCTGTAAGTTGCAGTACTAAACTTTCAATGTACAAAACTCTTATTCATTCGATTATTACCTATTGTTCAACAGTTTGGCATTATGCTTCCTCAACTGTTGCTGATGAAATTCAAATTTTTGAATACAACATTTAAAAAAAACTCTTAATGAAATACAGAAGACCAAACAAAAAACATTTCAGAAACAGTATACTTCACGATGAGACCAAAATTAACCACTTGGGGTTCTCATCCGGACCCAGTTGTAAGGGAATTATTTGATCGAAACGTACCTTTAGAGAATGTTAATTGTTATATCTTACCCATCAAATCACTTTGTGTAGATAATTCCTCGTTAATTACTCCTTCCTCATTAGACCTACATAAGACATTATTTTTCTCACCGAGGTTCGAATATTACGCAGTTGATCGTTTCTGATAATTTAGTTCTTATATTTTATTAATATAATTTTTCCCCTGGTTTTACTGTAAATACCATTTCATAAACTTTTTATAGCATACATTAGTACTTGCTTCTGGTTGCATTTACTTAGTTCATTATATTAATTCGCTATTATTGTTAAATGCCTTATCGTATTTTGTAAGCTCAAAGTGTCGTATTCATGTGAATTCCTTTCTTGTTGCTTTTTATTGCGAATAATTCTTAATTGCATTTTTCAATCGAGCGCTGTATTACTATTTTTATCAATCTTTCAATTACATTGAATTGGTTACGAACGAATTTTGTAATAATTGTTGGTTAGCTTTAGAACCGAAGTCAAGTGATATACCTCCTTATCATATTAAAAATGTATGTACGTAAAAACACTCAATGAAGTAGCTATTTACTGCAACTTGGAATTAATGTTTGTACAGATATGAAAATAACTTAATTGTTGTTTTTAGTGTGGATTGAAATGCCATCCTAAATCCTCAAATTCAAATGGTCTTTATTGATTAAATCATAATAAATTTTATAAAAACAAAATGCAAGTTTTAAAACATTGAAGTACTCAAAAACTTAATTAACATTCAATCAAAAAGTTAGTCACAAAAAAGAACGCTTTCAAATGAAAATTACCAAATATTATCAGGAAACGATAGTCTGACTCGGTCGACAAAGACAATCTACCGCTGCTCAGATTTCAAAATTGGAGGACACTGTCAATAGTCCAAGACACTTGCAGATGCTTGTTGCAGGGAGCGAGGGCGCGAGAGGGGCAGTAGCGCTGCGATCAAGAAGAACCAACTAAATCTATTGAATGTAGAGTTTAAAAAATATTCAATAAAAGTATTACTAATTCAAAACAAACAATATATGCTACCAAATGAAAATAACCAGATAAAAAGTGGTCCCTACCATAGTGCACTATGTTAATTGTGAGTCACTCCTTAACGTCAAGTTTTTCGCCCAATTTAATTTGACATTTCTTTCTTTCTGTGTTTGACAAATTCAACCATGGAGAGGTGTACAATAGAGCAGCGCGTCAAGGTTGTTGAAGCCTTTAACGAAAATGGACGTTCAAATCAAAATGCATTTCGTGCACTCCGTGCTTTTTTTGGTCAACATAATCGACCAAATGTGTCCACAATCGGGAGAATTGTGCGCAAATTTCAGCAAACTGTAGGAAATGTGAAATAACGTGTGCATGCTCACCCAGTTCGGTCTGCGGAAAACATTGCTGTTGTTCGTGATAGTGTGATTGAAGAGCCGTCAACCTTGACTCGTCGTCGTGCCCAACAATTGAACATCTCACGAACATCACTGATGCGAATTTTTTAATAAAGATTTGAATTTACACGCTTACAAGGTTCAATTAACTCAAGGGCTAAAGCCCACCGACCATTTCAAGCGTCGGCAATACGCCAAATGGTTGGTTGAATAGACAGAAGGGAATGGTGACTTTCCAAACAAAATCATCTTCAGCGACCAGGCATAGTTTCACCTCAGTGGACTCGTTATCAAGCAGGATTGCCAAATTTGGGCAAATGAGAATCCACGAGTGATTGTTGAAAAGCCGATGCATCCACAAAGAATGACTGTTTGGTGCGACTATTTGGAGCTGGTGGCGTCATCGGGCCGTACTTCTTCGAAAATGAGGACGGTCAAGCAGTTACCGTGAATGGTGTTCGCTATTGCGAGATGATAACGGACTTCTTGTCATCAGAAATTGAGGTTATGGACCTGGACGATATGTAGTTCCAAGATGATGGTGCGAATTGCCACACAGCCAACGAAACAATGGCTCTTTTGCGTGAGAAATTCAATGGCCGTGTTATCTCACATTGTGATGATGTTAATTGGCCGCCACGATCATGTGATTTGAGACCGTTGGACGTCAATAAGCCAAAAACAATGCAAGAGCTAAAGGATGAGATAATTCAGCACATTAACGACATTGAACTTCAATTATGTCTCAGAGTAATTGAAAATATGGACCATCGGATAGAAGTATGCCACCGTAGCCATGGCGAGCATTTGGTAGATATTTTGTTTCACACATAATTGTCATAGATACTTCTTTTATAATATAAAATATTAACATAATTTTCTGAAAACTTTTTGATAATTAACATCGTCTGTTTTTGGTTGGACCATCCTTTATTATCAGGAAACGCTAGTCTGACGTGGTTCACAAAGACAGTTTATCGCTGCTCAGATCTAGAAATTGGAGGGCACGATCAATAACCCCAGACAGTCAAAGGCGCTTGTTGCAAGGAGTGAAGGCCTGACAGGGGTTGTAATGCTACGAAGTTGAAGAAATATTACATGTAATTGGAAAAAAAGAGAAAAAATTAGCAAAATCGGCTGAAACATCCAAAATCCTCTTTTCTGTCAGGGTGTATTGAATGAATAGTATGATTAAAGCATGTAGCATTCTAAATTTAGAAAATGTTCAATAAAAAATTAGTAATAAAAACAATATATGCTATCAAATGAAAATTACCAAATAACAGAAAACACTGGTCTGCCTCGATCGATGAAGACAGTTTATCGCTGCTCGGATCTCGAAAATGGAGGACGGGGTCAATAGATGGTTTGCTTTTTCCCGTTAATCTAAAACAAATAATAATTTTCACATTGTTTGTAAAAGAGTTATACGCTTAGCCAAATAACTTACATTAATAATGAATATCCTTTGATGCTTGACTGGTACATTAGTTTTTGAATTTTCGCTTCTCTTCTACGTACTAAACTATTTAAAAACATAGATATAAAAATTGAAGGAACAGGCAAACAGACAGATTTCCCTTGACCCAGCTTTTCGAATCTTAAACTAACATACTAGAAATCTATACTGAACGTAAATAAAGTACGGGAAGACAGACAGACAGGTTCCCATTGGCACAGATTTTTGAATGTTAAACTCACTTACTAAAAGTCTATACTAAATTTCAATAAAGTATTGTTAAAAATTAAATAGATGGACGTACAGATATGTTGCCGTTTGTATAGCTTTACGAATTTTAAACTCACATACTAGAAGCCAATACTAAAATAAAATAAAGTATTGATAAAAAATTAAATGGACGGACAGGTAGACTGGCTTGGATTTTTAAAAATCGTATATTATTGTATAAAAATCTTTACACTTTTTTACTTCAAAACTGAAATTTAATGTTTTTCTTTTTTCATAAATTATTAGTTAGATTTTTTTTATTTGCTTATTTTTTTATTATTCAAAATAATCTATACATGCATATGTATACGCATAATGATACTGTATCAAACTCTACTGTATTACTGTGAAACAGTGAAATAACAAACTTATAAATAGTTTAAGATATATCAACAAAATTTTTTACTGAATAATACTGAGGAGGGTAGATGCCAGATAGAAAGTAAACGTTTTTATTGAAGAGTTTGACGTAAAAATGGAAACTTCTTCAAAATGAGAGAAAGTTTAAAAGATGAGAAACTTAAAAAATTATCTAAATGGTTTGTTTGTGGCGTCAGCAAAAATTAATGTAAATACTCCTGAATATAATAAAACTTTCTGAAATATTTGTTTTAGTTTTTGCGGTGCTTTACCCCCATAGAATACTGTTTCCGCAAGAAAAGCCTCAAAAGGATCTTCCTTCACGTCCAAAGCATGGTCGGTTTCAGCTTCAATCGACATCTCAATATTAAATTCCCTCAAGGAATTGCCTGGGTTAGCTTTTGCAAAATCTGGTCTTTGCAGGGAACTTGGAGGATCGATATCCCTTAATTCCAATGCTTCTTGTATCACTCTATCCTTTATTGGAGGGTATACACGTATAATATCATTTAAGAATTGTTGAATTTGTTTGCCTCGAGCTTTTGGATGATATTTCCATAGCATGTGTTGCCAATAAAAGTACATGGCCATATATTGATGGAGAAGTGTTGTACTTTTACGGCAAACAATTTTCAGGAGTTTATTTAGATTTTCCAAATATTTGATCGTGTTTATCGGGTTGATTTTAGAAACAAATTCACCCTTATTGCGGTTAGTAGTAAGGTGAATACATTTACTGCTAATAATTCATCAACCCCACCGTACTGGCGTGCAGAATTAGTACATATTTGGGTGCAGTTGGGGTCTGTATAACTTTTTACTTTACCTCACTTTTGGAATTGACTTTGAAGAAAAGTCCAATTTTGTCTTCCGGGCAGTATAAGCCAAGCACTACAATTGTCATCTGCTTCGTCGTACGACCCCTATTATATTTCCTCTTTGTTAGGAAAGTTTCATCTATTTGGATGGTTTTTCCCTCCCCATCCAATAAAATATCGCTGTGTGAAGGGACTATTTCCTTTTCCCTACAATACCTATAATAGTTGGACACGGTTTGTAGTAATCGAGCAGTCGCCTAAGCAAACTGCTCGAAAATCTGCATAACACTGACCAAAATTATATTTGCAGATTTGAAAAAATTCAATTATTCAAATTTATAGTTTTATAAATTATAAAATTTATTTAAAAAAATTAATTTTTTATTATAAATATAAATTCTATATTGTTTTGTTTTCATATATTAAAGTTAAATTTTTCTTTACATTTATATTCCTTATATTTATCTTTTTATTATGATTTAAATTTTTCTATACATAATTATTTTATATTACTTTAATAATTAAAATCTGCAATTAAAATTCGGGCATTAAAACCACCGTTGCGGCATTGAGATTACGCTGGCGTTTGAAATGGGCTGAGGAGGTCTGCTTGGGTGGATCGAGAAGTCTGCTTTTGATCGCCACGGGAACACGTCAGTAGAACTGCGCCGACAAGCGTTATATCAGTTTGCAATAAATGCCTTCAAGAAACATGTTCATTACTGTTTTTTGCCGCAAACTTGTGTCATCCTCTAGAAACCCGGTAACTTTGTGTGCATTAGCGATTTGGGAAAACCGCATGCCGAAGAATTTTAGTACTTGACAGCAATCTGGTTTCCCCCGGGTGAATGGCAGCATCGAAGCGGAAAAGTCTCACGTAGCAGTGAACCGTGTACGAATTTCCATCCAACAGGAGTTACTGCTGCGAGCTCTCACGATTTTTGGTGAAAGTTTCCTTGCTCGATGGAAATCTTGTGAAAATTTTACATCGCAAAAGAGAATCACCCTGCTATGACAAGAAAAGTTTGTCTGACTGTTTCACGGTTCATACCCAGTCCCGAGGCCAACATTCAAACTGTTAAACGCTGATCTTCATGTATTAGGGCACACACACGCTGCGCATTCACGTCAGCCCACACCTTGACTGGTCTCCAGCTCCGCGCCTCGTCTTCCATGCTTTCACGCCCTTCCTTAAACTCTTTATGCCATCGAAACACCTGGGCACGACTAAGAGCACTATCACCATGCATTTTTACAATTTTAGCGTACGTTTCCAAAGCTGTTTCGTCCAATCTGGCGTTGCTCTTTATTTCGTTACTCAATTTACGTGTCGAGCACCACCAACACACGCCTACTCAACACGACACAGCAGGCCAACCAAACAAGCGAGAGTGATGGTAAATATATCAATGGAGATGGGAAGGATGCTGGGAAAGGGAATTTCAAGGTCGCAGGTTTACCACAAGCAGCAATAAAATCTGTCTCATTACTTAATTGTAACACCTCGTATGCTCACCCACTGGTGAAATTAGCTCATAGAGAGCAGGCAAATAAATTAACAGACGCGGTAAGGTTGTGTACGGGTAACTTGAATCACTTTGGTGCCCGAAAACGAATCGGCAGGAGAGCTATTTCGTGTTTTGGTGTGTACCGTTCACTGTCCGAGGAGGAAAGCTGTAGTACCACATTGCATGTACGGCAATCGTCCAATTCCGTATCACCTAGTTCGAAAGTCCGTCATAGATTTGTACGACTTTTAAGGGGAGCAAACTCCCAAGCGATAGTTCCGTAGGCCTCGAAAACTTCAGTGCATACTTTTCCCTGTTTTTACCTCTAAACTATTTTTGGTGATGTAAAGATTCACTGAGTGACATAGAAAATGTTAGCCAACTATAAAAAAAAATCCACCCATGTGTACAGTGGCCGGTGAAGTGTTGGTTACATGTTGAAACTGCGGGTAAATATTTCAATAGGAAGGCGTATGCTGTTCCAATGGAAAACGAAGGGTTCGCAGCTGGGAATTGTCAACGTTCGTATTTGTGAATCGTCAGGCGTAGCGTACTTCAGCGCCACAATGTCGCTATGCCAGAATTCATTGGCCATCCCTCACCCACAAGCACATCACCCTAGAATTCAACATCAAACACTTACACCACAGGTTTTTTTGCTTAATTTCCTTGCATACTACTGCTTTCATCGTACGCTCAGCATGATCTAAGTTCACCGGATTCAAACGAAACTGAAAATTCTAAAGCCCTTCACAAACCAAAGTAAGTGCTATTCAATTGTTGATCGTTAAGAGTATCGTCGCCATTAGTTCCGAATCGTATGCACACCAGTCTCGAATCGCATCTAAAAGTAGATCATGCTACAAAATCTGTAGAGAAAGTAAAACTTGAAATTTCTAGACGAAGTAAAATAACTCTAGAATCAGGAGTGCAGCGTACGAGTATATAAGAAAGCTTACAGTCCAAATACAAATTGCCAGAAAATAAGACACAGACTCTTTCGGTATATTAAGTATGGGGAGCTTTTTAAACTTGATGAAATTTCTGTAAGATTATGCACATTGTAGCAGAATGGAGGCTGCTCCTTTTTACAGTTCGCGTAAGATTGGGTGCTTCATATGATCTGCTGGTTATTATTGAACTATTATCAGTTTGAATGTTAAGAAGTCAGATGGAATTAATCGATGCTTTAGTGTTGGTTTTCACTCTCGTTAATCTTAATTTGAAATCATATCTGGTTGATTGATTTGTAATTATAAATTTATTTTGCAAAAAAAAGCATTCTTGAAGTTGAGAGTGTAAAATTCTAAGAAAATTGTCACGTCTAAATCACAATTTCAAGAAGAATGTAATTATACTGAAAGTAAGATGCAAAGAATGATGGTAGTTGATAGTTTGTAAAAAAGAACTTTAAGAAAACAAAATTTAAAAACAACTATGGCTGATTCAACACAAAATTCATGACAAAGACAGGAAAAATAATGTGAGCGGCAATAAAAGATTTAAAGCCATTGTAATAGCATAATCAGTTTTCATTACATTTCTCTATTTAAATTAAATGGTTTCAAGTTGAAATTTTATATTTGATTCTATAATATTATTGATTTTGATTAACTGTAGTCAGAAAACTGAGTCAAATAAAAATAGATATTTGCAATGAAAAAGAAGCAAAAAACACAATGATGAATTAAGCTTAAAACTCGGTCTTTCATTTCGTCAAACCAGACCGGGTATGGGACCCGCCTCGTTGACTGGCCCCTCCACTATAATGAGCTAGCCATCGCGTGAGCTCACCCATCTCTATGTGTTTACAGGTGCTCTTGAAGGGTAGAGTGGCTTTCCACTTGCGTGCCTTTTTATGGTATAGAGTCATGTGATTCCCTCACATTATACTATGACATAAATTTGCCTCGTTTATATTTTTAATTTAAGGGAAAAATTCATGCAAATTATGTTTGTATGAGTTTTTCACTTAAATGAAAAATACATGGCCATGCTTACATCGGATTTTGATCCGGCTAGGAGTGCGCGAGAGGGCCCCCTTCCACCTGGATGCCCCACTCTTAATTGGGGGCCATCAGTATCGTCGGTAACGACGAATTTATCTTAAGTCCATCTGTTCTCTCCCGGACTGGTTTGTCCCCTAAGTCAGCAATTCCCAACTCTTAGTAGGTTATCTCAGGCTCGACTTCAGTCGATATTCATTCGAACCTTGAAATTCACCGCAACGCTAGCCTGCCAGCGCATTCACGCATCCTCAGACAAGGCTAATCTTGGCGAATACCACCGTCCCCTCTCGCCGAGGCAGGAGGCCATCGCTGCAGTCCTTAACGGACATTTATCAATACATCTATTTACTGCAGGTTCTTGTACTTAAAATAGATCCACCCTCATTCAAATATGCTAATTTTTAATCAATGTAGACGTCAGTGACCTTTACCTTAAGAACAAACTGAAAATATATAAATAAAATGTCCCTACTACTGCGACGGGCGGCAGACCCGTCGAAAAATGTGTCAGTCTCGGGATATACTGTGTATCGGCATTCTTTAGTGCCTTTCGTTTTTTTGGCTTGGTGCTACAGTGCCATCTCCAGCCTAGCCACAAACTTTGAAGTTCTTCTACCTAAAAGCGGGAATAAGTCCAGTTGTACAAAATGAAGTAAAATGAGGACAATATAAATATAAATTCTCAAATTCGAATTTTAGTAACAACAGCAGATAATATTCATTTTTGAGCAATTCCTACTTTAGGAGTTAAAGTTGATATAACATCTGGACAATTAAATCAAATTAGTTTTATAATTAACCATCCAGGACTATTTTTGGGTCAATGTTCAGAAATTTTTGGTGCAAATCATAATTTTATGCCTATTGAAATTCAAAGCGTACCAATAAATTATTTTATTAAATGAATTTCTTCGTTAAATTAATATTTATTAGATGACTAGGAGCAGGAATAATCTCTTAAACCATTTTATGGTAAATTGACATTTACCATTTAATATTAGTATTGTCACGTGTTTTAGTCCAGGGCCGATAATTTTAATGTTCCGGGATAGTGAAAACGCACTGTCCTTTAAATTAAGTTAAAAGAGCTTAATTACGAAGAATGCACAATATTTAACTTCACTATTTTACAAACCACACTTTAGTTTGCTTTTCACTTGTC
Source organism: Odontomyia ornata (assembly GCA_963969285.1). NCBI lineage: Eukaryota > Metazoa > Arthropoda > Insecta > Diptera > Stratiomyidae > Odontomyia > Odontomyia ornata. Next base: position 283,309,809 of record OZ017738.1, read on the forward strand.
TTATCAATTTATGTTTCCAATGTCTTCAAATGTATCACGAAAAACCTTTACTTCACTATCAATCAATATCACCTTCAACTCGTGCTCTACACTATCCCAGTTTTACTATCGCGGTTTTACTATTTATTACTCTATATGCCCCATTCATTCAGCTCCGGTTTGTATAGGACCTCTAGTCATTCAATCCATTTCTCGTTGTTCTGACGAGAACTGCCTGAAATCTTCGAGCAATTCTGAATACCCGCAGTGACGTTACTTTCAGATATTGATCATGGATCTACTTTGCCCATTCTTGTTCTTTCGAGTACATTCGGTTACTTCTCAATCATTATTGATCATTATGTTGTTAATAGTTGCGACAGTAGTTCGCAGAATTTTTTTGGATATTTAAGAGAATGTTAAATTAAAATTATTAATCAAACTAATATTTTTTAATTCCACAAATAGCACCCATTACTTTACTATTAATTGGTCAAATTGCTCTACTTATGTTACGTATTTCCAGTTTTAAGCACTTTATATTCTATAGGAGCTTAATGTGAAGGCATTTAAACCATCAATTTCATTGAGTAGATTACAGACCTTGACCTCTTACAGGAGGTATCGGGGCAATAACGACTGTTTCAGGATTAGTAAAATGATTTCACAATATGATTTATCTTTGTTTATTTTAGGCAATATTATTACTATTTAAACAATATACAATATTAAAGTTGACGAGCTATTTCACCAGAAGGAACTTTTCAGGGATTACATGCATTCCCCGTAACAATTGGACTTTAATGCGGTATAACTTTATTTGTTGTATCAGGAGTAGTTTTATTATATTTAACTTTTTTGGATTTTTTTCATAGAAAATTATCACCACCAGTAGAGTAGAGAGGAATAACATGACCCCCAATAGGAATCATTTCATTCAATCCACTCCAAATTCCTCTTTTAAATGCAGCAGTTTTATTGGCCTTGGGAGTAGCAGTAACTTGAGCCCATCATAGTTTAATAGATGGAAATCATCAAAACAACACAAAGACATTTCAAAATTCTTTTTGAGGTTTATTTTACAATTTGCCAAGCATATAAATACAATGAAGCCCCATTTATTAGCACAGATGCAGTTTACGGATCAATATTTATTATAGCAACAGGATTCCATGTAATAATAGAAGCAAATTTTTTAACAGTATGTTTATTACAACATTTAAATTATCATTTTTCTAAAACTCATCATTTTTGGTTTCAAGCCGCTGCACGATGCTGAAATTTTGTCATAGTGGGATTATTCCTATATGTATTAATTTATCGATGGGGAGGTTTGCTTAATTTACATTGTATGATAAGTGTATATGATCCAATCAGAAGGATTAAGAAATTAATGTAAGCCATAACTGGAATTAGTTTTCACCTGATTCTAGATATAATATACCTCTTTCTATTAATTAAAGCCAATAAGAGACATACCATTGTTAATGATATTGAAATTAATTTGCAATTAAAGAAACATGATAACCTCTGTAACAGCTTTAAAGTTATACTCTTATTATAAGCTGCTTAAACATAAAATTATATATAATAATAAAAAAAATACTACCCACAAAATAAAATAAAGCAAAAAAATTGAAATTAATATTTTGATACCATTGATAAAATATAGACTACTTCATTAATAAATGATAAAATATTTGACTTCCAAAATACTGCGATCAACCTTATATATTTATACCCATAACTAAAGAATAATTATGTTAATATCCCCATATGTACAAATATAGGGCATGAATCATATCGAACCAAACAATATGAAATATAATAAGGTAAAGATTTATTAGAAAAATTTAAAGAACTATTGTTTAATCACCCAAAATACAAGCCAAGTTCATATTTTCAGAGAAAGTGGTAAAATATTCAAAACAGGAACATGAAACATTAATCAATTAAGTATATCCGCTATAATTCTTATAAACATCAGATCCAATATACCACGCAATATAACTCAATCCTCTTCGGGTAAATAATGTAAAGAAGTTACATTTAAATCTCCAGGCAATGCATAAAATATCAACCTAAAAGAATAACAAACTGTTAGCCCAGTAGAAAAAAATTTATAACATAAAAGAAAAAAATACTAGCATACCATATTTCACCAACGTCTAAGATTAAATCTTTAGATTATAATCCAGCTAAAAAAGGAAAACCACAAAGAGCTAAATTAGCTGTATTTTAACAAGTAAAAGTCTAAGGTATGTGAACTCTTGAATTCTCGATAGTATGATTATATGATATATTATGAATAACAAAGCATGAGTTAATAAAAGAAAAAATGCCAATTCAGGAAACCCTATCGAAAGAATCCAATTTGACTGAATGATGAAAGAGCAATAATTATTGTTAAGTCGAACGCCGTAAATTACCATAACCGTAAATTACCAAACAATAAGAAACTACCCATCTCACCCTTAGAAAATACTAATTCAGTTAGGACTAACAATTAAGACTATTAATTAGTAATAACTCCACCGTAGATGGTTTCAAGCCCGTTTGAGAAAGGAAGAGGCAACTCCTTGTTTGCCCAATCTACAGCTTCCATGATTCCTCATCCCAAACCCCCTTACTAAATGGTAGTGTATGCTCTCGGTGCCGCCCATTGGGTTCACTGGTTTCCCGAGAACGGGACATTAAATGCCGGGAAATGCTGATAAATGTGAATATATTTCCAGCTCTGCTACTAAATTCTACTTTCACCTCCTTTGTGGGGACGTAAGAGGGTGAAGGTGAATCTTCAGCGCCTGTGGAGGTGTGGTGACAGGCAAACTCCCCGTCCGTAGAAAATCTTAAAATGTCTCGAAACCTGCAGATGGGCCTCAGAGTGGATTGGACTCACGGCAACAGCCTCGCAAACGGAAAAAGGACAGTGGCATTGGATCCTGGAATGTCATATCACTCAATTAGCCTGGCGCTGTTAATGACCTTTAACAAAAGTCTAGTCAATATAAATTAAAAATACTGGCAATGTAGTGAATAGGTAGTTCTTTAGTCCGTGAAGGACTGCAGCGATGGTCTGCTGCCTCGGCAGAGGAAGATGTAGATAGCCGTCGAGAAAGCCCTTGTCTGAAGACGCGTGAATGCGCTGGCAGGCTAGTATTGCGGTGTCGTGGGGCGGGTTCATCCCCCAGCACAAGGACCCACTACAAAAGCATTTCGCATTCACGAGTTCTTGGGTCTCAAAAGAAAGGCGACCGAAGTCGCAAAAAATTGTAGGCAACTACAAAGAGGGGAAATGACTTGTTCAGAGAACAAGTGGAACAAGTAAAAACTGACGGACTTAGGGTAACCTCGTCGTTACCCGACGAGGCTCATGGCCCCCAAATAAGAGAGGGACAACCGGGTGGTGATGGTGCCCCGCCGCACCCGCCCAACCGGATCAAGATCCATAAATGTTGCAGTGGCCAACTATTTCCCTTCTGAGTGGAAAACTCATACAACCTAACTGGTATGAGCCTTCCCATCAGAGGAGAAATACCCCGGTGGCCAATTTATGTCATAGAGTTATGCAATCGGATCACATAACCCTTTGCCATAGAAAGGTACCTTGTTCGGGGCCACTCAACCCGCGATAGTACCTGAAACAAAAGGAGGTTAGAATGAGCCCGGTGGCTGGCTTATTTTCTGTGGGGAGGGCCCTTCACCGTAACCGGTCCTATATCCGGTCAGATCCAATGGAATGGAAAGACCGAGATGTAATTTTCATTCAACATTTCTTTATTTAACATCGATGCCTTTTCACAATATTCGAATAACATTTCTATTCGTTTACACTATATCTAGCGTATAGTAATTTAAATAATATAAGCTACAGTAAGTTTACTTTATTTTGATTCTATATTATTCCTTGTTTCAAAAGATCGAATTGACGGTGCTCCCAAGTTTGCGGCAGGGTTGAAAAACAAATGTAAATTAGTAAATTCGAGAATGCGCGTATACTTTTTGGCCAAAAAGGAAACCGTATGATTACTTGTTCGACCGAAGCATTCAGTATACGAATCATCCCGGTGAGAACCACGGACAATTTTACAGAGGGCAGCGCTTATATAAAACATATTCTTTAAAGGCAAAACCTGTATATGATACTATTTGGCGATTACTTTGATATTGTACTTTGAAATTAACATGCACTGTATATAGTGTTTGGAACGTATTTTCTGTTGAGGATGAAAAGTTAACATACTTCAATATGATAGGAATGTTGAGATCCCTTGGCTGCTGTGATTTATAATACAAACTATCTACCACGTTTCGACCATAGAATACCGTGCTTGGTTTTCGATTAAAAGCTTATAAAACCAAAATAAGAAAAGTCAACGCCTCACCTAACTAGTATATGATTAATATTTTAACAAGGATTATATAATCAAATTTAAAATTTGATGGAGATTAGTGAATACTCTGCGCCACCACAATTGCGAGTTTGTGAGCGTATTGGCAAACGGCCGCAACACGAGTTGTGCCCGATCACATATAATACAAATGTGTCATCTTATAAGTGAGAATCTGCATCTTATCGGGATCCAGCCCAATATTATCATCCACAATGCTATCGTGAGTTGGAGTTACAGTATATTGGTGAACTGATTGAGATACTAAGAAGAAATCATATCTCTCCGGTAGAGTGATAATATCATCAACGACTATCCCTGAAGGCGGATTATTTTGATTTAGGAAATATCGAGTAAATACGCTTGGAAACGATTAGAAAAGCAGATTTGGGGCCTTCCGCAACTCCAGCTTGGGTATAAATTTCCATGAGACGTTTCCGGATTGTCTCATTTTCAATCTTGGCTACTTGATGGAATTGACCTTCACCAACACCATCTCTATAGAAAAGAATACGAGATGGCAACGATCCGTGCAAATTACGATGTTCTTTAAGTGCTTTAACCACGTTCAAGGCAATTTCTGTGGGTACGTGGTAAAATATTTTCCACCATTAAGTTCACGGAACTTCGATTAAGTCACGCCCGCGGATTCGAGCACTAACCAGGAAGTCCGACACTTGTGTAATATGGATTGGAAATAATTGCTGCCGAAAAACTTCCGCGAAAATAAACTCAGAACCGTTTCTTGTGGTGGGAATCCTCTGCATTATAATTTGTGTGGAGCAAAAGCAAAACCACTCGCGCGAATTCGTCAGAGGTCCTCAATTCACTTCAAATCGCTACGGAAAGTCAAAATCGACTGACTTCTACAAATTGCAAAAAAAATGAAAACCCGTTTGACTGTTCTTTGTCGTGAGGTCAAATAGTTCGCAAAGGTATCAACGGTACTCAGTAAGCGGAAAATAATCCAAACCGAATATGAAATAAAAGTCTTAGGAGCACTGATAAAGACATGCAATTAAGATTCTACAGGTAATAGTAACTTATCCACTTTCCAAGGATGTCCTACAGCCAGCAAAATCGAATTAACAGCGATCACACCCCACTCAGCGTTGAAAGCGCGACTATGATTACGATGCATTCCTTTGTTTCTCCATTTACGTCAAGGCACCCTGAATTTGAAGAGCTTGAGGTGCTGCCTACTCAATTCCTCCTACTTCGATATTCCTGTCTTAATCGCAGCAACCACAGTACAGCACTCCTAATGCGCAGAGTTCATCGTCATCTGGACAATAATTTTATCAACCTGAATTGAAATAAGAAGTAATCACATTACGCTCATCAGCCTTGCACTTATTGGTTTTCTATACACTTGCCTGACAGATGAAGAAATTAAGGTTGGAACGGAGATGGAAAAAAAACGGTCTGAATTTTTTAACTTTGGCTGATGAGTATGCAATTCTGCATTCACCAATGAACCAGAGAACTCCACGACCAATTGTCCTCTCGCAATGGCGCTGTTAGTGGAGAACCTTGAAAAACTAATCGGCTAGGAGTTAACTAAAATGGTACTCACCCTCTCCTTGCACTATGCCTGCCGCTCTACACGCTAGCGCACGACAATTTTCCCATGGTCACTCTTCCGACAATGACGACAACTTTTTCAGTCATACACTCCAGATGCTTCTGATCACTTTTTAGGCTTCTAAGTACTCGTCACAAACAATTTAATCTTTAAATTTACTACGAATACAATAATTAAGAAATTTTTCTATCGCGCACTGACAACTAACGATATGTCCGTAACCAAGTTGAGCCCACGAGTCCAGATGGAGGTGACATTCGTCGGCAACCACCTCATCTCGTCACTTTAGCCAACCTTCTGAATACGTCGAGGAACATCAAAATATTTCCCACCTATATTTTCGATGCAAGCCTCAAATTAGTTTGCCTACGATATTTTTTTTTATATGTGTGGGTGCGCACAATTAATGAGTATAAATTCAAATTATGGACGAATACACCGAATTGCTTCTTGGTGGTTGTTTGTGTTTTTAACTAATATTATTACCATACGGTTGGATTGGTAAATTTGAATTCATTTTCAACGTAAAGAAACAATAGTGAATAATGCGTAATAATATATCGCAGATTTCCTTTGATATCACGTTGATTTGAAACGAAATTGGTATGCGAGGTGTTTGTTAGTTCTTGATTATTTTATGGAGGACATAAGATATTTAGAAAAAAATTCTAAACTGAATAATCAGTAATGTCTACTTGTCGCCGCCTATAGCAATGCGCGTTTAATTGAACTGTCTGCACTTTTCTAGTAAGAATTTCTATTTTCTTGATCACCATGCTGTAGGGGTGAAGGAGATAGGAAAGTTTTAGAGCAGTTTAATAGAGTAACTGCTCGATTACTACAGCAATCCGGGAAACAAACTGGACGGAAAATTATATTCAAGACATGAGATCGCACATAATATACAAAAGTGGGAAGCCTACTGGAAAACGAGAATTCAGAGTGACCTTCATTCTGGATACGCAGTCCAAATCGCACGTTATTGATTTTAAGGCAGTCAATGAACTGTTGTGTGCCATCCGTACAAAAGCGACATTTTTCAAAATCTGGTCAATTACGAAAGGACGAAGAAATGAAGGAAACATTCTACAATCACCTGGAAAGACTAAACTCATTGCCTACAAACGACACAAAAATATTTCTGGGTAATTTGAACGCTTCGATAGGCAATGAGCTATCACATTGGAGAGCGACTGGGGGATATAGTCTCCACAATGAAACAGATGACAATGGTCAGCGCCTAATTGACTTTGCATGTAGCAGAAATCTAGTCATACGTTTGACTTGCTTTCCACATCGACGTATCCATAAAATGACCTGGGTATCATCGGATGTTCTGATCCAACAACGTTGGGCCTCGAGCATACTTGAAGTCCGTACATACCGAGGAGCCCATTGTAACTCAGATCATCACTTGATCAAATTAACCTATCTATGTCGTTTGTCAAAATCATATTCGGCAAAAGTAAACCCGCTACAACAACATTCGAAACGGCGTTTGTGGCCAAAAATTTCAAGGGACCCTCTACAACCAGCTAGTTTACATTTTATCAGACGCAACGTTAAAGACAAGCAGTGAGCTCTGGATGGAAGTGAAAGCGGCTATTTAGACAGTGGCAGACAGACGATCAGAAATCAAGGCAGGAGAGAAATGATTGGTTTTATGATGAGTGCCAGAGTGCGTTGGATGAAAAGAATCAGACTTACAATGAATACGTGGGTTGCAAAATCAGGGCGATGAGAGAACACTATGAAAATCTCAGAAGAGTAGTTAATACAAGTAAGATAATTAAAATTAAGAAAAGAAAATACTATGAGAACTAATTGTGAAGTATAGATGTCAGTTTACCGAGCAACAACACAAGACAAGCATACACAGTAGTGAAAAGCCTGAAACGTGATTGTCAGCTCAAAACCACGCTCTTTCGTAATGACATCGGCAATATTGTATCCTTGCTGTTGAAACCAAGATTAAGAAAAGATTGGCATCATATTTCAAGAACCTCCTTAATCCTCCACACAGCTCCAGAACATCGGAGCCTATAGATGTTTGCGGAGAGCTTTCATTGGCCCACCAACTCTGGATGAAGTTTGCTCTACCATCAAGGCCCAAAAGAATAATAAAGCACCGGGCATCGATGAAATTCAAGTTGAGCTCATCAAATATGGTGGCAGTAGTGTTCATAAAGCTATTCACAAAGTCATGCAGCATATTTGGCAACAAAAACATATGCCGAAAGAGTGGAGCCAATCAATTATATTCCCTATCCACAAAAAAGTGACAACTTACAGTGAGAAAATTATAGAGGCATATCACTACTTTGTGTGGCGTAGCAAATATTTTCAAAGATCTTAGAAAATGAAATCGGATCATATGCCAACAGTATTATTGGGGAGTATCAAGGTGGTTTTAGAGCAGGTAGATCAACAATAGACCAATTGTCCACTGTCAAGCAGGTACTTGAAAAATGCTGGAAGTTCAAAATAAATAATTTTCGTTGACTTTAAGCAAGCATACGACAATATTGATGCACTGTACTGTAAACTATTTGATTCAGTTTTGACCAACTTGAGGACCAGCTGCATATACAGGAGAACAAAGCTCCAAGTATTCAAATCTGTGGTAAGGCCTGTGTTCTGCTATGGGTGTGAAACATGGAGCCTAACCCAAGCATCCGCAAATATATCGAAACTGAAGGACGCAGTCAATGGACCAAGGCAGTTGTAGGCGCTATTTGCTGGAAGCGAGAGGGGCTGTAGTGCTATGAATTAGAAGAATAATTAATAATATTATTGATAGAACAAACATTAAAACATTAAAACCAATATAATATATTCTCCTCTATATTCCCTTCTAGAATGAATTACTGAAGACAAACTCAACAAAACAAAAGATAAAAATAGTAATCTTATTCAACCTCATAAAAAGTTATAACAATACTTCTTGAATTGAAAGATACAACTTCTGATTCAATAAATAAAGTTATATATTTTGTTGAATCTTTACCGCGGATGGACCACTACAATGGAAGTTAAAAAATTTTCCTGGACTAGGACTATGGCAAGGTACCTCTTGACATAGCTCGTGTCCTTATATAGGGTAGTCCAACTTAACCGGACGATGTTAATTGTAAATAAAACAAAAGGTTTTTAGAGAAGTATGTTAACAGAAGAGTCTATGACAATTATGTGTAAAACATATTATCACCTAAATGTTCGCCATGGCTATAGTGGCATGCTTCTATCCAATGGTCCATATTTTCAATGACGCTGAGACATAATTGAGGTTCAATGACATTAATGTGCTGAATTATCTCATCCTTTAGCTCTTGAATTGTTCTTGGCTTATTGACGTACACTTTTTCTTTTAAATATCTCCAGAGAAAGAAATCCAACAGGGTTAAATCACATGATCATAGCGACCAATTAACATCGCCACAACGTGCGATAACACGGCCATTGAATTTCTCGCGCGAATGGGCCATTGTTTCGTTGGCTGTGTGACAAGTGGCACCATCTTTTCGGAACCACATATTGTCCAGATCCACAACCTCAATTTCTGGCCACAAAAAGTCCGTTATCATCTCACAATAGCGAACACCATTCACGGTAACTGCTTGGCCGTCCTCATTTTCGAAGAAGTACGGCCCGATGATGCCACCAGCCCATAAACCGCACCAAACAGTCATTCTTTGTGGATGCATCGGCTTTTCAACAATCACTTGTGGGTTTTCATTTGCCAAATTCCGGCAATTCTGCTTGTTAACGAATCCACTGAGGTTTTTTTGGTAAAGATGCCATTCCCTTATATATATTCAACCAACCATTTGGCGTATTTTCGACGCTTGAAATGGTCAGTAGACTTCAGCTCTTGAGTCAATTGAACCTTGAGAGCGTGTGAATTGAAATCTTTATTCGAAATTCGCATAAGTGATGTTCGTGAGGTGTTCAATTGTTGGGCACGACGACGAGTCGAGCCTGACGACTCTTCTGCCACACGATCGCAAACAACAGCAATGTTTTCCACAGAACGAACTCAGCGAGCATGCACAGGTGATGTCACATTTTCTACAGACCCGGTTCGCTGAAATTTGCGCACGATTCTCCCGATTGTGGACAAATTCAATCGATTATGCTGACCAAAAAAATCACGAAGTGCATAAAATGCATTTTGATTTGAACGTCCATTTTCGTTAAAGGCTTCAACAATCTTGACGCGCTGTATCTCTCCACGGTTGAATTTGTCAAACATTGAAAGAAACAAATGTCAAATTAAGTTGTGCAAAAAACTTGACGTCAAGGAGTGACTCACAATTAACGTAGTGCATTATGGTTGGACTACCCTTTATTACCGATATTAGGATTCTCTAATATTGGATAACATTTGATACGTAGGTATCCTGGGGAACGGAGAGTATCGAGTACTTACAATATTCATGAGGTAGGTCAGGCGAATACTCCAAAGTATTGGATCTATACGCGAAATCAAAAAAAAAAAAAAAACTGATAAGATAAGCCTCAAAACAAAAAACATATACGAAGTGTGTTCAAAAATTAAGGAGACTTTCCAAATTTCGCGGACAACGTAAATTCGATTATCGATTTTTTTATTTTTTTTTTTTGTTAATACACTCGTCACAAACATATATTTACAGTTTGGGTTCCTTATTTTATTTTGTTTGCTTGTGAGAGGCATAGCGGTTGAAAGTATTTTGCGTGCTCGGCGATTTTTTGCTATAGAAAAATATGGATCGAAGATCAGGTATTTTTTGGCCAGAAACAACACCACAATTTTGCCTCAGCCACCATATTCACCGGATTGGTCCCGTGTGACTTTTTCTTGTTCCCACAACTGAAGAGACCTATGAAAGGACGGAGATTCGCAACGGTTGAGAAGATAAAGACTCCATCGCTGGAAGAGCTTAAGGCTATACTGAAAAGTGCTTATGAGAAGTGCTCCGAGGATTGGAAAAAGTTTTGGCACAAGTGTATCGATTAGTTTGAAGGGGACAACATAAATATTGACGAATAATAAATATTTTTTTTCTAAAAATACAAAATCACGTTACTTTTTGAACACACCTCTAACCTTTAAAATTTAACCCATTGTTATACTCGTATTTTACCTTGTGGTTTTGCTTATATATATATATATATATATATATATATATATATATATATATATATATATATATATATATATATATATATATATGTATATATCTTTATATATATATATATCTATATATATATATATATATATATATGCATATATCGATATATATAAATGTGTATGTTTAAACAAACACACCCCCATACATATATGTGCTTATATATATATATATATATATATATATATATATATATATATATACATATATATATATAAGTATATATAGAGATATATATGGATATAGATATAGATATATATATATACATATATATATATATATATATATATATATATATATATATATATATATATATATATTTATATATATATATACATATATATATATATATATATATATATATATATATATGTATATAAATATATATATATATATATATATATATATATATATATATATATATATATATATATATATATATATATATCTATATATATATATATATATATATGCATCTATATATATGTGTATATAGATGAGTATATGCATATATATACATACATATATATATATATATATATATATATATATATATATATATATATATATATATATATATATATGTATATATATATATATATATATATATATATATATATATATATATATATGTATATATATATATATATATATATATATATATATATATATATATATTGTTACATGTACAAATAATTACATGTACAAATAATTCTGCGAGCTACTGTCGCAATTGTTTTCATAATCATTAAGAACGTCACCAAATGAATTTACTCGAACCCACGAGAACCCAACAAGCATGATCAACATCTGCAAGTGACGTCACTCCATTCATTAATTTGCTCGAACCTACCAGGTACCTCTCGGTAGAACATTCGCCAATGTACGAGAAATGGGCGAATAGGTAGAGACCCTATATAAAGGCGAGCTGAATGAATGGGGGGCATCATTCATTCGACCGCAATAAGAACTGCGTTAGTGTGTTTCGTAATAGTGAAGTAATTTAGAAGACAATTGCGATAGTAAATTTATGGACAGCGATGCATGGTCCGTTCGAAGAACAAATTTCTGGCCATATAGGTACTTGTGGAACTGTTTGGTGGCCTCTATTATAGCCAATAGCTCCTTCCTGGTCACACAGTAGTTCCTCTCACTTTTTGAAAGAACTCGACTGTAATAAGAGAGGACTCTTTCTTCGCCATTGATCTGCTGGGAGAGTACAGCTCCAATACCGCCGTTGCTTGCATCGGTGTCAACCACAAACATTTTTCAGGGTTTCGGATACGCCAGTACGGGTGATTCACATAGCTTTTCCTTCAGGGTCTCAAAGGCTGTCTGGCATTGTTCATTCCAGACATACGGACGATTTTTCTCGGTTAGCTGATGAAGACACTTAGCTATTTTGGCAAAGTATTTGACGAATCTTCGATAGTAAGTTGCCAGACCCAGGAAACTTCGTAGTTGGTGCTTCTTGTTTGGTGTTGGCCAGCTTTTCACGGCTTCAATTTTCTCAGGGTCTGTTTTGACCCCTTCTGCTGATACGACATGTCCCAGGTATTTTACTTCAGCTGCGAAAAGGGTACACTTATCGGGACTAAGTTTCAAATTTGCCAGTCGCAGTCGGGAGAAAACCTCTTCTAAGTTCCGCACATGCTCTTCGAACGTTCTCCCAATGACGATGATGTCATCTAGGTACACCAAGCAGGTTTTCCACGTTAGACCACGTAGCACGTATTCCATCAAGCGTTCGAAAGTGGCTGGAGCATTGCAAAGCCCAAACGGCATCACCACAAATTGCCACAATCCGGTCCCAACTGAAAATGCGGTCTTCTCTCGGTCCTTCTTGTCAATTTCTACCTGCCAGTAGCCACTCTTGAGATCGAGTGTAGAAAACCATTTTGCGTCGGCTAAAGTGTCCATGATGTCATCGATGCGTGGGAGCGGGTAACTATCTTTCTTAGTGACGTCGTTAAGCTGCCTATAGTCGATACAAAAGCGAGTGCTACCGTCCTTTTTCTTTACTAGAACTACAGGCGCGGCCCATGGACTGACAGAAGGTTCAATTACGCCTTGTTTTTCCATGTCCAAGATCAGCGCGCTCACTTCTCCTTGTTGCGCTATAGGGAGACGTCTTGGTGCTTGTCGAATCGGCTTGGCTCCCTGTGTATCTATGACGTGAGTTACCAAACTCGTTCGGCCTTGGTCATCCGGGCTTGTTGAGAAGATGTCACTGTACTTGGTGACCAGATCAGAGGCTCGTTTGAATAGCTGCACCGGCAATTTGACTTGCTTCAATATTGCAGACGTGGATTCCCGGGCTTTGTCTGTGTCTTGCCTCCTTTTCCAATGATGGTTGTGAGTAGCTTCCAAAGAGGTGATGGTGGAAACAGGCTGGCAGCTGCCGATGACTTCTCCCGCTTTGATGCTCGTGGTTGAGTCTGCGGTGTTAAGGACTCTAACCGGCACATATCTGTTTCTTAAAGATCTGACAAGGCTTCGTCCTACAATCAAACTGCGCAATGCAGATGTCTTCGTTGGCTCTATCAGATAAGATCGGTGGTCTCCAGAATCACCATCAAGCTTGGCCCATACAATGCTTTCGGAAGAATTCGGTACATCAGTGTCAGTACATACCACTACATTCATCTTGGGGATTTGGACGCTGGGATCCTCCATCAGTACTTCGACATTCTGCCATTTCAATACACGTTGGCCCAAGTCCAACGTGATTCCATGTGGTCGCAGAAAATCCATTCCGAGAATGCAGTCATCCATAATGTTCGCGACCAGAAAATTATGTCGGAACACAAGGTCTCCCAACTGTATCGGGAGGTTGACCTCTCCATGAACAGGTGCAGTTTCTCCCGTAGCTGTCCGTAGTGAGAAAATTCTGCCCTTGTGAAGTTGTTGCTGTCTAACTAGGTCTGGTCGGATAATCGATCGGGTTACACCAGTGTCGATTGTTATGGTGCAGTGTTCTCCGTCAATTTGACCCGGAAGGCATAAGTCCGCTTCTCCACGATGTAGTCTTGACACGATGATGGTGGTGCTGGGGACGTCGATCCTCCTAGCCAACCTCTGCCCCACGAAGCTGGCTCTTACATGTTTCCCGACCCCTCTGTTTCAAGGGCTTCCATTCTGGGCTCCTGACTCGGTCTGGATCTCCTCCTAGCTGCACACCCTGGACAATAGCTCGGTTTTCTTCGCTTCTTGCAGTCTCTTTGCAGGTGCCCCTTCTCTCCGCAATTCCAGCATCTAGGCGCACCATTTACATGCGGATCTCGCTCAATTTCCACGCGCTCACACCTGCACTCGTCTGTCACTACCTCACGAACCCGGGCAGTGGTACGAGTCACTTTTTTTGCTGCCTCAAAGTTCAGGCTATAAGCCAATGCGTCCTTAACCGTTTGCTTCTGAGCTAAACGCACGGCTTGTTGCAATTCCGGGTCCTTTAATGCACTGATGAATGCTTCTGTCGCTGCATCATCTCGATGTTCTGGGTCGTAGGCTGGATAAGCCAAAAGTGCCAGTCGCTCAATGTCTTGGGCTAGCTGCTGTAGGGTTTCACCAGACTTCTGCATTCGATGCCTTAGCTGTGACCGATAAATCTGCTTTAGATGATCGTCTCCATAACGCATGTCGAGCGCATTCATTATAGCATTCGGGTTTGAGTGCAATTCAACGGGGATCGTCTGCAACAGCTCGGCAGCTGGGCCTCTTAGAGCAAGAATCAATGCAGTTGCTCGTTCCTGCTCATTCCAGTGATTTATGCGAGCGGCTGCTTCGAACTGGGTTTTGTAAATAGTCCAGACCGTTTCCCCATCGAATATTGGTGCTTGCACATTTCTAGATGAGCTTTGCGCTGCGGTTAAAATTGGGGCTGGTGAGGCGGTTACTACTGCCTTTGCTGCTTCCAAGTCCTCTTTCACTTTTTCCATCTCATGGTTGACCTGGCTAATCTCAAGGTTGATTCTCTCCTCGACCTGGTATACCTTCTCCTCGACGCATTTTATTTGGCTGTTGAGACTACTGAGCTCCGCTTTTATTTCAGTTGACTGTTTTTCCAGCTTCTGTGCGATGTCTGCCTTGATTTCGAACGCTTGTTGGTCTAGCTTCGCTGATTGTTCATTTAGCTTCACAGCTAAACTGGATGTCTGTTCATTTAGCTTCACAGCTAAACTGGATGTCTCGTCATTTAGCTGCGCTGATTGTTCGCTTAGCTTCGCTGATTGTTCATTTAACTTCGCTGTTAAATTGGATGACTGTTGTCGCTGCTCTTGCTGCATCAGCATCAACATTAGCATCAGCGCATTTTCTGGTTCCTTTGGTTTTGGTGTTTCGGCTTCACCACCTTCTGCGCCTTTTTCTGCATCTGAGAGCTGACCCAAATCCAGATTCACGCCTTCCGACTCGATCGCATCACGCAAGCGTGCAATCAGTATGGCCTTTGTACCTTGTGTAGCCAGATTTCGTTGTTCCAACTCCTCTTTGAGCTCCGATATGCTCAATTGATTAATTTTAAGATGTAAATTTCCTGGCATTTTTATTGTTTCGGCTACTTTTCCACGTTAATTTTCACAATTGTGCACTTTAAAATTGCTTAAACGTTTTCACTTCCAAAATTTTAATCTCACTTCTCGACACCACTGTCGCGTGTTATTGGTTCGCGGCCTATAATTTTAACGTTCCGGGGAAGTGAAAACGCAATGTCTTTTAATTTAAGTTAAAAGAGTTTATCTAATTAAATAAAATGCACAATAATCAGTTAACACTTTCACTAATTTTAATTGTCACTATTACAAAAAATCTAACACTTGTCCATAAATTTACTATCGCAATTGTCTTCTAAATTACTTCACTATTACGAAACACACTAACGCAGTTCTTATCGCGGTCGAATGAATGATGCCCCCCATTCATTCAGCTTGCCTTTATATAGGGTCTCTACCTATTCGCCCATTTCTCGTACATTGGCGAATGTTCTACCGAGAGGTACCTGGTAGGTTCGAGCAAATTAATGAATGGAGTGACGTCACTTGCAGATGTTGATCATGCTTGTTGGGTTCTCGTGGGTTCGAGTAAATTCATTTGGTGACGTTCTTAATGATTATGAAAACAATTGCGACAGTAGCTCGCAGAATTATTTGTACATGTAATTATTTGTACTTGTAAAAAAATATATGTATATATATATATATATATATATATATATATATATGTATATATATATATATATATATATATATATATATATATATATATATATATATATATACATATATTTTTTTACAAGTACAAATAATTACATGTACAAATAATTCTGCGAGCTACTGTCGCAATTGTTTTCATAATCATTAAGAACGTCACCAAATGAATTTACTCGAACCCACGAGAACCCAACAAGCATGATCAACATCTGCAAGTGACGTCACTCCATTCATTAATTTGCTCGAACCTACCAGGTACCTCTCGGTAGAACATTCGCCAATGTACGAGAAATGGGCGAATAGGTAGAGACCCTATATAAAGGCGAGCTGAATGAATGGGGGGCATCATTCATTCGACCGCGATAAGAACTGCGTTAGTGTGTTTCGTAATAGTGAAGTAATTTAGAAGACAATTGCGATAGTAAATTTATGGACAAGTGTTAGATTTTTTGTAATAGTGACAATTAAAATTAGTGAAAGTGTTAACTGATTATTGTGCATTTTATTTAATTAGATAAACTCTTTCAACTTAAATTAAAAGACATTGCGTTTTCACTTCCCCGGAACGTTAAAATTATAGGCCGCGAACCAATAACACGCGACAGTGGTGTCGAGAAGTGAGATTAAAATTTTGGAAGTGAAAACGTTTAAGCAATTTTAAAGTGCACAATTGTGAAAATTAACGTGGAAAAGTAGCCGAAACAATAAAAATGCCAGGAAATTTACATCTTAAAATTAATCAATTGAGCATATCGGAGCTCAAAGAGGAGTTGGAACAACGAAATCTGGCTACACAAGGTACAAAAGCCATACTGATTGCACGCTTGCGTGATGCGATCGAGTCGGAAGGCGTGAATCTGGATTTGGGTCAGCTCTCAGATGCAGAAAAAGGCGCAGAAGGTGGTGAAGCCGAAACACCAAAACCAAAGGAACCAGAAAATGCGCTGATGCTAATGTTGATGCTGATGCAGCAAGAGCAGCGACAACAGTCATCCAATTTAACAGCGAAGTTAAATGAACAATCAGCGAAGCTAAGCGAACAATCAGCGCAGCTAAATGACGAGACATCCAGTTTAGCTGTGAAGCTAAATGAACAGACATCCAGTTTAGCTGTGAAGCTAAATGAACAATCAGCGAAGCTAGACCAACAAGCGTTCGAAATCAAGGCAGACATCGCACAGAAGCTGGAAAAACAGTCAACTGAAATAAAAGCGGAGCTCAGTAGTCTCAACAGCCAAATAAAATGCGTCGAGGAGAAGGTATACCAGGTCGAGGAGAGAATCAACCTTGAGATTAGCCAGGTCAACCATGAGATGGAAAAAGTGAAAAAGGACTTGGAAGCAGCAAAGGCAGTAGTAACCGCCTCACCAGCCCCAATTTTAACCGCAGCGCAAAGCTCATCTAGAAATGTGCAAGCACCAATATTCGATGGGGAAACGGTCTGGACTATTTACAAAACCCAGTTCGAAGCAGCCGCTCGCATAAATCACTGGAATGAGCAGGAACGAGCAACTGCATTGATTTTCGCTCTAAGAGGCCCAGCTGCCGAGCTGTTGCAGACGATCCCCGTTGAATTGCACTCAAACCCGAATGCTATAATGAATGCGCTCGACATGCGTTATGGAGACGATCATCTAAAGCAGATTTATCGGTCACAGCTAAGGCATCGAATGCAGAAGTCTGGTGAAACCCTACAGCAGCTAGCCCAAGACATTGAGCGACTGGCACTTTTGGCTTATCCAGCCTACGACCCAGAACATCGAGATGATGCAGCGACAGAAGCATTCATCAGTGCATTAAAGGACCCGGAATTGCAACAAGCCGTGCGTTTAGCTCAGAAGCAAACGGTTAAGGACGCATTGGCTTATAGTCTGAACTTTGAGGCAGCAAAAAAAGTGACTCGTACCACTGCCCAGGCTCGTGAGGTAGTGACAGACGAGTGCAGGTGTGAGCGCGTGGAAATTGAGCGAGATCCGCATGTAAATGGTGCGCCTAGATGCTGGAATTGCGGAGAGAAGGGGCACCTGCAAAGAGACTGCAAGAAGCGAAGAAAACCGAGCTATTATCCAGGGTGTGCAGCTAGGAGGAGATCCAGACCGAGTCAGGAGCCCAGAATGGAAGCCCTTGAAACAGAGGGGTCGGGAAACATGTAAGAGCCAACTTCGTGGGGCAGAGGTTGGCTAGGAGGATCGACGTCCCCAGCACCACCATCATCGTGTCAAGACTACATCGTGGAGAAGCGGACTTATGCCTTCCGGGTCAAATTGACGGAGAACACTGCACCATAACAATCGACACTGGTGCAACCCGATCGATTATCCGACCAGACCTAGTTAGACAGCAACAACTTCACAAGGGCAGAATTTTCTCACTACGGACAGCTACGGGAGAAACTGCACCTGTTCATGGAGAGGTCAACCTCCCGATACAGTTGGGAGACCTTGTGTTCCGACATAATTTTCTGGTCGCGAACATTATGGATGACTGCATTCTCGGAATGGATTTTCTGCGACCACATGGAATCACGTTGGACTTGGGCCAACGTGTATTGAAATGGCAGAATGTCGAAGTACTGATGGAGGATCCCAGCGTCCAAATCCCCAAGATGAATGTAGTGGTATGTACTGACACTGATGTACCGAATTCTTCCGAAAGCATTGTATGGGCCAAGCTTGATGGTGATTCTGGAGACCACCGATCTTATCTGATAGAGCCAACGAAGACATCTGCATTGCGCAGTTTGATTGTAGGACGAAGCCTTGTCAGATCTTTAAGAAACAGATATGTGCCGGTTAGAGTCCTTAACACCGCAGACTCAACCACGAGCAACAAAGCGGGAGAAGTCATCGGCAGCTGCCAGCCTGTTTCCACCATCACCTCTTTGGAAGCTACTCACAACCATCATTGGAAAAGGAGGCAAGACACAGACAAAGCCCGGGAATCCACGTCTGCAATATTGAAGCAAGTCAAATTGCCGGTGCAGCTATTCAAACGAGCCTCTGATCTGGTCACCAAGTACAGTGACATCTTCTCAACAAGCCCGGATGACCAAGGCCGAACGAGTTTGGTAACTCACGTCATAGATACACAGGGAGCCAAGCCGATTCGACAAGCACCAAGACGTCTCCCTATAGCGCAACAAGGAGAAGTGAGCGCGCTGATCTCGGACATGGAAAAACAAGGCGTAATTGAACCTTCTGTCAGTCCATGGGCCGCGCCTGTAGTTCTAGTAAAGAAAAAGGACGGTAGCACTCGCTTTTGTATCGACTATAGGCAGCTTAACGACGTCACTAAGAAAGATAGTTACCCGCTCCCACGCATCGATGACATCATGGACACTTTAGCCGACGCAAAATGGTTTTCTACACTCGATCTCAAGAGTGGCTACTGGCAGGTAGAAATTGACAAGAAGGACCGAGAGAAGACCGCATTTTCAGTTGGGACCGGATTGTGGCAATTTGTGGTGATGCCGTTTGGGCTTTGCAATGCTCCAGCCACTTTCGAACGCTTGATGGAATACGTGCTACGTGGTCTAACGTGGAAAACCTGCTTGGTGTACCTAGATGACATCATCGTCATTGGGAGAACGTTCGAAGAGCATGTGCGGAACTTAGAAGAGGTTTTCTCCCGACTGCGACTGGCAAATTTGAAACTTAGTCCCGACAAGTGTACCCTTTTCGCAGCTGAAGTAAAATACCTGGGACATGTCGTATCAGCAGAAGGGGTCAAAACAGACCCTGAGAAAATTGAAGCCGTGAAAAGCTGGCCAACACCAAACACGAAGCACCAACTACGAAGTTTCCTGGGTCTGGCAACTTACTATCGAAGATTCGTCAAAGACTTTGCCAAAATAGCTAAGTGTCTTCATCAGCTAACCGAGAAAAATCGTCCGTATGTCTGGAATGAACAATGCCAGACAGCCTTTGAGACCCTGAAGGAAAAGCTATGTGAATCACCCGTACTGGCGTATCCGAAACCCTGAAAAATGTTTGTGGTTGACACCGATGCAAGCAACGGCGGTATTGGAGCTGTACTCTCCCAGCAGATCAATGGCGAAGAAAGAGTCCTCTCTTATTACAGTCGAGTTCTTTCAAAAAGTGAGAGGAACTACTGTGTGACCAGGAAGGAGCCATTGGCTATAATAGAGGCCACCAAACAGTTCCACAAGTACCTATATGGCCAGAAATTTGTTCTTCGAACGGACCATGCATCGCTGAGATGGCTACTTAACTTCAAAAACCCCGAGGGACAAGTTGCTAGATGGATCGAAAGATTGCAGTCATACGACTACGAAATTGTTCATCGAAAGGGCGGAGTTCATGGAAATACTGACGCCCTATCTCGTCGCCCATGTCCAGCTAACTGCAAGCATTGCCGACGGATTGAGGAAATGGAACCGCCCGTTGATCTGCGACTGATAACGGCCGAATTCGATGAAGGTTGGTCATCGGAGGAGATTCGAAATGCCCAGCTAGCCGATGAAGACATCGGACCATTGCTCGTATGGAAGGAGACGACTGGGCGACCTGAGTGGAAGGACGTTTCAATGCATGGCGCAACCCTGAAAAGCTATTGGGCACAATGGAACTCCCTTCAGGTGGATGGTGGTGTACTCAAGCGGAAATGGGAAACGGCGGATGGCAGCTACTATAGGATGCAAACTATACTACCCAAAAGCCGAACCAACGATGTGGTAAAGGAAATGCATGAAAGATCCTCGGGAGGCCATCTTGGTGTTAACAAAACCTTAGCGAAATTGCGGGAACGGTTCTACTGGCTCCACGCTCGAGAAGACGTAGAGGACTGGTGTCGCAGATGCACAATTTGCGCTTCCGTCAAAGGTCCAAAACGACGACTGCGAGGACAAATGCAAACCTATAACGTGGGGGTACCGTTTGAAAGGATTGCTGTTGACATCGCAGGAACCTTTCCTGAATCTGAATGGGGAAATCGATACACGCTCGTTGTAGCCGATTATTTCAGCAAGTGGCCCGAGGTCTACCCCATTCCCAACCAGGAAGCAACTACTGTAGCCGAACAGCTAGTGTTAAATTGGATCAGCAGGTACGGCGTGCCTTGTGAACTACATTCGGATCAAGGCCGAAACTTTGAGTCACTAGTTTTTGGCGAAATGTGCGAGCAGCTGGGAATACGGAAAACGAGGACAACACCGCTGCATCCCCAATCCGATGGAATGGTCGAACGTTTCAACGGCACGCTCAATAAACACCTTGCCAAAATGGTTGACGAGAACCAAAGGGACTGGGACCGACATATCCCACTATTTTTAATGGCGTATAGAGCCGCTGAACATGCGTCGATGGGCCAAGCCCCAGTCAAAGTCATTTTTGGAAAGACTATTCGTTTGCCAGCCGATATGAAGTTCGGAACACCCCCTGAGAAACCCCAAACGGTCTCGGAGTACGCAAGTGATCTAAGACAACGGTTGAACCAGATACATCGGACAGTGCGAAAACACCTCGAATCGGCTACTGACCGCATGAAGACCAGGTATGATCTAAGGCTAATTCTACTGGCTTCCAGCAAGATGACTTGGTGTGGCTTTATAACCCGCAACGGCAAAAGGGTAGGTCTCCAAAATTGCAACATAATTGGGAGGGACCATACCGAGTTATAAAGCGAATCAACGACGTCGTATACCGAATACAGGAACATCGTAAGCCGAGAGCTAAAATGAAAATCGTGCATCTGGACCATCTTGCCCCATATTACAGCCAGGGAGAATTGACTAAAAATAGCGACACATCTTTTCGGGGCGAAAAGAACTGAGGTGGGGAGAGTGTTACATGTACAAATAATTACATGTACAAATAATTCTGCGAGCTACTGTCGCAATTGTTTTCATCATCATTAAGAACGTCACCAAATGAATTTACTCGAACCCACGAGAGCCCAACAAGCTTGATCAACATCTGCAAGTGACGTCACTCCATTCATTAATTTGCTCGAACCTACCAGGTACCTCTCGGTAGAACATTCGCCAATGTACGAGAAATGGGCGAATAGGTAAAGACCCTATATAAAGGCGAGCTGAATGAATGGGGGGCATCATTCATTCGACCGCGATAAGAACTGCGTTAGTGTGTTTCGTAATAGTGAAGTAATTTAGAAGACAATTGCGATAGTAAATTTATGGACAAGTGTTCGATTTTTTTTAATAGTGACAATTAAAATTAGTGAAAGTGTTAACTGATTATTGTGCATTTTATTTTATTAAATAAACTCTTTTAACTTGAATTAAAAGACATTGCGTTTTCACTTCCCCGGAACGTTAAAATTATAGGCCGCGAACCAATAACACGCGACAATATATATATATATATATATATATATATATATATATATATATATATATATATATATATATATATATATATATATATATATTTATATATGTATATATATATTGGATAGTCTAAAAAGTACTCCATGAAGTCCTCGTATGGAAGTCTTAGATTAGGGTTCCTCTCCAGTCGATGCTCCAAGGCAATGATTTTGCGAGTAGCCATTGCTTGGGAATCACCTAACGTCTCAGGATCCTTGCTGAATGGGAGTTTAACCAAGAAACGGCCGTCGGTGTGTCCTGTCATTGTCTGATAGATATGTATTTTGCAAGCCTTTTCAGTTAACGTAAGCTTGTGCTGCGGATCCTGTACTTCCTCGACCTCTCAAAATCGCTTGATGAGCTGATTAAGCTGGTTATCTTCTACCAGGATGCCGCATGTCACGGAAGATACTTGAGGTGTTATCACTCTTCTGCCTACAATCCATCCTAGGAGCGTATTCTGGGGCACTGAGAGCTGTGAGCCCAACTTTATTTGTCCAATGGCTAGGACCTCGTGAAAATGCTTGGCACTCAGCAACATGTTGATGCGCTCCGTTCGGTGGAAGTTTGGATCTGCCAGCCTTATGTTTTTGGAAGTGTGCCATCCCGATATGTTCAAGTTCTGAGACGGTTGCGTTGATATCATTTTGTCCATGACGTGGCTTCCAACTACATGGCATATACTAATAATCTGGATCTTCGACTGAGGTTCACCTTATGGTATGCCTTCTCAGTACTACCGCCTACCCTTTCAATGAGGGCAAGGTTTGGTGTCGATGATAAACCCAATTTTTTAATGATTCTTTTGATGACTAGGTTTATTTGTGAGCCCGGATCCAGCACAGCTTGACAATCCTTGGTCTTCCCATTGCTGATGACCAGCCTGATAACGGTTGTGTCCAGAATTAAATGTCCTTGGGGTCGGGACTCCATCAGATTTGTTAAAGCGAGCGATGGTGGTTCTGCATTTGTTTGCGGTATCGAGTCTTGTTTCGGCATTGTCGTGCTCGAGGATATTGCCTTGGTCTGTTTGGGCTTCTTATTTTCGGGCAGATCTAGCAGGGTGTTGTGATTCTTGGAACACTGCTTACAACTTCTGGGCGCGCAGCTGGAAGCGTGATGTCCTTCTCGAAGGCAATTTACGCACAGATTCTAAGCGCGCACCAAACTTAGTCTTTTTGCAGCAGTGATCCTGAGGAAATCCGGGCAGTAGTAAAGTGGGTGATCCCGCTCACACATTAAGCACGGAGAAGCTATTGTGGCGGCCATGGTCTACTTGATGAATTTCCTACGGTTTACCTCCGGTTCCTTTGTTTTATGGCCGAGTGTTTCGATGGTCTGGAAACGCGTTTCCATGAGGTCCAACTAACTCTTCAAGAGTGGTAGCTCGCGTGGGTTGGATAACAATTGTTTGTATGATGCGTGAGTCACTGGATCCAATTTTTGAATGAGCATATGTAGCAGCAATGGATCCCAGTCCCTTGTAGACACTTACATGTTCTCCAGGCCTCTGAGACACTCTTGTGTGGTGTCATGTAGAGCCTTCATTGCTGCCACTGATGGCCTTTCATTAGCACGAGATGGCTGACTTATCAATTTGTTGATGAGCGTCGCAACCAATAGTCGCTGGTTGTCGTACTTTTCCTTCAAGGTTGTCCAAGCCGCTCCGCTTCTCCGGTGAGACCAGCCTTGAGGTACCATGGCTTTTGGCGCTTGGACATCAGTTGCCAATGTAAATAGTTCCCATCGAAGGTCTACTTTGTGTTCTAGCCGTCAATGTTCTTTCGTGTAGCCGGTTTTCTTCCATTCTTTCTACATGGCCCACCCATTGCAATTTAATATTATATTCCTTATAAAAGCCCACAAAATGCAATTAACCACGTTTCAATTTACGATATTCACTTCCTTCCAAAGCATCGAAGCTCGTCAAAGCGACATGCATCAATCGAAGATACATTGGATGAGAGAAACTTTTGAAATGGACATTGCACCGCCATCTAATATTCTGCTAATTGGCGTTCACCGTGACACCTTTATGTATAGAAACACAATGTCTGAACATAATTCGTAGCTACAAAAACATATTGAGTTTGCATAAATAGCAAAATTAAAAATAATTCCCTCACTTCTAAGCATAGTGGTTGCTATCACCAGTGTGTATCTAATAAGAGTAATGGTCTAAAGTGAATTAGTACACATGTCGAAACCACGTTTTTTTAACGTTTGTTTTTTCTCTAAAAATTTTTCAGAAAAATTATCAAAGCGATTCAATTATGTAGCTACACACAAAGAATTTTTATAAGTAATTTCAAGCTATCAAGCTGATGTCAAAGGGGTGAAATGATCAATTTAAAGTTTAAAAAATCAACCTGAACATAAGTCGTAGTTATAAAAACATTTTGAATTCATATAAGTAGGAAAATTAAAAATAATTCTCTCACCTCTAAGCATGGTAGTAGCCATCACAGGTGTATACCTAATAAGAGTGATGGCCTGAGGAAAATTAGTACACACGTCGAAGCCACCTTCTTCTAATGTTTTTCTTCTCTCATGATTTTTCAGACAAAGTTTTTATGTGACAAGATACAAAAAAAGCAAATTTTAAATATGAAAGACAAATGAAATAAAATAAAAGGAAAAAGGGGTTAATTACTCACCCCTATTGATGCTGCTGAGCACTCAGCAATTAAAGGGGGTCACTGAAAAGTAACTCCAATTCAAAATATTAATAATACACAAAAATAAAACTCAAAACGGTCTCGCTTAACAAACTGTAAATGCTCTTTTCAAAGTCCTAACGCTGTATTATAGTTCAAGGTAGATCCAAGTTTGGTTTTATTTCACTTTTTCATTCATACACTTTTGTTCTTAATTTGACCTTCATTTTTTCATTGTTTTTGTAATCCCAACAGTGAATGGTAAATTTTTTATTAAGTGTTCAAGGCTTCCACCACAACCTACATTCACTGTTACGCGTTAACAATTTTATTTTATTCATTTAAATTTTTCTTCCATATATATTAAGCCGCCGTTATTTTCTTCCAGGTTTACTCCACTTTATTTAGTTTTCCCTTTTGCTTAGCTCCTCTCCAGCAAAATTGTCCTCTTTTGTTTACAATTTCACTTCAGTTTCAAACTTCCGTCACCAACTTTCCGAATAAAGAATCTTTTATTCTCGAGCTGTCTCTCTAAAATTCACGACTATTATTTTTTCCGTTGTCATCAAAAACTCGTTAAAAACGCACTCCCATCTGAAAACCAAATCCAGACTCACTCAACCAAATCCCGCAATCTTCTTTCCTCCCAATTACCGCTGCCGCGCCGAGGTAATGTAATCGAAATTCAATACACCTTGATTCTGTTTCCCACACATCTTTTGCATTTCAACAAATGCAACAATTTCCATTTGCATATATGGCATTTTGCATAACAATGATAGCGATTATTTATTGTATATGCAAATCGCCATACACACGGAAACAATTACTTTTGTCGATATAAAAGGGAGTGTTCCTGCACCCGGGGCAACTTGAACCCACGATGCCAGCAGACTCCCAGTCCATCGCACTAGCACCGGAGCCACCTTCTGATAATTTCCCAATCATCAAATAACAAGTACTTGGATGTCCTTACAGTAGACACAATGTCGAGCTTTGTTGTTTTTGGGGAATAATACGATTGGTTAGTAGGGTGGAAGGAATAAGATTTTGTTAGTGAAAGGTATTGAATGAAATTTTGTTAATGAAAAAGATAAGGTTATTTTATTTTTTTGTAGTTATTTTATTTTTTTGTAGTTTAAATAGGATAGCAAAGGTAAAATTAATATGACTGAGGGGCTATAAAAAGGAAAGGTAATTGATTAATAGTTTTTATAAAAAAATAAATCAAGAAACGAAAGAGGGAATGATAAGTAAGCTTTGTGAATGGGAGAAGGCCGGTACGGCTGGAATTTGCAACAAACCCCAAGTGGTGTCTGCCACTTTTTTATTAAAACCAGATATTTCTTGCAAACTTGAACTTTTTTTTTCAACCGGACAAAACGTAAGAAATGCATATATTTGGATTTTGTGGTTTTCTTATTTCCTAATATACATTTCCACATCATGTATAAGGAATTTCACAGCATTTGGGCAAATGAGATTCCACGAGTGATTGTTGAAAAACCGGATATCCACAAAGAGTGACTGGCGGTGTCATCGGGCCGTACTTCTTCCAAAATGAGAATGGTCAAGCGGTTACCGTGAATGGTGTTCGCTATTGGGAAATGATAACGGACTTTTTGTGGCCAGAATTTGAAGTTATGGATCTGGACGATATGTGGTTCCAACAGGCTGGTGTTAATTGGCCGCCACGATCATGAGATTTGACATCGTTGGACTTCTTTCTTTGGGGATATTCAAAAAAAGTGTACGTTAATAAGCCAAAAACAATGCAAGAGCTAAAGGATTTTTAACAACAAAAAAAAATCTTTTCTTACCCACTAACAAAATTTCATTCATTACTTCCCATTCATGGCTATGCAAATCGCCATATATGCAAATGGAAATCGTTGCGTTTGTCAAAATGTAAAAGATGTGTACGTAACGGAACCGAAGTGTGTTGAACTTCGATTGCATTACCTCAGTGCGGCAGCGGTAATTGGAAAGTAAAGGGTTGCGGGTTCGAAGTGAGTTTTCAATGATGACGGTTGAGAAGTGGCAGTCTGGATTTTGTTTTGTGACGGGAGTGAGTTTTAGCGAGTTTTTGGTGACGATGGAAAAAAGTAAAAGTCTTGTATTGAATCCGGGGGGTAAATTTTAGACGGACGACTTGATTCTTGATTAGGATTCAGGTAGTTTTGAGTGGATGGAATTTATCGGAAATTTGATGGCGCAAATGTGAAAGTGGAATGAAATTGAAAACGAAATAGGACAATTTTGCTGGATTGATAGGAGAACGGAAATTGCATGCGAGTGGGGTTTACATGGGCTAAGCAAACGATAAAACTAAATTAAGTGGAGTAAATTCGAAAGGAAATAGTGCCGGTTCAATATATATAGGGGAAAAAACCTAAATTGCATTAGAATTAAAATTAAAATTATTAATTTCAAACTGTGAATGCAGCTTGTTAGGGCTGCCTTGAATAGTTAATATAAAAACAATGAAAAAAGGAAGTTCGAATTAAGAAGAAAAGTTTGTGACCGAAAAAGTGAAGTATAAATCAACCTCGAATCTGGATTGAACCATTACCTGTGATCACTGAAGGTTGAATACATCGCCAGGGTTCCGTAAATAACATTTATGGATTCTGAAAAGTGTCCGCTTCGAGTTTTGTTGTGATATTTCGTCAATATTTTAAAATTGGAGTTAATTTAAAGTGCCCCTTTCAGTTGCCGAGTCCTCGACAGCATCATTAGGGATGAGCAATTTGCAAATTTTTTTCTTTCTATTTTATTTAATTTATCTTATTATCATATTTTAAAGTTGGTTTCTTTTTTGTATCATTTCGCAAAAGGATTTTTGTTGGTTTTTGTAGTGTTTTAAAATATTATTCTTTTTCATGAATTATGGTGGTGTTTCTTCTTATTTAAAATAAAAACGGCCACTATATTTTAAATAAAAACATGTTTCATCACTCAAAATGACCTCTCCCTTTTCCTTCCTTCCTTTTGTGGTAGTTTTTTTCGTGTGGTGGCCCAGCATGGACAGACGATTTCCCAGATAGCCTCATGATACGACTGAGTGCTAACCGGCTTCAATATGCCAATCCGGGTTATCGAATCCTCTGCCAAAACTTAATGTCTGTGGTGACATTCATTATTACTATAATCTACATATATATATATATATATATATATATATATATATATATATATATATATATATATATATATAATATATATATATATATATATATATATATATATATATATATATATATATCTATATGTATATATATATATATGTATATATATATATATATATATATATATATATATATATATATATATATATATGTATATATATATACATAGACATATATATTTATATACTCAGAGAGAGAGAGAGAGAAGGGAAGAATATGATTAAAAAACTTACTATATTATGAGCGGTCTAGGTGACAGGATCTAACTGTAAACAAGTTGGGTAAACAGACCTTCGCTCATGTCAGAAGGGTTTTGTATTCAATTTACAAAATACAGTCACCAGATCGAATAAAATCAAAAAACATGTCAAAGACAATTTTATTGGAGAAAATATTAAATTCGAAGACCATACATTAACAAAGTTGAACGAATTTCGACTTCTGAGGTTTTTGTTATTGTTTTACTCATAAATATCTCCCTTGATAATTATTTCAGATGTCCATTCGCGAGAGAGGAAACACATTTTTCATGTATTTCCCCCCTGTGCCTCCGCTGAAGCAAAAACTGACAGTTTAAGAACTGTTTTGAAAAGCTCCCATGAAAAATTTCATTTCATACTCATATTGGCTACGTTTGATGAATTTTTTTTTCAGGGGCCACTCTTAATGGCCAATTTTTTCGAATCCTAGAACGGTTACAAGGCCCCGCCTCTTTGACTTATTTCACTTATGGTTATTAATTGTGGGTACTCATCTTCAGTCATTCATTCAATTGAATCAAGTGTTCAAAGCATGCACCTTAAACGTTGAAGTTGGGAAAAAATAACTCAAAATTATTCAACCTTCGCATTTAAAACAGCCACGATTTTGTTTTACGATTACTGATACCACTAGCTGAACCGATTCTCAAAGATATTCATGATACCTATCATTCCTGAAATTTTCATGTAAATCCTAGCAAAACTGTAGTGTCTGAGTCGGTAAAAAGCGCATGTTGTTCCATAGCCATATGTTGCCATAGTAATAAATGCAGCGCATATTGTTCCATAGTAATACAGAAAAATTCAAACCGCTATAACTTCGCTAAATATGATTCAATCTTTATGAAACGTTCAGGGTAGATCTATCTTATAAATTGTCATCTGTGTACTGAATTTCATTGAATTTAAGGGTATCGTTAAGATTTTATTCAAGAAAACATAAAATCCGTAAATCATACTATTACTAACAAAGTTGAGTGAATTGCGACTTCTCACGTATTTGTTGTTGTTGTACTCATCGAGGCCTACTTTCATGAAATTTTTTCAGATTTTTCGGATCACAGGTGTCCAATCGCGAGGGGGGGGAGACAAATTTTTCGTGTATTTCCCCTCGCTGTTTGCCCCTCGAAGCAAACTTTGCCAAACTAAGACTTGTTTTGAAAAGTTCTCATCAGGACCTTTCATTTGATACCCATATCGGCTACCTTAAATTAAATTTTTTTTCGGGGGGTCACTCCCCTATATGGGGAGACTCCCCTTAAATACCTTTTAAAAATATTTTATAGTTGAACTTTGAAGAGAGCACCGCTTTACACCTACATACAAAATTTGATGTTTCTAGCTTAAGTAGTTCCCGAGAAAAACTGCTGTGACACACGGACGGACGGACGGACGGACAGACGGACAGACAGCACGTGATTTTAGAAGGGTTTTGTAAAAATATTTTACAAAACCCTAAAAAGAATATCGAATTTTATCCAATCTTCTTAAGCTAGAAAGTGTGGATAGCAATTTGCAAATTAATATAATATTTACAACCGAGATTGATTAAACTAGCTACCAGAATCACCGTCTAAGGATTGATTCGAAATTATTACTTTTATATATTATTCTGATAATATTGAATTATTTGAAAAGTATACAAATTATGAAAAATAAACCAAAAAATTAGCAAAATTTTCAATTACAAGCTACATTCAAATGATCAATACCATGGTCGGATTTAAACATGTCCATTGCTTGCAATATTAAGCATTTCCTGATGCAAATGACAATGTTCTCCATTGAATAAAATGTCCTTTAATACTACCCTCTGATTCGCTTTTTCCACTGGAAAGCAAACTTCAACGGCATTTTCCTGATACAAAGAAATATATACATATTTGAACATTGAATGGTATAGAATGTATATTTAAGTATTTATAGGATAAGGCTCATGAAATCGTTGTTGTAGCATACTAACTGTATTATAAGCAAATACCTTTTCTTCCACTTTCAATGTTTGTACCTGGAAGATTTTTTTAGCAACAGATCATAATAATAGTGTTTAAACGTTTGCAAACCTTATTCATAGCTTGTTTTAATGAACAATATACTTACTATATATTGACGGCTGTGTTCGAATTTGAGGTTCGCACACCAACCAGTGCTGGAATTTCTTAAAGCATGAAAAATTTTTATCAAAAAAAAATTTCAAACTGCATATTTGATTTAAAATATTAACACTGGAAACTGCAACTGGCATCAAAATTATTATCCTCCAACTAAAACTACCTTTTCTAGCTGCAAATAGTCCCGGCACACGATGGATAGTTTATCATTTTGCAATTAGGACGGCGAATCGCAATATCCCATTTATTTCTTAGTGCCGTGTCTTTCGGAAATCTGAAAGACTATAAACTGTTAAATATTAACAAAAAAAAAACCAACAAAACATAAAATAATCAAGAAATTAATGAACATTTCTTCAAGATAAAGATTTATTTGATGCCACCACTAAATTCGAGGGCCAAGATTTTACTCCACTCAAAATTATTTGACATTTAATAGCAAAATGTAAACAGAAATTAACACAATTAACTTCAAATATTAAACATTAAGTGTATGACAGATAATTTGACAAAATTCAGGGTGCGGTAATATATATATATATATATATATATATATATATATATATATATATATATATATATATATATATATATATATATATATATATATATATATATAGGGTGGTCCAACTAAAACGCACGATGTTCATTGTAAATAAAACAAACAGTTTTCAGAGAATTATGTTAATATTTTTTATTATAATAGAAAGACCTATGCCAATTATGCGTTAAACAAATTATCGCCCAAATGCTCGCCACGGCTACTGTGGCATACTTCTATCCATATTTTCAATGACTCTGAGACATAATTGAGGTTTAATGTCGTTAATGTGCTGAATCATTTCATCCTTTAGCTCTTGAATTGTTCTTGGCTTATGGACGTACACTTTTTCTTTTAAATATCCCTAAAGAAAGAAGTCCAACGGTGTCAAATCACATGATGGTGGCGGCCAATTAACATCGCCACAACCTGAGATGACACAGCCATTGAATTTCTCACGCGAATGGGCCATTGTTTCGCTGGCTGTGTGGCAAGTGGCGCCATTCTGTTGGAACTACATATCATCCAGGTCCATAACCTCAATTTCTGGTCACCAGAAGTCCGTTATCATCTCGCAATAGCGAACACCACTCACGGTAACTGCTTGGCCGTCCTCATTTTTGAAGAAGTGCGGCCCGATAACGCCACCAGCTCATAAACCACACCAAATAGTCAATCTTTGTGGATGCATCGGCTTTTCAACAATCACTCGTGGATTCTCATTTTTCCAAATATGGCAATTCTGCTTGTTAACGAATTCACAGAGGTAAAAGTTTGCCTCGTCGCTGAAGATGATTTTCTTTGTAGAGTCACCATTCCCTTTTGTCTGTTCAACCAACCATTTGGCGTATTGCCGACGCTTGAAATGGTCAGTGGGCTTCAGCTCTTGAGCCAATTGAACCTTGTAAGCGTGTAAATTCAAATCTTTATTCAAAATTCGCATCAATGATGTTCGTGAGGTGTTCAATTGTTGGGCACGACGACGAGTCGAGGTTGACGACTCTTCTGCCACACTATCGCAAACAACAGCAATGTTTTCCGCAAAGGAACCGGACGAGCATGCACAGGTGATCTCACGTTTCCTACAGACCCGGTTTGCTGAAATTTGCGCACAGTTCTCCCGATTGTGGACACATTTGATTGATTATGCTGATCAAAAAAATCAAGAAGTGTACGAAATGCACTTTGATTTGAACGTCCGTTTTCTTAAAAGGCCTCAACAACCTTAACGTGCTGCTCAATTGTGTACCACTCCAAGTTTGAAGTTGTAAAACACTGAAACAAAGAAATATTAAATTAAGTTGGGCGGAAAACTTGATGTTAAGGAGTGACTCACAATTAACATCGTGCACTATGGTTAGACCACCCCATATATATATATATATATATATATATATATATATATATATATATATATATATATATATATATATATATATGTATATATATATATATATATATATATATATATATATATATATATATATATATATATATATATATATTTATATATATATATATATATAAATATATATATATATATATATATATATATATATATTTTTTTTTTTTAATTAATTTTATTGCTGTTAATACCTAAGTATGTTTCTCTACTAACACAAGCGATGAATTATTCTTGCACTTTTTCATTAAGCACTCTATTTTTCAGTATTTCTTTCAAATATCAATTAAAAGCCCCAATAATAGAAGATAATTTGGAACGTTACTCACACCACACAACTGTCGAATATTTCACGAATTCACGACGAGAAAATCAAACAAAATATACAGTAGTTTCGATTCATTTTCGCAATTTACTTATATTTTTAATTTGATACTTACCACGTTTCCTACTCTCTTTTTACCAGCTGAGCATGTGATATTTTTTTGAATCGTGGATTTTTCAACTTGCATCTTGCTGATTAAAAAAGTCTGACAGTGGAAGTCGTGTGTTTCATATTTCAAAATGTCTGGGAGTAATAACTCGTTTCACAAACCAAAATTTCGTGGCACTACTTTTTTCACCTTTTAAGCTTATGATATCAACTTTGGCGACTGGTTTCACATGTTTAGTGCATATTGTTTTGCAAACACAATTTTTTCCACTATAGCAATTCTCTAAACTACGCTAACCAAAATTCAACAATTTGAACCGTCCATTTCCCACTTGTAAAACTTTTCTTCATAATTCTTCTTCTTCTTCTTCGTGGCACTACAGCCCCTCTCGGGCCTTCGTTTCGTGTAAATAACACTTCCTACTGTCTCGGTCCATCGACTGCGTCCTTGAATTTTGAAATTAGAGCAGCGATGGACTATTTTCATCGACCGAGTCAGACCATCGTTTCCTCGGTTTCCCCACTGGCCTCCAGCCTTCAGTTCTGCCAACAAATACCTCTTTGGGTATCCATGGTTCATCCATACAATTCGTAACCAGCCCATTACAGCTTCCGCAGTCTTACAATCTTTAAAACCTCCAGCCCGTCTAAAATTTCATACAGCTCAGGATTGTATCGAATTCCCCATTGATCCTCGTCTATCTTCGTTCTGATTTTTCGCCTCAGGACCCGCTGCTCAAAGGCGATCAATATATTTGCGGATGCTTGAGTAGGGGTCCATGTTTCACATCGAAAGTATAATACAGGTCTTATCACTGATTCGTATACTTGGAGCTTTGTTCTCCTGTGTATGCAGCTGGTCTTCAATATCATCAAAACTGAATAAAATTTTGTATTCGCGAGCTGTATTTTTCGGCATATTTCGTTACTTATATTAGCATTTCTTGTTATTTTAGTGCCTAAATAAACGAATTCACTCACATTTTCTATACTGTACTAACCAAATGTGATATATTGTGTACATGAGGTATTTTTTCTTGACTGTGTCATGAGCCCTACTAGTTTTCCTTCGCTGTTGAGTTCTTTGGCAGTTGTTAATGACCGCAACAAAATGTTGATTTCTTCCGCATAGGCTACTACTTTGCTGGACTTATATAGCATGTACCTCGCGTATTGACAGGTAGGTTTCTTATGACGTATTCCAGAGCTAAATTGAAAAGCAATGGGGCCAGCCCATCTCCCTGCTTTAATCCGATATTTGTGTCAAAGGCATCGGTTAGGTGGTTATTGATACTGACTTGGGAGGTCGTCGACGTCATTGTCATTTTGGTAAGACAGACTGATGCCGGAGACACACTATTCTGTCGTGTTGTGTTGTGTTATGATGTGGCGCCACATGGGGTGTGTACACTTACCTGTCGTATTAAGGCACTGTACTAGCAGTTGTGAAGTTGTATACAGTGTGTGAGCATAAAATAAGTTACTATTCCTCATAGGCTCTAGTTGTTATTTTAAGCATTTAGTAGTGTTAATCGTGCTTTTACAGTATTTTTTTGGACATTATGCTATCTTCGGATTCAGATAGTGATTTTGATGAGGATCTTCAATTTCTTTTACAAATGACTCTTCTTGAGAGAAAAAAGAAAAGAACATACTGGGTTCACCCAATAAATAGACAGAGACCGAGAAAAAGTGAATTTCATTGTCTAGTTAAAGAATAAGAAAGTTACGAGGAAAAATTCCATCAATATTTCCGAATGAATAAAGGACAATTTGAGGAAATTCATTCTCTGATTGAAGGAGACATCAAAAAAATAGATACGCAGTTTCGCAAATCCATAGGGAGTAGAGAAAGACTTGCGTTATGCTTAAGGTAAGTTTGATATATTTAAAAATTAAACATTTAAGTCAAATATTATTTCAGATAATTTTTGAATATAATTGAGAAAACTAACAAACTAAAAATAGAAAAAATTTAGTAACGTTTAAAACTGGTAATCTATGTTCTCGTAATAAGTTTTGATGTTTGATGTTGACGGAACGTTTGTTGAAAGTAGAGTGGTTGAAGATGACTGGCTGTATAGTGGTGGCGGCAAGTCTGCTTGAGCTTCAATGTTAATGGAGAGCTGATTCTGTTGAGGTGGCGTGGTTACTTGTTGGGGCAAAATGTTAACTGGCGATGGTATTATGTTGTCCTCGCCATCCAATTGCTCTATTTCCGCTTGGGAGACGGCTGTGAGCAAATTTAATTTGATTTTCGTTTATTTAAGTTTCGATAGCTTTTTAACTGCCTTGCTCATGCTCAGAAAAAATAAGTCCGTTTCATCCATACCTTGTTTGCAAGCAACTTTTTGACGCCTTAATTCCTGCGAGGATTTCATTAAGCCCAACAGGTCTTCTTATTTCTGTTTTTTGTTTGATTCTCCGCTGGCCAAACTGGATCGTGTTCCAAAAGATTCGTAGCTGTAAGAAGAACCTGCACTTGTTGTGCCACTTTCAAATGTGTCATCTACCGGTGATTCGGGTGGGCTCATAACGTTCGTTTTGGTCAGCCAACATTCTATGTATGGGAGGAGAAAACTCATCGCCTCTTCGTGCTTCCATGGCACGAAGCCTGCCGCAGCTTGTCCACTTTTTTTATTCCTTCGTCGTTTTAACGCACTGGCGAAAGCGTTTCTCAGCTTCGTCCAGTCTTCTTTGCATTTATTTACTGTAAAAGATAAAATAATTATGATTTCTTTACTGTCTGATTTTTAGATACTGGAAACATATAAAATAATTATGATTTCTTTACTTTCAGATTTTTAGCTACAGGAAATACTTTTCGGTCACTAGCGTTCAGCTATCGTATGGGGTTTTCTACTGTGAGAGTAATAGTGCGAGATGTTTGTGAAGCTATTTGGAAGAATACGTCACCTATTGTAATGCCTACACCTTCAGAAGAAATGTGGAAAAATATTTCAAAAGATCACAAAACATTTTGGCACTTTCCAAATTGTATTGGAGCATTAGACGGAAAACACGTAAACATCATTTGTCCAATCAACGCTGGTTCTACTTTCTACAATTATAAACAACAACATTCCATTGTATTACTAGCGCTTGTAGATGCTCAATACAAATTTATCATGATTGACGTAGGCGCTTATGGTCGAAACAGCGATGGCGGCATATACGAAAAATCAAGGATGGGAAGATTTTTTGAGCAGAAGGCATTGAATGTTCCACAGGATGAACCATTGACTCAAAATGGACAGCCTATGCCATACACAATTGTCTCTGATGCAGCATTTCCGTTAAAAACATATTTATTGAAACCATTCCTCAAAGACAGACTAATTAACAACGATGCGAATAAAATATTTAATTATCGCTTATCACGTGCACGCCGATGTGTAGAAAATGCTTTTGGCATTTTACGGACTTGATTTAGAGTATTTCATGGTCCAATGCAAGTACAGCCAGACATGGTAGATAAGATTGTGTTAGCTGCCTGCTGCCTTCATAATTTTTTAAGAATTCAAAAAGCAGAAGACACTTTTGAACCTGAAGAAATTTTAACTGATTCTACTGCAGATAACAGCAATAAATCCTGTCTGCTTGATATTGAATCTTTATCAAGGAATCCATCTCAAGACGCTGTTTATGTCAGAGATAAATATAAGGAATATTTCAATAGCCAAGAAGGGCAAGTACCGTGGCAAATACATATGATTCGCAGGACTGCACTGAATAATTCAACAGTTTAATAATCAATCAAGCATTTTCTATAAAGCATATGAATTCGCCTGAATACAACTTTTTAATGCCTCAACTGATTGGCGAGAAACTTAAGGCACATCCCCTAGTAAACTGCAAATTCCATCTCATAAATGTTACGAGTGTTTACAAAAACTTCAAATTTAATTAATTGATAGTTAAAAAATATATTCAACTTACTTTATAATAATTACATTTCACATTCACATTTATAATTATTCAATTTCACATTCATATTCTCAGAAGAAAAATAAAATAATATTTCATTGACTCACCTGGTTCACTTAATATTTGCGCTATTTCCTCCCAAGCAGCCATCTTCATTGTTTGGTCTCTATATTCTCTACATTTTGTGTCGTAAAAGACTTTTCTTTCGCGCACAAATTCAATCATTAAATCCATCGCTAAAGGTACGCACTGTGAACTAAACACGTTCTTTAAATTCTCCGACATAATCAGAAACACACTATTCTGTTATGTTACGTTGTCTGGTGGCGCTCTAGCGCAATCGTTTGCAAGCAGTCGCATCAGAACAGAATGTGCCACGACACAACACAACACACAAATATTTTTCTAACCATACGAAATGTATGAAAGCGATATGCGTCAGACGCGCCACAACACAACACGACAGAATAGTGTGTCTCTGGCATGATTTGGCTGGGATGCGAAAGCAAAGCATTATTTGGTACAATAAATTACGATTAATATTGTCGTATGCTTGCTTAAAGTCAACGAAAATTTGGCATACATTTATGCTGAACTCTAAGCATTTTTCAAGTACCTGCTTAGCTGTGAACAATTGGTCTATCTTCAATCTACCTGCCCTAAAATCACCTTGATACTCCCCAATAATACCGTTGAAATATGATCTGATTTATTCTCTAAGATCTTTGAAAATGTTTTGTACGCCGTACAAAGTAGTAAGATGCCTCTATAATTTTCGCACTGTAAATTGTCACCTTTTTTGAGGATAGGAAATATAATTGATTGGCTCCACTCTTTTGGCATATGTTGTTGTGTCCAAATGTGCTGCATGACTTTGTGAATAGCTTGATGAACACTGCTGCCACCATATTTGATGAGCTGCACTGGAATCTCATAGATGCCCGGCGCTTTATTATTCTTTTGGGCCTGGATGGTGGAACAAACTTCATCCAGAGTTGGTGGGGCCAATGAAAGCTCTCCGGAAATATTTGTAGGCTCTGATGTTCTGGAGATGTGTGGTAGATTAAGGAGGTTCTTGAAATATGATGCCAATCTTTTCTCAATCTTGGTTTCATCAGCGATTATATTGGCGATGTCATCATAATAGAGCGTGGTTTTGGGCTGATAACCACGTTTCAGGCTGTTCACTACTTTATATGCTTGTCTTGTGTTATTGTGCACTAGACTTACATCTATATTTCTCAATTGGTCGTCATAGTATTTTCTTTCCTTAATTCTAATAATCTTATTCACTACTCTTCTGAGGTTCTTATTATGTACTCTCTTCCTCCTGGTTTTTCTACCTAAGTATTCATTGCATGCCTGATTCTTTTTGTCTAACGCATTCTGACACTCGTTAACGAACTAATCATTTTTTTTGCGCTGGGCTTGATGTCCGATAGTGTTTTCTGCCACTGTCCAAATAGCCGCTTTCACTTCCATTCAGAGCTCGTCAGTTGTTTTCAGCGATGCGTTTGATAAGATAGGTGCCACCTGAATTTACGAGTAGCTAGACCAACACATGGAAAACTTTAATCTATGTGTCACACTTTTATTTGCCTCTTTTTTCTTACAGCTTCTCAATTGCAAGTGCTAGTTAGAACATATGCTGGTTCATAGTAGGGATATTTTTTATTCGACTTCCAAAGGAAAGAAGGTTATAATTCATCAAGTATTTTTTTTTTTTGTTATTTTTATGTTTGTTCACGCATAACTTTTTGAACAGAAATAGATAGAAGATTCCTGTTTTGGAAAATGATACATATTTCTTCCTGTTAGGTCCCGTTTAAAGGATAAGAAATTTAAGTAACGGTAAAGGGCTTTTGCCGTTAAAACATACTGATCGACGCATGTAATGATTTTGATTGCAGAGGCTTCAAATGAAGGACAACTTATTGATCTAAAATAGGTCGGAACAGAATTGTAATCTTTCCAAGGACTCTGTTGATATTAAAAGTTCAATATGATACGTCGATGTCGAGAAAAGTGCCAATTATTTGGCACTCTTCAAGGATTTGATAAAGATACCGAGTCCTTTGGTGACGGATGATAAAAATGATCAGTATCTTTTATTTTCTGCATAAACGGTACATTTTAGTCAATCATTTCTACCGGAAATAGCCAATAAATTACTTCTAAATGAGGCATAAATAGAATTCATTCAGTTAGAAGGAACATTGCAGGACGCTTTTCTCTTCTGCATTCATTCTTTGCTTCCCGATGAGCTTAGTAAAGGATCCTTCTTACATCCTTAGACGTAAACGTTACACAAAGGATTTATAAAATTCTCCGAAGAAATAATAAGGATTTTGTGATTGAGTTGATTTGCTACTTTCCAGTTAATATTATACATTATAACATATGCCCAGAAATCTAAAATTAATGGTTTCCATACTAAAGATTGGCGGGAATCGCAACCTAAAATCCTTCTTTAACTGATCATCGCTTTACAGATGAAGATGAAAATGCATAGCCGAGTTTTCATTGAACTATAGCATATAATTTTCTTGAAACTTTCATGCAAATAAGCTGCAATAGTTAACTGAAAACGAAGGCGTGAACGAGTGACACGGTTGAGAAGGATCTTTTTAAGTAAATTTCTTGAGATATATATATGTATATATATATATATATATATATATATATATATATATATATATATATATATATATATATATATATATTATTACCCTTACACTTCAAGGGTTGTCGCGCTGTCCAGCCTTGCGGGCCCGGTTCGCTCCGTCGGAGACGGCGCAGGCGCCAACGCGCTGTCCCTAGGCTGGAAGGATTTAAAAATAAGATCGTCAGCGAGTAAACGATCCGACAGCGCACGCACGAGAGCTAAACACTAGAACAAAGGGAAAAAAAAAACGTTTCAACTCCTCTAACCACACTTGATCGTAAACCTCCCCCAACTTACCCTTTTCATCCACACCACGACCTCCTGAAAGAAAAATGGTAGTCTGAAAGGGGGAAAAAAAATCTCACCGCTTGAACGTCGCGCACAATTCATTATATTCACACAAATGGAATCTATTAAGTAAATGTAAGAACAAAAATAATTAAAAGGTACCTTTTCCTAATTTCCGCTAAGCTATCCCTAACCTGGGGCCCCAGGAAACGATCGTCCGTGGTTACTTGCGCCAACCTCGGGAGCCGGATTCTCGTTCTGATGAGCTTCTCACCAACCGAAATTGTTTTCCTGTGGGACAGGTGTTGTACCGCGGTATGATGAGCGCCGTGATAACGATGATGATGTTGATCGCAGACTTATTCACCTTTTTCGCGCTTCCAAATTTTTATCCCTCGATCTTTCCTCGCTCGTTCCAATCCCAAAAAAGAGGGCCTCCGTTATCCCTCAGCCCTTTAAATTGGCTCGCCTTAACGGACGCCCGCTGCATTGGAGGTGGTTGTCCTCCCATTCGCACGACGAACTTCCATTCTGCTTTGGCGCGGTTCGTAGTGCGGCTACCAACCATCTTAACTACCTCAGCTCCGCACCCATGGTCGTTGTATGCGAGTTGGTCTGCATTACCCATTATTTCGGATCAGCTGAGCAGTCCCAATATGTGGGTCACTAGGACATCGCAGAATGACATTTCGTGTTAGCAGCGGAAAGTTAATACAAAGCGAATTCTATTAGTCCAGATCAATTAGCTTACGCCCTTTGAGCTGTGTTTCCATCCTGAAAACGTTTAATTGTCACTAGAATTGCACGCCCTGCATTCAATCGCTTGTTATGACAACAGTGTAAGTGAATGGTTCGCAAGTCAGCGTTCAGTTTTGTCTTTAAAGAAAATGTGAAATGAATTGTGAAATAGTGTCCCCGAAAGAAATGTTTGTCCGCTTCATTTCGCTGCGTCATTACTAATATGTTGCGGGTGTTTGGTTTGCACGTTACGAAAAAGTTGCATGTCAGGATTTGGTGAAATAATTAAGAAATTTCCGGATGTCGGCCGACTTGAGCGCAGTACAGGTGTTTTGTGTACTTGGTCGTGGTGCCTGTATTTTGTCGTGAATATTGACAAGCTCGGAAGTTGTCACGTTTTGATGTCGCATCGGAGACACAGTCAGGGAAGTGCAAATTGGAGCCGATAATTGTCGTGAGGTAAGATTATGCATTCGTCCACGACTGCGATTACCACGCATGTTGTAGTTACTGCTTGCGCGATTCATCCAGCCACGGTTTTGATTGTTATTTTGCATTTGATGTTACTGTTTGCGCGATTCATCATGTTGTTGTTACTGATCCATTCCTTTACCTGATGCGGTGACCAGGAGTGGGCCCCTTAAACGCCTTCCGAGTCGGTGATAGCCTTTGTGGAGCGCTTGTGTTAGATGCGTTTCCATAGGCTACCCTTGTTGGGAAGAGTGATGGTCGACCGGCCCCCTTCTGATGTCGTTCGTCATCCATTGCTGCCGTTTGCTTCATAGCTAAGCTAAACGCCCTACTCCAGCTCGACTTATAAGTTAACATGTCTTTGATACACAACAATACCATTTTTTTTTGTATTAAAGTTAAACAAAATATTTGTGTTAAAGTTAAACAGAAATACAATGGATCAACTCTTACCTCGACGCTCAAGCGGGGTTGGGGTATGTTAATGGCATGCATCCTGATCTCCTTAGTGGTCGTGGTGTAGACTCCGGGTGGAAGCTGGTCATCCGTAACATTCCCCCCCTACTTCAAGTGAATTTCCCTGGAAATTCACTCCTTCGTTATGCCCTACTGCTTCCGGCTGCACTACTAAAGTACTTGGCTACTCGTAACTTATTTCAATTTTCAAACCTTTTCCAATATGCACTGATGTCTCAATAAAGTTCCAAATCTGTGGCTAATTCAATACTCACTACTTCTTATCGAACTTCATCCCTATCTCTATTTATGCCTCCTGGCGACCTATGCGTTTAAGCATAACTGTATGGGTATATATATATATATTGCTTTGCTATTTATGTGATTTCCTCTTTCATTATATGAGCCATACCACTTATTGCCAACTCCGACCCCAATGACACTACATATCTACTTCTAACAAGTGCTAATCTTATATCTTCTTATTGTAATTACCCTCCACCAATCATCCCTAATCCCCTATCTTATAGCTACCTGTCGAAATAACTATCCCTCCACCGTGAATGGTGTCTAATGTTATCTCCTAAGGACTAACTCTAACTCCATACTTACTTCTTCCTAACTTACGTCTATCTGAATTTCTGCTAATGGTAACGCTCCACTAACGCCTTAACTTCATTAACCTAACCCCTGATTAACTATGATTATTCTAATGTCTCACTGCTCGTTTTTAGATCGCAAACTCTATGTGACGGAAAGGAAAACTAACGACCCGGGACCCCACAAAGCCAGCGGATAAAAAAAAGGAAAAAAAAGATAAAAGCACCCACGCAAATGGAGTTCGCGTGTCTTGCATGTGGCGGTTCCAGCGACACGCAACTATCGGAACAACATGCCCCCGCCAACGTGGACATAACCCGGACGGCGCGGAGCAACTTAACTACTTCCGAATACTTAAATCTAGAGGTAAACATTTGCAATTGAAATGACATGTCTGTTGTGTCGTTCTATCCCTTTTCTTTCCGCTTTCCTCCCCCTTTCTCCGGTATTAGCGACTTAGCTTTATTCAGCTATTCGATGAACGGCTTCAAATCCTTGACGTGCTAGGTACCCACGTCTTTGCCTTTCTCCTCCCGTAACTGGTTAGTCCAACCGGACACTTTCTTCCATATCCTAAACGGACCCAAGTACTCAGGAGCCAACTTGGCTGAGTAGAATTTGGATGCATCGGAGATGGTATAATTCCTCCTCCATACTCGGTCCCCCCTTGGTAAGCTATCTCCCGCTTCCTGAGATTATACCGGTTAGAGTTCTGCTCGGCAGCTGCCTGCATACGCTGCAATACTTCCGTCCGCAGTATCTCTAGCTCCCTTGCCCGTTGCTCAGGATCCATCTCCTCTTGAGGTCGCTCTGGCCCTTCACCCTGCTCCTGAAGAATCCGCATTTCTGTGCCAAAATTGTAAAAGTAGGGACTGACTTGCATGGTTTTGTGCCTATATGTTCGTAGCGCGCAAGCAATTTTTGCCAATTGTCGGTCCCAGTCCCGATGATTTTCCGACACGTAGGATCGTAACATTCGCTTGATGTCTTGATTCCTACGCTCGGCAGGGTTCACCTGGGGATGGTATAGCGCAGTGAACTTAATCCGCATTCCGTACCCCTTGACTAATTGCTGTAGGCCCTTCCCGCGGAATTGGACACCTTTATCGCATACTAACCACCTCGGAACTCCAAACAGCAGGAATACATGTTCCTCCAATAACCTGCAGATCTCCCTTGCCGTGGCCTTCCGTAGTGGGAATAGTTGTGAAAACTTACTCACATAATCTAGAACGGTCAGAACATAACAGTGTCCGCGTGTAGATTGAGGTAGCGGGCCCACCAAGTCTACACAAATCATCTCCCACGGCCTTGTCGCTTCTCCCGCACGCGAAACCATAAAACCAGGCTGAGCCTTCTTTTCCACCTTGATTGCCTGACATACCTTACATCGGTTCACATAGGTGCGGGCGTCAGCGGACATCTTCGGCCAGTAATAAAGCTGCGACAGCCGATGAATCGTTCGGTCGATCCCCATATGACCCGCCGTTGGTTGATCATGGCAACGCATGAGGGCTTCCCACCTTTCACCCTTGGGCAAGACCCTTTTCCACGAGTCGACCCCTTCTAACGCAGGATATCGTCCTGGTACATGCTTCCACAACTCTTCGTCCTTGATCCTCCAGTCGGGGTATAGCTCTCCGTTAGTGCGTATCCTCGCCTTCATTCGCTCATACCAAACATCCCCTTGATTCTTTGCCACCTCCACCGTTTCCACTGTGACTGACCTCGATAATGCATCCGGAACCAAATGTTCCCTGC
The DNA here is from genome assembly GCA_963969285.1 of Odontomyia ornata. Classification (NCBI taxonomy): domain Eukaryota; kingdom Metazoa; phylum Arthropoda; class Insecta; order Diptera; family Stratiomyidae; genus Odontomyia; species Odontomyia ornata. The sequence goes on from OZ017738.1 coordinate 283,353,986, forward strand.
CTTTGCGGTGCATTACCTCATAATCGAACTATTGCAGACGGACAGCCCAGCGAGCCAGCCTCCCCGTAGGGTCCTTTAGATTGTTGAGCCAAACCAAAGAGTGATGGTCCGTTATTACGCGGAAATGCGAACCTTCGATATACGGGCGTAGCTTCTCCACCGCCCAAAGGACTGCCAAGCGCTCCCTCTCGGTGGTTGAATATTTTCGCTCCGCTTTGGTCAGAGCACGGCTCATATAACAGACCACCTTCTCCCCCTTCGGAAAAGTTTGGCTCAACACGGCTCCCACACCCACATCTGAGGCATCCGTCTGCACATTGAATGGGATGCTGAAATCAGGACACGTCAAAATAGGTGCTGAGGCCAGTTTCAATTTACAGCGTTCAAAGGCTTCCTCACATTCGGTGGTCCAGTCAAATTTCTTATTTTTGCGCAATAAATCGCTTAGGGGTGCTACCAAAGAGGCATGATCCGGGATGAACCTCCGATACCACGATACCATCCCAAGGAACTGTCGGATGTGTTTCACCGTATGAGGCCGTGATATTTTTAACATGCTCTCGACTTTCTCAGGGTCGACATTCAACCCGTTCTCGTTCACCACATAACCAAGATGTTTCAGCTCGGCTCGGCAGAAATGACATTTTTCCTGCGATAGTCTCAGTCCAGCTTGCCGCAGCCGCTTGAATACTTCGGAGAGAATCTCCAGGTGTTGACTGAACGTGGGTGTTACGATAATAATGTCGTCGAGGTATGTGAACACGAAAGGTTCCATTTCAGGGCCCAGCACTCTGTCAATTAGGCGCTGCCAGGTCCCTGGCACATTCGAAAGACCAAACGGCATTCTCCTAAATTGAAACAGATCTCGCCCTGGAATGGTAAACGCCGTGAACTGACGCGATTCTTCCTCCACTGGGACCTGCCAGTAGGCTGATTTAATATCCAAGGTGGATAGATACCTTGCATCCCGTAGCTTATCTAAAGTGGCGGAAATATACGGAAGGGGATACGCATCCCGTGCGGTAACTTGATACACCTTACGGAAATCTACACAGAATCTGTACGACCCATCTTTCTTCTTCACCATTAATATCGGGGAAGACCATGCGCTCTTAGAGGGCTCCACTACGCCTAGCGCCAACATCTCGTCCAACTCCGTATTAATGTTCTTCTGCATGGTAGGAGAGACCGGATAATAACGCTGCTTGATGGGCGCTGCATCCGTCTTGATGACGTGCTCCACCAGATTAGTGCAACCCAGCCCCTCCCCCATGTTCTGGAACTCTATCCCAATTAACTGGGCCAACTCCTCTTCTTCAGTCTGGGTCAATACAGACCTACTGTGTAGGTGTCCCCCCAACATCACCACCTCATGGCATGCAAAACCCCACCTGTTATCCCGTACGTTCAACAGGACCCCAAACTGCCGCAAAAAATCTACTCCCAAAATAACTTTGTGTGCAAGAGCCGGTACCACCAATACCTCCAACCACTTCACCCTGCCTTCCAATCGAAAAGGTACCCAGGCCCTCCCCTCTATCGGGCACTGTCCGTTGTCAGCTAGGCTCACCGCCTGATTCTGCGCAGCGATCATCTCCACCCCCAGTTCCCGCATCTTGGACCAACCATCTCCCCCGACAATTGTATTGGACGCCCCCGAGTCAACGAGGCCCTTAAAGTGCTTGCCCAACACGCAAACCTCCAAATGTGTTCGTTCGTCCCCCCGACTGTGTGTAAATAAAAAACTCGTACCCGCGGCCCCTAACTCCTTCCCGGCTCCGGTGCTCAATTCGCCGCGAGCACCGTGCTCGTTTCCCGATGGACCCGCCTGTGCCGGCGCTCGACCCCGCTGAGTAGAGCAATTTGGACAGGTGAATTTTGTTGCTCCAGACCGACCGCAGCCGAAGTATCTACGTGGTTGGCGACATTCCCGGGAGATGTGTCCTATACCGTGGCAGTTCCAGCACTTTACTCCTGCAGCCCTGCTATCCGGAACTATTTCGCTCACTGTAGGGACCTCCTCATAGGCTAAATCTGGTTCCAATAGCTTTGACGTCCTACGGCTGGGTGGGGGCACAAACGCATCAACCGCCGCCTTAGTGGCCTCCATTTTCCGTCCCAACTGCACCAACTGCGCAACCGATGACACCTCTCTTAACGATAGTTTCACCTGGTAGAACGGGCTGATATTATCTAGCAAAATCTCCAGCTTCTTGGCTTCCGAACAGGGTTCTCCCAATCTGCGAAACAGTCCTTCCATGATGGCCACGTAAACTCCGATGGACTCGTTCCTCCCTTGCGTCCGCTGACGAATTTCTTCCCACAACGTTTTATTGTAATTCGGGGGTAAAAATTCTGTCCGGAGCTCCTGACAAAGTTCATCCCAAGAAGCTACCCGCTCCCGTACCGATCGAAACCAAATCAGGGCTTTACCCTCAAAAAGCTCCGCGGCCATCCTGATCAGCTGTGGCTTTGACATGCCCTTTGTTAACCGAAGCTCCTCTACCCTTTCCAGAAAAGCACTTACCGAACCGGGACAGTCGCTGGAGAATTTGATCCCCCACTTGGACACGTCTGGAACCTTGCCTGTTCCCAGATCATCCCGATGTACCCCCACTGCCTGAGTTGCTAGCCCTTCCGATTCAAGTAGCCGTCCCTCAGTGGCTGCGTTCGGCTCCTCTGCTTGTTTCTCCGTTCCCGTGTCAATCTCCCCTTCTACCTTCTCCCTGATCCTTTCGGGAGGACCTGCCTTCAGCCCGGGTGCTTCGTTAACTCTGCCTCCTGGCTTAGCGCTGATTTTCCCCCCGTTAACCTCGCTTTCGGTGTAGATGTCCTGCCTCTAGGAACCGTTTCCTCCTCCATCTCCTCCAAGTTGCCACCCGCTGTTACATCCAGACCCCCTAACGCCATCATGAAATCCTTTTCCAACCTGTTGATGATCTTTTCCTCCTCGGGATCCTCAGCTTGGATATTCGCCAACCTTCGCTGGCAAAACTCGATCTTGGTCAATAACTTCCAATACTCTCCCGACTCTCTATCACCCGAGAATCCCTCCAACAGGGAGTTCACTTCTGCCCATTTTTCCTCCAGCGCCTTGATATCCTCTGCGGGTGTGTAAGGGTACTCTTTGAAATTCACCATACTCGTGCTCTTTAAATTCTCCGCCCGTACCGCCACCCGTAACTTTGCTCGCATTTCATCCACTGTCCCAGCAGGCAGCCCCCTGATAGCCCATTTCATATTGGAGCTCGTCGCTGGCCAGACGATTGATCAGCATTCTTCCCTTCCCTGCCATATTCAACTTATTTCTAATTTATATTAAATTTATGTATTACTTATTTTATATATATATAATATATATATATATATATATATATATATATATATATATATATATATATATATATATATATATATATATATATATATATATTACACTACTATCTTCACATATAAGTACCACTATTATTAACACTAGTGAGGAAAAGAGATTATTCTCAAGTTCAAATTGTTTATTTTTTCGCTAAAGGAGTTCAATTACACACAATTTACCACTAATGACACATTCAATCAGCAATCATTCATTCCCTCTACTCCCCTAATACTCAACACCCTCCTCACTCACTATATGGCGTATGTATATCACCACCACTCAACCTCGATTCCAATCACTCATGCACTAGTCAGACACAAAAAAAAACACTCACTCTCAAACAATCCGCAAATTCAAATTTAGCCTTCACAATTCCTTCTTCGCACTTTCCTTCACACCCCCGCAAATTCACACTCTCACCAACACTCGCACTTTTATCACAACGCACCCCCGCAAATTCACACTCTCACCAACACTCGCACTTTTATCACAACGCACCCCCGCCAATTCACACTCGAAAAACATTATCACTCGCTGAATCACACAAACTTCCACTTCTTTAACGACTAAACTTGACTTGACTTGAGGCCCCACGTTGGGCGCCAATTTATTACCCTTACACTTCAAGGGCTGTCGTGCTGTCCAGCCTTACGGGCCCGGTTCGCTCCGTCGGAGACGGCGCAGGCACCAACGCGCTGTCCCTAGGCTGGAAGGATTTAAAAATAAGATCGTCAGCGAGTAAACGATCCGACAGCGCACGCATGAGAGCTAAACACTAGAACAAAGGGGAAAAAAACGTTTCAACTATTCTAACCACACTTGATCCTAAACCTCCCCCAACTTACCCTTTTCATCCACACCATGACCTTCTGAAAGAAAAATGGTAGTCTGAAAGGGGGCAAAAAAAAATCTCACCGCTTGAACGTCGCGCACAATCCAGGTTTTTTTCCGTTAACAATAACAAGAATATTTTCGGTGATAATTAAAACATTATATTCACACAAATGGAATCTATTAAGAAAATGTAAGAACAAAAATAATTAAAAGGTACCTTTTCCTAATTTCCGCTAAGCTATCCCTAACCTGGGGCCCCAGGAAACGATCGTCCGTGGTTACTTGCGCCAACCTCGGGAGCCGGATTCGCGTTCTGATGAGCTTCTCACCAACCGAAATTGTTTTCCTGTGGGACAGGTGTTGTACCGCGGTATGATGAGCGCCGTGATAACGATGATGATGTTGATCGCAGACTTATTCACCTTTTTCGCGCTTCCAAATTTTTATCCCTCGATCTTTCCTCGCTCGTTCCAATCCCAAAAAAGAGGGCCTCCGTTATCCCTCAGCCCTTTAAATTGGCTCGCCTTAACGGACGCCCGCTGCATTGGAGGTGGTTGTCCTCCCATTCGCACGACGAACTTCCATTCTGCTTTGGCGCGGCTCGTAGTGCGGCTACCAACCATCTTAACTACCTCAGCTCCGCACCCATGATCGTTGTATGCGAGTTGGTCTGCATTACCCATTATTTCGGATCAGCTGAGCAGTCCCAATATGTGGGTCACTAGGACATCGCAGAATGACATTTCGTGTTAGCAGCGGAAAGTTAATACAAAGCGAATTCTATTAGTCCAGATCAATTAGCTTACGCCCTTTGAGTTGTGTTTCCATCCTGAAAACGTTCAATTGTCGCTAGAATTGCACGCCCTGCATTCAATCGCTTGTTATGACAACAGTGTAAGTGAATGGTTCGCAAGTCAGCGTTCAGTTTTGTCTTTAAAGAAAATGTGAAATGAATTGTGAAATAGTGTCCCCGAAAGAAACGTTTGTCCGCTTCATTTTGCCGCGTCATTACTAATAAGTTGCGAGTGTTTGGTTTGCACGTCACGAAAAAGTTGCATGTCAGGATTTGGTGAAATAATTAAGAAATTTCCGGATGTCGGCCGACTTGGGCGCAGTACAGGTGTTTTGTGTACTTGGTCGTGGTGCCTGTATTTTGTCGTGAATATTGACAAGCTCGGAAGTCGCCACGTTTTGGCGTCGCATCGGAGACACAGTCAGGGAAGTGCAAATTGGAGCCGACAATTGTCTTGAGGTAAGATTATGCATTCGTCCACGACTGCGATTACCACGCATGTTGTTGTTACTGCTTGCGCGATTCATCCAGGCACGGTTTTGATTGTTATTTTGCATTTGATGTTACTGTTTGCGCGATTCATCATGTTGTTGTTACTGATCCATTCCTTTACCTGATGCGGTGACCAGGAGTGGGCCCCTTAAACGCCTTCCGAGTCGGTGATAGCCTTTGTGGAGCGCTTGTGTTAGATGCGTTTCCATAGGCTACCCTTGTTGGGAAGAGTGATGGTCGACCGGCCCCCTTCTGATGTCGTTCGTCATCCATTGCTGCCGTTTGCTTCATAGCTAAGCTAAACGCCCTGCTCCAGCTCGACTGATAAGTTAACATTTCTTTGATATACAACAATACCATTTTTTTTTGTATTAAAGTTAAACAAAATATTTGTGTTAAAGTTAAACAAAAATACAATGGATCAACTCTTAACTCGACGCTCAAGCGGGGTTGGGGTATGTTAATGGCATGCATCCTGATCTCCTTAGTGGTCGTGGTGTAGACTCCGGGTGGAAGCTGGTCATCCGTAACAATATATATATATATATATATGAATATATATATATATATATATATATATATATATATATATATGTGTGTGTGTGTATTCATATAATATATATATATATATATATATATATATATATATATATATATATATATATATATATATATATATGTATGTATTTATATAATTATATATATATATATATATATATATATATATATATAGATATATTTATATATATATATATAAATATATATATATATATATATATATATATATATATATATATATATATATATATACATATATATATATATATATGTATATATATGTATAGATGTATACATATATATAATATCTTTTCGCGTGTTATGGTTCGCGGCCGAGAATTTTAATGTTTCGGGAAAGTGAAAACGCACTGTCTTTTAAATTAAGTTCGAAGAGTTTATTTACTAAGAATGCACAATCGTTAATTTCACTATGTCACAAATCGCATTTTAATCTAACTTTCACGTGTCTATAAATTTCTATTACAACTGTCTTCACTAACAATCAATACCGCTTTTAATTCGCACTTCACACCATCGCAGTTTTACTATCGCGGTTTTACTATTTCCCCCATTCATTCAGCTCGGCTTTATAAAGGGTCTCTAGTCATTCACTCCATTTCTCGTATATTGGTGAATGTTCTGGCAAGAACTGCCTGGAATATTCGAGCAATTCTAAATGGCTGCAGTGACGTCGCTTTCAGATGTTGATCATGCTTGGTGGATTCTTGTGCTTTCGAGTACATTCGTTTATTGATGATGATGTTCTGAATAGTCACGAAAATAATTGCGACAGTATTTCACAGAATTATTTGCACATCTAACACTGCCCCCACCTCAGTTCTTCTCGCCCCGAAAAGATGTGTGGCCAGTTGTAATCAAGTCTCCCTGGATGTAATATGAGGCAAGACGGTCCAGGTGCACGATCTACATTTTGGCCCTCGACTTACGGTGTTCCTGTATGCGATATACGACGTCTTGATTCGCTTTGTAACTCGTCATGGTTCCTCCCAATTACGCTGCAACTTCGGAGACCTACCCTTTCGCCGTTGTAAGTTATATAGCCACACCAAAATTTCTTGCTGGAAGCCAGTAGAATTTGTCTTCAGACCATAGTTGGTCTTCATGCGGTCAGTAGCTGATTCGAGGTGTTTTCGCACTGTCCGATGTATCTGGGTCAACCGTTGCCTTAGCTCACTTACGTACTCCGAGATCGTTTGGGGTTTCTCAGGGGGGGTTCCAAACTTTATATCAGCTGGCAGACGAACAGTCTTTCCAAAAATGACTTTGGCTGGGGCTTGGCCCGTCAATGCATGTTCGGCAGCTCTGTACGCCATCAAAAATAGTAGGGTTTGTCGATCCCAGTTCCTTTGGCTCTCGTCAACCATTTTGGCCAGGTGTTTATTCAGTGTGCCGTTGAAACGTTTGACCATTCCATCGGACTGGGGATGCAGTGGTGGTATCCTCATTTTCCGTATTCCCAGCAGCTCGCACATTTCACCAAAAACTAGTGAATCAAAGTTTTCGCCTTGATCCTAATGTAGTTCGCAAGTACGCCGTACCTACTGACTCAATTTAACACTAGCTGTTCGGCTACAGTAGTTGCTTCCCGGTTGGGAATGGGGTAAACCTCGGGCCGCTTGCTGAAATAATCGGCCACAACCAGCGTGTATCGATTACCCTATTCGGATTCAGGAAAAGGTCTTGCGATGTCAACAGCAATCCTTTCAAACCGTACGCCCACGTTGTAGGCTTGGGTTTGTCCTCTCAGTCGTCGCTTTGGATCTTTGACGGAAGCGCAAACTGTGCATCTGCGACACCAGTCATCTACATTTCCTCGAGCGTGGAGCCAGTAGAACATTTCCCGCGATTTCGCTAAGGTCTTGTTAACACCAAGGTGGCCTCCCGAGGACCCTCCGTTCATTTCCTTTACCACATCGTAGATTCGGCTTTTAGGTTTGGGTTTGTCCTCTCAGTCATCGCTTTGGACCTTTGACGGAAGCACAAACTGTGCACCTGCGACACCAGTCATCTACGTCTCCTCGAGCGTGAAGCCAGTAGAACCTTTCCCACGATTTCGCTAAGGTCTTGTTAAGACCAAGGTGGCCTCCTGAGGACCCTCCGTTCATTTTCTTTACCACCTCGTGGATTCAGCTTTTAGGAGGAAGTATAGTTTGCATCCTGTAGGAGCTGCCATCCGCCACTTCCCATTTTCACTTGAGTACGCCAAAACTCCACCTGAAGAGAGTTCCATTGTGCCCAATAGCTTTTCAGGGTGGCGGCATGCATTGAAACGTCCTTCGACTCAGATTGCCCAGTTGTTTCCTTCCATACGAGCAACCGTCCGATGTCTTCATCGGCTACCTGGGCATTTCGAATCTCCTACAATGACCACCCTTCATCGAATTCGGCCGTTATCACTTATAGATCACCGGTCAGCTCCTTTCCCTCAATCCGTCGGCAATGCTTGCAGTTTGCTGGACATGGGCGACGAGATAGGGTGTCAGTCTTTCCATGAACTCCACTCTTCCGATGAACAATTTTGTAGTCATATGACTGCAATCTTTCGATCCATCTCGCAACTTGTCCCTCTGGGTTTTTGATGTTAAGCAACCATCTCAGCGATGCGTGGTCTGTTCGAAGAACAAATTTCTGGCCATATAGGCACTTGTGGAACCGCTTGGTGGCCTCTATTATAACCAATAGCTCCTTCCTGGTCACGCAGTAGTTCCTCTCACTTTTTGAGAGAACTCTACTGTAATACGAGAGGACTCTTTCTTCGCCATCGATCTGCTGGGAGAGTACAGCTCCAATCCCGCCGTTGCTCGCATCGGTGTCAACTACAAACATTTTTCTGGGTTTTGGATTTGCCAGCACAGGTAATTCACACAACTTCTCCTTCAAGGTCTCAAAGGCTGTCTGGCATTGTTCGTTCCAGAATACAGACGATTTTGCTCGGTTAACTGATGGCGACACGAATCTTCCATAGTAGGTCGCCAAACCCAGAAAACTTCGTAGTTGGCGCTTGTTGTTTGGTGTAGGCCAGCTTTTCATGGCTTCAATTTTCTCAGGGCCTATTTTGACCCTTTCTGCTTATACAACGTGTCCCAAGTATTTTACTTCAGCTGCAATAAGGGTACACTTGTCGGGACTAAGTTTCAGATTCGCCAGTCGCAATCGGGAGAAAACCTCTTCTAAGTTCCGCACATGCTCTTCGAACGTTCTCCCGATAACAATGATGTCATCTAGGTACACCAAGCAGGTTTTCCAGGTTAGGCCTCGTAGCACGTATTCCATCAGGTGTTTGAAGGTGGCTGGAGCATTGCAAAGCCCAAATGGCATCACTACAAATTGCCACAATCCAGTCTCAAATAAAAATCCTCTCCCGATAACAATGATGTCATCTAGGTACACCAAGCAGGTCTTCTAGGTTAGACCTCTTAGCACGTATTTCATTAGGCGTTCGAAGGTGGCTGGAGCATTGCCAGTAGCCAATCTTGAGATCGAGTGTAGAAAACCATTTTGCGTCGGAGAAAGTGTCCATGATGTCGTCGGTGCGTGGAAGCGTGTAAATATCTTTCTTACTGACGTCGTTAAGCTGCCTATAGTCGACACAAAAATAAGTGCTACCATCTTTTTTCTTTACTAGAACTACTGGCGCGGTCCATGGACTGACAGAAGGCTCGATAATGCCTTGTTTTTCCTTTTCCGAGATCAGTATGCTCACTTTTCCTTGTTTGGCTATAGGAAGACGTCTCGGTGCTTGTCGGATTGGCTTGGCTCCCTATGTATCTATGACGTGAGTTACCATACTCGTTCGGCCTTGGTCATCCGGGCTTGTTGAGAAGATGTCACTGTACTTGGTGACCAGATCAGAGGCTCGCTTGAATAGCTGCACTGGCACTGTGAACTGCTTGAATATTGTCGACGTGAGTTCCCGGGCTTCGTCTGTGTTTTGCCTCCTTTTCCAATGATGGTCGTGAGTGGCTTCCAAAGAGATGATGGTGGAAACAAGCTGACAGCTGCCGATGACTTCTCCCGCTTTGATGCTCGTGGTTGAGTCTGTGGTATAAAGGACTCTAACCGGCACGTATCCGTTCCTTATAGATCTTACAAGGCTTCGTCCTACAATCAAACTGCGCAATTTCTTCGTTCGCTCTATCAGATAAGATCGCTGGTCTCCAGAATCACCATCAAGCTTGGCCCATACAATGCTCTTGGAAGATCTCGGTACATCAGTGTTGGTACATACTACCACATTCATCTTGGGAATTTGGACGCTGGGATCCTTCATCAATACTTCGACATTCTGCCATTTTAATACTCGTTTGTGCAAATCCAATGTGATTCCATGTGGTTGCAGAAAATCCTTTTTGAGAATGCAGTCATCCATAATGTTCGCGACCAGAAAATTATGTTGGAACGCAAGGTCTCCCAACTGTATCTGGAGGTTGACCTCTACATGGACAGGTGCACTTTTTCCTGTAGCTGTCCGTAGTGAGAAAATCCTGTCCTTGTGAAATAGTTGTTGTCTCACTAGTCTGGTCGGATAATCGAACGGGTTGCACCAGTGTCGATTGTTATGGTGCAATGTTCTCCACCAACTTGACCCGGAAGTCATAAGTCAGCTTCTCCATGATGTAGTCTTGACACGGTGATGGTGGTGCCGGGGACATCACTCCTCCTAGCCAACCTTTGCCCCACGAAGTTGACCCCGTCAGCTTGAAGGGCTTCCATTCTGGGCTCCTGACTCGGTCTGGATCTCCTCCACCCTCTCCAGCATCTAGGCGCACCATTTGCCTCCCGCTTTCGTTTAATTTTCACGCACTTACATCTGCACTCGCTTGTCACTACCTCGCGAACCCGGGCAGTGGTACGACTCACATTTTTTGCTCCCTCAAAGTTTAGACTATAAGCCAATGCATCCTTTTATGTTTGCTTTTGAGCTAAACGCACGGCTTATTGCAATTCCTGGTCCTTTAATGCACTGATGAATGCTTCTGTTGCTGCGTCATCTTGATGTTCTGGGTCGTAAGGTGGGTAAGCCAAAAGTGTCAGTCGCTCGATGTCTTGGGCTAGCTGCTGTAAGGTTTCACCAGGCTTTTGTATCCGATGCCGTAGTTGTGCCTGATAAATCTGCTTCAGATGGTCACCTCCATAATGCATGTTGAGCGCATTCATTATAGCAGCCGGGTTTGAGTGCAACTCAACGGGGATCGTCTGCAAAAGCTCACCAGCTGGGCCTCTTAGAGCAAGAATTAATGTAGTTGCTCGTTCCTGCTCATTCCAATGATTTGTCCTAGCGGCGGCTTCAAGCTGGGTTTTGTAGATACTCCAGACCGTTTGCCCGTCGAATATTGGTGCTTTCACATTTCTGGATGTACTTTGCGCTGTGGTTATACAAGGGGCTGGTGAGGTGGTTACTATTGCCTTCACTGCTTTCAATTCCTTTTTTATGTTTTGCATCTCATGGTTGATTCTTTCCTCGACCTGGCTCATCTCATGGTTGATTCTCTCCTGGACCTGGCTGATCTCATGGTTGTTTCTCTCCTCAACCTGGTAAACCATTTTCTCGACGAAACTGGATGACTGTTCATTTAACTACATTGATTGTTCATTTAGCTTTGCAGTTAAATTAGATGACTGTTGTCGCTACTCTTGCTGCATCAGCATCAACATTTGCATCAGTGCATCTTCTGGTTCCTTTGATTATGGCATTTCAGCTTCTCCCTTAAGCTTCGACATGGTAAATTCCTTAATTTTTCAATGTTCGCTTCGTGGTATTTTTATTATTTCGGCTTTTATTTTCTTTTTCACCAGTTCCCATATTACATTTCACTATGGTTCATTTTAAAAAAAATGTTTATAAGTTTTCACTTTCGAAATTTTTCTTTCTCACTTCTCGACACCAACCTATTTTTAATGTTTCGGGAAAGTGAAAACGCACTGTCTTTTAAATTAAGTTAAAAGAATTTATTTACTAAGAATGCACAATCGTTAATTTCACTATGTCACAAATCGCATTTTAATCTAACTTTCACGTGTCTATAAATTTCTATTATAACTGTCTTCACTAACAATCAATATCGCTTTTAATTCGCACTCCACACTATCGCAGTGTTACTATCGCGGTTTTACTATTTCCTCCCATTCATTCAGCTCGACTTTATATAGGGTTTGTAGTCATTCAATCCATTTCTCGTATATTGCCGAATGTTTTGACGACAGCTACCTGGAATATCCGAGCAATCCTGAATGGTCGCAGTGACGTCAGTTTCAGATATCGATCATGCTTGGTGGGTTCTTGTGCTTTCGAGTACATTCGTTTATTGATCATGATGGTATTTATAGTTGCGAAAACGATTGCGACAGTAGCTCGTAATATTATTTCCACATGTACCAATATGTATTTATATATATATATATATATATATATATATATATATATATATATATATATATATATATATATATATATATATAGATATATATATATATATATATATATATACATATATATTTATATATATTGTTACATGTACAAATAATTCTGCGAGCTACTGTCGCAATTGTTTTCACAACAATGAAGAACACGAATTCACTCGAAACCACGAGAACCCAACAAGCATGATCAACATCTGCAAGTGACGTCACTCCATTCATTAATTTGCTCGAATCTACCAGGTACCTCTCGGTAGAACATTCGCTAATAAACGAGAAATGGGTGAATAGGTAGAGACCCTATATAAAGGCGAGCTGAATGAATGGGGGGATGATCATTCATTCGACCGCGATAAGAACTGCGATTGTGTGTGGGAAGCGATATTATTCGAGTAGTAGAAAAGTGATTCTCGTAAAAGTGAAGTGATTTAGAAGACAATTGCGATAAGAAATTTATGGACAAGTGTTCGATTTTTCATGGTGAAAATTAAAATTAGTGAAAAGTGTTAACTGATTATTGTGGATTTTATTTAATTAAATAAACTCTTTTAACTTAAATTAAAAGACATTGCGTTTTCACTTTCCCGGAACATTAAAATTATTGGCCGCGAACCGAATAACACGCGACAATGGTGTCAAGAAGTGAGAAAGAAAAATTTTGGAAGTGAAAACGTTTAAACAGTTTTAAAGTGCACAATTGTGAAAATTAACGTGGAAAAGTAGCCGAAACAATAAAAATGCCAGGAAATTTACATCTCAAAATTAATCAATTGAGCATATCAGAGCTCAAAGAGGAGTTGGAACAACGAAATCTGGCTACACAAGGTACAAAGGCCATACTGATTGCACGCTTGCGTGACGCGATCGAGTCGGAAGGCGGGAATCTGGATTCGGGTGAGTTCTCAGATGCGGAAAAAGGCGCAGAAGGTGGAGAAGTAGAAACACCAAAATCAAAGGAGCCAGAAAATGCGCTAATGCAAATGTTAATGCTGACGTCATCGAGTCTGACTGCGAAGCTAGATGAACAATCAACGAAGCTTAATGAACAATCAACGAAGCTAAATGAACAATCAGCGCAGCTAAATGAACAGACATCCAGTTTAGCTGCGAAGCTAAATGAACAATCAGCGAAGCTAGACCAACAAGCGATCGAAATCAAGGCAGATTTTCAAAAACAGTCCACCGAAACAAAAGCGGAGCTCGGCAGCCTGAACAAACAAATTAAAGGCGTCGAGGAAAAGGTTTACCAGGTCGAGGAAAAGGTCAGCCAGGTCGAAGAGAGAATGAACCATGAGATGGAAAAAGTGAAAAAAGAATTGGAAGCAGCGAAGGCAGTAGTAACTACTTCACCAGCCCCGCTTATAACCGCAGCGCAAAGCTCATCTAGGAATGTGCAAGCACCAATATTCGACGGGCAAACGGTCTGGACTATTTACAAAATCCAGTTTGAAGCAGCCGCTAGGATAAATCACTGGAATGAGCAGGAACGAGCAACTGCGTTAATTCTTGCTCTAAGAGGCCCAGCTGCCGAGCTTTTACAGACTATCCCCGTTGAGCTGCATTCAAACCCGGCTGCTATAATGAATGCGCTCAACATGCGTTATGGAGACGATCATCTGAAGCAGATTTACCGGGCATCGGATGCAGAAGTCTGGCGAAACCTTGCAGCAGCTAGCACAAGACATTGAGCGACTGGCACTCTTGGCTTATCCAGCGTACGACCCAGAACATCGAGATGACGTAGCAGCAGAAGCATTCATCAGCGCCTTAAAGGACAAGGAATTGCAACAAGCCGTGCGGTTAGCTCAAAAGCAAACAGTCAAGGATACATTGGCTTATAGTTTAAATTTTGAGGCAGCCAAAAATGTGACCCGTACCACTGCCCGGGTTCGCGAGGTAGTGGCAGATAATTGCAGGTGTGAGCGCGTGGGAATTGAGCGAGAGCTGCAGGTGAATGGTGCGCCTAGATGCTGGAATTGCGGGGAAAAAGGGCACCTGCAAAGAGACTGCAAGAAGGGAAGAAGACGGAGCTATTGTCCCGGGTGGTGGAGATCCAGACCGTGTCAGGAGCCTAGAATGGAGGCCCATCAAACTGCAAGGGCCAACTTCGTGGGGCGAACGTTGGCTAGGAGTATCGACATCCCCAGCACCGTGCCAAGGCAACATCGTGGAGAAGCAGACAGATGCCTTCCTGGTCAAGTTGATGAAGAACAATGCACCCTAACAAACGACACTGGTGCAACCCGATCGACGATCCGACCAGAACTAGTGAGGCCCCAACTGCTTCACAAGGGCAGAGTTCATGGAATTGCTGACGCCCTATCTCGTCATCCATGTCCAGCTAACTGCAAACATTGCCGACGGATTGAAGAAAAGGAGCCGCCCGTTGATCTGCGAGTGATAACGGCCGAATTCGATGAAGGTTGGTCATCGGAGGAGATTCGAAATGCCCAGTTAGCCGATGAAGACATCGGACCATTGCTCGTATGGAAGGAGACGACTGGGCGACCTGAGTGGAAAGACGTTTCAATGCATGGCGCAACCCTGAAAAGCTATTGGGCACAATGGAACTCCCTTCAGGTGGAGGGTGGCGTACTCAAGCGGAAATGGGAAACGGCGGATGGTAGCTCCTATAGGATGCAAACTATACTTCCCAAAAGCCGAATCCACGATGTGGTTAAGGAAATGCATGAAGGATCCTCGGGAGGCCACCTTGGTGTTAATAAGACCTTAGCGAAATTGCGGGAACGGTTCTACTGGCTCCACGCTTGAGAAGACGTAGAGGACTGGTGTCGCAGATGCACAATTTGCGCTTCCGTCAAAGGTCCAAAACGACGACTGAGAGGACAAATGCAAACCTATAACGTGGGGGTACCGTTTGAAAGGATTGCTGTTGACATCGCTGGACCCTTTCCTGAATCTGAATGGGGAAATCGATACACGCTCGTTGTAGCTGATTATTTCAGCAAGTGGCCCGAGGTCTACCCCATTCCCAACCAGGAAGCAACTACTGTAGCCGAACAACTAGTGTTAAATTGGGTCAGTAGGTACGGTGTGCCTTGCGAACTACATTCGGGTCAAGGCCGAAACTTTGAGTCACTAGTTTTTGGCAAAATGTGCGAGCTGCTCGGAATACGGAAAACGAGGACAACACCGCTGCATCCCCAATCCGATGGAATGGTCGAACGTTTCAACGGCACGCTCAATAAACATCTGGCCAAGATGGTTGACGAGAACCAAAGGGACTGGGACCGACATATCCCACTATTTTTGATGGCGTACAGAGCTGCTGAACATGCATCGACGGGCCAAGCCCCAGCCAAAGTCATTTTTGGAAAGACTATTCGTCTGCCAGCTGATATAAAGTTTGGAACACCCCCCGAGAAACCCCGAACGATCTCGGAGTACGCAAGTGATCTAAGACAACGGTTGAACCAGATACATCGGACAGTGCGAAAACACCTCGAATCGGCTACTGACCGCATGAAGACCAGGTATGATCTAAAGGCTAATTCTACTGGCTTCCAGCAAGATGACTTGGTGTGGCTATATAACCCGCAACGGCAAAAGGGCAGGTCTCCAAAGTTGCAACATAACTGGGAGGGACCATACCGAGTCACAAAGCGAATCAACGACGTCGTATATCGCATACAGGAACACCGTAAACCGAGAGCCAAAATGAAAATCGTGCATCTAGACCGTCTTGCCCCATATTACATCCAGGGAGAATTGACTACAACTGGCGACACATCTTTTCGGGGCGAAAAGAACTGAGGTGGGGGCAGTGTTACTTGTACAAATAATTTTGCGAGCTACTGTCGCAATTGTTTTCACAACAATGAAGAACACGAATTCACTCGAAACCACGAGAGCCCAACAAGCATGATCAACATCTGCAAGTGATGTCACTCCATTCATTAATTTGCTCGAATCTACCAGGTACCTCTCGGTAGAACATTCGCCAATAAACGAGAAATGGGTGAATAGGTAGAGACCCTATATAAAGGCGAGCTGAATGAATGGGGGGATGATCATTCATTCGACCGCGATAAGAACTGCGATTGTGTGTGGGAAGCGATATTATTCGAGTAGTAGAAAAGTGATTTTCGTAATAGTGAAGTGATTTAGAAAACAATTGTGATAAGAAATTTATGGACAAGTGTTCGATTTTTCATAGTGAAAATTAAAATTAGTGAAAAGTGTTAACTGATTATTGTGCATTTTATTTAATTAAATAAACTCTTTTAACTTAAATTAAAAGACATTGCGTTTTCACTTTCCCGGAACATTAAAATTATTGGCCGCGAACCGAATAACACGCGACTATATATATATATATATATATATATATATATATATATATATATATATATATATATATATATATATATATATATATATATATATATGCATATATACAGTCGAACTCGGTTATAACGAATCTCCAAGGGACCAAAAATTTCGTTCGTTATATCCGAGGTTCGTTTCATCCGATCGTTTGCACTACATTCATTATAAGGTGATTTGAATGAAAACCAATTTACGCAACATTTATACATATGTATTTGCTATTTTGTTGCATAGAAAGTAAACATATCTAAATACATTTCTAAGTTCATTTGTATGAAAAAATAATTTGAATTCGTATCTGGTATTGACTGAAGTCTAATTATTTGGTCGGAAGGAGTCTGTGACTTTTTTCTGAATATTTCGCATTTTTAGGGCTTCTTGCTTTATATTTTTTTCGAGGATATCAACAGCAGCCAAAAGTTCACCATTTTCTGGGCAGGTTATCTGTGTGAAGTGCTTTATAGTCTTCATAGAAGAACGTGCTTCCTGTAATGTAGGTAAACTTTCTTCAATTTCTGACTCCTCTTCATGTTCACACTCATTTTCATCAGCTTCTTTGAATGTTGAGTGTATCAAGCCAATATCATCTAAGTCTTCAGCAGTTTCCACATGTTCATCAATTGTGTTGTATACGTTTAAGTCAAATTCGTTGAAATCGGAAATGCAGTTGCTATCTGCCCATTGAGATAATGTTGCATCTTCGCTTTCACTTTCGTTTGCTATAATCCACTCGGCAAGTGTAATATCATCCTTTGTCTGATCTGCTTTAAGCCCAGCATGTTGAAAACAATTGACAATCGTATTTTTGGTAACATCCCGCCAAGCACTACCCAACATTAGTATAGCTTCCGTGATTGATACTTTAAAGTCATCCTTTCTGTCACAAGCATCTATTAGTTTAAATAGCAATTCCCTTCGGTAGTGAGATTTTAAACTTCGAATCACGCCTTGAATTGAAAAATGTAATCGATAATTGAATTGAATAAACAGATTTAATGCATTGTACCTTGGTCCATTGGCTGCAAAATTGCCGTTACATTGGGAGGAAGGTAAACCACCTCAATCCATTGTAAATTAAGACTGGTAGGTGTGCTGGACAGTTGTCAATAATGAGGACAACTTTCCTTTGATCTCTTCCTAACTCTTCATCCCAACTCTTTAAGAGTGATGTAAAAATTTCGCTCGTCATCCAGGCTTTTTTGTTTGCCTCATAAGTGACGGGCAATTTTGGCTGATTTTTGAAGCGCCTTGGTGATTTTGATTTGCCAATTACCAGAAGTTTTCTCTTCTCAGATCCATCCATATTGGCACAAATCCAAACGGTGATTCTTTCTTTTGAATGCTTGCCTCCAGAGCATTTTTCACCTATAAATTTAAGCGTTTGGTCAGGTGTCAGTTTTTAAAAGAGCCCGGTTTCATCTCCGTTAAAGATACCCTTTGCATGATAATGCCTGCTTATACCTACAAAATGAGGAACATATACATTGCAGAAATCACCATCAAAAACTGAGTTCATACTTGGCCAAATTGTTGCAAGCCACTCGCCGGTCGTCTCTAAGGATACGCATCCACTTTCTCCATTACATTTTCCGCTTTGAATGGAATGTCGTTTTTTAAAGTGATCAATCCAGCCTCTTGAACAGTTAAAAAAGCCCCCATATTTACTGCTAAATCTTCACATGAGGCGTTTAAAGATGGAAATTGTTCCGCTTTTTTTTGTAAAATAGGCCCAGAAATTGGAACATTTTGATTGCGTTTCGACACAAACCACTTTAATAAGACGGCATCGATATCGGGTCTTTCTGGCTGCCGTAACTTTTTCGCAACTGGTCTAAAATTTAGTCTTTCGGCTAGATACTTTTCCTTTTGTGCCCAGATTGTAGGCACTGTCGACTTTGATAGCTTATATTCCCGACAGATTCGTGCATTTGCATAGCCACTCTGTAATTTTTCGATTATTTCCAATTTATCTTTTAGATCAATTGACTTCCTTTTAGTTGTCATTATGGAAAATTCAAATAGCACTATCGAGCATAAACAAATAACTAATATTATTTAAATATAAATTTGTCACCGCTCTATACAACACAAACACAATTGGATTCGAGACGAATGCAAGCACTACTTGGAAAACTGTAAATGCCGCACAATCGATTGTAATTTCTGTTAATATATAGGTACATATGTAATGGATTTGCTCCAAACATAAGAAGATATGTATCAGTTTCTAGTCACTTTATCACCGATGGTTCGTTATATCCGAGTAAATTCTTTCCATTAGGCTAAACCCTACGTTCGCAATAGCCGAGAGTTCTTTACATCCGAGTTCGTAATAACCGAACAAAAATACATGTATTTTTTAATAATTTGGAAGGGACTTTGGTTTTCGTTCGCTATAGCCAAGTGTTCGTTATATCCCGTGGCCGCTTTAAGCGAGTTCGACTATATATATATATATATATATATATATATATATATATATATATATATATATATATATATATATATATATATATATATATATACCACTGTGACCGAAAATTAAGGTGACATTTTAATTTAAACTATGCGCGTCGAAGGATTCGGAGCATTATTTTTTTTAGGCTGGTAGTACTGTCAGTAACATCTTTGTCAAATTTACTTGTCAAAATATTCATTAGTGTTTGAGATACGCGTCGTTTCTGGGATGGCCTTCAGTTCCGTCTTTGCTGCGGCTTGAATCTTCTCTATCGTATCAAAACGGTCACCGGAGTGGTCTTTTGAGCTTGCTGAACAGCCAGAAGTCACTCGGCGCACGATCAGGTGAATATGGTGCTTGTGGAACGATATTGGTTGAGTTTTTGGTATAATGATCACGAATTACGAGTGAAGTATGGGATGGTGCCTTATCGTGGTGTAATAACCAAGAATTGTCTTACCACAATTCCAACTTTTTTAGACGGATAGCGTTACGCAAACGACGCATAACGTTTAAATAATATTCTTTGTTGACCATTTGGCCCGGCGGAAGGAATTCATAATGCATAACACCACCATAATCGAAGAAGAGAAGAGGTTGATGGTCGCCCAGGACGCTCTTCGTCTTTGACACGTTCACGGCCAGCTTGGAATTCACTATACCACTTGCAAAAATTTTTTTTATACATAGCCTCATCACCAAAGGCTTTCTGCATCATCCTCAACGTATCCGTAGCAGAAAATTGATTCCGCAAACAAAATTTAATGCAACTCAACAAATTTCTACATCGCAAAGAACGAAAAACTCACTTTTAGCAGCTCACAAAATGACGCGTATCTCAAACACTAATGAATATTTTGACATGTAAATTTGACATAGATGTCACTGACAGTACTACCAACCTAAAAAAAATAATTCTCCAAATCCTTCGACGCGCGCAGTTTAAATTCAAGGGTCACCTTATTTTTTGGACACAGTAGTATATATATGCATACATACATGTATACATACATACATACATATATATATATTTATTTATATATATATATATTTATTTATATATATATATATATATATATATATATATATATATATATATATATATATATATATATATATATATATATATATATATATATATATATATATATATATATATATATGTGTGTATGTGTGTGTATGTGTGTGTGTTGGGTTAGTTTGTGCCTGGAGGTTACAACTTTGCTTCGATTTTCGTCTAATTTTCAGAAATATTTCTGTTTTGACCAAAGTATAGCTCCCGTTTGTACCAAAACTGGTACAAAAATTTATACAATTGTGTGATAAAGCTCACAATAAAAAATCTAAAGGCAAACAAATGGACGAAAAAAGTTGAACTATAAAATAGCACTTCAGGGTCAGGTCAGAATATAAAAATGGCGTCTAGGCAAAAATCGAAATTCGAAAATATCTCAAATCTGCAATTCATATTGGATTTTTATGAAATCAAAAATCAAGATAGATGTTGATGAGATCATGTATTAAATGTACCAGAATTAAATCCGATTCCTGCAGATTTTAGCCGAAGTTGTTTTTGCATTGCAGTAAAAAATTCTATTTTAATATACGAGTACAGTCGTGGAAGTTTTGAAATGAACAAATTCGCCACTAAAAAGGGTGAAACAAAAAACTTTTAGAAAAAAAGAAAACTGACTTCGAAATGCCCACAAAAGCATGA
>OZ017738.1:283382498-283384998 GCA_963969285.1 Odontomyia ornata
TGAAAAAAACCAGACTTTTCATTGAACTGTCTGGAATGCGGTGTAGACACAGTCGATCTCCTTCAGGTGCTCCAAGAAGTTACACCAGAAATATAATTTATTACAGTTAAAGACTTTGCAACAAAGAGTTCGATTATCCAGCGTTAAAAACTTGCTACAGCAAAATCAGTTCAAGTGCCCTATAAAAATAAGTTACTTGAACTTCCGTGTGGTGAGGTGGGAATGCTTGCAAAAAAGCGAGGTCAACTAGTGCTACAGGTGCCAAAGATTCGGTCTTTTGGCTGAATACTGCGCCATGAAATATAGATGTATAAAGTGCAAAGAGCTGCGGTGTCTTTGGTGATCTAACAGCATATCGAGGATGCCTTGGTTTTAAGATGCAAAGGTGAAATTTACTTCAAAACAAAGTCCAGTACACCGTAGTGTGATACCTACCAACTTCGTCAAGCTCGGGGTGTAATTTGCATTTGCTGTTAGAGGAACAGCAGACAATGTAGATAGAACAAATAATGTAAGTGGCAATAATGACGTGCTTCTTAAAATTTATCAACAATTAAATTCTTTATCAGAGAGAATCGATAAACAAGATTCTTCAATTAACTTTGTTTTTCAGCGCTTAGGGCTTTCAAATGCCTCAAAATAAGTTGTCATCCAGTCACATTCCCATGGATAGGATTCACCTCATCCTGATAAACGTCAACTCCATTGTGAGCTTACATCAAGTTCCTTGGAGTTAGTTGTCAAGCAAAAGCCTGAGATCATGCTTCTCACTGAAACCCACCATGATATTCAAGAATTTCGAATTCATAGGAAACGATAGGGTAATAGGTGATGGGGGAGGTGGCACCGGGATATTGGTTCAGAGACCCTATTGTTTCCAACATATTGACAAAGTTGAAATCGAAAGCTTTGAATCTCTTGAAGTGTGCATTATCAAAATCTCACTGCCAGGTGGAGATAACCTCTTCGTTATCTCTGCCTATGCAACTCATCGAAATTCTCTCAAGTTCAAGGAGGAGTTCAATCTCTTGTTTGAAATACTCGAATTGAACAGACTGCATACTTATTATATTCTTGCTGGTGACCTGAACGCCAAGTATACATCCTGGCTGAACGCCACCAATAATCCAAGAGGTGTATTCCTGAAATCGAGGATAACAGAGAACCAAATTGAATACAGGTGCAATCTATTGGGTCGGAGTTCCGAATATACCCTAGGAAAAATTCATGTTTGGACCTCTGCATTGCTGATGCAAGACTTGAATTCAGGTTGAATATTCCTCAACGGAAATTGCAGGTGCTTCCTTATGAAATCAATCATCAAAGGGAGGATGTCTTCCTCATTCCAGTTCAAACTGATAATTATTGGTTGAATTTCGAAAACCCAGGCTGGGGAAAGTTTCGAAAGAAGTTTAATTGAGAGTTCCAGAAGGAACGTACTCCTTCTGATGATGGCAACGCTTGCTCAATGGCTCCAAATGACAGGAATCTAAGTAACAATGAAATATATCTCCATTTGTCGAAGTTAGAGAAGCTGACGTTGGAAACGATTGAGAAAGTAGTTTCCAAGATAAAATATCGAAACAATATGGTAGAATATGAAACAAAAACCATTGCAAGGTTTAAAAACCTTCTTTTCATACGCGTCAACAATATTTATTGGCGATTTTTAAACTACAACCATCCCTCGTTGGCTTTGTTGAAATTACACCTGCAGAATGTCCGGAACATAATCCGTTCATACTTCAGGAGTAAGGTCAGCAATCAACGGGTGGAAAAAGTGAGGAGTATTAGCCCACAGGACCCAGATGGGGTT
This sequence comes from Odontomyia ornata, assembly GCA_963969285.1. Lineage (NCBI taxonomy): Eukaryota > Metazoa > Arthropoda > Insecta > Diptera > Stratiomyidae > Odontomyia > Odontomyia ornata. The sequence continues at coordinate 283,384,315 of OZ017738.1, forward strand.
TTCACAAAAGTAAAAAGCATATTCCGTAAGAAGTCTCGAGTGAAGGTATCGAATCTTGAAGTCAAGAGTGATGAGATAAATCTTTTCGAAAGGGTTGGTATCGAAATTGATCGTGCAACTCCGGATAGAAATGAAAACAGGATTATATGTGATGGATTGCATAAACTTGCCCTGATTGGAATACATTTTGAATTGGTTTCTCTACCAAACCCTGAGAGAGGGAATGAAATATTTTCAGAGGTCGTAGAAGCAAAAGTTTCCGACCTCAAATCAAACCTGAACGATGAATCAATTCTTCATTTCAATGAAAATTGAGAAGACTTGTGCTTCGTACTTTGCAGGATAAACAAAAAGAAATCATGTGGTACTGATGGTATTCCAAATGAAGTTCTCCGACATTTGCCTGAGGTGTTTGCAATGATACTCAACAAAGCATTGAATGCCCACAATGAGAAATATGTGCTGATGCCAAATTGTCAATTTGGTTTTCGTGCCAGGCATTCGACCATACATGCGATAACGAAAGTAACCTCAGGCACCTGTTGAAAACTAAACAACAGAGAATGTATTGGAGCATGTTTAATTGATATGGAGAAAGCCTTCGATACGGTGTGGTTAGATGGACTAGTTTTTAAACTCCTTCAGGATAGGTTCCCCAGACATCTTGTCGCCATGATGTGCAAT
>OZ017738.1:283389998-283837498 GCA_963969285.1 Odontomyia ornata
TGAAATCGAGGATAACAGAGAACCAAATTGAATACAGGTGCAATCTATTGGGTCGGAGTTCCGAATATACCCTAGGAAAAATTCATGTTTGGACCTCTGCATTGCTGATGCAAGACTTGAATTCAGGTTGAATATTCCTCAACGAAAATTGCAGGTGCTTCCTTATGAAATCAATCATCAAAGGGAGGATGTCTTCCTCATTCCAGTTCAAACTGATAATTATTGGTTGAATTTCGAAAACCCAGGCTGGGGAAAGTTTCGAAAGAAGTTTAATTGAGAGTTCCAGAAGGAACGTACTCCTTCTGATGATGGCAACGCTTGCTCAATGGCTCCAAATGACAGGAATCTAAGTAACAATGAAATATATCTCCATTTGTCGAAGTTAGAGAAGCTGACGTTGGAAACGATTGAGAAAGTAGTTTCCAAGATAAAATATCGAAACAATATGGTAGAATATGAAACAAAAACCATTGCAAGGTTTAAAAACCTTCTTTTCATACGCGTCAACAATATTTATTGGCGATTTTTAAACTACAACCATCCCTCGTTGGCTTTGTTGAAATTACACCTGCAGAATGTCCGGAACATAATCCGTTCATACTTCAGGAGTAAGGTCAGCAATCAACGGGTGGAAAAAGTGAGGAGTATTAGCCCACAGGACCCAGATGGGGTTTTCACAAAAGTAAAAAGCATATTCCGTAAGAAGTCTCGAGTGAAGGTATCGAATCTTGAAGTCAAGAGTGATGAGATAAATCTTTTCGAAAGGGTTGGTATCGAAATTGATCGTGCAACTCCGGATAGAAATGAAAACAGGATTATATGTGATGGATTGCATAAACTTGCCCTGATTGGAATACATTTTGAATTGGTTTCTCTACCAAACCCTGAGAGAGGGAATGAAATATTTTCAGAGGTCGTAGAAGCAAAAGTTTCCGACCTCAAATCAAACCTGAACGATGAATCAATTCTTCATTTCAATGAAAATTGAGAAGACTTGTGCTTCGTACTTTGCAGGATAAACAAAAAGAAATCATGTGGTACTGATGGTATTCCAAATGAAGTTCTCCGACATTTGCCTGAGGTGTTTGCAATGATACTCAACAAAGCATTGAATGCCCACAATGAGAAATATGTACTGATGCCAAATTGTCAATTTGGTTTTCGTGCCAGGCATTCGACCATACATGCGATAACGAAAGTAACCTCAGGCACCTGTTGAAAACTAAACAACAGAGAATGTATTGGAGCATGTTTAATTGATATGGAGAAAGCCTTCGATACGGTGTGGTTAGATGGACTAGTTTTTAAACTCCTTCAGGATAGGTTCCCCAGACATCTTGTCGCCATGATGTGCAATACGTTATACGGGAAATTATTCCAAATATATTGATCAAAAGGTCAAAATTATCTGCTGCAAAACCTTGATTCGACCAGTTTTGACATATGGATGTCAGGTCTGGTACAACCAGAGTCCTAGCACTATGGAAAAGTTAAAAGTTTTCGAAAGGGAATGTCTTAGTGCATGTACTACTTTGTACTGAAAGCCTGAGATGGATTGGAAGTATTATAGAATAGAAGAATTCATTAAGCTGCTCAAGTGACAAAAGTCGATATCTTCGTATTGAAACTTCTTCTGAATCATATCGCAAGATCTGTAACTGTGAGTGAAAGCCCTCGGACTTTATAGCCGTTCCACCCTACGGACGGATATGTTGCGACTTGCCTCGCTACTGGCTTCGTTCCTCCAGAAGCATTTGTGTTTTTGGACATGAATCGATATGTTTTTGATTTTAATGGTGTCCCAATCAGATATCACATATATCCTCCGAATTTGAGTTTACGAAACCAACAGTTTCAATGGAGATACTCATTTGCTAGATTTGTTGAAGCTGGTCGAGCGGAGATGGAGCAATCTAGGTATTGGTGGCTGAATGACAATGTGTTCATTTTCAGTTTTTGTGTTTTTCGTTACTTAGTTTTTGAGTTTCAGCTCATTATTGCTACATTTAGTGTTGTTGTTTATTTATGTTAAAAATTAGGGATACGTTAGGTATACAAATATGTTATGTTCATTGAATTATGCTTACCGATAAGGCTTAACGCTTACGTTAGGAATTTCGGGATCGAATTTTTTTAGCATAAGGTAAAGTTTTTGATTGTATTTTATTAGAATTAGGTTATAACATATTAGGTATAGGATTGAAATTCATGCTTGTATTTAAATTATAAATAATTTTTGAATAGTGTTGGTTTGGTTTTTTCTCCGTTTTCAAATCGAATCATCAAATATGTAACAATCTTAATTAATTTGAATGTGCTTTGGTTTTTTTTGACCAAATGTGTTTAACTGATAACGTATAAATTTAAAGAGCCGTTTAGGCTATTTAGTTTTTGTATTGTTTGGGATTTGCTTTATATTCTTTTAAAATCCATAACGATTAGTATTGAATAAAGCACTTTTGACTTTGACGGTGAGTAGTTCAATAACTCATTTTGTATAAGGCAGCATTACAAGAATGAAAGGCAAGATGGTACTCTTTTCTTCTTTATTTTAATTGTTATGTTCAACTTTAAGGTGATATATTTAAATTCACATCAGTACTGCAAGCCACAAGTCCATTAATTTTTTCATTTTGAAGTCGGAATATAGTATATCATAATTGATGCTGCGTACCTAATATCAAAACTTAAACTTTACAGGCCTTCCATGGACATCCCTGCATCTGAAGGGCGTGAATCAACATTAATCAATTACTGGAAAACTAATAATGACGACATTATGCCAAAAATTAGAAGGTACCTCTACGGAAATAATTTCAGCAATCATAGACTTCGGTAAAAGCACGCTCTAAAATATAGAAAATTAACATTTGGATTAAAGTTAAATATAAGAAATTGATACATTCTCCAAATTTGGTTTGGAGCCCACTTAAATGTTCGGATGTCTATTGTTGGCAATTTTATCGTGCCTTGTCCAGAAGGCCTGAAACTAAGGGTGCTAAATGTAAAGTTTGACTGACTAAATGACACTTACACAATCCAGGACAATTGACTTATTCCCCAAAACAGAAGAAGTTGCTGAAGTGAAACATCTAATGTGACTTCTAACAAAGTTACGTTTCACGTTTAGCGCTACCATGTTCTAATGCGACTTCTAATAAGGTTGTGTTAAACGTTTAACGCTACCATGGAGGTGGTATGAAAGCACTGTTGCGTTAAATGTTCAATGCTCCTGGGGAGGGGGAATAGAAAGCGACAGAGCGAGAGTGAATGCGTGGCACTCGAACGCATGCGCGTAGTATACCTGTTACAGGCCAGTGCGAGCGTTAGCAACGAGCAGCGTCCAATATTTCAACGCAAGAGGGAGAGAGAAAGAGAGATACACAAATGTAGATAGTAGGAAAGAGAAAGAGATTGAGTCAGTAGATCAGCACATGCGCGTGGTATTCTTGCTATGCAGCGAAGTAAACATTGTGAGCGTCATGAAATTAGCTGAAATACGTAGTTGTTGTTCTATTTTAATTTATAATATTCATTATTTCATTTACTTGGTATTTTAGTTTGATTTGATACACATATAATTTGAAAGAGTAGTATTTTAATTTCAAATTTAGTGGATAAGAATTGTAAAAAATGAGTGAAAACAATCCCACGGACAATGCGACGGATTTAAGGTTATGTCAAAGAACGTCGTTCGTGAATATCAATTGATTGTTAGGTTTTCTCTTTTGAAATTATATTATGACGCATTCACATACATTATTAATACAAATACATTTTCCAGGGCGAGACGATGAGGCGACCACAAGCACTTCTACTGGTTCAAAAGGTCCATGAGGGAAAAATGCACAATATTACCGGGATAACAGAGCACAGAAGCGAGTGAAGCAGGAAAAAGAGTCGTTGAACAGAACTAGTGAACTTTCTACGACTGCTGATTCTTCTACAATTAACGTCGCAGAATCAGCAACATCGAAGAAAAGTAAATCAGCCACGAAATACCAGAGAGAGTACCGAGCACGTAAAAAGCCAAACGTGACAATATACTCATTGATTCGCTAGCTGTAACTCCATCAACTTCGACGGGGGGATTTACCCCCACTCATCAATCAACTATAGTAGATCAACTAACAACTACTGGGCCTTCTATTAATCCACAAATGACTGCTGCGCCTAGACAAATTTGGATTGGAAATGATAAATGGCAGAAATGATCCAACAACCAAAGGGGGAGCTGCCATTAATGCAGTTTTCCGAGAAATATTGAAAAAATAGAACTCAAACATTTCGTATCTTACTTTAGTTATCATAATCCTATCGTAAATGTTATAGATTTGGACATTTTTCCACTCAAATATGATAATTAAAAGATGCGATCAATTGTGAATTAAAAGCAATGTTAACAAGGTTTGTCTTAAGGAAACAATATGAGTTGACTTAAAATCAATTTCTACCCCTTCCTATTTTCAAGTTCTACCCCTTCCTATTTGGTTTCGCTTCCTCCGCGCGGAGGGACTCCACGCATCATTTTTTGATAACCGCACTAATATTAGATGCTTAACGACAGAAATTATAAATACGCGCGAACCTAAACATGCTGAATTAAATTCTGATTTTGAACAAAAATGTGTTTTATTCGTAGTTGAATTATAAAACGTAAAAGAAAAATAGCATTTTAATCAAATATGAGATATACTTACGTGTCCAACAGTACATGTATGGATGTAAATATCTTCAACTCTACATCGAGTTAAAAATATTAAGATACTTGAATTTTCGTGAATATTGATGTAGAAATCGAAATTATATATTTTTAGTTTTTTGCAGTTGTAGCATGTTGCAAATGAATGCTGCGGCCTTGCATCATGGGACAAACGTACCCTTTCATTTAGATAAATGACTTTTAAATGTTCTTTGCACACTTGGAAATATTTTCATTCTATTTATTCCCAGAATTTGGCACCATTCGATTCTTATATTAATATTATTCACAATTTTCAATTGATAAAAAATTACAATACACTACAACCTCCTTAAAAAATGCCGCAATTTTGTGCTGCTTCTGGTTTAAGCCATTCGATTTGCGGAAAAACATGAAGTTATTAAAAAAACACTGCAATTATTTTCGAAAAGTTTTCTTCTAATTTATAACTTGAAACCATCAGAACAAAATTTCCTCGCGATTTCCAAATTCATAAAATTATTAATTTTTACCCAAAATACGCTTTCCACTTGAGCTGTTGTACAAAACGGCACCAAACAACGCATCATCGTTTGCTAACGTTTAAGTCACTTGATTTAATAAAGTTTCACTATATATCATGAAAACTAGCCAAAATAGTAAGTACTGTGTTCGCGACTTCAATATTTATTGTAGTTGTCGAGAAAATGGAACATTCCGCACATTCACCATGATGAATACACGACAGCGTAAACAAAACTTTGACGTTTGAAATGATTTCCCCTCTCCTCGAAAAAGTCGCCACCAAAAGCAAAATATCGGAATTCACATGCAGGATTTTACACGAATACACTAACTTCTTAACTCTTTCCCTTAGGGCGAAACTGTCCCTTAAGGGGCTGGTTAGTCGAATTAGTAAGGTAGGGAAGGGTTAATGCTTCGATTTGAGGATAATTGATAGGGAGGAACAACGTGACCCTCTTTAAGTACTGTAAACTATTTATTAGGTGCATAATTTTAATCAAACAATTATCGCAGTCATAGTAGATTCTCAAAATTTGCTGACACGTACTTAAAAATGAATCAAATACCAAATAAGAGTACCCTCTCTCCATTTGTGAATGGTGTAATTTAGGTTATTTTGGTGCTATGGATGTTTGATAAATAAAAACATGAAAGTTAATTTTTCGATGCTTATGAAGTGCGCGGTTGTGATTCTTTAGCAGCCTTTTCTTGTCTTTAGATTTTAGCTTGAGAAAGGTATTTAGACAAATTTCCTAATAAGTTCATATCAATTTATTGGGAATCCGAGAGGTTTCTTTGCAATTCGTATATTATTTTTTCAGCATCAGTTTTTTATGGGGATTTATGCTTATAGGCTTGATGGGGTGTTCACAGTTTTCCACTTTTGGAAAAATATTTTGTTTCGTTTGGTTGCCTCTAATGTTGGTTTCCTCATGACAGGTCACCACTTGAGCATATATGTGTTTCATTAAGATTTTTCTAACATCTCCTAACAAGTTTCCTTTATTCGTAAATTTGCCCTTCTTCAATTCAGGAAAATCCATTTGAGCTATGTCTTCATAGTCAAATATCATTCTATCTATTTTTATTTATAATCGCCCGCGCTTCTCTATTGGTGACATTTAATATGAGACTGACTTCTACTCCATGCTTATAGTTAACACATTTGGGGCATATTTGGACCGTAGCTACATGCTCCTTGCTGAAACATAGCGAACAATTTCTGTTGTTACAAGTTTCGTTGCATTCAGTTGAACTGCATTTCAGACATCTCTGTGTTTTGTCTTTACAAATGGTGGTGGAGTGACACAACCCGCCACAGTTCCTATACTATCTGGGTCGGAGTTTGATATATTTGTCTTTATGTGGTAACCGAGCAGTCACCTAAGCAAACTGCTCGAAAATCATTATAACCTTAATCAAATTTGAATTATAAATTTAAAAAATTAATTATTTAAATCTATAATTAAAATTTGGACATGGCAACATCTTTTAAACGCAGTTCATCCATGAATTGCATTGCCGAATGCAATCTACAGCGACGGATGAGCTGGCTTGTCTACTACCCTTGCGACAGGTTTCACAAGGTGACTGTTGGTAACAAAGGGGAATCCGCTTTTGATCACGACGCATTGCGCACGTCGGGGGAACCGCAAACCACTAAAATTAGAATTCGATCCATCCTTGCTCAGATATTTTAATCAAACTCCTCTAATGGAGGTACGCTATCATTCAAATTTCCACATTGAGCAATAGAAAATGATCATGCGCGTCGTTTCCGCCACCTGGTCTACAGTTTGCCGGGAACTTTTAACACGGGATTCGCCATCCGTCGTCGTGGGGAATTGTGCAAGAGAAAATTTTATTTTTTTGCTGTACACGGGAGTTGTTTACGTGGCAGCATATGTGTTGTGTGCGTTCCGTTCACGGAAATTTCTTTCTCTTAATATTCACACGGTTAATCCCACATCCGTTATTTCAGCATACATTTAACCAATAAGAAAGAAAATTTGCAGTATCTTCAAAGTTACAAGAAATTCATACATTCCCGATTCACAACAATATTTGGAGTCTGTTTCAGATATAAACGGCCTTATAAATCTAATGAAAACTATTACTATTTACTTAACTATCTATTATTTGACTTTTTAAAGCTTGATTGCAAATTTGTTAAACAACACGATTTTCTATTTCTATATTTCAAATTTAATACTTCAATTTTTAATATTTCAACCTTCGACCGTTCATTTTCAAATTAGAAAAACTAATGAACAATCTATTCAATTTTTCACTGTACCGCAATCTCTAAACGAAGGGATTCAGTATTTTTTCCGTCACCTTCAGTGAATTTCAAAGTGACAATATCGTAACTTAAAAATTCACAATATATCATTTCTGATAAAACAATCACCGTGATTCTCAGTAATCGTTGACAATCAGCTGTCATGAACGTCTGTCAACATTGATTGGCTGTCAATAATATAAACGATGAACACATCAATATCATGGTGAAGCCGCGGATAAGTTTTCCAGTTTAATATAATAAAAAACACGATTTTTTGTGCCTTTATTTGTTTCAGGTTTCATCGCTGGACTCGAAATTAGTAGGAGAAAAAAACGTTGACCAGAGCCCCTAGAAAGAAAATTAAACCGTTTAAAACGTGAATCTCTTGCGACAATTGGCCGCAAAACGAGAAGGGTGCATCAGCAATGTGCTGAACGATGGACTTTTAATTGATTGAGATGCTCCCATTGCCTCGGAGGAATCAGCAGTGCATGAAATTTACCGGCATCTATGACCTGTACAACCGGTTAACGGCGGTGAAACTGTGAATATCGTAGAGTACGATCAGTTAGAGGAACACTACGAGACTTCATCTGAAGGAAGTGCGGCTAGTTGTTAAACAAATCTCAACTAGCCTATTATAATTGGAGCCGAATATAAATACTTATTTGCGGATTCATAATTTGGTGAAGTTCTTCTATTTTTAACGAAATTGGCATAAAAGTATTGAATCACCATTCGCGTTTTCGTCATAGTTGCCTTAATGGCAGCTAGAAAGCCCCTTGCAAGTGAAAAGCAAGAATATTGAAAGTTATTGTAACAGGGGTTTGCACAACGGGAAGGAGTCAAAATCCCTAGGAAGTTGGAAGACGAGGAAAGACGGTAGTGTGTTAGAGATGGTTGAAATAAACACAACTATTTCCTAAAGGAAACCACGAAAAGCTTTTGACACTTCGAATTGACATTTTTTTTTGCAAGTACGGATTTCTGCATTTTTTTTCACTAACTATATTAAATAAATCGAGGATAATAAAAAATTTTATCAAAAGCAAATAATTGAAAAACTTAAAAATATAATGGCTACTAAACCAGATAAGTGTGGGAAGTGTAGGAAACCCGTGGAGGATATCCACTCGGCTATGGGGTGTGATGGCTTCTGCCTCAAGTGGTTTCATTTGAGGTGTATCAAAATGTCGGAGGAGAGATATTGGGCTATTATGGACATCACCGAAGATGTAATTTGGATGTGTGCCGGATGTAGAGCTCAGCACCGTAAATCTAAAGAAGACCAACTCTTCCAACAAATGAAAAACTTGCAAAGCCAAGTCGAAGAGATGAGCTCAAATGTCACCTTATTAATAGATAAATCTACGACTGCGAGCAAGCCCTCATATGCCGAAATTATAAAAAATTCTACTTCTCCTCCATCAGTGCATCGATCTAATACAATATCGCAAAAAGGGATTATTATTAAGCCTAAAAATCACTCTTCATCAGAAAAAACACTGATTGATTTTAAGTCGAAGATCAGGCCATCAAAATGTAAAATTCCTCTACAACTAATGAGGCCTATTCGTAATGGTGGGGTGATTATAAAAACATCGACAAATGAAAATACTACTTCGCTTTTTAATATAGCAATGGATGCGATGAAAGAGGAGTATGATGTTGCTGAGACCAGATTGCGACAGCCTAGACTTGTCATCAATGGACTAGAGAAACAATACGCAAATAATGAACTAAGAAATGAGATCCAGGCATTAAATCCCAATATAGAGGAGCGTGATTCTATGGAACTTGTACATGCTAGGCGAACAAGAAATGGACGGTGGTTGCACATCATCCAGGTAAACGGGAGCATGTATAAGAGGCTTGCGAATAGATACATTAATATAGATTATGGATCGTATTTTGTGAAGGAGGACTTCAACGTAACGAGGTGTTATAAGTGTCAAAAATACAACCACAAAACATCTAAATGTGAAGGAGAGCAAATATGTCTAAAATGTGGAGGAAAGCATGACCTAAAGGACTGCAAAAGCACGATTGAGAAGTGCTCTAACTGTATTGGTAACAATAACAATGCTGATCATTCTCACAGAGCTGACTCTGTAGAGTGTCCGGAGTTTCAACGCAGAATATTGATCGCCAGGAGGAGTACCGAGTACAACTTTGATGATTGCTAATCTTTCTAATCAATCAAGTGGAACAAATTTAACACTTGTGTATGCTAATATAAGAAGCTTAAGACATAAGCTAAGTGATATTCAGATTTACCTGCAGCAAAATCCTGACATAGATTTGATTTTTCTAAAAGAAATCTGGATTTACCCAGAAGAAGCACGGATTTACAATATTGAAGGATATAATGCGGTATTCTCCTGCAGACCTGGAAGAGGTGGAGGTACAGCAATCTACGTAAAAAATACAATCAATTTCATTACCAAGAGAGTGATGCCTGATAAGTATAACGTTATAATAATTGAAGTATACCATGCAGGTAAAAAAATAAAATTAGGGACGTACTACAACCCCAATCGAATGAATGCGCAAGATTTTCGCACAGTACTAGATACATTATTCTCAACTGAAAAAAATTTGATCACAGTAGCGGACACAAACATTGATGTGCTAACGGAATCACCAGAAACACGGATTTATAAGGATACGCTAGAAACGAATGGAACGGTAATCATAAACAACAACCAAATTACTCGCCCAGTGTCAAATACCTGTCTGGATCATATAGTAACCAATGATTTAAAAGCCGTTGAAAGCATGACATACATATTTGAGGACTGGCCGGAACCGGATCATCGTGTGATAAAAATTGCTATTCAAGACCAAACCCTGAACAAACAGAAGCCGACCTACAAAACGTTCAGATTTCTAGACAAGGAGCTCTTTAAATCAAACATACGAGAGTTACTGGAAAAGCGGAAACCAAATAATATTATTGAACTCAAAAATATCATCATATCTGCTAAGCAAAGTTCTACAATTGAGAAAAAAATCAGGTGTCGACAACGGACTTGGCTAACGAAAAAATTAATTGATGCAAGTATTAAAAAAAGGAAGGCATACATGGACTACAGGAAGAACAGTGGAAACCAGGCTTTCAAGTTTCTGTATATGCAAGCGAAAAAAGAATCGAAACGACTGGTGAAAGAGGCTAAATTCTTATATTTCTCAAGAAGAATGGAAACAGCGGCTGACAACTCCCGCGAAATATGGAAAATAATAAATGAGGCAAAGGATAACTCTTCAACCCAGGGTATATCACAAAACTTTCAACTGAATCCTGATGGGCCCTCTAACACATCGTGTCCACGTGACGTGCCGAACTCATTGAATAATTTTTTTTCAACAATTGGTGGAAGAATCACTAAAGAAATCGTTGCCAGTTCAGCAGGCAACGTAAATAATACAAATATCGCAATAAATTCCATCTTTCACATTCATCAAACAAATAAAAGGGAAGTCTTAAATGTAATCAATGAATTGAAAAAGAATACGGCGCCAGGCATTGATAGCATCACGATGAATGAGATTAGTATAATTAAGGAGGACATAGCCCAGATTATGGCAAATTTTATAAACGTGCACATTAGGAATGGGACTTTTCCGGAAGAAGAAAAACTTGCAAAAATAGTTCCTATATTTAAGGGTGGTGATCATCTTGACCTGAATAACTATCGCCCGATTGCGCTGCTGACGGGATTTAGTAAGATATTTGAAAAAATACTAAACAATCGATTAACATCATTCTTAGTTGAAAACTCTATCATAAGCCAACATCAGTTTGGTTTTCAAAAGAACAAGAGTACTTTGGATGCCCTACATTCTGTCACACGTTTCATCAATCTAGGACTTGACAGAGGTGATTATGTCATCGCAATTTTTGTGGATTTGAAAAAAGCATTTGATACAGTTGATCATGATCTCTTGCTTCGTAAACTTGAATCGTATGGTATTCAGGGTAGTCCTAAGAAGTTGTTTAAGAGTTACTTGGAGGGAAGATCGCAGAGAACTTTAATAAACAATGTACTGAGCGGCCATGCACCTACGGAAACAGGAGTTCCCCAAGGTTCAATACTGGGCCCAACTTTGTTCCTGCTATATACAAATAATCTAAATACATGTGGGCTGACGGGATATCACACATTATATGCTGATGACACAGTTCTACTTTATTCAGTACGAGACAAAACTGCCATTGAGAACACTATCAACGACGATCTAGGAAAATTCCATCAGTGGTTAATTGGAAACAAACTAGTATTGAACACATCAAAGACAAAATATATTGTTTTTAAGCAAAAGAACAAAGGAGACATAGATGTCGAACTAAATATTAACGGCGAAAAATTGCAAAGAGTGCTAGAAATAAAATATCTTGGTCTTATCATAGACCATCGTATGACCTGGTTACCACACATAAATAGCTTAAGAAGGCAATTAGCCCCAATAATAGGATTGTTAAGAAGATATGAGGATTTTCCAATGCACATCAAGAAACTTGTTCTAAATGCGTTTGTCCTGGCGAAATTGCATTATGGAGTACTTATTTGGAGTCAATCAGCGAAGCAACATTTAAACAGTATATCCAGGCTGCTGACCAAAGCGTACAAAAACATTCTGAAGCTGCCAATGCTTACTCAAACTAGTTTGGTTTACCAATTGGCAAAATCATTAACCTTTAGTCAAATTATTATTATGGAGAAAGCGAAGTTTATCTACAGAAATTTAAAAACTAATGGATCGGAACGAGCGCCATTAATTAAGGTATCACAGATCAACCCATATAATGCGAGGAATGCAAATCAATTCGTAATACCTTTTGCCAGAACGGATCGACTAAAGAACGATGCAACGAATGATGCTTTGCGTATATATAACAATCTACCAGAAATTGTTAAGGAAGCAAACTCACTTTTGGTATTTAAGAAAAGACTAAGGGAGCATTTAATGAGTACTGATTGAAGCGTGGACCTGTGATTCTGCTTTTATGAGCCCAGTACCTTAGGGCGTTCTTTTTGACCCTATCGGCGAGATACTGAAGTGACAGTTACTCAGAGTTTTTTTTGAATGCGTCGTATGATATTGAATTTTTTTTATCTCTGAGAGCTGATCATGATTTTTTGGACTAGATGTTCACGAAAAGGACTAGTTCACATTATATTGTGTGCCCCCTTATACCGATGTGTTAAACATTGTCTGGGTGGCACAAAGGACCAAGCGACGTAATGTGAATGCAGATCGCACGAGCGTTGTGCGACGAAGAAAGAGTGATGGAGAGAGTGGTAGGGAATGGAGGTATAAAAAAAAAAACAAACAGGACTTGACAGAGAGATAATAAAGAACCAATTTTAGAATAAGACAAGCCCCAATAATCTGAACAGTCTTTTGCTACGATTTCATATTCCGATTACCTGCTAATTGTGTATTGCATGGTGGAATTTCACCAAAATTATAATTTATTACTGCTATCAACCTTTAGGTTTCAAACACTAACGACGTGACATCTGGCTTAATAAGTCCCATCTCCTTTGTGATCGCATTTATCTCTCCATCCCGAGCGTCTTTCTTATTACACTCGATATGCATAGGATCATACATTGATGGTCTTGCTTTATAGAGGAAAACTAGTAAAAGTGACTCTATGCAACAATTAAAATTCTAATCCACAATATAAGTTTTTTTGATTTTATTTTCCACACAATTTTTGGATTTGAGTTATGCCGGATTATTTTTATTCCCAATTCACTCCACTTAACTGAGTTTTTCTTTCTCTTAAATCCACGTTTAACTTCCCTCGCATATACCACAAGCAAAATTTTACTTTCTTTTCAATTCAATTCTCACGTTTGTAATTAAATCCAATTCAAAATCCCACTATTTCACAAAATCAAAATTAGTCTTTATCTAGACACTAACAAAGCACTTCCTCTTCTTATTCTTTTCAAACTCCAAAACCAAATCTTTTCTCCTCGAATTAACAATTCCGCACCACCAAACACAATCCTTTTTATCTCCAAGTCAAATACTAACTGCCCCAAATCCAAGAACTCCATCCCCAATCCCGGAATCCTTTCATTTTCACTTATCACTGCTGCATCTGGGTAATGTAATCAAAGTTCATGACACCTCGATTCCGCAACCCACACATCTTTTTCGTACCGACAAACGCAACAATTTCCATTTTGCATATATGGCAATTTGCATAACCAACGAAGCGTTTGATTAGATGCAAAGTGTCAAACTATTGCTTTTGCCGAAACTCCAAATAGAATGCTTTCCTGCACTCGGGGAACTTAATCACAGGGTCCCAGCAGACTCCCGGTCGAGAATCGGAGCCACCTTCTGTTGATTTCCCATTCATCAAATTAGCAACTTCAACTCTTTCTTGATAGGCGTAGGAATGAAATTTATTAATAGGGAAACGTGAATGAATTTTTGTTAGTGTGAAAAATAAAATTTGCTAGTGGGAGCTAATGACTAAAATTAGTTAGTATGAAGGAAGGAAATGGGTTTTGTTAGGGAAAATGTATCGAATGAAGTTTTGTTAATGGGAATAAATGAATGGAATGTTGTTAGTGGGAAAATTAAAATTATTATTATATACTAAAGGGTACGATGGAGATGGTGGGGAAAATAAAAATTATAGGGAAACTGTTAAATAGAAATAAAAATAAATAAATTGGCTGATGAAAAGTGTACATGTGCCCGAAGGAAGGGGGAGATGTTACGGTGGCGCTTCGAATTTGCGAATGGGAGAAAGTCGGTTCACCGGAATTCGCAACAATCGTGGAGACGACGCAGACCCTGAGTGTCTCATCCAGCTGGGCAAACAAGGAATGCCGACAGGGGTAATTATAAGTCGGATCGGATGTCTTTAGCGTGAAAGGTACCTAGCAGCTTACCGGATTCACCCTCAAGCTCATAAGAAACTTGCCCAGTACGGTGGTGAACCACTGCCAATCGTGGAGCAAATTTAGCCACGACACGATCGGCTGCATTGCTCACCAAAAATTTCACACGAAAACTTTCTGACCCTGGAGTAGCTCACAGGGGCGAGCCCAAAGGTTGTTACATTGAGCTTCCTTGTGATAGGCTTCTTCCAACTTGGCTTTGACGCGGTCTTGTACGGCTCGCAGACGATCACTGTTCGCACCAAAATGTACTTCTTCGTCCTCAAAAGCATTCAAGTTTCTCAGGAGGGCGTACTCAGAGCCATGCTGGATAGGGTAGTATCCGAACATGAGGAAGTAGGGCGAAAACCCTGTGGACTCATGAATCACCTCGTCCCACCTGCTACGATCGGACCCTATGTAGGCTCTGATGGCGTTCAATGTCGACTGGTTTGTCCTCTCCGAGCCATTTGCTTGCGGTGAATGATATAGAGTGAAGCAGTTCTGCACCCCATAGTCACTCACAAGCTTAGCGAATACCTTGGAGACGAACCGTACACCATTGTCCGAGTGAAGCCATCCGGGAACTCCGAAGGTCAAAAAGATTTCGCGCTCCGAGTATTGCTCGATGGATTCCGCAGTGGCTTTAGGCATGGGTTTGAGCCATATGAATTTGCTATAATGGTCCAGGACTTGAAACAATTGAGTATTCCCTGATTTTGAACGGGGAAATGGACCCATGAAGTCCACAAGCAGGCGCTGCCGAGTCTCGTGATGCGCCCATAGAAGGTTTCAAAGTGGAATTTGAAGGCTTAACCTGTTTGCATATCGAACAGCTCTGGATGTGCTGAATAATATCTTGACGCAAACGAAGCCAATAAGAATACCTTTGTAAGACTTCGGTTACCTTACGAATTCCACAGGAACCCATAATTTTGTTTGGGGAATAACCAATGTCAGCGTTACAGGAGAACCAGTACTGATGTACACTCGACCGTCAGCAAGGTGCAAATTCTGAGATTTATCAGGTTGCTTCAGGATTTGCTCCTTGAGATGTTCGTACTCGCGCTCCTGAAACGCAGACTGGGGTATTCAACTATCAATGTGTTTGTGCTCCGGGAAGCAAGCAATGAGCAAGGCCACCCGCTCGTCCTGCAAGCAAGATATCGATAACGCATCCGGTACAACGTTAAGAGCACCTTTCTGATGTCCGATTTGGAGTTGGACCCTTGCAATTTCAGATTCCAGCGAGCCAACCGACCAGAAAGATCCGACTGCTGCATCAGGCATTTAAGACTGGCATGGTCGGTTATAATGGTGAAGGGCAACCCTTCAATATAAGCCCTGAATCTCTTTACATTCTGCACCACAGCTAAGTATTCCAATTCAGTAATGCTATAGTTACGTTGCGCAGTGTTGAGCTTCATTGACATATATGCAATTGGATGCTCTCCACCCCCATCGTCTTTCTGGAACATAGCACTTCTAATACCCACTGTACTTGCATCACACTGGATACAGAAGTGCTTCGTAAAGTCGGGGGTAGTCAGCACTGGAACAGCAATCAACAATTGCTTCACTTTATTGAAGGCACTATTGGTGGAAGCAGACCACTTGAAGGCACGTTTGCCCTTTAGCAAATCCGTTAGAGGGGCCGTAACTGAGGCAAAGTTTGGAATAAAATGCCTGAGGTTGCTATTAGGAACTATTGCATATTGTTCAACAACATGTTGAGCAATTCATATTTCCCAAATGAGTGGAAAAAGGCTAAGGTATTTCCGATCTTGAAGAAAGGAAAAGAATCTTCATGCCCCAAAAGCTATCGCCCAATCAGCTTGCTGCCTAACATCAGCAAGGTGTTTGAAGTGATACTCAACAGAGCATTAAACGCCCACATTGAGGAAAATGAGTTGATGCCGAATTGCCAATTTGGTTTTCGTGCCAGGCATTCGACCACACATGCAATAACGAAAGTAATCTCAGACATCTGTTGGAAACTAAATGATAGACAATGTGTTGGAGCATGTCTCATTGATATGGAGAAAGCCTTTGATACGGTATGGTTAGATGGACTAATTTTTAAAATCCTTCAGGACAAGTTCCCCAGACACCTTGTCGCCATGATGTGTAATATGTTATACGGGAAATCGTTTGTCGTAACTGATGGAAATCTGACAACAATGCGCGAGTTCAAGGTCTTGAATGGTCTACAGCAGGGAACAGTTACTGCGCTTCTGCTCTTCTCAATCTTCATTCGCAAGCTATTGAACGGCTTTGATTTTAACGTCTCGCCAACGCGATCATTGGTAGCGTTTGCTGATGATCTGATCATCTATACGGCAGACCGAAAAGCTACAATAGTTCAGAGCAATCTCCAAAAAATGTTCAATGATGTACAGCTGTACACTGACAATTGGCGGATGAAAATCAATGCGCAGAAGTGCGAAACAATCTTGTTTCGGACAATGCTGCAGGGGGTCAGTCAAGACCTGAAACGTAATTGGAAAGATTTCCACATCATGGCTGGTGAGAGTAGTCTAGAACGGGTTCCACATAAATCCTGTGTTCGATACCTCGGTGTTTATCTCGATCAGTATCTGTACTATACTGAACATGTGAAAATCATGCTCAGTAAGGCACTTAAAGTACTCATGGCCCTTCGAAAGCTCTTTCATTCCAGAAACATTGATCAAAAGGTCAAAGTTATCTGTTACAAGACACTGGTTAGACCAGTTTTGACATATGGATGTCAGATCTGGTACAACCAGAGCGCTAGTACTATGGAAAAATTAAGAGTTTTCGAAAGGAAATGTCTTCGTGCATGTGCTGGTTTGTACAGAAAGCATGAGACGGATTGGAAACATTATATATCGAATAGAAGAATTTATCAAACTGCTGAAGTGACGAGGGTCGATATCTTCATATTGAAACTTCTTCGGAATCATATCGCAAGATCTGTGACTGTGAGTGAAAACCCTTGGATTTCACAGCCGTTCCACCCTACAGACGGGTATATAGCGACTTGCCTCGCTACTGGCTTCATTCCTCCAGAAGCATTCGTGTATTTGGACATGAATCGATATGTTTTTGATTCTGACGGCGTTCCAGTCATATATCACATATATCGACGGGCCACCGATAAGAAGATAAAATATCCTCCTAATTTGAGCTCACGAGACCAACGATTTCAATGGAGGTACTCATTTGCTAGATTCGTTGAAGCTGATCGAGTTGAGACGGGGCAATCTAGGTATTGGTGGCTGAATGAAAATGTCTAAATTATTCGTGTTTATTTTCAGTTTTGGTGTTCTTCGTTATTTAGTTTTTGAGTTTCAGCTCATTATTGCTACATTTAGTGTTGTTGTTTGTTTTTGTTAAAAATTAGGTATAGGTTAGGTATATGTAATGTTTACTATATTCCGTTAGAGATAAGATTAAACACTTAGGTTAGGAACATTGTTATTGATTTTTTTAGTATAAGTTAAAGTTTTTGATTGTATTTTATTAGAAATAAGTTACAACATATTAGGTGTAGGATCAAAGTTTCACTGTTGTGTTTTGATTATAAATAATTTTAGAATAGTGTTGGTTGGTTTTTTCTCCTTTTTCCAATTGAATTTTAAAAATAGGTAAGAATCGTAATTAATTGAATTTGCTATAGTTTTTTTTTTTTTTTTGATGATATGAGTTAACGATAACGTACAAATTTAGAGAGCCATTTAGGCCATTAAGTTTTTTGATTGTTATTGTTTGGATTTTGCTTTATATTCTGTTAAAATTTATAACGATTGGTATTAAATAAAGCGCTTTTGACTTTGACTTTGACTTTGAATGCCTGTACCATCCTGCCATGTCCATGAACCATCTCACGTTCTTGGCCGTTTGGGGTTCAGGATAGGAGACTATACCTGAAGCCTTCTCCAGGTCGGTGCGCAGGATACCATCACTTACTACAAAGCCAAGATATTTGATTTCCTTCTTAACGAACTTGCTTTTTTCAACATTGATGGTCAAATTGGCGTCCCTGAACAGTTTTGCAACGGTACTTAGGAGCACTAAGTGCTCATCAAATGTTGAACTCGTAACAAGCAGGTCATCGAGATAAACAAATACCTTGTCCTGCAGCTCATGCGGTATTACTTTATGCATCAACCAACATATCGTTTGGGGAGTATTACATAAACCGAACGGCATGACCTTGAAATGGTACAAGGGCCTACCAGGGACAGTAAAGGCCATTTTCTCTTTACTTGCCTCATCCAACGGTATTTGCCAAAAGGTATCCTTCAGGTCCAAACTGGTAATGAACATGGTGCTTTGCAATCGTGAAAAAAGACCTTCAATCAGTGGCAATGGATAGGCATCCTTAACGGCTACCTCGTTGAGGTGTCTAGCGTCAAGATATTAACGCACCTTGCCGGGTTTTCTGACAAGAGTCACAGGAGAACTCCACGAACTCTGACTTTCCTCTATTACCCCCAAAATCAACATACTATCTAGCTCATCATACAGCAGTTTCTTTATAACGGGCGAGACAGCATAGTGCCGCTGCTTAATGGGTCAAGCAGAACCAGTGTCGGTGTGATGAGATACGAGACTGGTCCTATCCAAGCTTTTCGCATTATAGGATGAAACTGTTGTTTGACGAAGTCCAGTCGTTGCTGATCTTCTGGAGACAACAGATGGAATTCTCTACGGCTCTGCGGCTGCTTCGATAGCGTTAACCTGGATTGATGCTATCTTGAAGAGATCCCAGAAGTCAATTCCAAGATACACTGCGTGTGTCAAAGAAGGGACAACTAGGAATCTCATCAATTTAGTGCTGTTATTAAATCGCACCAATGTGGTGACGTATCCCAGAACTGGATTCTTGTGCCCTGATGCAGTCTGGACATGGGCATGCATGGTATGCATATACAAACTCAAGCTCGACTATAGGTCCAAGGCTCCGGCTCCAAGGATAATGACACTAGCTCCACTAACAAGCAAGCCCGTCAATTTGCGACCCTTGACAAAAATGTCTGCGTAGGACCTATTGTTGCCAGAAGTTGCAACAATGTGTCTGCAAACTCCTCTTCTTGCCATGAATCTGTGCAGCGTTGCAAGAAATGTTGGTGTGGAAAGATCACTAACAACTTCTATGTGTATAGCCTTCATAACCAGGCAGATAAATATGACCACATAGCCCTTTGAAATTTTCCACGGCGATCTTTGAGATCCACGGCGATCTTTGGGATCCACGGCAATCTTTGTGATTGAATGGGCCAAAGAAATCGACACCTGTATGTGTGAACGGGTGTGATATAGTTGCTCGAGCTTCTGGTGGATCTCCCACTAGTTGCGTCAAACCCTTTGCGTTAGCATGAAAACAGCGAACACCTCGGTGTATGAAGTTTTCAATTTGTTTGCGTTCCATCTACTATTTGGCATTAACTGCATTTGTCCATGCATTGTTGATTGGTGTATCTAATTTAAAATTAGTTCAGTAAATTTTCCATTCTGTGGTAAGATTATCGGATGTTTTTAATCGAAGGATAGTTGAGCGTATTGTAAGTGACCTCTGACCTTAATTTTTTCCCTTTTATCTATAAATGGATTCAGATTAGCTAATTTGCCTTCATTTCCGACTGATTTCAATTTTTGAAGATTTAGTAGCTCGTTGAGCATATCTGACCCAGAATTCAAAAGCAAGTTTTAATTCATCACTAGTGAGATATGTTTGAGAAATTGGTCAGTTTAATTTCGGTATAATTGCTCGAAAAAAATAAGCGGTGATTCTTATTAACTTTGTAAATATCGAGTAGTTTTTCAATAGGTCATCGAAAAAATTGTCCTTTATTATTCCAATACCAGTCATCGTACATTTACGTTGTTCGATATCAGTTGATGGTATATCTTTATTTTTAGGCCAATCATTGCTCAGTCTAGTTAACCAGTTTGATCCATGCCACCATACTTTATTGTTGACCAGCTTGTTGGGTTTAATTCCTCTCGACACTAAATCAGCTGGATTGTATGGAACGTTGCCAATGTTTTCAACAACGTTGGCCGTTCTATTGCTGACGAAGATAGACTATCGGGTGGGATGGCCTCTCAACCAAGCTTAAAACGATCTCTTAGTCGGTCCATAACCAGGTGGATCCCTTTTCCAATCCTAATGCCGTTGTTACTTCCTTTACTAACCGGGCCAATAATACTTCTCCACACAAGTCTGAACGGGGAAGAGTCACTGATTTTACTGGTGCCACCTTGGTTTTGGCTGCAAGAAGATGGGAGGTGACCGTTGGACCTGATTGTACGACTAAGTAAACCGCAGCCGCGTACGTCCTTTGAAAAGCGTCGCAGAATCCATGGAGTGTTACAAGTGGGTCTGGTTGATATATTACCCATCTTGTTATTTTAATGTGTTAAATTGTGGTTAGCTGCTTCCATAAAGTAATCCGTTTTGTGTTTAGAGGACTTGATACTGGGTCATTCTAGTGTTGCTCAGATAACCAAAGACTTTGAAGTAATATTTTCGCCACTTTTATGATAGGAGCTATCCAGCCAAGTGAGTCATATGAACGGGCTACTTCTGATAAGATAGCGCGTTTTGTGTACGTTGTTTGTTGTTCATGTTCAATCGATATGTGAAATAATCTGTCAATGGAAACCACATAATTCCTAACAATTTATAACCTTCTTCCATCTCAAAGTCGA
Organism: Odontomyia ornata; assembly: GCA_963969285.1. Classification (NCBI taxonomy): domain Eukaryota; kingdom Metazoa; phylum Arthropoda; class Insecta; order Diptera; family Stratiomyidae; genus Odontomyia; species Odontomyia ornata. The sequence goes on from OZ017738.1 coordinate 283,411,099, forward strand.
TTGCTCCTTCATCTCGATATCCTGTGTTGGGACTCCTTGCAAATTTGTTTGTTGTTCGCCATCCATTTTCGTAATTGAAAACGAACAGAGTTCAGTAGTTCGGTCAATTGATTTCTTTTAATGATGAATTCGTGTAGGCTGTGTCCTCCGGATAGCAAAACATCCACATTAAATTCGTTTGATATCGATTCGCTAGCAACAGGATATTTTTCATTTCCGTCCATGGCCAGTGGGTTGAGCGTGCGTATTGCAAGAAACGGGTTGGAAGTGGTTTCAAATGTCACTGTTGTAAGGCAGTAGTCTTTGATTGGTTCATTCCGCTGAACCCTTCATGCAACCTTTTAAATATTTGCATCTTAAGGACGCGTGTACACCTGTCTATACATCTTTGTGATGTCAGCTATCATTGCAAATTGCTTCAACCTTCATCGGATGATGATTGACGTCATGCTCTTTTGAATGGATGGTCCAGTCAACAAAATATCGTTAAGTGATAATCCAGTACTCGTTACTCTTGATGCGTCAAATACTACGTATAATTTGGTTGAGATGCTATCTTTATATACAGCGTGGTGTAGGAGAAAATTGGCGGTGGTGATTTTTCTTCCAGCTTCGACAACTGATTCTTCACAATAAGGAACTTCCTTCATATGGCCCTGAATTACGGTTGAGATTTGCATAAAGTTCTTTGTTCACGGCAAAACGTTTTTCTAATTTCAATAAGCTTGTTACTGCACTTGTTCTAGAGGTTTCTAACTGATGCTGGCGAACTGCAGTTTTGAAAGGTAATCGGATTTGATATCGTCCGTTTGACTCAAATACAAAAGTACTTGATTTCTATAGTGTTGCTCGTAAGTTTCTTCTTCCTGTGTCATGACGCTGCTTGTTCTGACTTCTTCAATTTCCCAAAATCTTTTTAACTCTTCACTGATTTCTTTGTTTCGATTTGTTTCAATTGTAAATGTATGTAATATTTGGATATCGCTTATGTCAACTTGCCCAGATATTATCCAGCCCAACTTGATGAATTGGAGTACTGGCTCTTGTTTCAAATTTCTAATACTTCCGAGGATTATGTGCGCATAAATTTCTGCTCCTAATAGCAGATCAATTTTACTGGGTCTATTAAAGTGAGGATCAGCAAGGTCTAGGTGTTCAATTTGCTTTCTAATGGACGTAGAAATAGTCTATGACGAAATAGAGTTAGTCAATTTGTTTAAGATGATGGCCTCCACGGTCAAATATTCGTTAGTTCTGAGATGTAACTTCATTCTCAATTTTCCATTTGTCGAAATACCCTTTGATTTCCCAGTGCCTGCTATAGTGGTGTTTGTGGATCTTCGTTTAAGCCCTTATCTTTGGGCTGCGCATTCCGAAAAGATTGACGCTTGTGATTCTTGATCTACTAGAGCACGGAGTATTACGTCTCCTTATGAAGTCTCTACCTTCAATAAAGCTGTCACTAGCAATACCGTTTGCGTATTGTCCATAATGGGAGTGTCCGTTATACCGTTTTCTGGATAAATCCAAAATCTGTGATTGTGCGGTGTGTGTGAATGCCATTGCGGATTGTTCATTAGATGCTGGTATTCGTTGTTGCTCATTGAAAGTTCCAGAATTCGATACCTGAGTTTAGTATCCAGGTGACATGTATGTTCGATGGCCGGCACTGGTATGGCTTGTTATTTCAGACTTGTGGAGCAGCATGTGATGTGCCTTCTTATACTGGAAGCATCTAGTTTTACTAGGACATTGCCCAATCAAGTGTCATTTTTCTAAACAATTCAGACATAAGCCATTCCTTTTAACTGTGTCAAATTTGATTGAGTAACTGGTTTACTGAAACTCAGTACATTGTCTGAGATGATGTAAACCCTTGCAGAGGATGCAATTCAATCGTTGATCCGTCTAGCCTATCAATACATTATGAACAGTTCTGTTTGGTCTTTGTTTATCCACTCCAGCAGCCTCTAATGCTCTGAACCGAGATTGCATGAAATCTTTCAGCTTTTGGAATGACGGTGGCTCAGGAAGAGAGGGCTTGCTATTGTTCCCACGATTAGCGCGTGTCAGTTGCCAAACGTATTGTTGTAAGATCGATCAACATCGCATCCTACTTACCGTCAATTTTTAGGTTGTTTATTCCTTGAACACAAGTAGGTGTTCTGTCCAGTAATAACTTTATTGACGAAGCAGATTCAGTAGCGTTATTTAACGTTAGTAATCTTTTCTCCTGCACATTTAGTATGACATGTTTGTTATCATTTCCTTCTAGTAGAAGCTTCCATGCCAAATCGTAATTGTCGTCGGTGACTAAATAATGTTTCAGTAGCTGCTCAGCTTCTCCTGCAAGACTACATTTCAAATAGTGCAGCTTTTCCACTTTGGCGATGTTGTTTTGCTGTGGATTTATGATGTGAACAGGTCCTTGAATGCTGTCCAATCACTGTATCCCCCACTGAATTCGGGTAGATTTATTCTGGGGAGTCGAACGTTTGTATCTTTTGAAACCTTGAACGGTTGATTTTGTGCATTCTGATTGCCTTGCATCCCTTGCGATTCATGTTCTATACGCAACTTTGCTGAATTGGTTTCGAAACTCAAATTAAACTCTTCGAAGGCAACATACACATTCGTTGTAAAATATTCCAGAGTTAAATTTTCCTTCCCTTGTACCAATGCAAATATTTGATCATGCGTTTGAATAAATGATCGATAGACTTCTTTTATTATTTTATTGAGGTAGGCCAACGTTTTATAAGTTTTAGGATCCTTTCGGAAATCTTTATACATTTAATGTAGTTATTCGTTTAGTAAGTCTTGTTGCACCATCAAACGTTCCATTTTTTCGGCCTGCCATAGTTTGAAAATACCATATTAGGAAGAGTTCACGTTAAAGTCGGCAGATTGCGTTCGGCTTGCAATTACAATATTCCAATATTTGGCCACTATTATTTTGATATTCAATGATTTCTAATGAAAATGTTTGAATACTACATCAAACACTTTGACCATAGTTTGAATCATGCGTTTCTTTTACATCAACTGCTCGAAATTATAAGTTGAAACAATCAACAGTTGAAGTCGACTAATTGCATTTATGCCAAATGGTCCAAATAAAAGTTTATATTTGACGTCTCTTTAACGACCAAAATTTATAAATTTTTTAATCAAAGGATAAGTAAGGAAAATGAAGGATAAGTAAGGAAAATGAAATAGGACTAACCAGACTTCCTTGTCGTTAGCCATATGTCCTTAATTTGGTGTAATTAACCGCGTGGCCCGAAATTTAAATAAAATTAATTAATGAACTGTCCCTATAATCAATCAACAATATTCATCAAATTATTAATTCATACCGGACTCGATTATTTATAGCGAATTCTCCAATCCGGCTAGAGGGACCAAAAATGTTCTGGATATATATCTTATGAATCTAATGAAAACTATTACTATTTACTTAACTATTCATTATATGACATTTAAAATTTGATTACAAATTTGTTAAATAACTCGATTTTCTATTTCTATATTTCAAATGTAAAACTTCAATTATAAATATTTCAACCTTCGACCGTTCATTTTCAAATTAGAAAAACTAATGAACAATCCATTCAATTTTTCACTGTACCGCAATCTCCAAACAAAGGGATTTGGTACTTTCTCAGTCACCTTCAGTGAATTTCAAAGTGACAATATCGTAACTTAAAAATTCACAATATATAATTTCTGATAAAATCATCACCGTGATTGTCAGTAATCGTTGACAATCAGCTGTCATGAACGTCTGTCAACATTGATTGGCAGTCAATAATATAAACGATGAACACATCAATATCATGGTGAAGCCGCGCAGCCATCGGTTAAGTTTTCCATTTTAATATAAAAGAAACACGATTCTTCGTGCCTTTATTTGTTTCAGGTTTCATCGCTGGCCTCGAAATTGGTAGCAGAAAGACTTTGAACATACTCCCCCGGACGAGGGGTTTATTGATATCCCTCAGCAGCGTTTACTTTTAATTGAAGTTTCTGCAAATGTAAGCATTAGTCTGATAGTTTTATTGTTTGACATACGTTTGATGTCAATTAGGCTTGGATGTTCGGTTTTCAGCGTTCTTTCAGGTTTGATTCGTGGTTCGAAGAATTGACATGTTGAAATTATCCCACCTTATGCTGGGCGGCCACCTACACCGTCATCATGCTTTAGTTTTGCGGTAATGTTCGTGGTGGTTACGGCAAGTCTGTTCTGAGAAGTGAGAAAAATTGATGGAAAAGACTGGGATAACGAGGAAGTGACAAATTGGAATGTTTGGATTTGATGTGTATCGTGATGGTGTCGTTCTTTGTATAGGCATTAGTGCTTTTTTTCTGATGGATCGTTTGTATGTTCTGCCATTTGCCCAGACCGAAACAACACGTACTATTGCATCGGGCCCCAGATGTACTTGAGGGATCCGAACCACAGGCCATCGGTAGGAAAGATCTTATTATCCTTTAATATACATATGTCACGTTGGTTTCTTGAATTAACTATTTCGGGCAACGAACGTTGAATTGACTCAGGTATTCTTTCTGCCATCGCTTCCAAGAGTCTTGAGTAGGTTTTAGAGTCAGTTTTCATATGTCTAGATGATAGATATTGGCCATATCAAATTCCTTTTTAGGTGGTACTCCCATAATATCCCGATCAAAAAATGGGCTGGAGTCAATGCAGTGATATCGCTAGGGTTGTCACTTAAAGGGCATAAAGGGCGAGAACTAAGGTAAGCTTTTCTCTTAACTAACACTATAGAAAGCTCTTCATACGTTAATGGTACGTTGCCCACTATTCGACGTAAGTGCAATCTAATTGAATGCACTCCACCCACCAAAATGAGGGGTACTGGTGGATCAAAATGCCATTTTACTCTCATTTGCTAAGGTCTCAGCCACCTCAGCATTTATTTTCATCATAGTTTTTAGTTCAAAAGTTGCTCCAACAAAATTTGTCCCACAGTCGGAATAAATGTTGTTGCGAATTCCGGCGTACCGACTTTCTCCCTTTCGCAACTTCAAATTGCCGCCGTAACATCTCCCCCTTTCTTTGGGCACATATACCCTTTTCATCAGCAAATTTATTTATTTCTGTTTCCATTTAACAATTTCCCTATCGTTTTTATTTTCCCCACCATCTCCATCTTATATTATATTTAAATAAACAAAAAAAAAATAGTATATAATAATAATTTTAATTTTCCCGCTAACAACATTCCATTCATTTATTCCCATTAACAAAACTTCATTCGATACATTTTCCCTAACAAAACCTATTTCCTTCCTTCATACTAACTAATTTTAGTCATTAGCTCCCACTAACAAATTTTATTTTACATACTAACAAAATTTCATTTCGTATTAATAATTTTCATTCCCACGCCCATCAAGAAAGATTGGAAGTTGCTAATTTGATGAATGGGAAATCAACAGAAGGTGGCTCCAATTCTCGACCGGGAGTCTGCTGGGACCCTGTGTTCAGGTTCGCAGAGTGCAGGAAAACACTCTTTTTGCCATATATGCAAAATGAAAATTGTTGCGTTTGTCGGTACGAAAAAGATGTGTGGGTAGCGGAATCGAGGTGTCATGAACTTTGATTACATTACCCAGATGCAGCAGTGGTAATTGAAAATGAAAGGATTCCGGGATTGGGGATGGAGTTCTTGGATTTGGGGCAGTTAGTATTTGACTTGGAGATAAAAGGGATTTTGTTTGGCGGTGCGGAATTGTTAATTCGAGGAGAAAAGATTCGGGTTTGGAGTTTGAAAAGAAGAAGAGGAGGAAGTGCTTTGTTAGTGTCTAGATAAAGACTAATTTTGATTTTGTGAAAAAGTGGGGTTTTGAATTGGATTTAATTACAAACGTGAGAATTGAATATAAAAATTAGTAAAATTTTGCTTGTAGCATAAGCGAGCGAAGTTAAGTGTGGATTTAAGGGAAAGAAAAACTCAGTTAAGTGGAGTGAACTGGGAATAAAAATAATCCGGCATAACTCAAATCCAAAAATTGTGTGGCAAATAAAATCAAAAAAACTTATATTGCGGATTAGAATTTTAATTGTTGTATAGGGTCATTTTACTAGTTTTCCTCTATAAAGCAAGAGCATCATTGTATGATCCTATGCATATCGAGTGTAATAAGAAAGAAGCTCGGGATGGAGAGATAAATGCGATCACAAAGGAGATGGGACTTATTAAGCCAGATGTCACGTCGTTAGTGTTCGTAACAAAATAAGGACGCTGATGAATCAGCTTTCTAGGGAGCGAAGTATATTACGCAGAGCTGAGCAGAGCAGGGCACCCTGTAAAGCGAATTTGTGGTGCTACAAGGAAATCGAAATTTGGCGTAATATACAACATGAAAGAGATGAACCACAAAATGAAAGCGATAATACATGTTCAACTCAACAAACTGAAAGACCGGCTGAAAATCAGACTTCGACAAAGAGACCTTCGTTAAAACCCTTTGTAAGTCCGTAGCGAAAAAAGCTAAAATAGTGATTGAAATTGCACAATCCCTACTAAGTGAGAATGAAGTCAAAGAATGGATCGTAGTAGTCTTTGCGTAAAGACGTCTTTTAAATCGCTCCTGTCAAAAGTTTTCAAAAATTAAAATTAATTTTATAAAAACGTTAGTCCGAAGTTAATTTTTATCGGAAAAGATCTTATATTGTCGAAGTAATCGACTCAGGAAATTTGTATCGAATATTTTTACTTCGATTGGTAACGAAAAACAAATTACCAAAGAAAACTTCGCCGCTCGTATGGAGGAGCCCGACGGCTTCCCATCGTTGGGGCAACCTGGGGAAACGACGAATACGAAACTGGCGACAATCACCAAAAGAAAACATAACGAAGAAAACTCCGTAGATGGAGGGTGCAAGCTGCAAATAATAGCGGACAATCAACAAATGGCCAAATTGCAGAAAGAAAAGGATGAACTAAGGCAAGAGATACAGTCTCTCAAGGATCTTTTCACGAAAGGGATGAAGCCTCAAAAGACGCAGCCACAAAATCAATGGCAACAGGTAACAAAGCCGAAGACAAATACAAAGCAAGTAAATCCAGAGGAAGTTCTAAGTGCTGGTGGCACCAACGAGAGCCAAAATTATTTTGCAGCTCTGGAGGGATTAACCGAAGATATGGAAATCGAAGAAAACATCGGAGGTAATTTTAATCAAGATATTGACGTTAATTTTATTCAATATTTAAAGAACAAAAATAAGGAGAAAAAACCAGCCCGCAGTTCTGCCGGTTCCTCTGAAAAAGCTTCCAACAAGACAGAAAAAGTTCCGCCAATCAACGTGTTCGGACAAACCGGAAAAGATATGGTTCGGCTATTGGCAGCCGAAAATAAACTGGCCAATTTCGAAATCAAAAGAGTTAATGCCGAAAAATTAACTATAAGGACGAAATCACTGGTTGATTTCAAGTCAGCCAAAGATGCGCTGATTTCTGGGGAGGTTCCACACTTCACCTATACCCCAAAAAGTGAAAAAAATCAGACCTTCTTGTTGAAGGGTTTGGACAGCGGAGAAGATACGGTCGATCTTCTTCAGGTGCTCAAGGAGGCTGCACCAGAAATTGATTTTGTTTCAGTCAAAGCCTCTGCGACAAGAGGGTTGACCATAGAAAGGAAGAATTTACCACTTTACCTGGTACAAATTGCAAATAAGAGCAGTCCAAGTGCCCTTCAACAAATAAGGTACTTGAATTTCAGAGTGGTGAGGTGGGAACGCCTCCAGAAAAGAGAAGTCAACCAGTGTTACCGGTGTCAAAGATTTGGACATTCGGCTGCCAATTGTGCCATGCACTATCGTTGCGTAAAATGCAAAGATGTTCATGCTCCCGGTGAGTGCAAATTGGCTCAGACGGAGCCTAAAGAAAAATTATACTGCGTTAACTGCGGTGTTTTTGGGTCACCCAGCATCATATCGAGGATGCTCCCGATATCAAGATGCAAAAGTTAAATTTGCTCCAAAGCAAGCACAAGTACACCGTAATATCATACCTTCCAACTTCGTCAAGCTCGGAGTATAATTTGCATTCGCCGCTAGAGGACCAGCGGAAAATGCTGGAAATAATGTAAATTATGTAAGTGGCAATAATGAGCTGCTTCTCAAAATTTACCAGCAACTTGATTCTTTATCGGAGTGAATCGACAAACAAGATTCAAAAATTAACTTTGCTTTTCAGCGTTTAGGTCTTTCAAATGCCTAATAATAACTTGTCATCCAGTCATATTCCCATGGATAGGCTTCGCCTCATATCGATCAACGTCAACTCTATCGTTGCTATACATCGACGTGATTATCTCCTTGAATTTGTTGTTAAACAAAAGCCTGACATCATACTTCTCACTGAAACCCACCTCAATTCATGGCATTCCATGGAATTCAAAGATTTTGCATTCGTAAGAAACGATAGGGTAATAGGTGATGGGGGAGGTGGCACCGGGATATTGGTTAGAAGACCCTATTGCTTCCAAAATATTGAAAAAGTCGAATTCAAAAACTTTGAATTTCTTGAAGTGTCCGTCATCAAAATTTCACTGCCAGGTGGGGATAACCTCTTCGTTATCTCTGCCTATGCAACTGGTCAAAATGTGCTCAAGTTCAAGGAGGAACTCAATTCCTTGTTTGAAATACTCGAATTGAACAGGCTTCATAGTTATTATATTTTTGCTGGTGACCTGAATGCCAAGCATACATCATGGCTAAACGCCACCAATAATCCAAGAGGTGTATTCCTGAAATCATGGATAACAGAGAACCAAATTGAATACAGGTGCAACTTTTATGGGTCGGAGTTCCCAACATACCCTAGGACAAATTCATATTTGGACCTCTGCATTGCTGACGCAAGACTTGAATTCAGCTTTAATAGTCCTCAACGGAAACTGCAGGTGCTTCCTTACGATAGCGACCATAACGCAATCGTAATGGAAATCAATCATCAAAGGGATGATTTCTTCCTCATTCCAGTTCAACATGAAAACCATCGGTTGAATTTCAAAAAAACAGACTGGGGAAAGTTTCAAAAGAAGTTTAATCGGGAGTACCAGAGGCAATGTCCCTCTTCTGATGATGGCAACGCTTGCTCAATGGTTCCTAATAACAGAAATCTAACTGACGATGAAATAGATCTCTATTTGTCGAAGTTAGAGAAGCCGACGTTGGAAACGATTGAGAAAGTTGTTCCCAAGATTAAACATCGAAACAATATGGAACGATATGAAACACCAACCATCGCAAGGTTGAAAAGATTGAAAAGCCTTCTTCTCACCCGCGTCAACAATATTTATCGACGATTTTTGGACTACAACCATCCCTCGTTGGATTTGTTGAAATTACACCCGTAGAATGTCCGGAACTTAATCCGTTCATACTTCAGGAGTGAGGTCAGCAATCAATGGGCGGAAAAACTGAGGGGTATTAGCCCACAGGACCCAGATGGCGTTTTCGCGAAAGTGAATAGCTTATTCCGCAGGAAGTCTCGAGTGAAGGTATCGAATCTTGAAGTCGCTAGTGATGAGATAAATCTTCTCGATAGAGCTGGTATCGAAATTGATAGTACGACTCCGGATAGAAATGGAAACAGGATTATATGTGATGGATTGCAGAAACTTGCCCTGATTGGAACACATTTTGAATTGGTTCATCTGCCAAACCCAGAGAGAAGGAATGAAATATTTTCGGAGGTCGTTGAAGCAAAAGTTTCCGACTTCAAATCAAGCCTGAACGGCCAATCAATTCTTCATTTCGATGAAACATTAACATCTGACCTCATACCGAGCTTAAATCTTATTGATTATTTTGTCAGCTATGAAGACTTGTGTTTCATATTTCGCAGAATAAACAACAAAAAATCATGTGGTACTGACGGTATTCCAAATATAGTTCTCCGACAGTTGCCTGAGGTTGCTATTAGGAATTATTGCATATTGTTCAACAACATGTTGAACAATTCATATTTCCCAAATGAGTGGAAAAAGGCTAAGGTATTTCCGATCTTGAAGAAAGGAAAATAATCTTCATGCCCTAAAAGCTATCGCCCAATCAGCTTGCTGCCTAACATCAGCAAGGTGTTTGAAGTGATACTCAACAAAGCATTAAACGCCCACATTGAGAAATATGAGTTGATGCCGAATTGCCAATTTGGTTTTCGTGCCAGGCATTCGACCATACATGCAATAACGAAAGTAACCTCAGACATCTGTTGGAAACTAAACAACAAAGAATGTGTTGGAGCATGTCTCATTGATATGGAGAAAGCCTTCGATACGGTGTGGTTAGATGGACTAGTTTTCAAACTTCTTCAGGAAAGGTTCCTCAGACACCTTGTCGCCATGATGTGTAATATGTTATACGGGAAATCGTTTATTGTAACTAATGGAAATCTGACAACAATGCGCGAATTCAAGGTCTTGAATGGTCTACAGCAGGGAACAGTTACTGCGCCCCTGCTCTTCTTAATATTCATTCGCAAGCTATTGAACAGCTTTGATTTTAATGTCTCGCCAACGCGATCATTGGTAGCGTTTGCTGATGATCTGATCATCTATACGGCAGACCAAAAAGCTACAATAGTTCAGAGCAATCTTCAAAAAATGTTCAATGATGTGCAGCTCTGCACCGACAATTGGCGAATGAAAATCAATGCGCAGAGGTGCGAAACAATTTTGTTTCGGACAACGCTGCAGGGGGCCAGTCAAGACCTGAAACGTAATTGGAAGGATTTCCACATTATGGCTGGTGAGGGTAGTTCAGAACGGGTTCCACATAAATCCTGTGTTCGATACCTCGGTGTTCATCTCGATCAGTATCTGCACTATACTGAACATGTCAAAATCATGCTCAGTAAAGCACTAAAAGTAGTCATGGCCCTTCGGCGACTCTTTCATTCCAGATACATTGATCAAAAAGTCAAAGTTATTTGTTACAAGACCCTGGTTAGACCAGTTTTGACATACGGATGCCAGATCTGGTACAACCAGAGTGCTAGTACTATGGAAAGATTAAGAGTTTTCGAAAGGAAATGTCTTCGTGCATGTACTGGTTTGTATAGAAAGCCTGAGACGGATTGGAAGCACTATATATCGAATAGAAAACTTTATCAAACGGCTCAAGTGACAAGAATCGATATCTTCATATTGAAACTTCTTCGGAATCATATAGCAAGATCTGTAACTGTGAGTGAAAACCCATGGATTTCACAGCCGTTCCACCCTACAGACGGGTATATTGTGACTTGCCTCGCTACTGGCTTCGTTCCTCCAGAAGCATTCGTGTATTTGGACATGAATTGATATGTTTTTGATGCTGACGGCGTCCCAACATATATCGACGGGCCACCGATAAGAAGATAAAATATCCTCCGAATCTGAGTTCACGAGACCAACAATTCCAATGGAGATAATCATTTGCTAGATTCGTTGAGGCTGGTCGAGCTGAGATGGAACTATCTAGGTATTGGTGGCTGAATGACAATGTCTAAATTATTCGTGTTTATTTTCTGTTTTTGTGCTTTTTCTCGTTACTTAGTTTTTTTGGATTCATTTCATTATTGCTACATCTAGTATTGTTGTTTATTTGTATTATAAATTAGGTATAGGTTTCAATATAAGGTAACGTTTTTTTTTTGATTGAACTTATTTAGAATTAGGGTGTAACATATTAGGTTTAGGATATAAGTTCATTGTTGTGTTAGTAGTATAAGTAATTTTTTAATAATGCTGGTTGGTTTTTTCTCCTTTTTCCAATTGAATCAAAAAATATCTAATAATCTTAATTAATTTAAATTTGCAAGTGTATTTTTTTCAATAAATGTGTTTAACTGATAACGTATAAATTTAGAGAGCCATTCGGGCCATTAAGTTTTTTATAGTTTTATTGTTTGGAATTTGCTTTATGTTCTTTTACAAATTTTTAACGATTGGTATTAAATAAAGCGCTTTTGACTTTGACTTTGAGAATGAAGTCAAATCCAAAGATGACGTTTTCGGTGAAATGTTAGCTTTGGAGTTGAAGGACCTAAAATTTGAAAAGAACTACGATTGCGCACTTAGGAATATACTGAAGTGCCTACAAAATGTCACAAGATATCTAGCAAAAATTTAACAGAGTCATCCACAGCACATTCACGGCTGATTGCCTCGTCGCTAGATTTCCCGCACCTTGAAATTTCAACAACAAAGGAGAATGACAAGACCGAAACTATCAATCAATACTCCGAATACGATTCTACACCTGTGATGACAATAATTCATAAGATTAAGTCCGAAGAAGATTCAAGTGCATAAAATTTAACATGTATTATTAAGCTATGAAATTCAGATAAGATATGGAAGTAGAAGAAAAACAAAAAAGGACGACGAAAGTTTCCGTGATATACTTCGTTTGATCTATGAAGTGGTGAAAAATTCAATTTTTTGAATTGGAAAGTATACTATTGGATGAAATTGAAAGGTTAATGGATTAAGAAAGAGAGGTGATCAGCGTCTCGTGAAAAGTGGCCGTTCGGTGTTTTCATTTTTGGACTTTTGTTGACAGTAATTTTTAAATTAAAGCTTGAGTTTCAGGTGCCCCGAATTGCTTTCTTTTGTTCTTCACCGAGCGCTCGAAGTTCAACAAGGAAATTGTGAGTAATTATTTGGATTTGCCCTTTTTTTATATACTGTTAAATTTACTAAAAAGAAAACAAAAATATTAATTTGATAAATTAATATTTTTGTTTTCTTTTTAGTAAATTTTATTTAACGGATTTCGCTTGCATAAATTTTAAAAGGGAGTTAAAAATTTGTGACTTTTGCTTGTAGAATTCTTTCTTTTTTTGTGAATTAAATAAACGGCCATGTCTCGTTAAGACAATAAACTTTCATTTCTCAATATAACCTCCCCGTTTCCCGTCCTTTTCCCATGGAGTTAGTTATTATATGTAAGATGGCTCAGCACGAGCAGAGGGTGTGCCGGAAGTCCCACGACACGACTGAGCGCTAGCTGGCCTCAGTTTGCCACGCCGGGCTACACACCCCTCTGCTAAAACTTGGTGTCTGCAACTGCGGTGACTTCCGCGGCTGTAACAGATGGCGACCAAAATTTTGATTTTCTAATGGTTTTACCTTGATTTTGATTGTTTGTTTTTATTATAGTTTAAACTTTTCAATTTTAGATTCGTTGGGCTTGAGTGCCTGACTTGAATAGTTGTCTGTGCATTTCAGGGATATATTATATATTTGTGATCGCATTTATCTCTCCATCCCGAGCGTCTTTCTTATTATACTCGACATGCATAGGATCATACAATGATGGTCTTGCTTTATTGAGGGAAACTAGTAAAAGTGACCCTATGCAACAATTAAAATTCTAATCCGCAACATAAGTTTTTTTGATTTTATTTTCCACACAATTTTTGGATTTGAGTTATGCCGGATTATTTTTATTCCCAATTCACTCCACTTAACTAAGTTTTTCTTTCTCTTAAATCCACGCTTAACTTCCCTCGCATATACCACAAGCAAAATTTTACTTTCTTTTCAATTCAATTCACATGTTTGTAATTAAATCCAATTCAAAATCCCACTATTTCACAAAATGAAAATTAGTCTTTATCTAGACACTAACAAAGCACTTCCTCCTCTTCTTCTTTTCAAACTCCAAACCCGAATCTTTTCTCCTCGAATTAACAATTCCACACCGCCAAACACAATCCCTTTTTATCTCCAAGTCAAATACTAACTGCCCCAAATCCAAGAACTTCATCCCCAATCCCGCAATCCTTTCATTTTTAATTACCGCTGCTGCATCTGGGTAATGTAATCAAAGTTCATGACACCTCGATTCCGCTACCCACACATTTTTTTCGTACCGACAAACGCAACAATTTCCATTTTGCATATATGGCAATTTGCATAACCAACGAAGCGTTTGATGAGATGCAAAGTGTCAAACTATTGCTTATGCCGATACTCCAAATAGAGTGCTTTCCTGCACTCGGGGAACTTGATCACAGGGTCCCAGCAGACTCCCGGTCGAGAATCGGAGCCACCTTCTGTTGATTTCCCATTCATCAAATTAGCAACTTCAACTCTTTCTTGATGGGCGTGGGAATGAAATTTATTAATAGGGAAACGTGAATGAATTTTTGTTAGTATGTAAAATAAAATTTGTTAGTGGATGCTAATGACTAAAATAAGTTAGTATGAAGGAAGAAAATGGGTTTTGTTAGGGAAAATGTATCGAATGAAGTTTTGTTAATGGGAATAAATGAATGGAATGTTGTTAGTTGGAAAATTAAAATTATTGATATATACTATTTTTTTTTTAATTGAAAATAAGGGAGAAGAGTAAGATGGAGATGGTGGGGAAAATAAAAATTATAGAGAAATTGTTAAATAGAAATAAAAATAAATAAATTGGCTGATGAAAAGGGTATATGTGCCCAAAGAAAGGGGGAGATGTGTTGGCGGCAATTTGAAGTTGCGAATGGGGGAAAGTCGCTCTACCGGAATTCGCAACAATCTTGGGACCAGACCAGACCCTGAGCGTCTCATTCAGCCAGGCAAACAAGAAATCTTGGCAATGGTAATGCCCTTAGCATGAAAGGTACCTAGCAGCTTACCGGATTCAGCATCCAGTACGGCCGCAAACCACTGCAGGAACAAATTATGGAGCAAATTTAGCCGCAAAATGATCGGCTGCATTGCTCATCACAAAATTTCACACGAAAACTTTCTGACCCTGGAGTAGCTCACAGGGGCGAGCCCGAAGGTTATAACATTGAGCTTCCTTGTGATAGGCTTCTTCTAACTTGACTTGGACGCGGTCTTGTACGGCTCGCAGACGATCACTGTTTGCACCAAACTGTACTTCTTTGTCCTCAAAAGCATTCGAGCTTCTAAGGTAGGCGTACTCAGAGCCATGCTGGATAGGGTAGTACCCGAACATGAGGAAGTAGGGCGAAAGCCCTGTGGACTCATGAATCACCTCGTCCCACCTGCTACGATCGGACCCTATGTAGGCTTTGATGGCGTTCAATGTCGACTGGTTTGTCCTCTCCGAGCCATTTGCTTGCGATGAATGATAAAGCTTAGCGAATACCTTGGAGGCGAACTGCACACCATTGTCCGAGTGAAACCATCCGGGAACTCCGAAGGTCAAAGGTCTCTACGGCTGCTTCGATAGCGTTGACCTGGATTGATGCTATCTTGAAGAGATCCCAGAAGTCAATTCCAAGATACACTGCGTGTGTCAAAGAAGGGACAACTAGGAATCTCATCAATTTAGTGCTGTTATTAAATCGCACCAATGTGGTGACGTATCCCAGAACTGGATTCTTGTGCCCTGATGCAGTCTGGACATGGGCATGCATGGTATGCATATACAAACTCAAGCTCGACTATAGGTCCAAGGCTCCGGCTCCAAGCGTAATGACACTGGCTCCACTGTCAAGCAAGCCCGTCAATTTGCGACCCTTGACAAAAATGTCTGCGTAGGGCCTATTGTTCCCAGAAGTTGCAACAATGTGTCTGCAAACTCCTCTTCTCGCCATGAATCTGTGCAGAGTTGCAAGAAATGTTGGTGTGGAAAGATCACTAACAACTTCTATGTGTATAGCCTTCACAACCAGGCAGATAAATATGACCACATAGCCTTCTGAAATTTTCCACGGCGATCTTTGGGATCCACGGCGATCTTTGAGATTGAATGGGCCAAAGAAATCGACACCTGTATGTGTGAACGGGTGTGATATAGTTGCTCGAGCTTCTTGTGGATCTTCCACTAGTTGCGTCAAACCCTTTGCGTTAGCATGAAAACAGCGAACACCTCGGTGTATGAAGTTTTCAATTTGTTTGCGTCCATCTATTGGCCAGAATTTTCTCCTCAAACTATTTGGCATTAACTGCATTTGTCCATGCATTGTTGATTGGTGTATCTAATTTAAAATTAGTTCAGTAAATTTTCCATTCTGTGGTAAGATTATCGGATGTTTTTAATCGAAGGATAGTTGAGCGTATTGTAAGTGACCTCTGACCTTAATTTTTTCCCTTTTATCTATAAATGGATTCAGATTAGCTAATTTGCCTTCATTTCCGACTAATTTCAATTTTTGAAGATTTAGTAGCTCTGCCGAGTATTCCGTTCGCTGAACATATCTGACCCAGAATTCAAAAGCAAGTTTTAATTCAACAGTAGTGAGATATGTAATCCTTTCGGAAATTGTTATACATTTTATTTAGTTGCTCGTTTAGTAAATCTTGTTGCGCCACTAAACGTTCCATTTTTTCGGCCTGCTATAGTTTTAAAATACCATATTAGGAAGAGTACACGCTAAAGTCGGCAGATTGCGTTCGGCAAGTAGTTCCCTTCTCTTTGATGACCGAATTTGACCTATAATACGCCAACTCCTATTACCAATATTTGGCCACTATTATTTTGATGTTTAATAATTTCTAATGAAAACGTTTGAATACTACATCAAACACTTCGAACAACGTTTGAATCATGCGTTTCTTTTACATCAACTGCTCGAAATTATAAGTTGCAACAATCAACAGTTGTAGTCGACTAATCGGAATTATCGCAAATAGTCCAAATAAAAGTTTGTATTTGACGTCTCTTTAACGACCAAAGTTTATAAATTTTTTAATCAAAGGATAAGTAAGGAAAATGAAAAAGGACTAACCAGACTTCCTTGCCGTTAGCCATATGTCCTTAATTTGGTGTAATAAACGGCGCGGCCCAGAAATAAAATAAAATTAATTAATGAACTGTCCCTATAATCAATCAACAATATTCATCAAATTATTAATTCATACCGGACCCGATTATTTATAGCAAATACTTAAATCTTCTTAAAATTAATGAAATCTATTACTATTTACTTAACTTAATATTTGACACTTTAAAGCTTGATTAAAAATTCGTTAAACAACACGATGTTCTATTTCTATATATCAAATTTAAAATTTTAATTTTGAATATTTCAACCTTCGACCGTTCACTTTCAAATTAGAAAAACTAATGAGCAATATATTCAATTTTTCACTGTACCGCAATCTCCAAACAAAGGGATTCGGTTTTTTCTCCGTCTTCTTCAGTGAATTTCAAAGTGACAATATCGTAACTTAAAAATTCACAATAAATCATTTCTGATAAAATCATCACCGTGATTCTCAGTAATCGTTGACAATCAGCTATCATGAACGTCTGTCAACATTGATTGGCTATCAATAATATAAACTATGAACACATCAATATCACGGTGAAGCCGCGCAGCCATCGGATAAGTTTTCTAGTTTAATATAAAAAAAAACACGATTTTTTGTGCCTTTATTTGTTTCAGGTTTCATCGCTGGACTCGAAATTAGTAGGAGAAAAAAACGTTGAACAGAGTCCCTAGAAAGAAAATTAAACCGTTTAAAACATGAATCTCTTGTGACAATTGGCCGCAAAACGAGAAGGGTGCATCAGTAATGTGCTGAACGATGGGCTTTTAATTGATTGAGATGCTCCCATTGCCTCGGGGGAACCAGCAGTGCATGAAATTTACCGGCATCTATGACGTGTACAACCGGTTAACGGCGGTGAAACTGTGAATATCGTAGAGTACGATCAGTTAAAGGAACACTGGGAACACTATGAGGCTTCATCTGAAGGGAGTGCGGCTAGTCGTTAAACAAATCTCAACTAGCCTATTATATTTGGAGCCGAATATAAATACTTATTTATGGATTCATTATTTGGTGAAGTTCTTCTATTTTTAACGAAATTGGCATAAAAGTATTGAATCACCATTCGCGTTTTCGTCATAGTTGCCTTAATGGCAGCTGGAAAGCTCCTTTCAAGTGAAAAGCAAGAAAATTAAAAGTTATTGCAACAGGGGTTTGCACAACGGGAAGGAGTCAAAATCCCTAGGAAGTTGGAAGACGAGGAAAGACGGTAGTGTGTTAGAGATGGTTGAAATGAACACAACTATTTCCTAAAGGAAATGACGAAAGCAAACAGGACTTGACAGAGACATAATAAAAAACCAATTTTAGAATAAGACAAACCCCAATAATCTGAACAGTCTTTTGCTACGATTTCATACTCCGATTGCGTGCTAATTGTGTATTGCATGGTCGAATTTCATCAAAGCTATAATTTATTGCTGGTATTAACCTTCAAGTTTCAAACATGCTTAGAAATATACTGCTCAAATATTGTGTTTAGAGGTTTTCTCCCTAAATGAGTTGATGCCGAATTGCCAATTTGGTTTTCGTGCCAGGCATTCAAAATAGATGTCTATTTGTCGAAGTTAGAGAAGCTGACGTTGGAAACGATTGAGAAAGTACTTCCCAAGATTAAACATCGAAACAATATGGAAGGATATGAAACACCAACCATCGCAAGGTTGAAAAGATTGAAAAGCTTTCTTCTCACACGCGTCAAAAATATTTATCGACGATTTTTGGACTACAACCATCCCTCATTGTCTTTGTTGAAATTACATCTGAAGAATGTTCGGAACTTAATCCGGTCATACTTCAGGAGTGAGGTCAGCAATCAATGGGCGGAAAAATTGAGGGGTATTAGCCCACAGGACCCAGACGGCGTGTTCGTGAAAGTGAATAGCATATTCCGCAAGGTCTCGAGTGACGGTATCGAATCTTGAAGTCACTAGTGATGAGATAAATCTTCTCGATAGGGCTGGTATCGAAACTGATAGTACGACTCCGGATAGAAATGGAAACAGGATCATTTGTGAAGGATTGGATAAACTTGCCCTGATTGGAACACATTTTGAATTGTTTCATCTACCAAACCCTGAGAGAGGGAACGAAATTTTTTCAGAGGTCGTTGAAGCAAAAGTTTCCGACTTCAAATCAAGCCTGAACGGCCAATCAATTCTTCATTTCAATGAAACATTAACATCTGACCTCATACCGAGCTTGAATCTTATTGATTATTTTGTCAGCTTTGAAGACTTGTGTTTCATATTTCGCAAGATAAACAACAAAAAATCATGTGGTACTGATGGTATTCCAAATGTAGTTCTCCGACATTTGCCTGAGGTTGCTATTAGGAACTATTGCATATTGTTCAACAACATGTTGAGCAATTCATATTTCCCAAATGAGTGGAAAAAGGCTAAGGTATTTCCGATCTTGAAGAAAGGAAAAGAATCTTCATGCCCCAAAAGCTATCGCCCAATCAGCTTGTTGCCTAACATCAGCAAGGTGTTTGAAGTGATACTCAACCGAGAATTAAACGCCCACATTGAGGTAAATGAGTTGATGCCGAATTGCCAATTTGGTTTTCGTGCCAGGCATTCGACCACACGTGCAATAACGAAAGTAACCTCAGACATCTGTTGGAAACTAAATGATAGACAATGTGTTGGAGCATGTCTCATTGATATGGAGAAAGCCTTTGATACGGTATGGTTAGATGGACTAATTTTTAAACTCTTTCAGGACAAGTTCCCCAGACACCTTGTCGCCATGATGTGTAATATGTTATACGAGAAATCGTTTGTTGTAACCGATGGAAATCTGACAACAATGCGCAAGTTCAAGGTCTTGAACGGTCTACAGCAAGGAACAGTTACTGCGCCTCTGCTCTTCTCAATCTTCATTCGCAAGCTATTGAACGGCTTTGATTTTAACGTCTCGCCAACGCGATCATTGGTAGCGTTTGCTGATGATCTGATCATCTATACGGCAGACCGAAAAGCTACAATAGATCAGAGCAATCTCCAAAAAATGTTCAATGATGTACAGCTGTACACTGACAATTGGCGAATGAAAATCAATGCGCAGAAGTGCGAAACAATCTTGTTTCGGACAATGCTGCAGGGGGTCAGTCAAGACCTGAAACGTAATTGGAAAGATTTCCACATCATGGCTGGTGAGAGTTGTCTAGAACGGTTTCCACATAAATCCTGTGTTCGATACCTCGGTGTTTATCTCGATCAGTATCTGTACTATACTGAACATGTGAAAATCATGCTCAGTAAGGCACTTAAAGTAGTCATGGCCCTTCGAAAGCTCTTTCATTCCAGATACATTGATCAAAAGGTCTAAATTATCTGTTACAAGACACTGGTTAGACCAGTTTTGACATATGGATGTCAGATCTGGTACAACCAGAGCGCTAGTACTATGGAAAAATTAAGAGTTTTCGAAAGGAAATGTCTTCGCGCATGTACTGGTTTGTACAGAAAGCCTGAGACGGATTGGAAACATTATATATCGAATAGAAGAATTTATCAAACTGCTGAAGTGACGAGGGTCGATATCTTCATATTGAAACTTCTTCGGAATCATATCGCAAGGTCTGTGACTGTGAGTGAAAACCCTTGGATTTCACAGCCGTTTCACCCTACAGACGGGTATATTGCGACTTGCCTCGCTACTGGCTTCATTCCTCCAGAAGCATTCGTGTATTTGGACATGAATCGATATGTTTTTGATTCTGACGGCGTCCCAGTCATATATCACATATATCGACGGGCCACCGATAAGAAGATAAAATATCCTCCGAATTTGAGTTCACGAGACCAACAGTTCCAATGGAGATACTCATTTGCTAGATTTGTTGAAGCTGATCGAGTTGAGACGGGGCAATCTAGGCATTGGTGGCTGTATGACAATGTCTAAATTATTCGTGTGTATTTTCAGTTTTGGTGTTTTTCGTTATTGAGTTTTTGAGTTTCAGCTCATTATTGCTACATTAAGTGTTGTTGTTTATTTATGTTAAAAATTAGGTATAGGTTAGGTTTATATTATGTTTATTATATTAGGTTAGAGATAAGGTAAAACGCTTAGGTTAGGAACATTGTTATAGATTTTTTAAGTATAAGATAAAGTTTTGATAGCATTTATTAGAATTAAGTTAAAACATATTAGGTGTAGGATCAAAGTTCACTGTAGTGTTAAGATTATAAATAATTTTAGAATAGTGTTGGTTGGTTTTTTCTCCTTTTTCCAATTAAATTTAAAAAATATGTAATAATCTTCATTGATTTGAATTTGCTATAGTTTTTTTTTTTAAATGTGTAATGATAACCTACAAATTTAGAGAGCCATTTGGGCCATTAAGTTTTTTATTGTTATTGTTTGGAATTTGCTTTATATTCTTTTAAAATTTATAACAATTAGTATTAAATAAAGCGCTTTTGACTTCTACTTTGACTTCGTTAGATGGACTAGTTTTTAAACTCTTTCAGGACAAGTTCCCCAGACACCTTGTCGCCATGATGTGTAATATGTTATACGGGAAATCGTTTGTCGTAACTGATGGAAATCTGACAACAATGCACGAGTTCAAGGTCTTGAAAGGTCTACAGCAGGGAACAGTTACTGCGCCTCTGCTCTTCTCAATCTTCATTCGCAAGCTATTGAACGGCTTTGATTTTAAAGTCTTACCAACGCGACCATTGGTAACGTTTGCTGATGATCTGATCATCTATACGACAGACCAAAAAGCTGGAATAGTTCAGAGCAATCTCCAAAAAATGTTCAATGATGTACAGCTGTACACTGACAATTGGCGAATGAAAATCAATGCGCAGAAGTGTGAAACAATCTTGTTTCGGACAACGCTGCAGGGGGTCAGTCAAGACCTGAAACGTAATTGGAAAGATTTCCACATCATGGCTGGTGAGAGTAGTCTAGAACGAGTTCCACATAAATCCTGTGTTCGATACCTCGGTGTTTATCTCGATCAGTATCTGTACTATACTGAACATGTGAAAATCATGCTCAGTAAAGCACTTAAAGTAGTCATGGCCCTTCGAAAACTCTTTCATTCCAGATACATTGATCAAAAGGTCAAAATTATCTGTTACAAGATACTGGTTAGACCAGTTTTGACCTGATTCTACGTCTAGCACTCGTTGCGTGTAGACGTGTTTTTAATCGCTCCTTTCATTAATTTTAAAAATTAATTAATTTTTCGCAAAAGTCAACAACAACAATTGCAATATTTTTTTACGAGCCAGTCAAAAGCAAATTTTGATTTTATTTGGAAAACCATCACCGTCGAATTATTCGAGCATTTATCGAATACCTGAAATTCATTTCCTGAAGAAATATGAAAAGTGGAAATACGTTCAAGGGAAGTCCCGGTCTGAGAACATTCCCTCTAGTCTCGCTGCGAAAGCAACGAGATGGAGGAGCCCGATGGCTTCAGCCATCAATTAGAAGGACCATGCCCATCGCCAATGATGATGGGCGAAAAAAAACTTAAAAGAAAATACGAGAATCAAGAACAAAACCCGACAATCCTATCGGTTATCGAGATCGAACAGCTGATCCAAGAAAAAAAGGGAAAGCTGAAAAATTCGAAAAAGAAAATGAAGAAATCAAGCTTCGAGTTAAATCGTTAGAAGCACTTGTTGGAACGTTAACGTTCAACAAGGATAATGAAACCAAGAAAGGCCGACAAGCAAACTCAAAAACTGAAGGCAAGATAATTAAAAAGCCGCAGGAAGAAGCTAATCAAGAGGATGTCCTCAGCGCAGGAGGCACAAACGAAAGCAGAAATTATTATGCAGCGCTAGCTGGTCTTGAAGAAACGATGAACATTGAAGAGGATACAGGTAAAACGTCAAAATTAGATAATAATTTCATTGAATATCTTAAAATTAAAAATCGGGAGAAAAAACCAAAAGGTTTGTCTGCTGGTCCGTCTGCTGGTCCGTGCGTTAAGATTGATGAAAAAAAGAAAAAAAAGAAAACGTCCCACCAATCAATGTGTTTGGGCAAACGGGCAAAGATATGGTTCGGCTTTTGGCAGCCGAAAATGAACTTAAAGATTTTCAGATAAAAAGAGTCAATGCCGATAAATTGACAATAAGGACTAAGTCGCTGGTTGATTTCTAGGCAACAAAAAGTGCCTTAAATTCTGGAGATGTTCCGCATTTCACGTACACCCCGAAAAGCGAAAAGAACCAAACGTTTTTATTGAAGGGTCTGGACTGTGGTGAGGACACAGTCGATCTTCTCCAGTTGCTCCAAGAAACTGCACCAGAAATACAATTTATTACAGTCAAAAACTTTGCAACGAGAAGATCGATTGTGGAGCGCAAAAACTTGCCTCACTACTTAGTCCAGATTTCCATCAAAAGTAGTTCGAGTGCCCTGCAGAAAATACGGTACTTGAACGCCTCCAGAAAAGTGAGGTCAACCAGTGCTAGAGGTGTCAAAGATTCAGGCATTCGGCTGTCAATTGCGCCATGAAATATAGTGTGTTAAATGCAAAGATGTCCATGCTCCCGGCGAGCGCGAATTGGCTCAGGCGGAGCCAAAAGAAAAACTATATTGTGTGAACTGTGGTGCCTTTGGTCATCCAGCATCATATCGAGGATGCCCCCGGTATCAAGATGCAAAGATTAAAGTCACTCCGAAACAAAGTCAAGCACACCGCAGTGTGATACCTACCAACTTCGTCAAGCCCGGGGTGTCATTTGCACTTGCTACGAGAGGACCAGCAGACAATGTAAATAAAATAAATAATGCAAGTGGCAATAATGAGCTGCTCCTTAAAATTTATCAGCAACTAAATTCCTTATCGGAGCGAATCGATAAACAAGATTCGAAAATTAACATTGTTTTTCAGCGTTTAGGGCTTTCAAATGCCTCAAAATAATTTGTCATCCAGCCAAATTCCCACGAATAGGATTCGTCTCATCTCGATCAACGTCAACTCCATTGTTACTTTACATCGGCGTGATTATCTCCTTGAATTCATTGCCAGACAAAAGCCTGACATCGTGCTTCTCACCGAAACCCACCTCAGTTCATGGCACTCCATGACATTCAAGGATTTTGAGTTCGTAAGAAACGATAGGGTGACAGGTGATGGGGGAGGTGGCACCGGGATATTGGTTCGAAGACCCTATCGTTTCCAAAATATTGAAAAAGTCACATTCAAAAGCTTTGAATCTCTTGAAGTGTCCGTTATCAAAATCTCACTGCCAGGTGGGGATAGCCTCTTCGTTATCTCTGACTATGCAACTGGTGGAACTGTTCTCAAGCTCAAGGAGGAGCTCAATTCCTTGTTTGAAATACTCGAACTGAACAGGCTGCATAACTATTATATTCTTGCTGGTGACCTGAACGCCAAGCATACATCATGGTTGAACGCCACCAATAATCCAAGAGGTGTATTCCTGAAATCGTGGATAACAGAGAACCAAATTGAATACAGGTGCAATCTATATGGGTCGGAGCTCCCAACATACCCTAGGACAAATTCATATTAGGACCTTTGCATTGCTGACGCAAGACTTGAATTCAGCTTTAATAGTCCTCAACGGAAACTGCAGGTGCTTCCTTATGATAGCGACCATAACGCAATCGTAATGGAAATCAATCATCACAGGGATGATTTCTTCCTCATGCCAGTTCAACATGAAGATCATCGGTTGAATTTCAAAAAAAACAGACTGGGGAAAGTTTCAAAAGAAGTTTAATCGGGAGTACCAGAAGCAATGTCCCCCTTCTGATGGTGGCAAATCTTGCTCAATAGTTCCTAATGACAGGAATCTAACTAACGATGAAATAGATGTCTATTTGTCGAAGTTCGAGAAGCTGACGTTGGAAACGATTGAGAAAGTAGTTCCAAAGATTAAACATCGAAACAATATGGAAGGATATGAAACAGAAACCATCGCAAGGTTGAAAAGATTGAAAAGCCTCCTTCTCACACGCGTCAACAATATTCATCGGTGATTTTTGGACTACAACCATCCCTCGTTGTCTTTGTTGAAATTACATCTGAGGAATGTCCGGAACTTAATCCGGTCATACTTCAGGAGTGAGGTCAGCAATCAATGGGCGGAAAAATTGAGGGGTATTAGCCCACAGGACCCAGACGGCGTGTTCGTGAAAGTGAATAGCATATTCCGCAAGAAGTCTCGAGTGAAGGTATCGAATCTTGAAGTCACTAGTGATGAGATAAATCTTCTCGATAGGGCTGGTATCGAAACTGATAGTATGACTCCGGATAGAAATGGAAACAGGATCATTTGTGAAGGATTGGATAAACTTGCCCTGATTGGAACACATTTTGAATTGGTTCATCCACCAAACCCTGAGAGAGGGAACGAAATTTTTTCAGAGGTCGTTGAAGCAAAAGTTTCCGACTTCAAATCAAGCCTGAACGGCCAATCAATTCTTCATTTCAATGAAACATTAACATCTGACCTCATACCGAGCTTGAATCTTATTGATTATTTTGTCAGCTATGAAGACTTGTGTTTCATATTTCGCAAGATAAACAACAAAAAATCATGTGGTACTGATGGTATTCCAAATGTAGTTCTCCGACATTTGCCTGAGGTTGCTATTAGGAACTATTGCATATTGTTCAACAATATGTTGAGCAATTCATATTTCCCAAATGAGTGGAAAAAAGCTAAGGTATTTCCGATCTTGAAGAAAGGAAAAGAATCTTCATGCCCCAAAAGCTATCGCCCAATCAGCTTGCTGCCTAACATCAGCAAGGTGTTTGAAGTGATACTCAACCGAGCATTAAACGCCCACATTGAGGAAAATGAGTTGATGCTGAATTGCCAATTTGGTTTTCGTGCCAGGCATTTGACCA
The DNA here is from genome assembly GCA_963969285.1 of Odontomyia ornata. Lineage (NCBI taxonomy): Eukaryota > Metazoa > Arthropoda > Insecta > Diptera > Stratiomyidae > Odontomyia > Odontomyia ornata. Next base: position 283,436,723 of record OZ017738.1, read on the forward strand.
CACATGCAATAACGAAAGTAACCTCAGACATCTGTTGGAAACTAAATGATAGACAATGTGTTGGAGCATGTCTCATTGATATGGAGAAAGCCTTTGATACGGTATGGTTAGATGGACTAATTTTTAAGCTCCTTCAGGACAAGTTCCCCAGACACCTTGTCGCCATGATGTGTAATATGTTATACGGGAAATCGTTTGTTGTAACTGATGGAAATCTGACAACAATGCGCGAGTTCAAGGTCTTGAATGGTCTACAGCAGGGAACAGTTACTGCGCCTCTGCTCTTCTCAATCTTCATTCGCAAGCTATTGAACGGCTTTGATTTTAAAGTCTTACCAACGCGATCATTGGTAGCGTTTGCCGATGATCTGATCATCTATACGGCAGACCGAAAAGCTACAATAGATCAGAGCAATCTCCAAAAATGTTCAATGATGTACAGCTGTACACTGACAATTGGCGAATGAAAATCAATGCGCAGAAGTGCGAAACAATCTTGTTTCGGACAACGCTGCAGGGGGTCAGTCAAGACCTGAAACGTAATTGGAAAGATTTCCACATCATGGCTGGTGAGAGTTGTCTAGAACGGGCTCCACATAAATCCTGTGTTCGATACCTCGGTGTTTATCTCGATCAGTATCTGTACTATACTGAACATGTGAAAATCATGCTCAGTAAGGCACTTAAAGTAGTCATGGCCCTTCGAAAGCTCTTTCATTCCAGATACATTGATCAAAAGGTCTAAATTATCTGTTACAAGACACTGGTTAGACCAGTTTTGACATTTGGATGTCAGGTCTGGTACAACCAGAGTGCTAGTACTATGGAAAAATTAAGAGTTTTTGAAAGGAAATGTCTTCGCGCATGTACTGGTTTGTACAGAAAGCCTGAGACGGATTGGAAACATTATATATCGAATAGAAGAATTTATCAAACTGCTGAAGTGACTAGACTCGATATTTTCATATTGAAACTTCTTCGGAATCATATCGCAAGATCTGTGACTGTGAGTGAAAATCCTTGGATTTCACAGCCGTTCCACCCTACAGACGGGTATATAGCGACTTGCCTCGCTACTGGCTTCATTCCTCCAGAAGCATTCTTGTATTTGGACATGAATCGATATGTTTTTGATTCTGGCGGCGTCCCAACATATATCGACGGGCCACCGATAAGAAGATAAAATATCCTCCGAATTTGAGTTCACGAGACCAACAGTTCCAATGGAGATACTCATTTGCTAGATTCGTTGAAGCTGATCGAGTTGAGACGGGGCAATCTAGGTATTGTTGGCTGAATGACAATGTCTAAATTATTCGTGTGTATTTTCAGTTTTGGTGTTTTTCGTTATTGAGTTTTTGAGTTTCAGCTCATTATTGCTACATTTAGTGTTGTTGTTTATTTATGTTAAAAATTAGGTATAGGTTAGGTTTATATTATGTTTATTATATTAGGTTAGAGATAAGGTAAAACGCTTAGGTTAGGAACATTGTTATAGATTTTTTAAGTATAAGATAAAGTTTTTGATAGCATTTATTAGAATTAAGTTAAAACATATTAGGTGTAGGAGCAAAGTTCACTGTTGTGTTAAGATTATAAATAATTTTTGAATAGTGTTGGTTGGTTTTTTCTCCTTTTTCCAATTGAATTTTAAAAATATGTAATAATCCATTGATTTAAATTTGCTATAGTTTTTTTTTAAATATGATGAATGATAACGTAAAAATTTAGAGAGCCATTTGGGCCATTAAGTTTTTTATTGTTATTGTCTGGATTTTGCTTTATAATCTTTTAAAATTTAAAATGATTAGTATTAAATAAAGCGCTTTTGACTTTGACTTTGACTTTGAGGTTTTCTCCCTTTCGTTGCTGCGGCAATTGTCTGCACAAGGCGTACCGGCTTTGTTAAAATTATGAATTTCATCAAATCTTCGTTGTGGATTACATTCTTGCTTGCATGGGTATCACCACGATTGGAGTTGCTTAAAGTGATATCACGATTCAATATGGTATAAATTAAAGTGCATGTAATTATAAACTTAAAATTTATCATTTTGTGAGCATCAAGTGGAAGCTCAAAAACAGAAGGGATATTTAACGCATCTCAGCGATACAGCAGAAATTAGAAATTCATGTTAAAAACAAGAGTAATAAGAAAAACAACCAAACGATAACTATAAAAAGTTCAAAACTGAGCAAACGCAACTGGCCGATCAGCCAAAACTGTGCGTGAATTTCTCAAAAAATACTACAAACCAGAAAAAGTGAAAACTGAAGAGGGTGTTGTTAAGTTAGCAATTAAGCTTTACTTGAAGTTGTCCAATCAGGACAGGAAAATTTGGAAATAGCTGTGATGAAATGAAATCAACCAGCTTCGGTAATAAATCTTTGGAACGAATTAAGGCTAAATGGATGATTCTACGTCTAGCATTCGTTTCGTGTAGACGTGTTTTTAACCGCTCCTGTCATTAATTTTAAAAATTAATTAATTTTTCACAAAAGTCAGTTTCAAAATATTGAAATAATTTTTTACGAGCCAGTCAAAAGCAAGTTTTGATTTTATTGGGGAAGAATTTATCGTCGAAGGCATCGACCAATGATATCCATAAATCAAGAAAAGGCCAAACCAAAGACAACTCGGGACTGCTGTATGGAGGAGCCCGACGGCTTCCCTCCGTTGGGGGGCCCCAGGGAGGGTGACGGTGTGAAATTGGCGGCAAGTGTCAACAAGCGGAGACACACGAGCACCCAGGATACCGTAGATGGCGGCCGTAAGGCACAAGTGCTCGAGGATAGACAGGAGGTGTGTCGACTTCGAACTGAAATCGAAGAGATAAAAGCAAGAATTCAAACGTACGAAGAAATGTTCAAGACGGCAAAAAAAGTTCAAGAGAGTGAACCGACACGAAAAGCGATAAGCACGCAAAACAGAAGAAAGCTGCAAATCCAATAATCACTGAAGAAGTATTAAGTGCTGGTAGCACCAACGAAAGCCAGAATTATTTTGCAGCGCTGGATGGACTCCAACAGGATATGGAGGTAGACGAAGGTAATAAAGATGATTTTATAATTTATTTAAAAAATAAAAATAATGAAAATAGAAATAAGGAGAATAAACCAGCCCGTAGTTCTGCTGGTCCTCCTCAAAAAGTAGCCAAAAATACCGTGAAAGTTCCGCCAATTAATGTCTTCCGTCAAAGCGGAAAGCACATGGTTCGGCTGTTGGCAGCCGAAAACAAATTAACAAATTTCGAAATCAAACGAATAAATTCCGAGAAGCTATCAATTAGAACGAAATAACTGGTTGATTTCAAATCAGCGAAAAATGCTTTGAATTCTGGGGAGTTTCCGCACTTCACTTATACCCCCAAAAGCGAGAAGAACCAGACGTTCTTGCTGAAGGGCTTGGACTGCGGAGAAGATACCGTCGATCTTCTTCAGGTTCTCGAGTTTATCTCAGTTAAAACATTCACGACAAGAAGGTCGACGGTAGAAAAAAAAAATTTACCACTTTATTTAGTACAAATAACAAATAAGAGCAGTCCAAGCGCTCTTCAGCAAATCAGATATTTAAATTTTCGAGTGGTGAGGTGGGAACGCCTCCAGAAACGAGAAATCAACCACTGCTATCGCTGCCAACGATTTGGGCATTCGGCTGCCAACTGCGCCATGCATACCGATGCGTTAAATGCAAAGACGTGCATGCTCCCGGTGAATGCAAATTGGCTCAGACGGAGCCGAAAGAGAAATTATATTGTGTGAACTGCGGTGTTTTTGGTCACCCGGCATCATATCGAGGATGCTCCCGATATCAGGATGCAAGATTAAAATCTGTCCCAAAGCAAACACAAATACACCGCAGTGTCTTAGCTCCGAACTTCGTCAAGCCTGGAGTCTCAACTTTAATAGTCCTCAACAGAAACTGCAGGTACTTCCTTATGATAGCGACCATAACGCAATCGTAATGGAAATTAATCATCACAGGGATGATTTCTTCCTCATTCCAGTTCAACATGAAGATCATCGGTTGAATTTCAAAAAAACAGACTGGGGAAAGTTTCAAAAGAAGTTTAATCGGGAGTACCAGAAGCAATGTTCCCCTTCTGATGGAGGCAACTCTTGCTCAATGGTTCCTAATGACAGAAATCTAACTAACGATGAAATAGATGTCTATTTGTCGAAGTTAGAGAAGCTGACGTTGGAAACGATTGAGAAAGTAGTTCCCAAGATTAAACATCGAAACAATATGGAAGGATATGAAACAGAAACCATCGCAAGGTTGAAAAGATTGAAAAGCCTCCTTCTCACACGCGTCAACAATATTTATCGACGATTTTTGGACTACAACCATCCCTCGTTGTCTTTGTTGAAATTACATCTGAAGAATGTCCGGAACTTAATCCGGTCATACTTCAGGAGTGAGGTCAGCAATCAATGGGCGGAAAAATTGAGGGGTATTAGCCCACAGGACCCAGACGGCGTGTTCACGAAAGTGAATAGCATATTCCGCAAGAAGTCTCGAGTGACGGTATCGAATCTTGAAGTCACTAGTGATGAGATAAATCTTCTCGATAGGGCTGGTATCGAAACTGATAGTACGACTCCGGATAGAAATGGAAACAGGATCATTTGTGAAGGATTGGATAAACTTGCCCTGATTGGAACACATTTTCAATTGGTTCATCTGCCAAACCCTGAGAGAGGGAATGAAATAGTTTCAGAGATCGTTGAAGCAAAAGTTTCAGACTTCAAATCAAGCCTGAACGGCCAATCAATCCTTCATTTCAATGAAACATTAACATCTGACCTCATACCGAGCTTGAATCTTATTGATTATTTTGTCAGCTATGAAGACTTGTGTTTCATATTTCGCAAGATAAACAACAAGAAATCATGTGGTACTGATGGTATTCCAAATGTAGTTCTCCGACATTTGCCTGAGGTTGCTATTAGGAACTATTGCATATTGTTCAACAACATGTTGAGCAATTCATATTTCCCAAATGAGTGGAAAAAGGCTAAGGTATTTCCGATCTTGAAGAAAGGAAAAGAATCTTTATGCCCAAAAAGCTATCGCCTAATCAGCTTGCTGCCTAACATCAGCAAGGTGTTTGAAGTGATACTCAACAGAGCATTAAGCGCCCACATTGAGGAAAATGATTTGATGCCGAATTGCCAATTTGGTTTTTGTGCCAGGCATTCGACCACACATGCAATAACGAAAGTAACCTCAGACATCTGTTGGAAACTAAATGATAGACAATGTGTTGGAGCATGTCTCATTGATATGGAGAAAGCCTTTGATACGGTATGGTTAGATGGACTAGTTTTTAAACTCCTTCAGGACAAGTTCCCCAGACGCCTTGTCGCCATGATGTGTAATATGTTATACGGGAAATCGTTTGTTGTAACTGATGGAAACTGATGGATCAGAACTACCATACTGTTGTTTCGTTATTAAATTTATATTTCTTTTCGTAATTTACAAACATTATTAACCAGTCGTTTATTAAAATTTTGATTTCCTTCTTTTGTTTTAATTTTATATTCGATGAGAAAAGCCATTTATAGAAGTAAACCCTTCGCATTTTTCGATGGAGGCAAGTTTAAGAGAAGAAAGAAAGTATTATCGTTTGTTTGTGAAGAGAAAAGTAGCATCCAGAGTAGCGTTAAGAATTTTAATTGAAATCAGAACATTAAGAAGTAATCAAACATATTGTTATCATGAACTTGAACTTGATTGTACCTTGGAAATTAGCGAAGGATCTTGATAGCGATTGTTTGAAAATCAAAAACGCGTCAGCTCGCTAGAAAACGATTAATTGAAATATATATGTGCGAATGATCTAGCCAAGCCTGTCCAAATTCTGTTGATAACAAATTTATTTTGTAACACGTAACGTAAATGGTAGTAATTGTAATTCTACGTCTAGCACTCGTTGCGTGTAGACGTGCTTTTAATTCGCTCCTGTCAAGAATTTTTATAAATTAAAATAATTTTTGAAAACGTCAATTAGAAAGTAATTTTTTAAAGAAACTTATTTCTTCGTCGAACTATTCGAACAATTTATCGAGTATCTGGATTTTACCTGCGAGAAAGTTTCAAGAAAGAAGAAAAGTTTTTTTCACCGGGGGGATGGAGGAGCCCGACGGCTTCCCACCGCTGGGGGACCCAGAGCCAGGCATTTCGAAAATTACAAACGATAAAATAAACAAGCGGAAAAATGAACAAGACAATTGTGAGCATGGAAAGCGTATTACGCTTTCCAGCGAAGATTATGAAAAAGTAACCAGGGAGAATACAAGGGTTACGAAACAAAATGACGAATTAAAACTCCGGATACAGAGTTTGGAAGATATGGTCCGGACGTTGTCAAATGGGAGCAAACCAAAAGCGAAGCCACAGAATACGTCCGGCAAAGAAGAGCCGATATTAACTAAGAAGAATGAAAAACAGGAAACAACAACAACAAGCAAGACTAACGAGAAAGCAGTGCCAACATATAAAACGAAATCGCAAGATATGAGCAAGACAATCCATGATGCTGAAAATATCCTGAGCGCAGGAGGAGCGAACGACAGCGCCAATTATTATGCGGTGCTGTCTGCAATGAACGAAGAAATGGACATCGAGATGGAGAACAACGATAACATAGGTAATATTGATAGCAGTAATAATTTCATTAAATATTTAAAATTAAAAAATAAGCAAAAGGAGAAGAAGCCAACCGGTGTGTCTGCTGGTCCTCCTAATAAAATTAATACGGTAAATGAAAAAGTTCCTCCAACAAACGTTTTTGGGCAGCGTGGAGGAGATATGGTTCGGTTATTGGCAGCCGAACATAAAATCGAGAACTTCGAAGTTAAGAGAGTGACCGCTGATAAGCTCTCGATCAAGACAAAGACACTGGCTGACTTCAAACTGGCGAAAGATGCTCTTCATAGTGTCCAAGCTCCCCACTTCACATATCCGCCAAAGGCGGAAAAAAATCAGACCTTCCTGTTGAAGGGCTTGGACTGTGGGGAGAATACAGTTGATCTCCTTGAAATGTTGCAGGAAGCAGCACCAGCTGTTAAGTTCATGTGTGTGAAAAATTTTGCTACAAGGAGATCAACTGTATAAGGTAAAATATTACCATTTTATTTAGTCCAAATTTCCAACGACAGCAGTCCGAGTGCCCTCCAACAGGTAAGGTACTTAAACTTTAGAGTTGTGAGGTGGGAACGCCTCCAAAAAACTGAGGTCAACCAGTGTTACAGGTGTTAAAGATTCGGTCATTTGGCTGCCAATTGTGCAATGCACTATCGCTGTGTTAAGTGCAAAGATATCCATGCCCCCGGTGAATGCAAATTGGCTCAGATGGAGCCAAAACAAAAATTATATTGTGTTAATTGTAGTATATTTGGTCATCCAGCATCATACCGAGGATGCCCTCGTTCTCAAGATGCAAGAGCTAAATTTTCTCCAAAGCAAACCAAAGTAAATCACAATCTGTTACCTCCCAACTTCATCAAACCCGGGGTATCATTTGCACTTGCTCCCAGAGGACCAGCAGACAACAATATAAATAAAACAAATAATGTAAGTGGCAATAATGAGCTGCTTCTTAAAATCTACCAGCAACTTGAATCGCTTTCAGACAGAATTAATAAGCAAGACCAAAAAATCAATTTCGTTTTTCAACGTTTAGGCCAACATGCTCCAAAATAGTTTGTCAACCAGTCACATTCCCATGAATAGGATTCGTCTCATCTCGATCAACGTCAACTTTATTGTTACTATACGTCGGTGTGATTATCTCCTTGAATTCATTGTTAAGCAAAAGCCTGACATCATGCTTCTCATTTTGAATTCGTAAGAAACGATAGGGTGACAGGTGATGGGGGAGGTGGCACCGGGATATTGGTTCGAAGACCCTATCGTTTCCAAAATATTGAAAAAGTCACATTCAAAAGCTTTGAATCTCTTGAAGTGTCCGTTATCAAAATCTCACTGCCAGGTGGGGATAACCTCTTCGTTATCTCTGACTATGCAACTGGTGGAACTGTTCTCAAGCTCAAGGAGGAATTCAATTCCTTGTTTGAAATACTCGAATTGAACAGGCTGCATAACTCTTATATTCTTGCTGGTGATCTGAACGCCAAGCATACATCATGGCTGAACGCCACCAATAATCCAAAGGTGTATTCCTGAAATCATGGATAACAGAGAACCAAAGTGAATACAGGTGCAATCTATATGGGACGGAGTTCCCAACATACCCTAGGACAAATTCATATTTGGACCTCTGCATTGCCGACGCAAGACTCGAATCCAACTTTAATAGTCCGCAACGGAAACTGCAGGTGCTTCCTTACGATAGCGACCATAACGCAATCGTAATGGAAATCAATCATCACAGGGATGATTTCTTCCTCATTCCAGTCCAACATGAAAATTATCGGTTGAACTTCAAAAAAACAGACTGGGGAAAGTTTCAAAAGAAGTTTAATCGGGAGTACCAGAAGCAATGTCCCCCTTCTGATGGTGGCAACTCTTGCTCAATGGTTCCTAATGACAGGAATCTAACTAACGATGAAATAGATGTCTATTTGTCGAAGTTAGAGAAGCTGACGTTGGAAACGATTGAGAAAGTCGTTCCCAAGATTGAACATCGAAACAATATGGAAGGATATGAAGGTTGAAAAGATTGAAAAGCCTCCTTCTCACACGCGTCAACAATATTCATCGACGATTTTTGGACTACAACCATCCATCGTTGTCTTTGTTGAAATTACATCTGAGGAATGTCCGGAACTTAATCCGGTCATACTTCAGGAGTGAGGTCAGCAATCAATGGGCGGAAAAATTGAGGGATATTAGCCCACAGGACCCAAACGGCGTGCTCACGAAAGTGAATAACATATTCCGCAGGAAGTCTCGAGTGAAGGTATCGAATCTTGAAGTCACTGGTGATGAGATAAATCTTCTCGATAGGGCTGGTATCGAAACTGATAGTACGACTCCGGATAGAAATGTAAACAGGATTATTTGTGAAGGATTGGATAAACTTGCCCTGACTGGAACACATTTTGAATTGGTTCATCTGCCAAACCCTGAGAGAGGGAATGAAACCAAGCCTGAACGGCCAATCAATTCTTCATTTCAATGAAACATTAACATCTGACCTCATACCGAGCTTGAATCTTATTGATTATTTTGTCAGCTATGAAGACTTGTGTTTCATATTTCACAGGATAAACAACAAGAAATCATGTGGTACTGATGGTATTCCAAATGTAGTTTTCCGACATTTGCCGGAGGTTGCTATTAGGAATTATTGCATATTGTTCAACAACATGTTGAGCAATTCATATTTCCCAAATGAGTGGAAAAAGGCTAAGGTATTTCCGATCTTGAAGAAAGGAAAAGAATCTTCATGCCCAATTTGGTTTTTGTGCCAGGCATTCGACCACACATGCAATAACGAAAGTAACCTCAGATATCTGTTGGAAACTAAATGATAGACAATGTGTTGGAGCATGTCTCATTGATATGGAGAAAGGCTTTGATACGGTGTGGTTAAATGGACTAATTTTTAAACTACTTCAGGTCAAGTTCCCCAGACACCTTGTTGCCATGATGTGTAATATGTTATACGGGAAATCGTTTGTCGTAACTGATGAAATCTGACAACAATGCGCGAGTTCAAGGTCTTGAATGGTCTACAGCAGGGAACAGTTACTGCGCCTCTGCTCTTCTCAATCTTCATTCGCAAGCTATTGAACGGTTTTGATTTTAACGTCTCGCCAACGCGATCATTGGTAGCGTTTGCTGATGATCTGATCATCTATACGGCAGACCGAGAAGCTACAATAGTTCAGAGCAATCTCCAAAAAATGTTCAATGATGTACAGCTGTACACTGACAATTGGCGAATGAAAATCAATGCGCAGAAGTGTTAAACAATCTTGTTTCGGACAACGCTGCAGGGGGTCAGTCAAGACCTGAAACGTAATTGGAAAGATTTCCACATCATGGCTGGTGAGGGTAGTTCAGAACGGATTCCAAATAAATCCTGTGTTCGATACCTCGGTGTTTATCTCGATCAGTATCTGTACTATACTGAACATGTGAAAATCATGCTCAGTAAGGCACTTAAAGTAGTCATGACCCTTCGAAAGCTCTTTCATTCCAGGTACATTGATCAAAAGGTCAAAATTATCTGTTACAAGACACTGGTTAGACCAGTTTTGACATATGGATGTCAGATCTGATACAACCAGAGCGCTAGTACTATGGAAAAATTAAGAGTTTTCGAAAGGAAATGTCTTCGTGCATGTACTGGTTTGTACAGAAACATTATATATCGAATAGAAGAATTTATCAAACTGCTGAAGTGACTAGAGTCGATATCTTCATATTGAAACCTCTTCGGAATCATATCGCAAGATCTGTGACTGTGAGTGAAAACCCTTGGATTTCACAGCCGTTCCACCCTACAGACGGGTATATTGCGACTTGCCTCGCTACTGGCTTCATTCCTTCAGAAGCATTCTTGTATTTGGACATGATTCGATATGTTTTTGATTCTGACGGCGTCCCAGTCATATATCACATATATCGACGGGCCACCGATAAGAAGATAAAATATCCTCCGAATTTGAGTTCACGAGACCAACAATTCCAATGGAGATACTCATTTGCTAGATTCGTTGAAGCTGATCGAATTGAGATGGCGCAATCCAGGTATTGGTGGCTGAATGACAATGGCTAAATTATTCGTGTGTATTTTCAGTTTTGGTGTTTTTCGTTATTGAGTTTTTGAGTTTCAGCTCATTATTGCTACATTTAGTGTTGTTGTTTATTTATGTTAAAAATTAGGTATAGGTTAGGTTTATATTATGTTTTTTATATCAGGTTAGAAATAAGGTAAAACGCTTAGGTTAGGAACATTGTTATAGATTTTTGTTAAGTATAAGATAAAGTTTTTGATTGCATTTATTAGAATTAAGTTAAAACATATTAGGTGTAGGATCAAAGTTCACTGTTGTGTCTTAATTATAAATAATTTAAGAATAGTGTTGGTTGGTTTTTTCTCCTTTTTCCGATTGAATTTTAAAAATATGTAATAATCCATTGATTTGAATTTGCTATAGCTTGTTTTTTTTAATGTGATGAATGATAACGTACAAATTTAGAGAGCCATTTGGGCCATTAAGTTTTTTATTGTTATTGTCTGGATTTTGCTTTAAAATAATAAAATTTATAATGATTAGTATCAAATAAAGCACTTTTGACTTTGACTTTGTAGTAATTGTCATCAAAGAATGATATGGAAATGAGCAACAGTATGCACATGATCTAATACGAATTATAATAAAACCCGAACATCAGAAAAATGATGAAAACATATATTTTTGTGTAATTATAAAAGTCCCAAGGATATTTTTTTAGCTCCGCGCAAACGTTGATTTGAATTCTTAAACCAAAATTTTCGCTGAGATATTTACCTGTCTTAGACTAGAAAATTTTGTTTTGTTTTGAGGCAAAATTCAAAACCAAAATTCTTAAAATCAAATTATTAATTATTAAATTATAAACTCGGCCTTTTCGTTTGGTTTTTTGAACCTGAACAGGTATGGGTCCCACATGTTGGCTGGCCCCTCCACTATAATAAGCTTGTCACTGGGTGAGCTCACGCCTTTTGAATTCGTTTACAGGTGATCTCGCAGTGTAGAATGACCTTCCACTTGCATGCCTATTTATGGTATTGTATTATGTGATTCCATTTCATAAGACTATAACACAAATTCTCCACGTTCACATTTTTCATTTAAGGGAAAAATTCATCCAAATTATGTTTGTATGACTATTTCACTTAAATGGAAAATATATGGTCATGTCTACATTGGGTCTGGATCCGGCTGGAGGTGTAAGGGGGCATCGCTTCCACCCGCATGCCCCACTTTTATTTGTGGGCCATAAGTATCGTCGGTAAAGACAAAGTCCTTCAAAGTCCCGTCTATTTTCGCAAGGCCCAGTTTGCTATTTGCTTTAGCAATTTCAACTCTCAGTAGGTTATCTCGGCATCTCTTATTTCTTGAATGTGAAATTCTTTTGTAGCGGGGCCTTGGCTGGGGAAAAAACACACCCCACGACACTGCAATGCTAGCTTGCCTGGGCATTCACGTGTCCTCAGATAAGGCCAATCTCGGCGAACACCACCATCCTCTCTCGCCGAGGCAGTTGATCAACACTGCAATTCTTTGCGGACACATAACTACTCATCTTTTTCTACTATGATCACTACAAAATCGCATCCAACGTGGAGCCCAAAAAGCTCAGCTATATCGGCAGTCGTGAGCATGAGATAGTCATCGTCTCTTTGTTACTCTACTAGGTGTCCAGATTGTTGGCGAATAGGTAGCTACTAAGGGATATTGCACTAATTTGACCCCAGAAATCTTAACAAATTCCAGACGTATGTTGTCCTCAGTCGTCAATATCGTGGAGGGAAAAAAGGTGAATGGAAAGACCAAATTTGGTCTTGCTAGTCCTAAATTGAATCTATCATATTTATTTATCTTATTGTTTTTATGAGAGTTGTTATAGTTCGCCATTTTAGGCCACTTTGTTGAGATTTTGTCCTGTCATTACTTAAGTTTTGTTTCTAGCATCATTTTTAGTGTTTAGTCTATACGCACCAATCAAATTAGATCAGATACTCAGAATAATACAATGAACATTGAAAATGTTTTGTTTTAAGCCAAAATTCAAAAGCAGAAAACTAAAAATCATAAAATTAATTATTAAATTATAAACTCGGTCTTCAATATCATTTGAACCTGCTTTTGATTTATACATTGGTGGTTTAACACCGTTTTATGACTGGCAAGGCCAAATGATATTAGAGTCCTTTCGTGTATTCGGAAGTTGTTACTTAACATCATTTTTGCATCGGATTCTGATCTACACCCCAAACCAAGCGGTACCTTAGTGTCTTCCAGTACATGGATTTTTATTTCACGTGATTGGCCGCTTAGCTAACCCGTGAATATCCATGATAAGACACGTGCTGCTTGCAGGTCAGAATCAACCCTGGGCTGAGAAACCGTACCTGGTTAAAGCTAGCGAACGAGAGAGCACTTCCGAACTGTGATATTTACGGTGCCTCAAGAGAGTAGAGCCTGTAATGTAAGGGAAGAGCTCATCATTGGTGTTCTTGCCTGTGAAGTGAAGAAAGATGAATGAAAAGACCGAATTTGATCTTGCTAGTCCTTTTTTGAATCTACCATATTTATTTATCTTATTTTTTTGAGGGCTGTTATAGTTCGCCAATTTTGGCCACTTTGTAGAGATTTTGTCTTGTCATTACTTAAGTTTTGTTTATAGCGTCATTTTTTGTGATTAGTCTACACGCTTCTATCGAATTAGATCCAACTTTTAGAATAACACAACGAACATTCAAAATGCTTGTCAACTTTGTCTACATATTGCGAAGCAATGTGCCCAATGTATGATGGTTTGGTCAGCGAAGTAAAGAGTGTTAGTGTTGTTGGCTTTCTGAAGGGGTACATCAAAATTCATATCATTTTTGTAGATGGTTCACCAGACCAAATCTGCGGTGATTGTTACATTGAAGTGGAACGTATATACTCCTTCATCCATCATTGTAAGGAAACCGAGTCGTTGCTAAAATGACTCAAATCGGCACGAGGACCTCAAGACCCAGCTGTGAACAAAGCAATCCAGATTTGTCTGGGGCTCCAGATTCGCCATCTCGACCCATGCCTTGGGTCTCCTGGGATGTTCCACCATCAACCCAGCCAGGTGGTTGTTGCACGGGAAGGCCTACACACCAAGATGAGACAGCACCAAGATCAGCCAGCAGTGAACGCAATCATTCCCCGTGCACTATTCCACCATCTAAAGTGGCACATATCGTAGCCAGCTGGAAGTTGAGGTTCGCAGGCCAGGATTACCCTACAACCATCGGTGCCTTTCTAAGAAGGGTTGAAATATGGCGTCATTGCACCTCGCAGGGAATATGAGATCAGTTACACGCTGTGCCCAAATGTTGCTCAATGGGAGAGCTCTGCGTTGGTTTTGGCTGTTTGCAAACACATTTCCAACATTCAACTGGGAAACATTCAGGTATACCGCCTTGCGGGAATTCACACTGGTTGAGGGTGATATTTTAAAGCAACGACTATGAAGTATACACGCACGTGCTCAGAAGATAGAAGATGACTACTATGAAGCTCTATGTTGCCTGTTGGACGATCTAATGAGCCCCATGCTGGAGTCTGAGTTCCTAAGTCTATTTTGGGAAGGAATCAGGCTCAAGTTACGAGAGCGATTGGCGCCACGCGCGTCAGCAAAGGAGCTTGAAGCCGTGCAATACTCCAAGTGGTCCTCACCTTAAAGTGAATTCTTTAGCCAAAAAGAGCAACCGGAACGATGCTCTGTAGCTGAGCTCGAGCACAGTGTACCTGCTCTACGTACGCCACCTTATCTCATACCATTTATAATAGACAGTGCATTGGAGACCATCTCTCCATCATCCACGGAGCTAGACGAAGAGCATCAAACTGAGGTCCACAAAATACTACGTGTTTTAACTTTCAGCAGACGAGACACCGCTTTACCACATGCCAAGCAGAGGCTGACATCTTTTCTTTCCGATATGGGAAGCAAAATACATATACTTCAAATTGCACCAACTGCAAAAGCCAAAAAACTTGCAAGCGAGTACTCACGATAGCCAGCAGCACTCGCGATAGACCCAGTAATGGAACGATACCCCAACCTGTCTACTGGTAGCTCCACTATGACAATTTTCTTGCCAGAAAATACTCTAGATACGAACAACCCGATACCTTTGCTGGTCCACGATGCTGCAGATGACACATCTCTTCCAGAGGCCTCTCTAAAGGCATTTTTGAAGCATCTACCTCAGGTACTGCCTGAAGAACCCCGGCAGCTACAGACTTATGCACTAAAACCATACCACATTAGGTTGCAGGAATATATTCCTAAACGAGAAAGGGTTTTTCTTGCAGAAAAGTTCACCCCATGCCAGCACAAGGCTAAATGTTTAACTTCCCATCTTTATTCAGATAGCTACAACAAGCTGGGGCAAACCATCGTAACCCAACAAACACAGTTTTCTGGTTTGAAAGTAATAGACGGCTATATTTATCGACGTAATGAATACGCGACCGGTGATTCATTGCAGCAAAAATGGCCTTGGAAACTCTGGGTGCCGGAGGGAATGATTTACAATCTGATCCCTCGTGTGCACGACTATAGGCCAAGTGCCCACGGTGGCTACGGTCGATCATTTCGGCACCTTAAGAAGTACTTCGTTTGGCCTAAAATGTCAGCTCAGGTCAAAGACTGTGTAAGCGGGTATGAGACCTATAAACGCACTGAAGCTCCCAACTAGCCTCTTTGACCTCCTATGAGTCAACTCAACATTTTGGAGCATGTATTTCAACGTCTGTATATACGTCTACTCGGCCCATACCCTCGATTTTCTTTGTGACATATTGGAGCTATCGTTATACTAGACTAGCTCTCTAAATGCCCGCTGGTGGAACCTATTTGCAAATCTACGACCCCATGTTTTGTGAATTTTTAGAGAGACAAAATTCCATATGCTTGGTGTACCAGAAAGCGTGTACTCGGACAATGGAGTACAGTTCCGATCTTGGCAGTTTGACTACTTGAATTTGGCAGTTTAACTACTCGAACTCGAAAAGTACGGTGTTGAGCACCAACTGACGCCAATAAACTCTCCTCAATCTGATGCATCAGAACGTTTGAATCACACCCTGTTAGCTGCGATCCGCCCTTATGTCCACCCAACTCAGAAGAATTGGGACCGCAAATTGCCTGCCATCACTTGTGCTCTGCGGTCGTCTTATCATTCCATCACCAGTGTCTCGCCTTGCTTTGCCGCCTTCGGACAGCACATGAATTACCTTGGCAAATCATACAGGCTACTACGGCAGTTAAAATGTTTGAGAGATCTCGTCATTGCGCTGAAGTCCCATGAACGTTTAGGTGAAAGAAAAATAGCATCCAGAGTAGCAGTAAGAATTTTAATTGAAATCAGAACATTAAGAAGTAAACAAAAGCATTGTGGGACATAGGTATCATCTATCTACTTATTAAAAACTACGAGCATATGCATATTATTATCGTGAATTTGAACTTGATTGATGCATTGGAAATTAGCTTGCTAGAAAACGATTAATTGGATTCTATATGTGCATACCCAACTTTTTTTGCAAAACGTAAAGCAAATGGTAGTAATCGTCATCAATGAATGATAAAGAATTGAACAACAGTATGCAATTGATCTAATACGAATCATAATAATATCCAAACATCAGAAATATGCTAAAAAATTGAATGGGGCATGCCTCAAACAGATCCGCAGGGAAAACGAATCCTGGAAATGGTGGTCAGGACGGCGCTTGTCGTACTAAACACCAGAAATATGCCGACTTTCCACCGTATTGACTGTGAAGGAACCATACCTGAAGTGACATTCACCTCGGAGTCCTTAGTACGGAGGATATGCAACTGGAGAGTATTAGAGGACTACTCAGCCAGAGATCATCAATGCATTCTGTTTGAGATAAGCGATGTTTTCCTTCGACATCCGTGCTCTCGGCTCTCTACAATTGGATGGAACTCGAGAGGTTCTCACAGCAGGTGCACTGCTACAGAGAGATCCGGAGGGGATGGAAGAACTGGCAACTTAAGACGTGGTGAACTCAACTGTGAGCATCATCACGACTGCTTGCAATTCTTCTATACCCCATCAAAAACCCTGGCACGGCAAGCCCTCAGTATACTGGTGGTCAACTGAAATCGCTGAGAAACTAAGGGAGTGTCACAAGCTTCAGCGTGAGGCCCAACGGGTGCGGAACCGTGACGAGGCAAGCAGCCACGCAGCAGCATCTAAGTCGGCCAGAAAAAGCCATCGCAAATTGATCAACAACTGCAAGGCTCGCTGATCTAGTGGACAAAGTGAACAAGGATCCGTGGGGTCTTGACCACAAACTAGTTATACGAAAGTTTGGTGCCCTACAGAAAACTTGCATACTTGATGCGGAAAAGATGGACGAGATAGTGCGGGCACTCTTTCCCGCCCATCCCGTCCGTGTTCACGCTGTCCATGGTGAAACAGCAGTCGAGTGTCCACTCTTCACATAGCCGGAACTGGAAAAGGCAGTCCATTCTGTGGAAGCGAGAAAGGCTCCAGGTCCAGATGGTGTTCCAGCTCAGATGTTGCGGCTTGTCTATCACCATTATCCTGATTTGCTGCTCAGCAAGAAGAAGGAAAATCCCGAATCACGGTCTGCATACCACCCGTTATGCATGCTAGACACGGCTCAAATTTGCCACGTTCATATTTTTCATTTAAGGGAAAAATTCATCCAAATTATGTTTGTATGAGTTTTTCACTTAAATGGAAAATATATGGTCATGTCTACATTGGGTCTGGATCCGGTTGGAGGTGTAAGGGGGCATCGCTTCCACCCGCATGCCCCACTTTTATTTGTGGGCCATAAGTATCGTCGGTAAAGACAAAGTCCTTCAAAGTCCCGTCTATTTTCGCAAGGCCCAGTTTGCTATTTGCTTTAGCAATTTCAACTCTCAGTAGGTTATCTCGGCCTCGACTCCAGTCGATACGTAGTTGTATCTCTTAATTCTTGAATGTGAAATTCTTTTGTAGCGGGGCCTTATGCTGGGGAAAAAACACACCCCACGACACTGCAACGCTTGCTTGCCTGGGCATTCACGTGTCCTCAGATAAGGCCAATCTCGGCGAACACCACCATCCTCTCTCGCCGAGGCAGTTGATCAACACTGCAATTCTTTAAGGACACATAACTACTCATCTTTTTCTACTATGATCACTACAAAATCGCATCCAACGTGGAGCCCGAAAAGCTCAGCTATATCGGCAGCCGTGAGCATGAGACAGTCATCGTCTCTTTGTTACTCTACTAGGTGTCCAGATTGTTGGCGAATAGGTAGCTACTAAGGGATATTGCACTAATTTGACCCCAGAAATCTTAACAACTTCCAGATGTATGTTGTCCTCAGTCGTCAATATCGTGAAGTGAAAAAAGGTGAATGGAAAGACCAAATTTGGTCCTGCTAGTCCTAAATTGAATCTACCATATTTATTTATCTTATTGTTTTTATGAGAGTTGTTATAGTTCGCCATTTTAGGCCACTTTGATGAGATTTTGTCCTGTCATTACTTAAGTTTTGTTTCTAGCATCATTTTCAGTGTTTAGTCTATATGCTTCAATCAAATTAGATCAAATTTTCAGAATAACACAATGAACATTGAAAATGTTTTGTTTTAAGCCAAAATTCAAAAGCAGAAAACTAAAAATCATAAAATTAATTATTAAATTATAAACTCGGTCTTCAATATCATTTGAACCTGCTTTTGATTTATACATTGGTGGTTTAACACCGTTTTATGACTGGCAAGGCCAAATGATATTAGAGTCCTTTCGTGTATTCGGAAGTTGTTACTTAACATCATTTTTGCATCGGATTCTGATCTACACCCCAAACCAAGCGGTACCTTAGTGTCTTCCAGTACATGGATTTTTATTTCACGTGATTGGCCGCTTAGCTAGTCCGTGAATATCCATGATAAGACACGTGCTGCTTGCAGGTCAGAATCAACCCTGGGCTGAGAAACCGTACCTGGTTAAAGCTAGCGAACGAGAGAGCACTTCCGAACTGTGATATTTACGGTGCCTCAAGAGAGTAGAGCCTGTAATGTAAGGGAAGAGCTCATCATTGGTGTTCTTGCCTGTGAAGTGAAGAAAGATGAATGGAAAGTCCGAATTTGATCTTGCTGTCCTTTTTTGAATCTAACATATTTATTTATCTTATTTTTTTGAGGGCTGTTATAGTTCGCCAATTTTGGCCACTTTGTAGAGATTTTGTGTTGTCATTACTTAAGTTTTGTTTATAGCGTCATTTTTCGTGATTAGTCTACACGCTTCTATCGAATTAGATCCAACTTTTAGAATAACACAATGAACATTCAAAATGCTTGTCAACTTTGTCTACATATTGCGAAATAATGTGCCCAATGTATGATGGTTTGGTCAGCGAAGTAAAGAGTGTTAGTGTTGTTGGCTTTCTGAAGGGGTACATCAAAATTCATATATTTTTGTAGATGGTTCACCAGACCAAATCTGCGGTGATTGTTACATTGAAGTGGAACGTATATACTCCTTCATCCATCATTGTAAGGAAACCGAGTCGTTGCTAAAACGACTCAAATCGGCACGAGGACCTCAAGACCCAGCTGTGAACCAACTAATCCAGATTCGTCTGGGGCTCCAGATTCGCCATCTCGACCCATGCCTTGGGTCTCCTGGGATGTTCCACCATCAACCCAGCCAGGTGGTTGTTGCACGGGAAGGCCTACACACCAAGATGAGACAGCACCAAGATCAGCCAGCAGTGAACGCAATCATTCCCCGTGCACTATTCCACCATCTAAAGTGGCACATATCGTAGCCAGCTGAAAGTTGAGGTTCGCAGGCCAGGATTACCCTACAACCATCGGTGCCTTTCTAAGAAGGGTTGAAATATGGCGTCGTTGCACCTCGCAGGGAATATGAGATCAGTTACACGCTGTGCCCAAATGTTGCTCAATGGGAGAGCTCTCCGTTGGTTTTGGCTGTTTGCAAACACATTTCCAACATTCAACTGGGAAACATTCAGGTATACTGCCTTGCAGGAATTCACACTGGTTGAGGGTGATATTTTAAAGCAACGACTATGAAGTATACACGCACGGGCACAGAAGACAGAAGATGACTACTATGAAGCTCTATGTTGCCTGTTGGAAGATCTAATGAGCCCCATGCTGGAGTCTGAGTTCCTAAGTCTATTTTGGGAAGGAATCAGGCTCAAGTTACGAGAGCGATTGGCTTTTGCTCCGCACCACAATGTCAATGTGCCACGCGCGTCAGCAAAGGAGCTTGAAGCCGTGCAATACTCCAAGTGGTCCTCACCTTAAAGTGAATTCTTTCGCCGAAAAGAGCAACCGGAACGATACTCTGTAGCTGAGCTTGAGCACAGTGTGCCTGCTCTACGCACGCCACCTTGTCTCATACCATTTATAACAGACAGTGCATTGGAGACCATCTCTCCATCATCCACGGAGCTAGACGAAGAGCATCAAACCGAGGTCCACAAAATGGCCAGTAGGACACGAATTACTAAGTGTTTTAACTTTCAGCTGACGAGACACCGCTTTACCACATGCCAGGCAGAGGCTGACATCTTTTCTTTCCGATATGGGAAGCAAAATACATATACTCCAAATTGCACCAACTGCAAAAAGCCAAAAAACTTGCAAGGAAGTACTCACGATAGCCAGCAGCATTCGCGACAGACCCTGTAATGGAACGATACTCCAACCTGTCTACTGGTAGCTCCACTATGACAATTTTCTCCGATCTTAGCAGTTTAACTACTTGAATTTGGCAGTTTAACTACTCGAACTCGAAAAGTACGGTGTTGAGCACCAACTGACGCCAATAAACTCTCATCAATCGGATGCATCAGAACGTTTGAATCACACCCCGTTAGCCGCGATCCGCCCTTATGTCCACCCAACTCAGAAGAATTGGGACCGCAAATTGCCTGCCATCACTTGTGCTCTGCGGTCGTCTTATCATTCCAACACCAGTGTCTCGCCTTGCTTTGCCGCCTTCGGACAGCACATGATTTGCCTTTGTAAATCATACAGGCTACTGCGGCAGTTAAAATGTTTGAGAGATCTCGTCATTGCGCTGAAGTCCCATGAACGTTTAGGTGAAAGAAAAATAGCATCCAGAGTAGCAGTAAGAATTTTAATTGAAATCAGAACATTAAGAAGTAAACAAAAGCATTGTGGGACATAGGTATCATCTATCTACTTATTAAAAACTACGAGCATATGCATATTATTATCGTGAATTTGAACTTGATTGATGCATTGGAAATTAGCTCGCTAAAAAACGATTAATTGGATTCTATATGTGCATACCCAACTTTTTTTGCAAAACGTAAAGCAAATGGTAGTAATCGTCATCAATGAATGATAAAGAATTGAACAACAGTATGCAATTGATCTAATACGAATTATAATAATATCCAAACATCAGAAATATGCTAAAAAATTGAATGGGGCATGCCTCAAACAGATCCGCAGGGAAAACGAATCCTGGAAATGGTGGTCAGGATGGCACTTGTCGTACTAAACACCAGAAATACGCCGACTTTCCACCGTATTGACTGTGAAGGAACCATACCTGAAGTGACATTCGCCTCGGAGTCCTTAGTATGGAGGATACCCAACTGGGGAGTATTAGAGGACTACTCAGCCAGAGATCATCAATGCATTCTGTTTGAGATAAGCGATGTTTTCCTTCGACATCCGTGCTCTCGGCTCTCTACAATTGGATGGAACTCGAGAGGTTCTCACAGCAGGTGCACTGCTACAGAGAGATCCGGAGGGGATGGAAGAACTAGCAGCTTAAGACGTGGTGAACTCAACTGTGAGCATCATCACGACTGCTTGCAATTCTTCTATACCCCATCAAAAACCCTGGCACGGCAAGCCCTCAGTATACTGGTGGTCAACTGAAATCGCTGAGAAACTAAGGGAGTGTCACAAGCTTCAGCGTGAGGCCCAACGGGTGCGGAGCCGTGACGAGGCAAGCAACCGCGCAGCAGCATCTAAGTCGGCCAGGAAAAGCCATCGCAAATTGATCAACAACTGCAAGGCTCGCTGATCTAGTGGACAAAGTGAACAAGGATCTGTGGGGTCTTGGCCACAAACTAGTTATACGAAAGTTTGGTGCCCTACAGAAAACTTGCATACTTGATGCGGAAAAGATGGACGAGATAGTGCGGGCACTCTTTCCCGCCCATCCCGTCCGAGTTCACGCTGTCCATGGTGAAACAGCAGTCGAGTGTCCACTCTTCACATAGCCGGAACTGGAAAAGGCAGTCCATTCTGTGGAAGCGAGGAAGGCTCCAAGTCCAGATTGTGTTCCAGCTGAGGTGTTGCTGCTTGTCTATCACCATTATCCTGATTTGCTGCTCAGCAAGAAGAAGGAAAATCCCGAATCACCGTCTGCATACCGCCCGTTATGCATGCTAGACACGGCTCGGAAAGCGCTAGAGAAACTCATCGGGGGAAGACTCACTGACGCGATTCGTGCTGCTGGGGACCAATCTCTTTCGCAGTACGGCTTTAGAGCAAGACATTCCACCATTGATGCGATTGTAGAGGTGGTGAACGCGGTCCAAAAGGCAGAGGCATATAATCGCACCAAGCGACGGATCGTCCTGTTGGTGACACTCAACGTCAGGAACACCTTCAACTCCGCTAGATAGGTGGATATTCTGGATACGCTGGAAAACGCTTTTCAAGTTCCAGAATATCTAATGAGACTTTTGAGGAAGTATCTAAAGGACCGAAGCCTGCTCTACAATACGACACAGGGCCAACGAAGGATGTAAATTACATCGGGTGCTACCCAGGGATCTACCCTTGGTCCGAACCTGTGGAAGACGGGTGGTCATCTTGACAAAACAGAGAATCCCTAGAGTAAGAATAATCAGTATTGGAGATATGCGAATCGAATCGAAGCCATCGGTGAAGTACTTAGGGCTACTGATCGATTCGAAGATGAGTTTCTCTGAACAAATCAGGGCAACGGCTGAGAAGGTTGCTTCCGGAATATCGGCTCTGAGTCGACTAACGGCCAACGTAGGGGGACCCAGCCCATCAGGTAGACACCTCTTGATGAGTGCTGCAGGGCCAGTAGTACTGTATGGAGCAGAGGTATGGGGCGGTGCTCTCAGTAAGGAGGTGTTCGTATCCGACAGTCTCTGATTCTGTGGTGAGAATTATTGCAGGCGTGATACCTGTCGCCCTCCTTGCTAGAGAGCGCCACGCTATTTACCTGCGCCGAAAAAAGGATGCGAGGGAAATGGTTTTCTGCGAGGAGAGACAGCGCTCGCTCAACGATTGGCAGCAGTCTTGGGTGAATTGCATGAAGGGACGCTAGACTGCGCGCCTCATCCCGGACGTGAGACCGTGGCTAAATCGAAGGCATAGTGAGACTGACTGCTATCTGACCCAACTTTTGAGCGGGCATGGGTGTTTTCAGTCTTACCTGCACAAGATTGGTAAGCCACGGTCCTCCGATTGTCGGTTTTGCCCAGGAGAGGAGAACAATGCCTCCCACACATTTTTTGCGTGCATTAAATGGGTCAGCCTGCGAAGAAACCTCTACAGGGAGACGGAAAAGCCTGGATAATAAAGTCACAGTGATGCTCGAATCAGTTGACAGATGAAACCAGGTGGCACATTATGCTCGGGCAGTCCTGAAATATAAAAGGGACTCGCTTTTCTGGCACCTCTTCTTCTCCTCTCCACTCCTGCTAGGAAAGGGATCTGTTACGCACATACAAGATCCACGTGTGCTCTAATTTACTCGCGAATTGATGCAACGTGACTGCTTAGTCAGCTTCTGCACGAATTCGGATGAATGTGGGAAAATTTCCGTGAGAATGGAAATTTTCTCACACATTCTTTATGACTGCATCGTCAGCAGTCATAATTATTAAATACTTGTGTCATGCTAGAAGAAGTGCTCATCATCTTGTCTCATTCAAACTGTCCGTTCGGTTCGCGTGCGCGTTGTATTTAAATTATCCAAGTTTACATGTAATACTAAGGAATATTCAATAATAAATGTTACGTGTTACAAGATTGGGTTTTTTTTGTTTTTATTACTGACACGTGCGCTTAGTAAAAATTGGTGGCAGCGGTGGGATAGCTAAACATAAAATAGCTATCCAGTAAAACGGAACGAAATCAATAAAACAGTAAAGAAAAACACACGAGAACGTTTTTTTCGGCGAATTTAACTTAAAATGAACAGTTAGTGAAATTAAAAAATTTATTTGTTTAAACTAAAACTGTGTGTGTAATTCAAAAACACAAATTGTTCCAAAGGACGTTTTACACTGGACTTTTTTAAGAAGATATCTAACTCTTAACTGAATAAAAGTAGCTTCTCTTTTTACGAGAGCTACCAATGGTGGCCAAGGATCCAAATCCTGCATAAAGCAGGTGAGCCCAACGTGGGAAACAAAAAAAGGATCAAGGACGAAGTAGTTTCTTTCTTAACGAGAACTACCAACGGAGGCCAGATCAACTATAGCTTACGTGAAGTAAGTTGGTCCATCGTGGGAAAAACCAGTGTGCAACAAGGAGATATAAAACCAGTGTGCAACAAGTGTGAAGGAAAAATCAAGGCAGAACAACTGTGAAAAATACAACAAGCAGCAACAGCTTTGGAAAAGGCGGAAGGATTACAATGAAAATTTAAAATTTGTTAGTGAAGTTCGCGAAAAGAAAAAGATTGTGTGTTCGAATCGCTTTAGCTAGTTTTAAGACAAGGCCCTTGGTGAAAATCAAAATTACCTACACTAAGTATAGAGGTAAAAGTGTATGTTAAAGACATACTATATTTGTAATATGGGTAACCAATTAACCAATTACTTCGCGTTAATGCACTTTTATCGCATTAAGCAAGGATTAATCAAATATATATATATTCTAACGCTTCTTAATCGCAAAAGTGCCGAAATAAAACTTGGTGGCGACTAAGTTGATTTTGCCACATTCCGCGACTATTTAGCTATGTACCGGGTAGGTAAAAGAGATCCTTTTAACTGGTGAGTCGTCTTCAGAAGACGAACGTTACTTCAAAGGTCTAGATAGTACCTTAGAAGGATCTATTATTCAGGAGGAATTTCTCACTTAAATAATGGCAACGAATAATGACCTCGGTTCAACTGGTTCGGTAGGAGATGTGAAAATACGGGAAAGTTCAAGTAGTGGAAGTGTAAATTGTGAAATTAATGTGAGTGTTAGTAATCTTAAAAGTTTTATCCCAGTTTTTGAGGCAAAAGCGGAAGGTGCTTTCAATTTCATGTATGCATGTAAAGAAGCGGTGAGACTGGCAAAAGGTCCCGTCAAAATCATCTTTTTTAAATACATATGCATGCAATTGAAAGCAAATGCTCAGACAATCATTCTAAATGAAGAATTTGATGATTGGAGTGCATTGATAGCTAAACTTAAGCAGGTTTATGCAGAGCCTCATTCAATGTTACAACTACAAAAAGAATTGTTTTCTTTTAAGCAAAATAACAGTGGAACAATGGTAGAATACCATCAAAGGCAATTGGGTCTTCACAGAAAGATACTGACGGCCCGATCAGATCAATCTACAAAAAAAAATTGTTTATAGAGGAACAAGTGCGAACAGTGTTTATAACGGATCAAATGATGCAATGTATGTACGTGATAACGCAGAAACCGAGAACTCTGGAGGAAGCTAGTTAGTTAGTACAGGAAGAAGAGCAATGGCTTGGACTCGTCAAAGTTTCTAGCAAAAAGGATTTCACAGATTGCAACACCTTGCCAAGAGTACACAAGGTGCACGCTGATAAAAAATGCTTTAATTATGGTAAAATTAGGCATATCAGACGGGATTACATGAGCAAAGCAAAAACCAGACCAGATGATGTCGGAAATAACAACTTCAAAAAGAAATAAAACAAACCATGGAGCAGTGAAAATACAGTAAATAGTTATAATAAACAAAATGCTAACTATGAAAATAAAAATGTCAGCAATGAATTTCGAATAAATTCTCGACATAGAAGAAAGTTCTTTTATTTATCTCATGTTAGAAAAAAAATACTTGAAATTCTTGATGGATACCGGTAGTTCATTAAATTTAATAGCGGCAAAAGATGTGGATAAAACCAAAATCATGAAGTACCGTTGCATAAATGCAGTAGATGGTAGTACTTTTGGGCTAACGCAACTTTCGCTATTTTACGGTAGCGAAACATACGAAATCCCTTTTCAGGTAACAACAAACCGGCTCTTTGATAAATTCGACGGAATATTAGGCTCTCCATTCTTAGTAGAGCGAAGAGCTCTACTCAACTTGAGTGACCAAACATTGGTGTTTGGTCATAACAAATTACGTTTATCAAAAAAAACCTTTGTTGCTAGACCTCGTACCAAAACATTGTTTTATTTACATGTAGATGAATAACCAGGTGAAAATCTTTTATTAATGGGAATTCAAAAGGGTCAATCGAAAATTCCGGACTCATTAGTTGAAGGGAACGGTAATAAAGAAGTTCCCGTATTCATACTAAACGAAGGGGAGCAGGAATTGAAAATGAATTCTCAGGAAATAAGCGTTTGTAAAATTTCCACGGAAGAATTCAAGGAAAAATCTGCTGACATATGTATGTATCAGAGATGATCATATGAATCAGGAAGAAAAGGATAGTATTTGCGAAATTATTAATAATTATCGATGTTTATTTAAGGATATCGATGGAAACAATCTAACGGATGCAGCCGAGCATTCAATAGATACTATCTCGAGCACCAAACCAATATATACCAAAATATATAGGTTTCCTAAGATTCATGAAGATGAAGTAAAAATCCAGGTAGATAAACTTTCAGAAAATGGAACTATAAAGGAAAGTAATAGTCCATGGAATTCTCCTCTTTGGGTGGTTCCAAAGAAAATGGACGCAAGCGGTAAAATGAAGTGGCGTATAGTCATAGACTATCGTAGACTTAATAAAGTGACGATAACAGATAATTATCCGTTACCCAACATATCGGAGATATTAGATCGATTGCGAAAAACGAAATATTTCTCAACTATTGATTTAACTCGTGGATTTCATCAGATACCTGTAAAACGTGAGGATCAATGTAAAACAGTATTTAGCACTCCTTACGGGCACTACCAGTATAAACGTATGCCATTCAGATTGAAAAATGCGCTAGCATGTTTTCAACGGATGATGAATACGTGGGTCATTCAACAAGTACTTAGCCACAGCGCCCAATGATGCTGCTATTACAAAAGAGTTTTACGATCGTGCAGTACATTCAACAAAACTTATGAAGGGAATTGACTGAAACTTTGACAGTAGGCTACTTAAAGAATGTACTGCACGATGGTAAAACTCTTTTGCAAAAGCAGTGTCATTGGGCGGTGAGGCTAAGTACTTGTTGCATGACCCACATACTGTAGGGGAGACCGGGGACGGTTGTAACAATTTTCATATTATTCGTTTTTAATTCCAAACGTAAGCCATATTCGTATCAATAATTAGCCTTTCCAATGTTTTGGTATGTTTGCTCGAAGGATATACTGATAATAAATAGTTCTTTGGACGAGAACGTTTGTTTTAATCAAATTGTAAAAAAAAAATCGTTACTACTGACCCCATACCCGGGGCAGTTGAAACAATCGGAGGGGTAGGTTCTAATACACCAAAAAAATATAAATATATCGAGTGAACTAAATTTAAATTATTATTATTTTGGTCAATAAATCAAATATATTGTTAACAAACCTAAAAAAAGAGCTTCATTGCCACAGTATTAAATAAATCATAACAAAAAATTCTAGTATTAAATAAAAGGATGGCACCAATCAATCTGATTCACAATGGTGGCACAAATAATATGGACCACCTGCTGTACACGCTTCATGGGCCCAGTGTCTGCAGCCTACACATTGAATCCAGTCGTCTCCTGGCTTACTCCCTGCATAGCTTTCCACACAAATCAGACGAAAATAATCATCTTCATCACTCGAAAGCACTGCTTCTTTTTTAGATTTTTTAATTTTATTTTCTTGTTTTTTATCAAAGTTAAATTTAATTTTTTTTGTCTTCTCGTTTCCTTTCCTTTCCTCTGCTTCTTTTTGAATATTCTGCTTTTCTGGTGCATCAGTGTTGATTTGCGTTTTTTCTTACCTTTGTTCATTTTTTTTCGCGGTGGTGTTTCTGGGTAAGGTTTTACCAACTCAGGAGCAAAAATGCCGGTACTAGTAGATGTTAGGGCGGTATTTGCTTTATTTTTTTCCATACTTTCATGCTCTTCATTAATTGTGATTGATGAAATCATGACTTCTCCTTCATGTACAGAACTCAATTCAACATCATGCTCGCAGGACAAATTGTTCAGGCATTTTGATATCCCAATATTGACTCTTATTTCATTTAAAGCAGGAATTGATGAAGCCATTTCTTCTCTCGGACTTGAAACTGACCGATCAGTGACATATCTGATGAAAAATCAAGATCCGTGAACACGTTGCGGTTAATTGGGTAAATTCCGGTTTTTTTTTAATCCAGCCTGAATATTTCTGGGAGTAAGAGCTAATGGCATCGCTGCAGCGACAATGTTGGGTATATCATAGATGCTCATAGTTTTTCCGGGGTAATTTCTCATCCAAGCGTCACAGGTTGAGTTGACGGCTTTTTTAAAGGGACCATACACTGATCTATCAAGAGGTTGTAGCTTATGCGAACAATGCGGAGGAAAAGATAACAATATTATCCCATTTGATTTGCAAAAATCTACCACATTAATATTTACGTGTGATGAATGGTTATCTAAAATGAGCAAAATTTTATGGGACACTGAACAATTTGTGTGCTTATGAAAGTGATGCAGAAACATTAAAAATATTTCATCCTGCATCCAACCAGATGGGGTAGCTGCTCCTACTGCACCTAAGGGGCCATCTCTAATAAAGTGGTCCTGGTATCGAACCCGTGGAAAAACGAAAAGAAGAGGAATAACATTCCCTACGGCATTTGCTGCAAAAGCAATTGTTACGAGTGTTCCTCGCTCTTCCGATGTTACCGACTCAACCTGTCGAGCACCACGCTGGGCAACAACTTTTCCTGGATGTTGAACAGTAGTTACACCCGTTTCATCAACATTGTATATGTTTTGTGGCTCGAAACTATCCCGATCCATAACCTTCTCCAGATTGTCAAAGAACAAACCAACATTTGCTCGGTTGAAAATGGTCGCTCTCGATAAATTTGTGGCTTGGGCAGCTCTTATTGATAGTTCTGGGTTTTTATGCATGAATGCACTGAACCAATCCTCACCGGCCATTTTATTTTCATCCCAAGACTTTGTACGCTTTAAATTATATTTTACCGAGAGTTCGTACGCTAACTTTATTACTTCTCTTGGAGAAAGCCCAAAATATATATTTGGACAGTATTTTTTCTTGTTCGTGTGAAAATACTTTGTCGTGCGCATTATAACCCATTGATGGCTCAACTGCTCCTACATCTAGTTTACTCGCTTCACGTTTCCTTTTGTACCTCATCAATGATACGTAATTAATATTGTGCTTGGCAGCCGCAACGCGCAAAGATAGACCGTTCATCACGTCATCATAGGCATTAGAATACTGCGATATATCGATTTGACCCCTGGTTGTTTTTCTTTCACGCTTTCTCGGCATCTGAAGACAGAAAATGCACCTTTATTTGCTGAAAATAAATAGTTTGGGGTCGGTTGTAACGCTTCATCTGACCTCAAATAAATTGTTACTATTGACCCCGAAGTTCTATTTCGGAAATATTTTCCCATAACTTTTACAAAAAAAAGCATAATGTAGAAAAAATACTCACATTCTATATTCAACACTTATATCTCTTTGGCTTGATATTCTCAATTTCGCAGTAAAATCGGTCTTGGCAAAATTCACTATTGAATGAAATTTCAAAACGTTATTTTTTCACACAAAAATCTATTGACCACTCTCACGCACGTGTGTTCTGTTTCAAGTCACTAGAAACACTGCAGACGGATTTAATAGAAGATGATACATATTTCTCTATCATTTTCCAGACGTTGGCGGTTGTGGTTTTCGAATGATGGGCGTTGTTACAACCGTACCCCGTTACAACCGTCTCCGGTCTCCCCTACTCTCGGGTCTTCAAGGCTCAAAATGCTTTGTTTATCTTGACGATATTGTTGTGTATGGTGAATCACAGGGGGATCACAATGAGAAATTAAAATTGGTATTTGAGCGTCTTAAACTAAATAATCTGAGAATACAGCCTGATAAATGTGAGTCACATACCTAGGACACATAATATCAGACAATCGTGTCAGTATGGATCGTAAAAAGTTAGAGATAATAGATTAGTTAAAACCTCCACAAAATCAGAAGGAAATAAAGTCATTTTTAGGGTTAATAGGATATCATCGCCGGTTCGTGCGTAATTATTCCAAAATTGTTGATCCTTTAAATAAATTGCTTCGAAAGGACACCCAATTTATTTGGTCGAAAGAATGTCAGGTTGCCTTCGACGAAATCAAAGGATTCTTGAAAGAAAACATTACTCGCATGTTTCCTGACTTCAGTAAAAGTTTTATCCTTACCACTGATGCAAGCAACACTGGAATAAGAGGGGTTCTATCGCAAGAAAATGAATCATGTCACGAAAGACCAATAACGTTCCTTAGTAGGACACTAAATAAAACCGGACGGAACTATTCAACTACAGAGAAGGAATGTCTCGCCATTGTATGGTCTATAAAGCAATGCAGATCATATCTTTATGGAAACGAGTTTATCATGCGTACAGATCACCGGCCTCTGATATGGCGTTGGCGCCTAAAATTGGAAGAATATCAATACAAAATAGAATACAAAGCTGGAAAAGATAACAAAATTGCCGATGAGCTTAGCAGAGATCTTCCAGTTAATGCAATAATTCCATGTGGAAACGGCAATTACCATGAAATAGCTGGAGACCACGAAAATGACGTATCTGAAGAAATTTTAGGATACAAGCATTCAGAAATAATAAATGACTATACTATTAACAAATACGGGGATTTGATATATAAAAATGGTAATAAAATAATACGACACTTTAGCAGTGGCAGGGTTGAAGAGATAAGTCTGGATGAAATAGATACGCCTGACGATAGCGAAATTATCTAGGACGATATTCAGGATATGGAGGGGGAGGATATTAATGCTGGAAATATCGTACAAAATGATAAAATTATTGAAATAACGGACTCGGAGGAAAAACTTAAACTTTTAGAAAAATGGCACAAAGGTGTAGTAGGTGGCCACAGAGGAATCAACAACCTTGGAGAATTTCTATGACGAAGTTATCATTGGAAAGGTATGCAAAAGGATATCCGAAATTATGTTAAAAGCTGTGATCAATGCCAAAGACAGAAAATTATCTGAAGAAACCTTAAAACACCAATGACTATAGAAAAATTGAAAAAACAGCCTTTCGATCAAATCTTTATGGATGTCGTTTCATTTAAATGGAAGGACAATAATGATTTTAAAGCTCTAACGATACAAGATAATTTATCAAAATGATGAATGAAGTTCATTCACATAAAAAGTGAAGAAAGTAAGCATATTGCAAATTATTACTGAATGGATATCATATTTTGGTATTCCAAAACAAATCCTATCGGACAATAGCAACGTACTTACTGGTAAAATTGTTACCAACCTATGCAAAAGGCTTGGCATAGAAATAATTCCGATCAGATCAAGACATCCACAATCATATGGTTCTGTAGAAAGGTCACATGCAAGACTTAAGGAGTTTTTTTGTAGTACTATTCATGAAACAGACTTAGGACCACAGGAAGCATTAGGGATGGCTAGCTTATGCTTCATCCAATGCATCAGTCAAGGAACTGGTATATCTGCTGGGGAGCTACTATTTGGAAGGAAAACCTTGCCAATAGAGCAAATTAGTATAGATGATAATGAATCACCTGAAACAGCACTGGATAAACGTATAGATGCACTCAAAAAGATACGTCAACAAGCCGTTGAATTCAATTGGAATATTAAAACGAAAACTAAAGAAAGATATGAAGCACATTAGACAAAAGAGGAAACGTTTATAACTACAATATAGATGACAAAGTTTTAATATGTCGAAAGAAATCTAAAGATATTATGAATGGGTAGGTCCTTTCAAAATTTTACAAGTTGCTAAGAAATCCGTACAAGTAAATAATAGATTAAAAAGTTGGGTTAACGTTTGTGACGTAAAACTGTTTATTCCAGGAACAATTGGGCAATCATCCTCATCGCAGGGCTTGGAGCAATTGCCTCAGGAAATGTAACTGTAAAGGAAGTACGTTATCCAGGCGTATATTTCAACTACATTTCCGATGTCAAATTCATAAACGAACAAATCATTTAATAAAGATTATAGATTTAACTGAATTAGAATTTAAAATAGAAAATATAACTATTAACGACATATGCGTAAACGAAATAGTCGCATGTAAAAATTTGAAATTGAATGGTGAGCTACAAGCCAAACGCTTGAGTCACAATTTAAATACTGTATATGGTTTATTGGGATATACACCTAACATCCGGCTACGTCGCGGCCTAGCTAATTGGATGGGAAGTTCTTTTAAAGTACTCTTTGGTACGATGGATTCTAACGACTTTGATCAAATCAAGGACGCAGTTGATCCCATCGAAAGGAATGAGTTTAATATACTCAAAGGTATAATCAAGAATACGTATCTCATGAATGATATGAATAAGCAAGCGAAAATTATCTCAGCTGAGCAAGGCTCAATCTGATTGAAGATAGATGAAATTGTCGAAGAACTTAAAAGACTCAATAGCGTAACATACCAGGATGAAAATAAGTTAACCTTACAACTTTATTTTGAAGAACTTTATTCAAAAATTTATCATAAAATAGAAGTAATTGATTTAGAAATTGAGATTCTTCGCGACAGTTTGCTCTTCATTCAATCAGGAATCTTGCATCTTTATATACTTGAACCAGGTCAGCTTGTTACAGAACTTAGTAAAATTAAACAAGTTGAAATGTTGGCTATAACACCGGCTATATCGAACTATCGGGACTTAGCTAAAGATTTACAATTAAATGCATTTGTAAGAGGCAAAAGTATATACGTTAGAATTTCACTCGATAAAGTAACAAACGATGATTTCGAACGATACGAAGTAATTGGGTTTCTATACATAAACAAACACTCTGTAATTCTAATAAATAGATTGAAAAGATATTTTATTATAAGCAAAAATAATGAATTCGATGTATCTGTTGATGATTTGAATTGTAAAATTGTGAATAACTTACAGATTTGTAAGCCATTATCACTCAAAAGTGTATATACCAGTGACTATATAATAAACCTATTTTTTAAACAAATAGATAAGGAATGTGAATTTAAAAGTATAAATTCAGAAATAGACATTTTGCATCGATTTAGTAATTTGCAACTTTTAGCTGTGAATTCTGTTCAAACTAATTTCGAATGTCATTGTAATCAAACAAAAACTTTGAAAATATCTGGAATCAATATATTATCAATAACTGATGATTGTACTTTACATAGTGTAGCACATGACTACTTTCCCATAAAAGCAGCTAAAGAAATAATTGTCAAAAGGAACAAATCAATTAAAATTGAAGATTGTTGCCTTAATTTTAATATTACCGAAATAAAAGAGAATGAAATAAGATTAACGAAATTTATCAGCAACAACATTCACGAATTAAAAGATCTTGCATCAGAAATTGTAAAACAAGCCACTTTCTGGGATAAGGCTATTAAACCCATTCCAAAGATTGTAAGACAAAATTCATTTATGTCGACTATTATTATGATATTGATTATTCTGGTCATAGGATTTACGATCTATAAATGTGCTAACGGTAATCTTTGCATTATATTTTTCAAACATTGTTTTAATCGTAAAAACCAAGTCAACGTAGCTGAAAAATAGTATAACTTTTAAAAATAAAAAAGATGATGGAAAAGTTACTATTTTCGAAGATGTAAAACCAGAAAGTGAAAGTAAAAGGTCCAGAATACGATATTTCTAAAAGGTTGAGGACAGCATTAAGCTTAGGGGGAAGGTGTTACGTGCGTGCAAGATCCACGTGTGCCCTAATTTACTCGCGAATTGATGCAACATGACTGCTTAGTCAGCGTCTGCATGAATTCGCGAATTCGGATGAATGTGGGAAAATTTCCGTGAGAATGGAAATTTTCTCACACATAAAGTGACTTCTTTATGACTGCATCGTCAGCAGTCATAATTATTAAATACTTATGTCGCGCCAGAAGAAGTGCTCATTACCTTGTCTCATTCAAACTGTGTGTTCAGTTCGCGTGCGCCTTGTAATTAAAATTACAAGGTTACATCTAATATTAAGGAATATTCAATAATAAATGTTAAGTGTTACAAGATTGGTTTTTTTTTGTTTTTATTACAGACGTGTGCGCTTAATAGATCCCCCAGCTTGAAGGCGCCTCACAGCGTAGCAAAACGAGATCTGGCACGAAGTAATGTGTCAAATGGTTCCAGGCTAGGTTCTCAGGTTGACAGGGGAGGTGGTTAGTGGGTTGTCCAGTCGCCTTCTTTCGAGTATGGGAGTCCCACACTCTGTGCGTAAATGGCATTCAACTCCTAAACACCAAGAAAAAAATAACAGAAAAATGATGAAATCATATATTTTTTGTGTAATTATAAAAGTCCCAAGGATATTTTTCTAGCTCCGCGCAAACGTTGATTTGAATTCTTAAACCAAAATTTCCGTTCCGACATTTCGCTGAAATATTTACCTGTCTTAGACTGAAAAATTTTGTTTTGTTTTAAGGCAAAATTGAAAAGCAAAGAACTTAAAATCAAATTATTAATTATTAAATAATAAACTCGGTCTTTCCGTTTGGTGTTTTTGAACCTGACCAGATATGGGACCCGCAACTTTGGCTGGCCCCTCCACTATAATAAGCTTGTCACTGGGTGAGCTCACGCCTTTTTAATTCGTTTACAGGTGCTCTCGCAGTGTAGAATGGTCTTCCGCTTGCATGCCTATTTATGGTATAGTGTTATGTGATTCCATTTCATAAGACTATAACACAAATTTGCCATGCTCATAATTTTCATTTAAGGGAAAAATTTATGCAAATTATGTTTGTATGAGATTTTCACTTAAATGGAAAATATATGGCCATGTCTACATTGGATCTGGATCCGGTTGGAGGAGTGTGAGGAGACACCACTTCCACTTGGTTGCCCCACCCTTATTTGTGGGCCATAAGTATTGATGGTAAAGAAGAAGTCCTTCCAGCTCCTGTCTATTTTTGCAAGGTCCAGTTTGCTATTTCCTATAGCAAATTCAACTCTTAGTAGGTTACCTTGGCCTCAACTCCGGTCGATACGTAGTTATATCTCTTAATTCGTGAATGTGAAATTCTTTTGTAGTGGGGCCTTGTGCTCGGGAAAAGAACCCACCCCACGATACTGCAATGCTAGCCTGCCTGGGTATTCACACGTCCTCAGACAAGGCCAGTCTCGGCGAATACCACCATCTTCTCTCGCCGAGGCAGTAGACCATCGCTGCAGTTCTTTACGGACATATATCTACCCACCTTTATCTATCATGATCACTACGAAATTGCGCCCATCGTGGGCCCAAAAAGCTCGGCTGTATCAATAGTTGTGAGCATGACACAGCCCATTGTCTCTATGTTACTCTACTAGGTGTCCAGATTTTTGGCGAATAGGTAGCTACTAAGAGATATTGCACTAATCATGCCCCAGAAATCTTACAAACTTCCGGACGTGTGTTGTCCTCGGACATCAATATCGTTTGGACCTGCTTTTGACTTATACACTGGTGATCTTTATATATCATTTGGCCCTGCTAGTCATACGATGGTATGACTAGTGATGCCAAATGATATTAGAGTCCTTATGTGTATTCGTAAGTTGTTACTTAAAATAATTTTTAGGGTGGATTCTGATCTGCACCCCAAACCAAGCGGTGCCTTAGTATCTTCCAGTACATGGATTTTGATTTCACGTGATTAGCTGTTTAGCTCGTCCGTGAATATCCATGATAAGACACGCGCTGCTTGTGGCTCAGAATCAACCCTAGGATAACAAACCGTACCTGGTTAAAACTAGGGAACGAGAAAGCACTCCCGAACTCTAATATTTACAGTGCCTCAAGAGGGTAGAGCCTGTAACGTGAAGAGAGAGCTAACCATTGATGTCCTTGCCTACGAAGTGAAAAAAGGTGAATGGAAAGACCGAGTTTGGTCTTGCTAGTTCTTTTTTGAACCTACAATATTTAGTGATCTTATTATTTTTTTTTTTTTTGAGACTTGTTAGAGTTCGCCACTTTAAGTTTTGTTTGTAGCGTTATTTTTCGTGTTTAGTCTACACGCTTCTATCAAATTAGATCCAATTTTTAGAATAACGCAAAGAAGATT
The DNA here is from genome assembly GCA_963969285.1 of Odontomyia ornata. NCBI lineage: Eukaryota > Metazoa > Arthropoda > Insecta > Diptera > Stratiomyidae > Odontomyia > Odontomyia ornata. The sequence goes on from OZ017738.1 coordinate 283,472,971, forward strand.
CAAAATGGGAGAGATCTCGCTGTATGACACTTACCTGCAACTCTGTCTATCTAAACAAGAACAACAAAGACAAGAGTTAACTTTATTCTTTATTTTATTTTACAATTCACTATTCTTAAAGCATTTTTATGTTACATTTTCACGTATTATACCTCGAAATATCAGTGTTGGGTGAAGTGGTTTTCACTTCCATCTTGACTTGTCACAGGTGAGTGTCTGCCTGAAGAGGCAAACAACTGGACGAGGTTATGGATTGGGGTGGCCACACGGCGTGAAACACCAAAAGGCCAATTGAGGATCGCGGCTCAAGCCAACAGCTCACCCCTCACCATTTCGTAGAACACTTCCGTCTCAAACTTCAGTCGCGTAATTACACGTACGTTGAAACTAATGGAAAGCAGCACTGCTGGCCATAGCTTGCCCAAGAACTTTAAATATGGTTCTTTCGTGAGCTTTCAACCTCAATTCTCTTCAAAAGTGCCGAGGAGCCGAAAACGTGCGCTCTCGTTTACCTCCCCGCTCCGTCTCACATGCTCGGATGGTGAATATGCGAAACTGGGGAAATTGAGTGGAGGAGTGCTTTTCGCTTAAGCTTTCGCCTTTCTCACGATCTTTTAGGGTGAATTAGCGAAACAATAGAGCGCTTTTGCCTGAATTTTCAGCTTTGCTTTCGGTGTAACTCTCTTTGAAGCACACCCAAAGCTTGTCGGTCACGATGTGATAATCATGTGAAGCGAACCGTGGGTGAATCTTTTTTATTTACTTTTCTGCTCGCTTATTTACTTTTACGCTTGATAATTGAACGATATGCTTCGATAACAATGGGCGTATGTGCTTGCTCGCCTAGTTTTGTTGGCGAAGCGCGCGTACATAGGCAGTGCTTACCCACTCGCAACTACTTCAGTGATGAAGCGTAAGTATATACGAGTATGTTGCATATGTTCGCTCGCAACATTTCTTCCAGCTGTTGAAAATAGGATCTAGTGTACTTGGAGAGTACAATAAATCGTTGCGCTACGGATTACTTAATGTATCTCCAATGGATTAGGTTCGCTTTTGATTGTTCACAAATTTGGTTATTAGTTGATTTTCGCTACATTTCCTTTTGTACAAATCATTTGCACTTATTTTTCGCGCTGTTGCGGCCCTTGCTGTTGTCCACTATACTTCTCGCTACTTATTGTTGACCGTTGTTCTGCTGCTGGTTTGCGCCCAATTTACTAGATTCTAACGTAATTCTATCGCTTAATTTCGTGTATTTATATCTTCCAATTGAAGTTACTTAATATGTTGTTACAAATCAACGTTATAATTGTAAGTTTCTTCATTTATAAATTAATAAGTTAATGTTTGGTTTAATTCTATACAATTCTGAATTCATGATTTGTTTGCCTCAATCATTAATCAGCCTAATTACCCATTAATGTTTTTCGCTTGATATTATCTTAATAAGTTAATGTCTGGTTTGATTCGATGCAATGTTTTGTTTGATTCAATCATAAACTAATATAATAATATTTCGTTTGGTACCATAAGTTAATGCTAATTAATATGTATTGCATGTCAATGTTGCATTTGTAATTAAAATTGCTAAGTTAAGGTTTGATTTTATACAATGTTGTATCATATTTTAATATTTTGTTTCGTACCATGAGTTAATGTTAATTAATATCTATTACAATTACATATTAAAAAGTTAAAGATTGATTTTTTACAATTATGTATTAATGTTTTGTTTGATTCAATCGTGAATTGATAAAATCATATTTTAATGCCTCGTTTGGTACCATAAGTTAATGTTTCGTTTGATACAGATGTTGAACTATAGGCTGAATACAATTTTCCGGTCTCAAAACATTTCCTCTTGAGAATGAACCTATTATTTTTAAATTTGAAGAATACCGGAATTCGATTTCTTCTTTGCAATAGGTGTATAATCGGCTTTACTTGGTAATACAATACTTGGTAATACAATACACTGCCGATTTTTCTGTTAATCAAAGGTATACATTAATGATTTGTTTATTGTTGTTAACATTACTTATCTCAATATTATTTTTGATAGATATTGTTACATATTTTGAATTTTCTATTCTGTGACTTTCATTCCATGTTTTGGATATTCTGAATCTTTTGGAATTTTAACATTATTTAACTCAAAATTACTTTTGATATTTTTATTCTACTCGTATATGTTTTGACTTTTCATTTACGATTCTCTTTAATTATTGTGCGAATTGCTTAGTAGGGAAGTTTCATTGGTAAATACTGTTAAAGCTTTAGCGGTTACTTATTGGGAACGACTTAATATCTAAATGGGGAATGAATATTTGACACGATCGTTACGTTTGGGAACTGATTCACTTCGGAAGAAGTTTTGCCGAGAGAATAGCTTTCCATTGATGAAGCTTGGGAGTCGTTGTTGTTGTATTCCCAAAACTTTAGTATAAGCTATCTCGGCTTTATAGTGTGTGAGATAATGAGTGTGATAAATTAACTTTTCCCTTAATATGTATGGTTAATATTTTTAATGAGAGTGGAAGTCATAGATTGAATGTTTACGTGATTGTTTTTGCCCGCTGCTCATGAGCTTTGAAGATATGATTAGCATGAGCAAATTGAATGAAGCGATATATTGTAGCTTTCACTTGCGCTAATTAGGAGGTTTATGAAGTTTGTGAGATGAATGTACTAATTCGTGGCGGGCTGGTAATCGCATTGAAGAGCATTTCTTTCTAATTAAGTCGGTTTAATATATTTCGTAGTGGGCATAGCTTTTAATCCATCTATGCTGTGGGATTGTGCAGGAGGAAAAGCTTTTAAGGTATATGCATTTAATTGTCGTTTAATTGGCATAACTTGTCTATTACATACTTGTTTATTCATATGAGGTGGTAAAAAGAGAGGGTTATTAGAAATGTCATCTGAAGTATGTTTAAATAGTTGTGGATTATTGATAAATCGAACTCTGCTATATTACGTTTTTTTTTTGTATTAAAAGTAGATGATAATCTGTTTTATTAAATTGAAATTAAAAGGCGTGACCTTAAGCTTGAAAGTTTTGCTATATTCTTTAATTGATTTCAGTGAACTGTTGAGCAGAAATTGTGCGTTAAAAATTGCTTACGAGAAAGACTATTGCAAAAGATGATCGAAGCGACACTGTCACTATATGTTTGGTTTTGGAACATATAGTTTCGGCCTTCATTCAAGGCCCTATATGTGTTCCGTCTAATTTTTCCCTGATGCGTGTCTGATTAGTTTGGCATAATGCTGTTCTAGACCTTGCTGGAAAACAGTACAGTGCCGTGTGAGTAGTAAGAAGCCCACTTTCATACAAAAATGCACTACGTACGATAGGGACAGCCTATACGAATACATGTAAAAAGTGGGCTACTTTTTGGGTCAGAAAATGTTCAAAAGTGGGATACTAAATTGTATGAAGATCAAGTTTTTGTTGATTCCGGCCGGCTTGAACGGATGGTGTGTGTGCGAATGCATGTAGGGAAGAAGTTGAGAACTTGTTTTTGGTACGGTAGAAAGCTGATTTTGGAAAGAGAGGTTGGTATATGTTTAGTTGCCGGGAGGTTGTTTGGATAGAGAGGAGTGTATGTGTTTTTACTACGGAGGTTGCTTTTGTTTACGTTAGAGTAAGCCGGTCTGGAAGTGGATCAAAGCGATCGATGAATGGGATTTTTACGATGAATATTTTTTGATATTGTTTTGCTTTAGCGTAAAACATGTATTTTGCATATCGAATTTACGATGAATATATTATTGTTTTGCATCACGGCGAAACATGTTTTTTGCATATCATTAGCATCTGGTAAATCATCAGATAGAAGAATGAGATTTGTGAAAGGCGAGATCAGGATTTTTTGTTTATTTTATTTTGGATGACATCTCGCTATCAGACCACTTTTTATCAAATGTTGGACTTTTAGCTTGAAAGGCTTTGGATTTGATGATTAATGATTGTTTGTGTGAATTGATTAGCTGGAAATGAATGAATAAATGTTGATTAAAGTTGCTAATGGACTTTGAAGAAATGTATCGGATTTAATTGAATGAAATGGAATGTCAATTAAGTGATGATGGTAGAGGATGGAATAAGAGATTCGGGGGTGAATGAAAAATGGGGAGTAGGGAAGTGGCGAGTGAGGACGGGTGTCAGGTGTCGGTGCGGGGGGCGGGGGTCAGGTTCTCTATTCTGTCTGTGCAAAATGGGAAAAAGTCAACCTGAAAAAAAGTGTTTTTTCCTAATAAAACAAATATATACAAATGGTTTAATTTTTATAAAACTTTATTTTTAAGAAGCCGCCTTGCGACTCGTTGATTCCCTCAAACATTAAATATTGGTCGGTCGCCTGATTCAGCTCGTCTACCTGACGCTGGTTTTTTATTTTTTCAGAAAAACGGGGAGGAAGGAAGCAAAAAATCCCCTCATCAAGGTGCACTGCCAATCTAAGACCAAATTTTGTTTTTAGCAGCCGGAAAAATTTAACGTGGTGCTCCTTTCCAATTTCCAGCTTAGCAACAGGGGTCATTGTGTCCCCATCACCTCCGACAGCCGAAGTAAGTTGTTCAAATGCACTGCTCTGGAAAAATAAATGAATTAGTTACAAAGAGTTTATTACCTGATCGCAATCATAATCAGTACCCAACGGAGCTGGGTAAGCTCAAAGGCTGACAGAAGAGCCACAAGAACAAATTCATTGTTACAAATAAGCTTTGAACTTGGCACCCGCTGCACAAGAAGTGAGTGCTCTACGATAAAATATCAAATACTTACCATTTTGTTTCGATGGTATTCAAATTGGACTCTCAAACAAGACTCTGTTGTTCCTAAAGAATATCGTGATCTTATATACTACTCGACCCGGGATAATTTTTCAGAAAGGACTTTGAAAAATACAGTGGTAAAGTTAATCATCAGAAAAATACCTAGTGGGTAGATACTGAGCTGTAGAAAAAATGCAAAATATTGAAAAGTTGTCTGGTAAAGCAGAAAAGTCATATTTCATTTATCGTTACTCATTTAAATTCTTACCGATTAATAAAAAAGTAGTAAAAGTAAGGGACAGTTATCTTTATTTCCGTAGCAGTTGATAAAGGTGAGCAGATAATACGATGTCTAATACATTGTATCATATCATTTATCCTGTATAACAGGAATATGCATTTTGTATGTATATATGTGATTTGCATAAAATGTGATTTCTTATTTTATGGCTTTGTTAAGAAAGTATGCATTTTTTGTATGCAAAAAATGTCAATTACATAAAATGTGATTTCTTAATTTATGGCTTTTAATAATAATATTGTTGTGATTTTATTGATAGGAAAAATTAAATTTATGCGATTTTGAAGTGCATAAAGGATACATTTAATTTATGTGATTTCAAGTGGATTTGAAAATGATGATTTTTATAATGAATGCAAGGGAAGACTGATCTTGTAGGAAAACCAAATTTATGGTTTTTAATAATAATATTGTTGTGATTTTATTGATAGGAAAAATTAAATTTATGCGATTTTGAAGTGCATAAAGGATACATTTAATTTATGTGATTTCAAGTGGATTTGGAAATGATGATTTTTATAATGAATGCAAGCGAAGACTGATCCTGTAGGAAAACCAATTGAAAGAGAAGTGAGATAACTTGAAAATAAGTATAAAAGCTCTAGTAGAGGACGGTGAAGACATCAAAATCGACTACACTGTGTCGCAGGAGCAACACTTTTAACAAATTAAGTAGTTTTGGTAAACTTCTTTATTTAAACTTATGGGTAAGTAAATTTTTTCATTTTTACTTTATCAAACAAATTAAAAAATTGTTTCCTTTTTACTTTTCTAGATTTCAGCACAATTTGTAATATTCAAAAGGCACTCACAGGCACTGAGGTTTCGAAAATTTCAGGAAAAATCGAGAAACTTCACCAAAAACTAGGAGGAGAAGAGGTTTCTGCTCTCTCTGAAGCAAAAAGCAGTTTGAAGGCGAGGAAGGAACCTTCAGGTGGGGAAAAAATAGAGGAAGTGGATACAAGCCGGGAGCGGAGGATTGCCCATAAAAGGGACTACATTAGCAAGTAATTTAAAAGTATAGAATTTATAAAATAAACTTTTTATTTAAAAAACTTTTTTTAAATGAACAGTTTAAGTGTAATCAGTCATTTAAGAAGTTGTTTAAGTTTAGGATATAATTTATTTGTATCTAGTTTAAGTATTTTAGTCAAGGAGATGAAGAAAAAAGAAATATCCTTAACTTTTTCAGAAAAAATTAAATTCTTTGAGTTGCTGACACAATTCTCTGCAGAACATAGTGTCCCATTTTCAGATGAGGGACTTAAAGAGGCTGTCGCGTTTCTCAATATGCAACAGGGAACAAGTAACTCTCTACCTACCGAACTTCAAGTAGAGAAAATTCACGCTAAAAATTCGACTGTCAGTGATACAAATGCAAATGCAGAGACCATTCAGGAATTAGTGCAAGGTGAGAGTTCGGTTCAGACCGGTGGCGCTGGGGGGGTAGAAATTTTGTCAAGGCGAGAGACTTTTTATGAAAAGATTAGGCTTAAAGGGGTTAAAATGGTATTCCGACTAAAAGAGTTTAGAGAGAACGTTGAGGACCCTGTCAAAGAGCTTGAAAGCATGTTTGATAGGATCATAAATGAGTTAGTCTTTAACTCGATACAAGGAAGTAAAATAAGCTTATCTATTGAACTTCCAGATTCAACTGAAGTTAAGCCCATCTGGTCTAGCTTATATTATAGGACTAATTTCAAATGTGAATCAGTCCAATGCTACTTTCCTCTCTGATAGTGTTATGCAGGTAAAGGCGGATATAATAAATTTCCCCTTCATTGGAGGGAGGATAGATACCAGATTGACGCCCGAAAAAGAGCTTCTGACAAGGAAATATAGTATCGTGGATGTCGGAAGAGACAGCGATTTCGAATGTCTTCCTCGAAGTTTATGTTATGCAATTGAGTTGGCTTCCGGAAGATTCAAGTGCCAAAGCCAGTCTTCCATTGAAAAAGCTTTGGATAATTTGTCAAAGAAGTTATGTAGAGATGTCAAGGTTGTAGTGGGTGAAAAAGGTTGTAATCTAATTGATCTCTACAAGTTTCAAACATTCTTAAAAGATTACCAAATAGTTGTTTTTGACGATTTGAAAAATCCTGAATCTTTCATGTTCAGAGTACCATACGAAGTCAGAATTGGAACACTTCTATGTAATCAAGTCCTTAACCGCTTTTTTTAACAGAAAATTTGCATGCACTCTTTGCGATAGAGTGCTATATAAAAAGCAACATAAGTGTGATCAAAAATGTCCATACTGCTATCATTTCCACCATGTCAGTTTGTGCAAAATGTTAAGGAATGCCAGAACTGTAATCGTGTGTTCAAAGGCGACATTTGTTTTGCAAATCATTTAAAAAATAAATATAAAACAAAGAACGTTTGTGAAAGTTTGAGAATATGCAAACACCGTGGAACTTTTATAGTCCTCGACAATAGGCGAAGTGGTAATCATACCTGTAATGAATTTGTTTGTCAAACTTGCTGGAAAATTATGCCAGCAGATCATCTTTGTTATATTAAGCCTCCGAAGAGAAAATCGAATTGTAAATTTATGATAATATTTTTTGACTGCGAAAGCACTCAGGATACTTCCTACCGCAATAGCTCAGAAGCCTTTCTTCATGTTGCCAACTTAATTGTTGCTCAGCAAGTTTGCTACAACTGTTATGGGAATGATGTAATGTAAGAGTGCAGTACTTGCGGAGTGAGGGAGCATATTTTCCAATATCAAGAAAACTAGAACGTCGTAGCCCAGTTTTTAGATTACTGCTTTGAAGCTCGAAGCTCTATCTCAAACATATTCTGTATAGCACATAATTTGCAAGGTTACGATGGACATTTTATAATTTCTGAGTTAATGAGTAGAAAGAGGAAGATCGAACCTATAATGAATGGCACAAAAATAATGAAGCTAACCTGTGGCACAGTGTCTTTTATAGACTCTTTAAATTTTCTGGCATTACCACTTGCACAACTCCCAAAAGTTTTCGGAACTAAAGACCATGCCAAGGGTTATTATCCATATTTCTTTAACACAAAGGGCAATATTGACTATGTAGGTAAATACCCCTCACCTGATTTATATGGGTACATGTAATGATTTTCTACCTTTCAAGTTCGAACGCGGAACCGACCTCTCATCGGTTCTAGACGTTAAGTCTGAGTAGTGCCAACGGATGGTACCAACAGGTCAACCAATCCGTGCACCGTAACCCATTCACGTGGTGACTGCTTGTCGGCCAGCTAGTTCGGAGAGGATTTCGGTCGCGGGTCTCCAAATGGGTTACGCTCAATTACAATATTTCAGTCACCTGACATGCCCGTTTTCCAAACGCGTCAACAAGTACTCATCCAGAACGGGAAACCTACGTTACGTTAGTTCTGGATGTGATCTCTCCACAGATCTCAAATCAAAACTCTACAAAATCCTATAGGCGCGTTACCGAATCACCGACGCGGTACCGAAAAATATGCTACTCGAAATTAAACCGACGAAAACTACTCTAATGAAATGACGAAACAAGCAAAGGTACCGCGTACCGCGCGCGACGCGAAACCGACTTCAGCGGATTTGTCGAAACCCTACCCTCGCGACGGCATACTTACCCTACACTCTCTGCTCCCACTGAAAAAGAACGAGTCACTGAAAAGGAAAGTCGTGGGTTATCTTAGCAATTCATTTTTAATAATTATAAAGATATTGAACAAAACATCGATGTAAGTATAAAATCAAACAATTTCAGTAACTTCTAGTTATTTAGCGTTTTCGTTCTTGTAATTCTAATAATTATGGTGAGTATGAATCCAAGAGAAATGCCTACACTAAGGTATTTCCCTATGAGCACTTGTGCTTAACTATTTTAAAGTTTAGAGTAGTAATTCTGAAGGTATAGTCTTAACCGACCAATTTGGGATAGAATACAAATAAAGCTCAATATATTAAACTTAACTTAATTTATTCCCATTAAAAAAACTAAAGAAACTCATGCAAGTTTATGTTTATCTACGATTATCTATACATGCACTTAAATTATCCAAAAATTCCCTAATACTTATATAATGGGAAAACTTAACTTTTGCAGTCATTGTACCCGTAAATCATTAGGAGGAAACATACACGCGAATTAGTTTACGCATTTATGTTTTATAAACTGAGGATTTAGTGAATTTAGGAAAACTAGAACATCGCTTGCAATCAAAGCAATATAAAGTTATTGTCGAAGTACGAGTATTAGGTTCATGCAACTTAGTTTAAGTAATCTGAAATTATCTGATTCATAGTAATGTTAAGTTTAATCATAGTTAGCTCTCATATTAATTATTATACGTATTTATCAAATGTTAGTCTACTGAAACTCCTATGCTATGTGACTAATGGAAATAATTGTTCCGTCGGAAAATTAGAACCTCGTTTTGCACTCAGTATATGCAAGGAACTTTACATGAAACTATTTAAATCTAACAGATCATAAAATCAAAAAAAAATTGAATGGAGGTTTGAAAAGTTACATATTGTAATACCCAGATTAAATTCGTTATGTGATTTACATCTTTCGTTCAACCTTCATCCTCAGAAAAATACGACAGCATAAATCACTCTTAAATATAAGTGAAATTAGAATAAAATATTATGATTAAGTAGCTATGTAGCTTAACAATACTCATTTATTTATAGTTATTTCTTGATTCATGGATGTTCTATCTGTTTGATATATATTTGTTGTATCGCACCTTAGTTATTTTGAAAATCTACAAGTCAATTTGATCTTGGTTTAAGTAAAACTTAGAATGGTTTAGTGGACTTGTATTAGAAATACAATATCAATTATTATTGGAACTGTTTTTGGAAGGAACTACCAATTATTTAGGATTTTTTTTTTTTTTTTTTTTTTGAATAATCGTTCAAGTTACATTTGAAAGGAGCATTTATCGTGGATGATTTTGAAGGATGTTAAGGAAGCTTTAATGAGAAAAGAAACAGCGAGAAAGTTTAATTTTCGAAAAAGGGCCATCAATCATTTAGTAAAAAGTAATCATCAACATTATTTAAACTTCTTTCTCGTGACAGAAAATAAATATTGCATCAAATAAATTTTTTCCGGACAATAGCACATCTCATCGTTATTATTAATATTTATTTTGGTTCATCTACGTATCACATAGATAGTGCAACAAATCATTAACTTGAGTTTGACAAGCTATTAATTATCCTCCAATGGTACGAAACAAATATCTAGCAAATATATTAAAATTTTATAAATCTAATAATAAATGTAAATAGAATTTTGTCAATCTTTTTCTTCTTTTGTTTAAATAAAATCCCTAAAAATATATTTATAGATCATCCAATTATTATTCTCATTTTTAATTCTCTACTTAGCTTATTACTTAGCTAGAAGAAACATTAGTAATCTAAAGTTAATTGCCTTAGCTGCCAATAACCGATTGCACTCTGAACTATCTGGCAAGGGTAGGAGATAATATGCACTTTCATTCGAACAGCAAGAAGATCCCTTGATCATTATCAACCGTCTATGGGTCGCCTTAATAGAGTATCGCCCAACTACCTTGTTGATGGCGAAGAAGGACAAAGAGGGAGAGAGTACAACCACGTGCGAACCCCTGTACTAGCGTATTTTGTTTGGGTAAAATTTTCCTTTTACATATTTGGCCTGGTAGTGACATTTGGTCTGCGAAGAGGTTGCCGCGTTGAAAAGGATATGCGAGCAATCAGTTACGCGTATTATATTGTAATTGAGGCAGATTCGGGACAATAAATTGTACTCTGTATGTCTACACCTTTTCATAGCGGTAAGGGTGAGAAATCCAATAACAAATTGAACGGATCGTCTGTACGTGCGAGCTTCGGAAAACAAATAAGTATCGCGAAATCGTTCTGCTAATATGGCCACTCAGGAAAGTGTTTCGCGACAGGCAACTGCAACACCTGGCAATGATAAAGCCGATCACAAAGCCAGAATGGATGGTGGACTAACTGGCTGCATCCAATTCGCGCACGCAAAATAAATTTACAAATTGCCTTTAACTTCTGCCACTGCTGATGGTTTATCAGCACTGCTGCTTTCACCCGCATGGTCACCTTTCGCCTGACTATTATCTTCTTGTGCCTTTCCGCTCACCTAGACAAAATATTGCTAACACTTTCTAAGTCTTTCTTAACTAAACTAACCTCTTTCATAATTTGAGCCTGTTGATCTTCTTTCTGAGTTTGACAGAGTTTCATGTTCTAGCCTGAGGCAATGTTCCGGTGAATTTCTCAAGTGTTTGATGTTCCCTTTGCAGTTTTCTTGAGTACGTTTCGCTCCGACCAAATCCTACACACAAACGATCGTCAACGAAAGTATGTTAAGAGGTAGAAAAGCACTTGAAATGTTCTAGACAGCACAACCTACGATCACGAACCATCGATCACCACAAAAAGTTCTTTTGTTTCTCCTTCGCCTCCATGTGGCTGTCAAAATCCCCGGTTGTCACATCGGACAAAACATCTGTGTGTGGAATGGCACGCCACATGGCGGCAATGTGCCTCTCCAGTTGTCGCCAGTGGCATAGTTTTCTCGATGGCCACGGTGGAGGGGCATTTCCAGATGGCTATGTCTCGAAATGTGCCGGGGTTTGGATTAATTCTATATTTCGAATATTTATACCCACAGATCTAAATATTTGGACAGAAAAAAAAAAAATATTTTCTGCGCAACGATATCCGCACGACAGATGAAGTCCGCTGGCACTTCGAGGACATATCCATCTGGCCGGTTGCAAGGGTTCGGGATCGGAATCACTTCGATTCCCGGGCGTAGGCGTCACATTACACATTCCCCCCCCCCAAAATCGAAGTAATTACGATCCCGTCTCCTATATAAAAGGTCTTGGTTAGGGCCGTGGCGGGTCGAAGGTCGGTTTCGAAGGATAGGCTACAACCATGTTCGTGAAGACTCGACAGTGACTATATAGTAGGGAGTCAGGTGTTATTCGGAGGTCTTCGTCTAGGCAAAGATTGGGGTACGCCACGGTTTTTCGTGGGAAATAGTTGCCCTTCATCGTCTAAGGTCTTTTGCGTGGTAAATTCCCAGGGTTTTACCAGTCATGTCCGCGATGAGGTATCGGGTGGGGCTTAGTACTTGTAGGACTCGACACTTCACGAATTTCTTGTCTAGTTTGGCATTGTGATGTCGGGTGGCATCGCTCTGCCGGAAGTTTCGACGATATATTTCGTCGCCTACCTTAAAGCCAGAAGGATGAGATCGCAAGTTGTACCGCTCCTCTCCCATCCGTCGACTTTCTTCAATCTTCTCCCGCAGTTGCTCTCGCAGAAGTTGGAGCTTTTCGTGCGGTTCCAGAACCACGATTGGGTCCTCTAGCGATTTCAGTTGCCGCAATAGCCGGTAAGCGCTCCCATGACAGATCATGTACTGCCCGAACAATGCGAAATACGGCGAAATGCCGGTAGTGGCGTGGTACGACGAGCGCAGCGCACTAGTGATGGCGGACAATTTGCGATCCCAGTTCTTCTGATTCGGGTGGACATAGGCGCGGATGGCCGCTATGAGCGTACGATTCAGTCGTTCGGATGCGTTGGCTTGTGGTGAATAGACGGCAGTTCGTTGGTGGATGATGCCGTATTTGGACATTAGGTCTCGGAACTTGCTGGAGGTGAACTGGACCCCATTGTCGGAGACAAGTTTCTCCGGAACTCCAAACATGTGAAAGACTCGGTTCTCCAAGAAGCTGATTATAGGTCCAGTGTGCATGTTACGTAGTGGTTCTATGATAGGGAATTTAGAGAGCTGGTTCAGGACCACGACAGCTCCCGTGTGACCAGAAGCAGATCGAGGGTAAGGACCGATAAGATCAATGTACAAGCGCTGGAACACGCGTTCGGGGAACTCAACCTTACCCATGGGTGGCCGAAGAATGGTGTTGGGCGCTTTAGTGCACTTGCATAGCTCACAAGAGGCTACGTACGCTTTTATCTGTTGTGCCATCTTAGGCCAAAAGAAACAGGTTTTCAACCGCCTAAGTGTACGACCGTATCCGCCGTGCGCACTTGTTGGGTCGTCATGAGCCCGTCTGATAAGGTCAGTGGTTAATTCTTCGGGCACCCACAACTTCCACTGTTCTTCTTCTTGTATGGGGTCTCCGGATGCGTGTCCCATCCGCTTATAAATAAATCCATCCGTCAACCGCAGTTCAGGAAGCTGGGGCAGTTGATTCTGGATAGTGTGAATCAGTTGTGTGTAGGTTGCTGACTTGAAGGCAGGATGGTCCAGATCGATCAATTGGGGGCTGTCGTCCTCTTGGACCAACTCGGCTCCTTCAGGGGCGAACATTCTGGATAGGGTGTCGGGGACTACATGCTGGCTACCTTTTCGGTGGTGGATTGTGAAGTCAAATGCCTGTAATTTCAGTGCCCACCTGGCCAATCTGCCGTTGAGATCAGTCTGGCTCATTAGCCATTTCAGAGAAGCGTGATCCGTAACGATTTCAAAGGTGTGTCCCTCCACATAGGCTCGGAAGCGTTTCACTGCCAACACCGCAGCTAGACATTCCTGCTCGGAGACCGTGTAATTTCGCTGGGCTGGGTTCAACTTGTGAGACATGAAGGCTATAGGTCTCTCCTCGCCGTCTTGTGCAACCTGGACTAAGACTGCTCCCACCCCATGTTGACTCGCGTCACAATGGATTGAGAACGGTTTGTCAAAGTCCGGGCTGTGCAGTACGGGGGCTGTAGTCAGACTCTTCTTTAGCTCTTCAAAGGCTCGCAAGCTGGGCTCTTCCCAGACGAATTTACGTCCCTTACGCAGCATGTCGGTCAAAGGAGTGGTAATGGTGGCATAGTCACGTACAAAACGCTGGTACCATCCGCATAAACCTAAGAATCGGCGTAATTGTTTGGTGGTCTTGGGTAATGGAAAAACGTCAATCGCTTGAGTCTTTTCCGGATCGGTCTTGATATGGCTATGCCCAATGATGTGACCTAAATACTTCACCTCCGTCATCACGAACTGGCTCTTCCTTATGTTGATGGTTAATCTTGCCCTCCGGATGTGTAGAGCCACCTCCTGAAGCAGGTCGATGTGTTCGTCAAAGGTCTCGGTTATAAGCAACAGATCGTCCAAGTAAACGAAAACTTGGTGCCGCAAGTGAGGTGGTATTACCTTATCCATAAGGCGCGTCATTGTTTGGGGGGCATTACACAATCCGAATGGCATGGTCACGAATTGATATAGGGGCCGACCGGGGACTGTGAAGGGTGTCTTCTCCTTGGAACCGGGGTCTAAAGGAATTTGCCAGAAGGCGTCCTTGAGGTCTAAGCTCGTGATGAAATGGGCTTTAGGCAATCGACTCAGAATGCCTTCAATCAACGGTAGAGGGTATGCGTCCTTGACTGTGACGGCGTTCAAGCGTCTGGCATCTAAGCATAACCGGACCTTGTTCGGCTTGACCACTAAGGTGACTGGGGAAGCCCACGCGCTCTGTGATTCTTCGATTACGCCTAATGCTAGCATTCGATCCACTTCGGCATATAACGATTTTTCCTTCGCCGGAGATATGGCGAAATGTCTCTGTTTTATGGGTTTAGCATCCCCCACATCTATAGTGTGGAACACCAGGGCAGTCCGCCCGAGACCTTCTTTCTCGTGCGATGGAAAAGCCGATATAGCCGAGTCAAGACGCAGTTGCTGAGTTACATCCAGTGTATGCCGTAATAAGTTAGTGGGTTGAGATTGGTCAGGAACGGTGGTGACGGACTCCAGGGTCGAACCGGAAAATAGTGCCGGGGCCAAGTTAAATTTTCGAACGAAATCCACTCCTAAATAAAGATTCTGGGTTAACTGAGGTATAATGAAAAATTCCATGGGTTTAGTTACTCCTTTAAAGGTGACATCCGTCATAATTTTTCCCACTACAGAGTGACGAGTTCCGTCCGCCGTGCTTAACCAGGAGGTGAAATGACGGATTTGGTCCGCGTGCTTTGCCAGTACCTCCCCTGCAAACTCGGCAGATATGCAATTCACACTGGCTCCCGTATCGACTAAGCCTGATACTCGTTTTTGCAGGAGGTGTACTGACGCATATGGCCGAACATCATCCCTCAATAATTCGTCTAAGTATATGTCCTTCAACACTTTCCTCGACTGCCTGACTTTTCTCCAGAAGCTCCGCATCCGACGCGTGGCTCGCTTGCTTCGCGGTGGGACAGTTGTGGCCAATTCCTCATGGAAGATGCGCTGTCGAGTAGCCAAATAATTCCGCAGCCTGACATGAAAAGGTTTTACATGCCAAGGAACTTTCGCCTCGCTATCATTTCCCTGCGCGTTGGCCTCGGCGAAGGACGGCGTCGGTTGTGGAACTTCGGGAGAACTGTGTTTAGCGGTGCGAGTCAGCAGAGTTGGAGTCCTGTTGGGAGCTGGGTCATAACTAGTGATGGGGTCTGGATTGGTTCGTCCGGGGTTTAGGAGTGCCGACGGGTGGTCGCGGCACTCGGTGGCAAGTTTTTTCGCCCTTTGCAATTTGCACAGTCAGGTGCGTATGTGTCGGCCTTCCCGCAGCGGTAGCAGAAAAGTGTCGGCTCCGCTGGACATGCATAGAACCGATGTCCCGGTTGTCGGCAGTTCCAACAGACCGTCGGGCTAGTAATTGCTTCAAGGGAGGGCCGATCAATCAAGGCTGGGTCCTCAAGCTCCGGTGGTGCTCCGCTCCTCGGTACTGGTACTGGATCAGCAAGCAGGTGGTCTGCTGCCATCAACTCCGCGGTGTGATGATTTCGGGGATTTGGTCCCGTTATGCGAGGTTGTGGACGGAAGGTACCTCGTCGCTCATCCAAGTGTTCTTGTCTACGGGCATGGAGGCGCAATCCCTGTATGGTGTTGATGGGAAAATGTAGAAGGCTGTTCTGGAGATCCCAGCGCATGTTCTCTCTGATAATTTCTACCAGTCCGTCCTCGGGCATGGTATTTCGCAAGCGAGTGCTCAATCTCACTATACTTGTGTAGTACTGGTCGAACGGTTCGTGAGCGCCTTGTTTCCGTTTCTTTATTTGCTCCCTTAGCTCTCTCTCAGTGAAGCCATCCTCAAATCGATTGCGGAAGGCTGCACTGAAAGAGTGCCAAGTGGGACGTGGCGTTGACTCTTTAAAGCTCCAGTACCAGTCGGCAGCGTCGCCGCTGAACAAAAGATGTGCATGCCGGAGGAAGGCCGAGGAATCCCCTCCCAGGGTGCTGGATACCAACGCCTGAATCCGGAAAAGGAACCGGTCCGCCGATATCATATCGTTGAACCCTGTAAAGTTCAGGTGCCAACTCTCCATGATACGAGGCGTCGGGTCTCGAAAAAGTGTCAATGCGTTCCCGGGGGGAATCACATCCTCTGTTGACCTGTTGTACTGTACTGCCTCGGGGGCTAGAGGTACCAACGGAGGTCCGGTATTGTGTCGCGGTCTATATTCGGGAGCTCTGGGATCCATTCCCGAGTTCCTTGGAGGTGGAACCCATTGCTCGGATTGTCGGGAGTGGGGCATAGCCACACTGGGATTTGGCTCCCAGCCAAGCGGAGTTCTCACGCGACTGGGTGGTTGGCTCATAGGGAGATTCTGGAGCTTTCCCTCCAGGTTGCCAATTCTCTCCGACATATCCCTCATCAACGCCACGAGGGTGTCAATGGAGTGGGCGGAAGGCATGGGTGTCACCTCGGACACGACACTTGCGGCCGGAACTTCACCGCCTACGGCTCCTTGCAGGTCTACGAGTGGTTGGGACTGTTCGGCCTCTGGAACTCCTTTCGCCACTGCTCCACGCGTTGGTAGGGGCGTTCCGAGGGGGACGTCTAGGGCGGTCCGCTCGATGGGTTGCCGGCATAAGGGACACAGCTCTGACGTGAGGAGGAGCTGTTGTACACAGGCACGATGGAATAGATGTCCACAATCCAATCGCACGCTGTGTACGCCCTCCACTACGTCTTCGAAGCAGATCCCACAGTTAGCTGGTTGGACCGTTTTGGATCTGGTCCAACGCTTGTCTGGGGTCCGCTTCGTTGCCATTTTTTTTTTTTTTTGTTTCACTATAGGTTGGGCAAGGTATGCCTAAAAAGAAAAGAGCAGAAGAAAAAAAACAAATATATAACTACGCCCTTTCTAATATGTAAGTATATATATACGCTTATGAACTGAGTGGCCGATAGTGGCGAGCTATTTAATGGAAATAGAAAAAAAAAATTTATTGGATATACCTTTCCTTTCCAGTGGTCGACTCCTCCAACGGGAAAAGAGAGTGCGTGGTAATCTGCCGAAGAAAGGGTGCTTTTGGTCGACTTACGAAAATTACCCCATAATCCACATACATTACAAAAAACCGTCTCTAAACTACGTTAAAGTGACTCGACGAGACAAGTGGTAGAGCTACCGTAACGATTTTAGTACGCGGTCAAAATTTCCCGACGCGTGGAAGCGTTCCGGGCTTCGCAACTCCAGCATACGCCACCGAACGTTGAACCGATACCACTCGTCTAACACGCATACGAAAGAGTTAGAATCCTTCCGCGACATAAAGGCAAGGTAGCCTTCTATTTTCTTGAGAGTCCATGCTGATAGGTAAACCCATCAGACTGGCAGTTCCATCAAGAAAATAGAAGGTCCTTACAGGGGTTAACCTGGGACAACACATCGGAAGGATTCTGTCGCGAAGAAAAAAAATCAAACAAAGGAGAGCGGAAGCTACAACTCACGTGAAGCGACTTCTAGTGTGTATCACACAACTCCACTGCTCCTGATAGTGGGACTCGAGTACCCTAGTACCTTACATCCTCCGTAAAGGACCAACTCGTCAGAAGACGCGAAGTTCTTTCCCCCTTAGGATATTTTAGGCCCCACGTTGGGTGCCATTTGTAATGATTTTCTACCTTTCAAGTTCGAACGCGGAACCGACCTCTCATCGGTTCTAGACGTTAAGTCTGAGTAGTGCCAACGGATGGTACCAACAGGTCAACCAATCCGTGCACCGTAACCCATTCACGCGGTGACTGCTTGTCGGCCAGCTATTTCGGAGAGGATTTCGGTCGCGGGTCTCCGAATGGGTTACGCTCAATTACAATATTTCAGTCACCTGACATGCCCGTTTTCCAAACGCGTCAACAAGTACTCATCCAGAACGGGAAACCTACGTTACGTTAGTTCTGGATGTGATCTCTCCACAGATCTCAAATCAAAACTCTACAAAATCCTATAGGCGCGTTACCGAATCACCGACGCGGTACCGAAAAATATGCTACTCGAAATTAAACCGACGAAAACTACTCTAATGAAATGACGAAACAAGCAAAGGTACCGCGTACCGCGCGCGACGCGAAACCGACTTCAGCGGATTTGTCGAAACCCTACCCTCGCGACGGCATACTTACCCTACACTCTCTGTTCCCACTGAAAAAGAACGAGTCACTGAAAAGGAAAGTCGTGGGTTATCTTAGCAATTCATTTTTAATAATTATAAAGATATTGAACAAAACATCGATGTAAGTATAAAATCAAACAATTTCAGTAACTTCTAGTTATTTAGCGTTTTCGTTCTTGTAATTCTAATAATTATGGTGAGTATGAATCCAAGAGAAATGCCTACACTAAGGTATTTCCCTATGAGCACTTGTGCTTAACTATTTTAAAGTTTAGAGTAGTAATTCTGAAGGTATAGTCTTAACCGACCAATTTGGGATAGAATACAAATAAAGCTCAATATATTAAACTTAACTTAATTTATTCCCATTAAAAAAACTAAAGAAACTCATGCAAGTTTATGTTTATCTACGATTATCTATACATGCACTTAAATTATCCAAAAATTCCCTAATACTTATATAATGGGAAAACTTAACTTTTGCAGTCATTGTACCCGTAAATCATTAGGAGGAAACATACACGCGAATTAGTTTACGCATTTATGTTTTATAAACTGAGGATTTAGTGAATTTAGGAAAACTAGAACATCGCTTGCAATCAAAGCAATATAAAGTTATTGTCGAAGTACGAGTATTAGGTTCATGCAACTTAGTTTAAGTAATCTGAAATTATCTGATTCATAGTAATGTTAAGTTTAATCATAGTTAGCTCTCATATTAATTATTATACGTATTTATCAAATGTTAGTCTACTGAAACTCCTATGCTATGTGACTAATGGAAATAATTGTTCCGTCGGAAAATTAGAACCTCGTTTTGCACTCAGTATATGCAAGGAACTTTACATGAAACTATTTAAATCTAACAGATCATAAAATCAAAAAAAAATTGAATGGAGGTTTGAAAAGTTACATATTGTAATACCCAGATTAAATTCGTTATGTGATTTACATCTTTCGTTCAACCTTCATCCTCAGAAAAATACGACAGCATAAATCACTCTTAAATATAAGTGAAATTAGAATAAAATATTATAATTAAGTAGCTATGTAGCTTAACAATACTCATTTATTTATAGTTATTTCTTGATTCATGGATGTTCTATCTGTTTGATATATATTTGTTGTATCGCACCTTAGTTATTTTGAAAATCTACAAGTCAATTTGATCTTGGTTTAAGTAAAACTTAGAATGGTTTAGTGGACTTGTATTAGAAATACAATATCAATTATTATTGGAACTGTTTTTGGAAGGAACTACCAATTATTTAGGATTTTTTTTTTTTTTTTTTTTGAATAATCGTTCAAGTTACATTTGAAAGGAGCATTTATCGTGGATGATTTTGAAGGATGTTAAGGAAGCTTTAATGAGAAAAGAAACAGCGAGAAAGTTTAATTTTCGAAAAAGGGCCATCAATCATTTAGTAAAAAGTAATCATCAACATTATTTAAACTTCTTTCTCGTGACAGAAAATAAATATTGCATCAAATAAATTTTTTCCGGACAATGGCACATCTCATCGTTATTATTAATATTTATTTTGGTTCATCTACGTATCACATAGATAGTGCAACAAATCATTAACTTGAGTTTGACAAGCTATTAATTATCCTCCAATGGTACGAAACAAATATCTAGCAAATATATTAAAATTTTATAAATCTAATAATAAATGTAAATAGAATTTTGTCAATCTTTTTCTTCTTTTGTTTAAATAAAATCCCTAAAAATATATTTATAGATCATCCAATTATTATTCTCATTTTTAATTCTCTACTTAGCTTATTACTTAGCTAGAAGAAACATTAGTAATCTAAAGTTAATTGCCTTAGCTGCCAATAACCGATTGCACTCTGAACTATCTGGCAAGGGTAGGAGATAATATGCACTTTCATTCGAACAGCAAGAAGATCCCTTGATCATTATCAACCGTCTATGGGTCGCCTTAATAGAGTATCGCCCAACTACCTTGTTGATGGCGAAGAAGGACAAAGAGGGAGAGAGTACAACCACGTGCGAACCCCTGTACTAGCGTATTTTGTTTGGGTAAAATTTTCCTTTTACATATTTGGCCTGGTAGTGACATTTGGTCTGCGAAGAGGTTGCCGCGTTGAAAAGGATATGCGAGCAATCAGTTACGCGTATTATATTGTAATTGAGGCAGATTCGGGACAATAAATTGTACTCTGTATGTCTACACCTTTTCATAGCGGTAAGGGTGAGAAATCCAATAACAAATTGAACGGATCGTCTGTACGTGCGAGCTTCGGAAAACAAATAAGTATCGCGAAATCGTTCTGCTAATATGGCCACTCAGGAAAGTGTTTCGCGACAGGCAACTGCAACACCTGGCAATGATAAAGCCGATCACAAAGCCAGAATGGATGGTGGACTAACTGGCTGCATCCAATTCGCGCACGCAAAATAAATTTACAAATTGCCTTTAACTTCTGCCACTGCTGATGGTTTATCAGCACTGCTGCTTTCACCCGCATGGTCACCTTTCGCCTGACTATTATCTTCTTGTGCCTTTCCGCTCACCTAGACAAAATATTGCTAACACTTTCTAAGTCTTTCTTAACTAAACTAACCTCTTTCATAATTTGAGCCTGTTGATCTTCTTTCTGAGTTTGACAGAGTTTCATGTTCTAGCCTGAGGCAATGTTCCGGTGAATTTCTCAAGTGTTTGATGTTCCCTTTGCAGTTTTCTTGAGTACGTTTCGCTCCGACCAAATCCTACACACAAACGATCGTCAACGAAAGTATGTTAAGAGGTAGAAAAGCACTTGAAATGTTCTAGACAGCACAACCTACGATCACGAACCATCGATCACCACAAAAAGTTCTTTTGTTTCTCCTTCGCCTCCATGTGGCTGTCAAAATCCCCGGTTGTCACATCGGACAAAACATCTGTGTGTGGAATGGCACGCCACATGGCGGCAATGTGCCTCTCCAGTTGTCGCCAGTGGCATAGTTTTCTCGATGGCCACGGTGGAGGGGCATTTCCAGATGGCTATGTCTCGAAATGTGCCGGGGTTTGGATTAATTCTATATTTCGAATATTTATACCCACAGATCTAAATATTTGGACAGAAAAAAAAAAAATATTTTCTGCGCAACGATATCCGCACGACAGATGAAGTCCGCTGGCACTTCGAGGACATATCCATCTGGCCGGTTGCAAGGGTTCGGGATCGGAATCACTTCGATTCCCGGGCGTAGGCGTCACATTACATACAACGCGATGAAAAAGACGGAAAAAGACAAATTCTTAGACTGGTATAATGCAAATTCTTCAGGAATTTTCGATAACCGCAAAGAGATGCTAAAACATTGTGTGAGCGATGTGAATATTCTGCGCTTGGGGTGTACTCGTTTCATGAGAGAATTTCTTAATATTACTAATGTAAATCCTTTTACTGAAGCCTTAACTATTGCTTCAGCCTGTATGCTTGTGTTTCGGAAAAACTATCTGAAGGAGAATACTATCGGCATAATGCCAAAACATGGTTACTACAAATTTCAAAATCAGTCGTTAATTGCATCTAAATGGCTTGTTTGGGAGTCAAACAAAATAGAGGATGAGATTTTTTCGGCATACTATAAAGGAGAAGTGAAGTTAGAGAGAGGTGGAATGTATGTAGATGGTTTCAATCCAAAGACAAATACAGT
The DNA here is from genome assembly GCA_963969285.1 of Odontomyia ornata. Classification (NCBI taxonomy): domain Eukaryota; kingdom Metazoa; phylum Arthropoda; class Insecta; order Diptera; family Stratiomyidae; genus Odontomyia; species Odontomyia ornata. The sequence goes on from OZ017738.1 coordinate 283,495,136, forward strand.
TTATGAATTCTTTGGTTGCTTTTACCATGGTTGTACTAACTGTTTTAAAGTAAAGAATTTGTACTCTAATAGAATTGGTGGCCGCGAGACCTTAGCACAAAGGAATGAGGCTACACTTAGAAGAATGGAGATGATCCGACGTAATGGATATAATTTGATACATATGTGGGAATGTGAATTTAGGAATTTTTTGAAGTCGGATCCAGATGTGAAAAAGAAATTGGAAGAGCTTACTAGCAGCCTCGTGAAAACATTAAACCCTCGTGATGCTATTTTTGGTGGACGTACCGAGGTTTTTCGATTACATCATAGATGCAATGAGAATGAGGTAATAAGATACTTGGACTTCACAAGTTTATACCCATACATTAATAAATATGCCCCATATCCCATCGGTCATCCAGAAATATATAGAAATGAAAACATACCTACAAACACAGAAATACTTTCAATGCACGGTTTTGTCACCTGCACCATACTACCTCCAGATAATTTATTTCTACCCGTATTACCTTTCAAGAAAAATCACAAACTATACTTTACACTATGTAGGAGTTGCGCATCCGAAAATAGAGTATCAGAATGTCAACATCTTGATAGCGATCGAGAAATTACTGGTACATGGGTTGTACCTGAGGTTGCCTTAGCTGTGAGGAAAGGTTATGAAATTAAGATAGTGTATGAGGTTTGGAAATATAATCATACCATGTACGATCCGAACTCAAAAACAGCAGGTTTATTTACAGAATACGTGAACACCTTCTTGAAGATTAAGCAGGATGCTAGTGGATGGAGTAGTGAATGTGTAACGGAAGAAGAAAAAGATGATTTTATAAAGTCATATTATATAAAAGAGGACATACTTTTAGATAAAATAGAAATCTGTGCAAATCCTGGTAGACGCAACACTGCAAAAATATGTCTAAATTCTTTTTGGGGTAAATTTGCTCAAAGGGAAAATCGCACTAACACCAAAGTGGTAAATAATTTCGAAGATTTTTGCAATTTTGTACATACCCCAGGTATCGAGATCTGCTCCATATTACCCGTTTCTAAAGATGTCTTGTGGATCACTTGGAAAAATATACAAGAAAATTTGAATTTATTACCGCATGTTAACACTCCAATAGCTGCCTACACAACAGCATACGCCAGACTTAAACTCTATGATGCAATAGAAAGGGTCGGTAGAAGGATACTTTATTGTGACACTGACAGTTTAATTTTTGTAGACGATAAAACATCTCCCACTTCTTTTACAATTTCAAACTTTCTAGGTGATTTGACTAATGAGATTGAAGGTTACGGTCCTTGCGGTCAGAATTTGTGTCTACAGCTCCGAAGAGTTATAGTTTAAAAATTAAGACTAAGGATGGTTACGAATATATTACCAAATGTAAAGGCATAACCATCAATTTTCAAAATTCTCAACTTATTAATTTTGATCGTTTTAAGTCAATGGTTATCGGAAGAGCAGAAGATGATGAAATTTATGTTAAGAATAAAAGAAAAATTAAAAGAAAACAGCCAGGTGTTATTATTTCTGCATCAGAAAAAAAAATATTTCGATTTACTTATGATAAGAGAGTTGTGGAAGAAGATTATTCATCACATCCTTATGGTTTTAAGAAAACTAAAATAGAAAATTAGTTTAGTTGCTAAGTATTCAAAACTGCTTTAAGAGCTTTTTAAAAAAAAAAATCTTTTCAAATATAACAGAAACATGAAAATAATTACTAGATATTAGCTTGTGTTGTGAAATTGTTTTGTATAAGAAGGAAAAAATATAAATGTCAGTTAAAATGAAAAATGCCTTTTATTTATTCACTAGCCATCTCGTCGCAAGCATGTCCGAGTTCATTGTCGATATACAATTTGTTACTGGAAATCGGGGGCAGTATTTTGCGAAAGAACTGGCCATACTTCCGTATAATTCGACAGTGCCCACAATTTACCACTTGTCTCCACCATATCCTTACCAGGAGCTGAGCCAGAAGGCACGAAGACAAAACGACTTTGAAGCTAAGAACATCAATGGATTGCATTGGGATGACGGTGAGATTAACTACAACAATCTACCAAACATTCTAACAGCATTCGAAGAATCTACAATATACGTGAAAGGTGCGGCAAAGGTTAAGTTTCTGGAGCAGTATTTACCATTCGCTAACATAGTTCATCTGGAAATACCGAAACTACGAGAATTGAAGCAGTTCAAAACAATCTGCAAAATTCACGATACGCTTCCAAAGACCAGATGTGCAGCGCAAAACTCAGTGAATCTTTATATGTATTATCTAATGAACTGTAAATATAACTTAAAAAACGAGAAATAAAACACATATCTATAGGTTTAAATTTGTTTTTATTGGAAAGTTCATTGATAACATCTTTACAAACTATTGGGATTTCGTAAAAAAGTCTCGAGTAATTTATATAAACAAAATATGTTCGATATGGTAGGAAGAAGTTATTCGTGTCCAGTTTATGCAGCTTTAGTTCCTTACATCTGGCACAATATATCTCGAAATATTCCTTCACACAGTTGGCTGACAAATTGTTGTGATGCATGACGATGCTGAAGAATTCCATCAGCTTTAGCAACGCAAATAGTTCACAATGCGTCAATGTCATGGAGGTATTAGCAACAGGTATCTTGTAAAACTCTAGAAGACCAAGTTGATTTGCAGGCACCTCCTCTACTATGTTCCTCAGATGATCCAGATACAGACAGGTTGCTTTCCATTGTTCATAGTCTGCTTCCACCAACTCCTGTCGAGAGCAATGAAAAACTATTTTCACTTGAAATGTTCGCGGATCGAATCCAAGTATAACTTTGCTTTTGTGGTATCCTTCGTCCAGATAGTAAGTGTAGTTTAGCAAGAGGTTCTTCTTGAAGACATGTTGTTTTTTCAATCGCTTCAATCGCTTCGCCTTTTTAGCAGCCTTGATTGCAGGCTCGGTAGTCGTTTTATCTTGCTCCACCTCACTATTCTGTATGATGAGGTTAAAGTTAAGTGAGGGATCTGCTTCACTGGAATTCTGGATGTTTGTTTCGCCATTCTTTACCAACTTCTGTCTTCTCGGTAAGATGTGAGAAGGATCGCATGACGTCTTATGTTCCACTGAATCTAACATCTCGCTATTCTGGAACATACTGTCGAAATCAAGATGGGTAAGTGCTTCACCGATACTCTGCATATTTGTTTCAATTATTTTTGGAAGTTTCTGTTTTCTTGGTAAAACACCGGAGGGAGTCTGAGTTCGCTTGTTATTTGAATTTTTAGCAACGTGCTCCATTTTCTAGACGTAACTGATGAGAATACGGCTTCAAACTGTTGTTTTTATACCACTTGTTTCTGGTCTGCAGGTTTGGTTGAAACATTCCTCTCCACTTTTTAAAAATTGTTTAAGGTAAATCCGGCGAAACATGTTTATTACCTCATCATCGTTAATATTATAATTTGTTTTGGGGAACCGATTCAGAAAGCGTTTAAAACTCCAGCCTCTACAGCAAAAATAAAGAAAGACACAGCAGAACTGGCCACATGTGCTTGAGAATGCACCCTGTAGTCGTTGTTTGTTATTTATAAAAACTTTGGAGTTGGTCTGAAGAAATTTACGGAAGTAGCGATTACTTGGATATCTTCCAAACGAGTCGAAAAATTTTGCTGGGCCATTCTTGGGAAAGTAAAATGCCATCCAGTGAGTTTTTTTTTATTTTAAGAGGTAAACGGTTGCATGAGTATACACCTTGAAAAAACTTGTTTGTGACAAAATCGCTTTTTAATGTGTTAGCGATTTCAATCGTCTTCATTGCTGTCCATTCAGCTCTTCAAGGTTCACAATCTTTGTTTGTGCGATAGCGTAGCTCTGCATGAATTTTTTGGTCGTCTTTCCAGTAACATACGCTGTTGAAAAATTCATCAGAGAACGGGTAAGTTCTTCATCTAGTCGCTTCAGCTCCAAATTACCAAGTTCACCCGCCTGATCTGTAACTTCAGCCGCTGATGTCGGATATTTATACACAAGCTCCTTAGAATAAAGTTTGCCTTGCGATGTGAAGCCAGTCAATGATACTTTCTTAAAGAAAGTGTATTGACCTTCAGAGAAGAATTCAACATTAACTAAGCAATGCATACTGACTGGTTCAAGGTTATTGCTTGAATATGACTAACGAGACGGTTTTATCGTATATTTATAAACTTTTTAGAAGCTGGTGAAAATGTTCCGGTTCTTATCAATCTCAATACTTCCATCATACTCTGCATATACAATACAGCTGACGCTTTTTTTTAAGGCTTCTTTGAACCGTCCCTCAATTCTCACTATCCCCTGATTCAATAAACTTCCACAAGATGCATCATATGAATTATCTGCAGTCAGGTCAAAGGCGAGCAGAAAACAACCATTATCGAAGAATTTTTTTGTTATCTGATGACCTTTATCCAGGTAGTTGATTCCTGTACCTTTGAAAAGACTCAAGTATCCCCGAGTACTTATTGGCTTGGATTTTGAATAATCGAATTCTATAGGTTGATTCGGTACTTGTACTCCGTTAACTGACAGATTAAATCTTGTGATATTGTTATGCTTAAAGTTGTATGGATTCTTACTACGCTTTCCGGTGTAGGCATCGTTGTCCACCATTGCAAAAATAAGTAAATTAGGCAATTGTCCAACTACCACATTATCTAGTGACAGGCTGAATGTATTTGTTGCCAAATGTGTAGGTTTTTACTTCAACCCGCTTATAAGAATAGGCTACATTCGAACGTTGTAGAACTGATTCATGAGCTAGAAGAATATTTGGATTGACAGTTACATGATTCATGTACATTGTTGCCTCTTGGATTTTGATGCGAGGGAAGAATTTGTCATCTTTTGAATAAAGATAGAATTCCGGTTTCTCAAGCGATAATATTATATGCAAGTCCACTCCATTAATCAGCAGCTTTTGTTGATTGAATATATCACTGTGGATTTTACCCATCAGCTCCACCTCATTACTTTTCGCAAAAAGTTCAGATCGAGCAAGATAACCTCTATTTTCAGATTTTGCGCCTCCTCCATCGATCATCTCCATTTCATTCTCGTCCAGGTACCAAGCAACGGTTTCAAGATGTGTTGTTGCTGCATCCTTACCATAATTCAAAAGATTTTCAATGTAAGCTCTGTAATGGTAATTGTTGTCTGTCTGTGCTATGTTTCTGCCATTTAGTTGAATTGTACACTGTCTAAAAAGCGAATGCATCAAATTATTTACTACTCCAATCGGATCAATGTCAGTTCCAGTTTTATCATCTTTTTCCGTGCCCGTAAACACTTCTTCTTTGCCATCCTTCATTTTAATCAGTTGTACTTTGAGGCGTAGATATACGCTGGACAAATCACGATAAGTATCCCCATGACCGAGGGAAATGAATTCCAAAACGGATGTATTGTCCAATGAAGCTATCGGTTTGTAAGCAACTTCTTCGGTTTTCAAAATATTACTCTGAATTGGATAAGATGAAAATATATCCAGTTCGGATTTCATACACTCTTGGAGGGAAGACATTATTATTTATCAAATATGTCTAATACACGCTTCTTCGTGTTTTTTCGCTTTGTTTTCACTGACGATTTTGACCTTTTTTTACGTGACGTCGTCTTTTTCACTTTGGACCTTCTACGTCGCTTAGGTAAAGACCTAGATTGAACTGATGTAAAGGGGTTACGTCTTTTTATAAGCACACCGTTCCCCGCACCTGACATTTTATCAAAAAGCTTGTTTATGCCTCTCTGCGTCAACTCCTGTACAGCAGTTTTTCCGTGTTCTTTCAGAAGCTCTTTTAATGGTTTATCACCGACTTGTTGTAGAAATAATTTACCTGAGTTCAGTGCCTGTTGTTTTATAGCTTTTGCACCTGACATTGCCAGGGGTTTCAAATAGCGTAATAAGCCACTGAAGAAACTACCGATTCCTCGTCCACGCTGGTATATTACTGGGGCTCGGTAGAGATCACCAATATCCGACAAATTACCACCACTCTGAACCAAATAATATCGTGTATAGTGTGAATTCATTTTGCTAACATTGATGACGAATGAGTGCCACCATAATACTATAAAGTTTTCTTCAATGCTTGTGAATATTTATAGTTTTTTCCTAATGACGTCTGAAGTGAAGCATAATATATGTAGGTGTAAAACTTGGCTCAAAGTCTACTAGTTCTCCGTGATGATCTGTAACCTTAATAGAAACGCTTTCAATAAAAGTCTTCTCCAATGGACAGTACTCAACGTGTCTGAACCTGAACACACTATCGCAATCCTGCATCGGAATTGTACGAAGACTTCTCACCAATTTATCACCTATAACTCTTGGTTTAATAATGTCTGTGTAGACATGTATTAAACTAGTTTTGCTGCAAAATACCGCAGTTTTGATATATGTTTCTCGACGGACTCTCTTTTCAAGCTCATCCACACTGTTTTCCAGACGATTTATACTGTCTAGAACCATTGATTTATCGAACGATTCCTTTATTGATGCATCAAGAAAGTCTGGATCGCGTTTATCAACGGGTGTTTTTAAAAAAGCGTCTATGAAAAGACCAGTGATATTTTCGGTTTAAGTAACTTCAATCGGCACCGGGGTTGTGTCCGCTGTACCATCTGCCTTTCTATATGGTATGTTTAGAATCGTGTCGGGATCGGCTTTAATCCATTCGTCTGGCAATATGTCCTTAGCAGATTCTTTAGCCGCATTTTTTATAGACTGGCGAATCGACGCACCAATTTGGACAAATAATTGTTTTCGTATATTGTATACTGTTACATCTGTACCTGTAGCTCTTTCTCGTAAATCCTCCTCTGTAAACTGTATTCCGCTTAGCAAAAGTGCCACAAAATCTGTGATATTAATCGGTGATGGAATTGGCAGTTCCAATTTAATTTTTACACCATAATCTTTTAAATCAAACGTGTGAGAGGAAGGTTTCATATCAGTTTTTTTTCTCGCTCTCGTTTTAAACTGTTTGATGGATAAATATAGGTGTCAATCATTTGTAATAACTCCGGATATTTTCTTTTAGCCCTGGGAATCAGACCAATTATATGGTCGATAAAGTCTCGTATTGATTCAAACTTTGTATTTAATTTTAAATAAGCTTTCTGAGCAACTTTCTCTCTTTGATAGACATGTAGACAAAAGTATCCTGTTTTCTCAGAATCACTTATTTCAGGTATGATCTCTCTATATCTGTCATCTTCAATGTGTTTGTAAATAAGCTCCTTAATTGTCAGGTAATAGTTATAGAAATCGGGTCTGATAGCCATGAAAAATGATGCTAGAAATGTAGAAAAATTAATATCATTTTTTCGTAGCATAGTTTACGTAAATCCCCACCAGACCATCTGAAACGTACATGATGCTTTTCGAGCCCCAGTAATATACCAACTTTGACAACTATATCTGGAGGCCCGATTGCTTGTTGGTCCAGCTTCGCTGATTGTTCATTGAATAAATTGCAATGAAAAGACTTTTTGACAATGAATTTGTTCTTGTGGCTCTTCTGTCAGCCTTTGAGCTTACCCAGCTGCGTTGGGTACTGATTATGATTGCGATCAGGTAATAAACTCTTTGTAACTAATTCATTTATTTTTCCAGAGCAGTGCATTTGAACAACTTACTTCGGCTGTCGGAGGTGATGGGGACACAATGACCCCTTTTGCTAAGCTGGAAATTGGAAAGGAGCACCACGTTAAATTTTTCCGGCTGCTAAAAACAAAATTTGGTCTTAGATTGGCAGTGCACCTTGATGAGGGGATTTTTTGCTTCCTTCCTCCCCGTTTTTCTGAAAAAATAAAAAACCAGCGTCAGGTAGACGAGCTGAATCAGGCGACCGACCAATATTTAATGTTTGAGGGAATCAACGAGTCGCAAGGCGGCTTCTTAAAAATAAAGTTTTATAAAAATTAAACCATTTGTATATATTTGTTTTATTAGGAAAAAACACTTTTTTTCAGGTTGACTTTTTCCCATTTTGCACAGACAGAATAGAGAACCTGACCCCCGCCCCCCGCACCGACACCTGACACCCGTCCTCACTCGCCACTTCCCTACTCCCCATTTTTCATTCACCCCCGAATCTCTTATTCCATCCTCTACCATCATCACTTAATTGACATTCCATTTCATTCAATTAAATCCGATACATTTCTTCAAAGTCCATTAGCAACTTTAATCAACATTTATTCATTCATTTCCAGCTAATCAATTCACACAAACAATCATTAATCATCAAATCCAAAGCCTTTCAAGCTAAAAGTCCAACATTTGATAAAAAGTGGTCTGATAGCGAGATGTCATCCAAAATAAAATAAACAAAAAATCCTGATCTCGCCTTTCACAAATCTCATTCTTCTATCTGATGATTTACCAGATGCTAATGATATGCAAAAAACATGTTTCGCCGTGATGCAAAACAATAATATATTCATCGTAAATTCGATATGCAAAATACATGTTTTACGCTAAAGCAAAACAATATCAAAAAATATTCATCGTAAAAATCCCATTCATCGATCGCTTTGATCCACTTCCAGACCGGCTTACTCTAACGTAAACAAAAGCAACCTCCGTAGTAAAAACACATACACTCCTCTCTATCCAAACAACCTCCCGGCAACTAAACATATACCAACCTCTCTTTCCAAAATCAGCTTTCTACCGTACCAAAAACAAGTTCTCAACTTCTTCCCTACATGCATTCGCACACACACCATCCGCTCAAGCCGGCCGGCATCAACAAAAACTTGATCTTCATACAATTTAGTATCCCACTTTTGAACATTTTCTGACCCAAAAAGTAGCCCACTTTTTACATGTATTCGTATAGGCTGTCCCTATCGTACGTAGTGCATTTTTGTATGAAAGTGGGCTTCTTACTACTCGTGTGAGCTGTTTTTAAAATTTTAGATTCTCGATCTCAAGAAAATGGTTGTTTAAAAAATCTTAAAGTATATTTTATAGCATTTTAAAATGCAATTTGATATCGTCGCCATATGTAAAGTAAGAGGGTGGGAAATGGGTGGGTTTTGAATTGTCTTGCGTTTTCCACAGGAGTTTTATTGGTGACTTTGTTTTTAGTAGTTAGCAGTGAGAATGTATTCATTGACCGGGGAAACGTAGTGGCTTGTTTAAAATGTACTTGCTTGATAGCGTGTCTGCAAACCATTTTGGATCAACAGCTCAGAGGCTATGACTGGATGGTAAATCGATGTCTGTTTTGTATATGACTTAATACCAAATGTAGCGTGTCTGCCGAAAGTTGGAGTCGGGCAGCTCAGAGGCTATTATTTGTTTCTTTAGGGACTTATAACTAAAAATAGCTTATGTCAACAGTTCAAAGGCTGTTGTTAAATCTACTGGTTTTCGTTCCAGTGATTGTGCAATTTAGACATAGAAAAAGCGTGTCTGCTGACGGTTATGGTTTGGTGTTTTGCCGGTGTTTACCGACTTGACCACCACTTTTTTCCGTTTCCTTACTGCTAACATTATGATATGGCACATTTAGTGCTGGATGTAAATTTGGTGATTTGAGAGTGAATCGCAGTGGAACTTGAAAGAGATAATTAGTTTTGGGGTAAAATCGTTTACACTGTTCTAATAACTAAAATTCTATTGTTTCATAGTGCACATACTTAAATTATTTCAGTATAACTTGAAATTAACTTAATTTCTTGTTTACTTGCGTTGGGAAATTGCCGTTCTCATGTAAATTTTTTTTTTGTATTTTTTTAGCGCAGTTCATTTATTTAATTTGCTCTTTAACGTTATTGAATTTGAAAATTATTGCCCAGATGTCTATCTATTCAATTTGTAGTTAAATGTTTGTGTTTGTTTGCTCTTTTAATTGCATCTCAGGCAATTCGAATGCTCATTCAATTGTTATTGCTATGATTATTGTTAAGTAGTTGGAGTGATAAATGGCATCATATTTCGATAACAATGGGCACGCGTTTGTTTGCTCGCTATAAAGCTTTCGTTTTGCTTATTTGTGTTTAATATTCACTTGTAATGTTTAGTGTTTTGCATGTTAGTTGACTGATATTTTATATCTTTTGTAAATTGTGCGTTGCGTTTGAATGAGTTAGTAGTTAGTTTGAGTGACCTTCAGATAAGTAAGATGAGATTTAAGATATATGAATGAAGGAGTAAATGAATGAAGAGTTAAATGTTCAATATGACTATTTAATTTTAGGACTGATCTTATTTGATGGACAGTATGAGTAGCAATAATACTATATTTGAATGTTGATATTATGTTTTAGTTATTAAAAGGAACAATATAGTTATTTGTTTCTTTTAAAGGCTGATCTGGGTAAATGATCAGTATGATTAGCGTTAAATTTATATTATATTTTTGTTATTTAAACGATTAACATAATTATTTCTTTTATTATGAAGGCTGATTTAGTTTAATCAATAATATTCATAGTTTTTTTTTTGTTATTTCAATGATTGAAATAATTATATGATTTTTTTTCTTAAGAAGATTGATCTAGTTTGATGAACAGTATGAGTAGCAATGGTGTCATACAGGAGATGAATGGTTTTGTACACCAGCTGGGAAGATCAATTTTCAGCCCATTTAAATTTGCTACACAATGTGCTACATTGTGGTCTCTGCGCGATTTTTGCTACATAACCAGTATAACCTATGTATACTGGTGTAAGCTGGCAGCTCGATTTGATGTGTATCCTGTATACATCATCAAGGCACACGGGGAGAGATCTCTCTGTATGACTTTTACCTGCTACTCTATCCATCTAAACTAGAACAACATTTTACTATACACTTTTCTTAATGCATTTTTAAGTTACGTTTTCACGTATTAAGTTAACGAAACCTCGAAATATCAGTGTTGGGTGAAGCGCTTTTCACTGGGCTCTTCTTTTGTCATACATCACAGGTGAATGCCAGCCAGAGGCGGAAATAACTGGACGGGCTAAAGGTTCGGGGTACCCACACGGCGTGAAACGCCAAAAGGCCGATTGAGGATCACTGCTCAAGCCAACACCTCACCTCTCACCATTTCGTAGAACACTTCCGTCTCAAACTTCAGTCGCGTAATCACACGTACGTTGAAACTAATGGGAAGCAGCACGCCCCCTTTTGGGCTCGAACAAAACTGCTCGCCATAGCTTGTCCAAGAACTTTAAATATCGTTCTTTCGTGAGCTTTCAACCTCAATTCTCTTCAAAAGTGCCGAGTAGCCGAACACGTGTGCTCTCGTTCCACGAAAGTTTTACCTCCCCACTCCGTCTCGCTTGCTCGAATGGTGAATATGCGCAACTGGGGAAATTGAACGAAAGAGTGCTTTTCGCTTAAGTTTTCGCCTTTCTCACGATCTTTTGGGGTGAATTAGCGAAACTGGAGACATTGAACAAGAGAGCAATTTTGCCTGAACTTTCAGCTTTCCCTTCAGCTTAGCTCTCTTAAAAGCGCAAACAAAGCCTGTCGTTCACGATGTGATAATCGTTTGAAGCGCATCGTGGGTTAATCGTTTTTTATTTACTTTTCCGTCCGCTTATTTACTTTTACGCTTGATCATTGGACGACATGCTTCGATAACAATGGGTGTATGTGCTTGCTCACCTAATTTCATTGGCGAAACACGAGTCCATAGGCAGTGTCTACGCGCTCACAGCTACTTCAGTAATGAAGCGTAAGTATATACGAGTATGTTATATTTGTTCACTTGGGGCAGGAGTACATAAAAATTAATATCACTTTTGAAGATTGTTCACCAGACCTAATCTGCGGTGATTGTTACACTGAACTGGAATGTTTATACTCATTCATCCTTCCTTTTAAAGAAACTGACTTGGTGCTTAAACGACTCGAATCAGCACGAGGACCTCCGAACCCAGCGTTGAACCAGCCGACCCAGATTCGGAGAGCAGATTACCTATCGTCTGAGGCTCCAGATTCGCCATCTCGACCCATGCCTTGGGATTCCTGGGATCTTTCACCATCAACCCAGCTAGGAGGTTGTCAAACGGGAAGGCCTGCACACCAAGATGAGACAGCACTGAGATGACCCAGTACCAAATGCAATCGTTCCTGGTGCACTATTCCACCATCTAAAGTGGTACACATCGTAGTCAGCTAGAAGTTGGTGTTCTCGGGCCAGGATGGCCCTATGACCATCGATGTCTTTCTCAAAAGGGTCTAAAATATGGTGTCGTGGAGTTTGGGGCAGAATATGATATCAATCATACGCTACGCCCGAATGTTGTTCACTGGAAGAGCTCTCCATTAGTTTTGGCGGTTTGTGCACACATATCCAACATTCAACTAGGAAACGTTGAGGTATGCCGTCTTGCGGAAATTTACACCGGTCAAGGGTGATGATATTTATAACAACGACTATCAAGTAGACACCAACGGGTTCAGGAGACAGAAGATGACTACTACGAAGCTCTATGTTGCCTGTTGGAACGTCGAATGAGCCCCATGCTGGAGTATGAGCTCCTAAGTCTCTTTTGGGAGAGAATCAGGCTCGAGTTACGAGAGCAATTGGTTTTTGCTCCGCACCACAATGTAAATGCGCCTGTTGCGAAACCAAAGGAGCTTGACACCGTGCAATACTCCAAGCAGTCCTCACCTTAAAGTGAATCATTCAGCCGAAGAGAGTAACCGGAACGATGTCCAGTAGCTGAGCTCGAACACAGCGTGCCTGCTCTGCCCGTGCCACCTTATGTCATACCACCTATAAAAGACAGTGCGTTGGAGACCATCTCTCCATCATCCACGGAGCTCGATAAAGAGCATCAAACCAAGGTCAATAATCTGGCCCCTGGGACACGAATTACTACGTGTTAGAACTACCCGCGTATGAGGTACCGCTTTACCGCATGCCAGGCAGAGGCTGACATCTTTTGTTTCCATTGTGGGAAGCCAAATACATATACGTCAAATTGCACCAACTGCAAAAAGCCAAAAAACTTGCAAGCGAGTGCTCACGATAGCTAGCAGCACTTGAGATAGACCCAGTAATGGAACAGTACCCCGTTCTGTCTACTAACAGCTCCAATATCACAAATTCCTAGCCAGAAAACGCTCTAGATACAAACAACCCGATACCTTTGCTGGTCCTCGATGCTTCAAATGACACATCTCTTCCGGAGGCCTCTCTAAAGATATTTTTTAAGCAACCACCTCAGGTGCCCCACGTGCATTGAAACCATAACAAATTAGGCTGCAGGAGTATCTTGCTGCATGAGAGAGGATTTTTGCTGTAGAAAAGGTCACCCCACGCCAGCACAAGACTAAATAGTCAACTCGTCGTTGAAGGAGCTTTAGCAGGAGAGTGCCCATCTGTCGGCAAACCCTGAATTTATATAATATCTTGCAGGTTTCTGAGAATGACACCGGACATTACGCATCAATCAAAATGTTAGGAGAAATCGCTGTTGCACTTATTGACAATGGTGCAAGTATTAGCTGCCTTGCCTCAAGCCTTGGCTCAAAGGTACTCCATCAACACCCTACGGTTGTTAACCCTAGCGCTCTAAAATCAGCACAGCTGATGGCACCAATCATCCTATCCAGGGTATATAGACAACACACTTCTCGTTCAGAGGTCAAAATAAGGATATTACTTTCTACGTCGTCTCTTCACTGACACAGAACGCGTACCTAGGCTTCGATTTTGTCCTTCACTTTAGTTTCGTCCCAGATTTATTCGTAGACTCACACTTAAATACTAGATATGTCAACGAACTCACTTCTATACCCGAAAGACACGAATTAACTCCCAACCAATGACAACGTCTGGAAGTATCCATCTTACGCTACGCAAGACTTTGGCCGCACTACTCTGGTCTCACATGTTATTGACGTTGGCGATAGCAAACCAATAAAGCAGAGACATTACGCCATCTCGCCGGTCATGGAAAAGCTAGTGTACGCAGAGTTCAACAGAATACTACAGTTGGGGGTTAAAGAGGAGTCTCAAAGTGCCTGGTCCTCACCAGCTATCTTGGTGGCGAAACCAGGTAAAGTCCGCCTTTGTCAAGATTCCCGGGAAGTCAACGCAGTGACCGCTGAGGATGCGTACCCTCTTCAGCTCATCGATGGAATATTGGGAAGACTGCCGAAAGCAAACTACATTACAAGTCTCGACTTGAAGGATGCCTTCTGGCAAATTCCACGCGATGAAGAGTCGAGGGATAAAAACGCTTTCACAGTGCCTGGGTGACCACTACACCAGTTCATCACAATACCTTTTGGCCTGGATAATGCCCCGCAATTGATGACCCGGCTGATGGACAAAGTCATTCCACCTCATCTGAAACACGAAGTGACTGTTTACCAGGATGACCTTCTACTCATCACAGACACGTTTGACCAACATCTTCTACTGTCGCAAGAAGTAGCCCTGCACATCAGTAACGTGGAACTCACCATCAATGTCCAGACAAGTAACTTTTTTATGACCGATACCTAGGACATGGTACCATCAAAACGGATCCGGACAAAACTCGGGCGATTGATGAGTTTCCCTTACCGAAGACCATTTAGCAGCTACGACTTTTTCTAGAAGTGTGCGGTTGATACCAAGAGGTCGTTCGGAATTACGCATCGGTTTCAGCGCCCCTGTCGGACATGCTCCGGAAAGGTAAGTTCATCTGGTCCGGACTAAGTAGAAAAGTATTCGACGAGCTCAAACAAGCCTTGACATCTGCTCCAGTCTTGCACAGCCCTGACTTTCAGAAACCCTTCTTCATTCATTGTGATGCAAGTCAAGTGTTGGCAAAAATCGAAGGATTGGAAAAAAAGCTCACATCTTTAGAGGATAATGTAAAAAGATTTCAGGCAGCTCAAAAAATGGTTATAAATCCTGCCAGTGCTGATTAACACGAAGCTGAGAAGCAGACATTGGGTTTAAACGATGATATTCCCCCCCCACGCACACCTTTGATTCAAGTTCCAATTATTCCATCTCAAATCCCTAAAATGGGCACTTTTTGGTCCGAAGACGATTGGAACAACAGAATCAGGAAACTATAGTCTACCAACCAAATATCCTGGGAAATTTTTTACCTAAGGAAAACTCCAACTAATCTCGATGCCATAGGATTGCAACGGACTTTGAAAAAAGATCTTAAAATACAAGGCTGCAAAGTGGAGGACTTGCTGCATCGGAGTAAACGTCGACGCGCTTTCAAAGATTTTATACCAAGCAGATATGGATGGCTATTAACAAACGTGAGAGCCAAGAATTCCAAATATGTCTGGAATGGTATGGTTTTTAGCAAATGGCAAGTGACAAAAACATCAACCAACTTGGAACATCTAAGTATTTCTTCTAATATTTCTATTAATAATAAATTTAAGTTGAAAGAAGTATCGTGTGGCTTAAATATAAAAAATACTAACATTAATGATAAGCATACACCAACTAGAATAAATCCTAATCTTAATTCTACTGTAGATGCCAATCAACCAAGCCATTACTCCCCACCTAACTTTCCAAAGAATGATATCCTGGCACATCACTCAACTTCCCAAACACAAACTGATAGCAATATTAGAAGTGTGCAACCAGAGAGCTCCAATATTTTGAGCGGGGATTCTATTATCTCTCCTTCAACCTCTGAAAACAACAGAATTGCGGATAAATATCCTAATTTTGTACATGGTGGTGTACAAGTTTCTTCCTTACCATCTCCTGGATCGAATTCATTTTTGAATCCACTCATACCTCCAGTAGTCAAAGCCACAATCAACTCCAGTAACGATATGGAAGGCAAATATCTCCTTTCCCGACTTAGAGATCATAAAATTTATGAAAATGTCAGACTTTTTCTGGCATACATGGGCAGTGCTCCTGACACTACTTGCATTGATGGTTAAACCAAAACAAACATTCTGGTTATGATACAGCGGGAAGGCCTTCCCATAGATATATATACTCTTTTACCACAATTGCGCTGGTATGAGAGGAAAAACTAATAAACTATATCTGGACGCCAAATCATGCCATTTTAATGCTCTTTCCTTAACTGAAACGTGGTTGAACGAGTATTTTCTTAATGCGGAGATTCTCAATGAAAACTAGACTATTTTTAGAGACGACAGAGATTCTCATAGCACAGGGCAATCACGTGGAGGAGGTGTCTTGATTGCAGTGCATAAATCGTTTTTCAGTGATTCCATAAGTACAGTTTAACAATTCATACCAGCACAAAATTGTCCGCATCAAAATGGCAAATGTAAACTGGTATAAAGGGGCTTTTTATATCCCTCCTAGATCTACTGAAGAAGTTTACAGCAGCGCGTGTGATGCAATTTCTTCATTAGCTGCTTCCACCAATGAAGAAGACATAATTATTATCACCGGGGATTTTAACCGACCAAATCTGACATTTATGGTCGATGAATCTGATAGTGGTCTGCTAACAGTCAATCTTCTCAACAGTATAGACTTCAACATTATTAGCACCCTGTTTGGCAATGATTTGCAGCAAGTTGCTCCGACCCCCAACCTTCATGGTAATTGGTTAGATCTCATATTTACTAATGCATATGACGAAGTTGTAGTGAACCCAACAAGCGATGCGGAACATTTTTTTTCCAATAGCCGCCACCATTCCGCAATTTCAGTTGAATTAACTACTATGGGTAGCGCATGCCATCTTTCGTTCATTAATTGTATTGTATTTGACTTCCTTAATGCTGACTATGATAGCATTAACAAAAATCTCCACAATATTGATGGGACGGGTACGCTTTCAACGTTAGATACAAACGACGAAGTAGATTGTTTCTACAATATTTCCATGGACGCCGTTGAGAGATATGTACCCAAAATTAGAAAGAAAAATAAGCTCTCTGAGCCTTGGCTTGATGGCAATTAGTACCACTTGCGAAATCAAAGGAATAAGGTCCACAAAATAATTCAGACAAAATCAAACCTTAGCCAAGAAATCAAAAATAAATATGAGGAGCTGGGAAAAGAGTCTCGGGAAGCATATAATTCGTATGTTAATATTATTGGTGAAAACTTATCCACAACCTAAAAAAGTTCTTTGACTTGGTTAATACCAAACGTAAGTCTCAAGGATTTCCCAATTCGATGGTGTATCAAAAATCAAACTCATGCAATCCCGAACATATCTGTGAATTTTTGGCATCCCATTTCCGATCCGTATATAGTCCAACTAACTTTTCATCCTACAGATCTTCTTCAGACATAAATTCAGCATCTCTCATCGAAGAATTTGGCATTTCCGAAGATGATATATCCAATACAATAGAGACGCTTGATCTAAATAAAGGGCCTGGTCCTGATTTACTCCTTCCTGGCTTCTTGTTTCACTGTAAAGTGCAATTGATTTCACCTCTGCATATCATTTTTAATAAATTCCTCACTTCTGGAATTTTCCCATCGATTTGGAAGAAATCCCACTTGATTCCAATTTATAAAAATAAAGACAAGGCGTCAGTTGAAAATTATAAAGGCATCGCAATACTATCAGCAATTCCAAAACTTTTTGAAAAAATAGTCTGTTCAAAAACATCGTCCGTCATTGAGCCTCGGCTGAACGACCAACAGTATGGTTTCCGACAAAAACCGCTCAACAGTTACAAATCTCTCGGTCTCTCGGTGATGGTTTCTAGTGTCCTTTGTGAAATAGAAAAAGGCCATCAAATCGATGCAATTTACACCGACTTCAGTAAAGCGTTTGATCGTGTCAACCACAAAATCTTGAGAAAAACTTAAAAAATTTCGGTATCTGTGGCCCTCTGTCAGAATGGCTTGACTCGTATCTCAAAAATAGGATGCAAATCGTCAAATTTCAAGGATGTTTTTCCAAAGAAATAAATCTCTTCTCCGGCGTATCTCAAGGCATCCATCTTGGTCCCATACTTTTTAAAATTTTCTCTCTGTTATCCTGTTGGACATTCCTCATCTATTTTATGCTGACGATCTCAAGCTATTCAAGGTGGTAACTTCTCCAAAGGATACGGAATTCCTTCAAAACCAGTTAAACTCTCTTTTAGAATGGTCAGAAAAAAACCTACTCTCTCTGAATTTCGAAAAATGTCAGATAATAAGTTTTTCCCGTAAAAACTCTGTCCTTGCCGTCGATTATTATCTTGACTACTACAAACTTAAAAGAGTGGACAGCGTTGTAGACCTCGGTGTTATTTCGGACAATAAATTACGTTTCAATCTGCATTATGATGAAGTCCTTGGTAGAGCCAATAAGCTCCTCGGCTTGATCAAGCGTCGATCCAAAGAATTTCAAAATATTTGGGTATCGAAGACATTATATCTCTCCTTAGTTCGCCCCATTCTTGAATACGCATTTTTTATTTGGGATCCTGTTTTCAACGTTCACATTGGCCGACTCAAGTCTGTTCAAAAACAGTTTATCTTATTTGCATTGAGATTGCTATATGATCCGAGGAATTTTGAAGTTCTACCCTCCTATGAGCTTAGGCTGCGAATCCTCAATATACCATCACTTGCTTCCCGTAGAACTATAATAACTTGTTGTTTCGCTTTTGATGTCCTCAGAGGCTCGATGAAAATACCATTTTTAACTGATAGAATAAAAGTGCATGAGCCATTGCGAGTCACTGGGCATTCTTGTCAATTAGTTAAAGAGCGGCATAAAACAATCTATGCAGATAATGAGCCGAATAACAGGTGTTGCAAAAAGTTTAACTCACTTAGTGCACATTACTACCCAAACATTTCCAGAACTCATTTTAAAGCTCTATTATCAACTGTCCTTTCATCTTAATTCCATCACGCACCTTACCCTCACAACATATTTTATTGTAATAGCACATTGCATTTGTCACAATTTTTATATTTGTAAATTAATTCTAAATTGTACTATTAAGAAATTATTGTGAATTTTTTTAGTATCGAGTTAATTTTTTTTATATTTCTTGTACCAGTGCCTTGCTTGGCTAAATAAATAAATAACATGGAGTTAGACCCATGCTAGTGCAATTGACAAAAGAGGGAGAAGAAGCTCCCTTTGCTTTTATGTTCGGTAAACTGAATTTGGCCCAGAGGAACTACACCGTATCCGAACAAGAGTGTCTGGCAGTGGTGATGGCTGCCAAGAAATTTCGAGCGTACATCGAAGGTTACCAGTTTGAAATCATCCCACATTTTAATTCAGACACCTACACCAAGTTGAGGCAAACCATCGTAACCCAACCAACATAGTTATCTGATTTGAAAGTAATAGACGGCTATATTTATTGACGTAATGAATACGCGACCGGTGATTCATTGCAGGAAGAAGAGTCTTGAAAGAAACTCTGGGTGCCGGAAGAAATGACTCACAATCTGACCCTCCGCGTACACGACCATCCCCTAAGTGCCCACGGTGGCTACGGTTGGACGCTTCGGCGCCTTAAGAAGTACTTCTTTGGCCTAAAATGTCAGCTCAAGTCAAAGACTATGTAAGTACCTGTGAGGCCTGTTAAGGCACTAAGCCTTTTCAACCTCCTATGAGTCAACTCAATGTTCCGGAGCATGTATTTCAACGTCTGTATATACATCTACTCGGCCCATACTCTCGTTCTTCTATGGGACATATTGGAGCTATCGTTGTGGTAGACCAGCTCCCTTAATTTCCACTGGTAGAACCTATTCGCAAACTGAAGACTCCATGAATTGTGAAATTTTTAGAGAGTCGAGAATTCCATGTGTTTGATTTACCAGAAAGCGTGTACTTGGACGACGGAGTATTGTACGGTGTCAAACACCAACTGACGCCAATATCTTCTCCTTGATCTGACGCAGCAGAACGTTTGAATCACACACTGTTAGCGGCGATCCGTTCTTATGTCCACCCAACTCAGAACTATTGGGACCATAGATTGTCCACTATCACTTGCGTTCTGCGGCCAACTTATCATTCTGTCACCAGTGTCTTGCTTTACTTTGGGGCCTTCGGACAGCACATGATTTGCCATTGCAAATCAAAGATCCCGTACTTGCTCTGGAGCCCCTCGAACGTTTAAGTGATCTCCGCCAACAAATCTGACCGAAGATCAAGGCCGCAGGACGTGCAAATAAGACTTATTACAACCTGAGGTCTCCACCTTCTGATTTTAAAGAAAGTGACGAAGTTTTTCTTCGCGACCTCCACCAAAGCGACGCCGCTGGGCATTTCAATGCCAAGCAAGATCGCCGTTTTCTGAAAGCCATGTACAGAAGGTTGTAGGACCCAACCGTTATTTCCTCACAGACCTATCGGGCAAAAAACTGGGGTATATCACGCAAAAGATCTGTGCCGATAGGTTGAACATACAAGTTTGTTTTGTCTGTCCGCACTTAGTTTCAGTCATACGCAAAGGTTACCCATTCACAGCAAGTCGAAAGTATTTGCGTCAGTTTGTCCATCCACGAATCGTTTTTTTCTGTTGCCTCATTTCGCGCTCCGCCCCGAACCCTGTTGATTATTCATCAGAAGATCCTTCAGCTCTTTTTTCGCAATCCTCGTCTCCTCGGAATCGTGAAAAAATTAGCGGCCCTGCAGTAACCGATCAGTCACCTAAGCAAACTGCTCGAAAAATATTGTAACCCTTATCCAATTTTAATTGTAAATTTAAAAAATTAATTATTTAAATCTACAATTAAAATTTCAACACGGCAACATTGTTTTAACGCAGCTCATCCACGAATTGCGTTGCCGAATGCAATGTTCAGGGATGGATGAGCTAGACTGTCAACTACCGTTGCGACAGCTCCGGTGAGGTGACTGTTGGTAACAAAGGGGAATCCGCTTTTGATCGCCATGTATTGCGCACGTCGTAATTAAAATTAGAATTCGATCCATCTTTCCTCAGATATTTCAATTGAACTCTCCTAATGGAGGCACGTTCTAATTCGAATCTCCGCATTGAGCAATAAAAAATGATCGTGCGCGTTGTCTCCGCCACCTGGTCAACAGTTTGCTGGGAACTTTAACGCGGAAGTCGCCATCTGTCGTCGTGGAAAATTGTGCAAGTCGCAAGAAAATTTCGTTTTTGTGCTGTGCACGGGAATCGTGTGCACGGTAGCGTACGTGTTGTGTACGTTGCATCCACGGAAATTTCTTTCTCCTAATATTCATGCGCTTAATTTTTGCACGCATTTAACCAATAAGAAAGAAAATGTCACAACATACGAAAATCTGACGGATCCGTGGGTGGTTCTTGATGGTGCAAATTCCATTGATTCAGAATTAACTGTTGAACCCATAACAAAAACGCTGTTCAAACTGATTTCGAAGATAATTTTTAAGTACAGTAAATTAAACAGTTTAAGACGTCATTCGAATCTCTTGCGACAAAAGGTCGCAAAACGAGAAGAGTGCACAACAATTTGCCGAACGACGGACTTTTTATTGATCAAAATGCTGATTTGGAGCGAGATGCTCTCATTTCCTCGGGAGAATCAGCAGTGCATGAAATTTACTGGCATCTCCGACTTGTACAACCGCTTAACGTCGGTGAAACTGTGAATATCGTAGAGTACGACCAGCTAGAGGAACATCGGGAACAGGACGAGACTTCATCTGAAGGGAGTGCAGCTAGTCTTTAAACAACTCTCATCTAACCCATTACATTTATATGGATTCACAATTTGGTGAAGTCTTTCTATTTTCAACGAAGTTGGCATAAAAGTATCGAATCACCATTCCCGTTTTCGCCACAGTTGCCTTAATGGCAGTTGGAAAGCTCCTTGCAAGTGAAAAGCAGGAAAATTAAATTATTGCAACTGGGGCTTGCACAACGAGAACAAGTCAAAATCCCGAGAAAGTTGGAAGACGAAGAAAGACAATAGTGAGTTAGAAATGGCTGAAATAAACACAACTATTTCATTAAAGAGATGACGAAAGCAAACAGGACTTGACAGAGAGATGATAAAGAACCAATTTTAGAACAAGACAAACCGCAATAATCTGAACAGTCTTTTGCTACAATTTGATATTCTGATTGCGTGCTAATTGTGTATTGCATGGTGGCATTTCATCAAAATTTTAATTTATTACTAGAGTCAACTTTCAGTTTTCAAACGTGCTTAGAAATACACTGCTCAAATATTGTGTTTAGAGGTTTTCTCCCTTTCGTTGCTGCGACAATTGTCTGCACAAGGCGTACCGGCCTTGTTAAAATTACGAATTTCATCAAATTTTCGTTGTGGATTACATCCTTGCTGCTTAAAGTGATATCACGATTCAATATGGTATAAATTCAAGTGCGTGGAATTATTAACTTAAAATTTATCATTTTGTGTACATCCAGTGCAAGCTCAAAAACAAAATGGAAACTTTACGCATCTTAACAATACAGCCAAAATTAGAAATTCGTGTACAAAACAAGAGTGATAAGAAAAACAACCTAACGATAACTATAAAAAGTTCAAAACTGAGCCAACGCAACTGGCCGATCAGCCAAATATGCGTGAATTTCTCGAAAATTATTACAAACCAGAAGAAATGAAACCCGAAGAAGGTGCTGTGAAATTAGCAATTAAAGCTTTGCTTGAAATTGCCCAATCAGGACAGAAAAATTTGGAAATAGCTCTGATGAAACGGAATCAACCAGCTTCGGTAGTAAATCTTAGGGTTAAATTGATCTTTCGCAGACGGCGAACTTCGAGTGGAAAATTTGCAGTCATATGTGCCTCATGCAATTGCTAGTATTTAGATTCTCAATATTTTGGTGATCAATTTCACAATGGGTTTTGTGGAAATGAAGTAGACGAGTGTAGCGCTGTTAGATTAATCATAGGAGAGGAAAATACCTTTACTTGTAAAACGTATTGACGACGATTATTGTTGTTCGCCTAGTTGTCCCGTGGAATAATTCCTTTTCGGTATTGTGAAAGAACAATCAAATTCTTAAGACACCCAAATTCTCGTCAACCCAAATGAACAGTGTAGTGTTAATCGAATTTTAGCCAAATATTGTATCGCCCAGACCATGTATGAGCGCTCGTCGAGGATGTGCGGTAAGTACCCTTCTGTTGTTTCGCTATTAAATTTATATTCCTTTTCGTAATATACAAACGTTATTAACCAATCGTTTATTCAGATATTGACTTTATTCTTTTTTTAATTTTATATTCAAAGAGAAAAGCCATTTATAGAAGTAAATATTTCGCATTTTTTGATGGAGGCAAGATTAAAAGAAGCAAGAAAGTGAAGTGAAAGTGAAGAAAGCGGTAAGGATTTTAATTGAAATCAGAATATTAAGAAATAAACAAACATATTGTGGGACACAGGTATCATCTACTAGTTACAACTTGAACTTGATTGATACATTGAAAATTAGCGCAGGATCTTGATAGCGATCGTTTGAAAATCAAAAACGCGTCAGCTTGCTCGAAAACGATTAATTGAATTCTGAAGCGTTGTTCAACTAAAATGCACGATGTTATTGTGTGTCACTCCTTAACATCAAGTTTTTTGCCCAATTTAATTTGACTTTTCTTTGTTTCAGTGTTTTACAAATTCAACCATGGAGAGGTACACAATTGAGCAGCGCGTTATGATTGTTGAAGCCTATTACAAGAATGGACGTTCAAATTAAAATGCATTTCGTGCACTTCGTGATTTTTTTTGTCAGCATAATCGATCAAATGTGTCCTTAATCGGGAGGATTGAGCATAAATTTCAGCAAACCGGGTCTGAAGGAAATGTGAAATCACCTGTGCATGCTCGCTCAGTTCGTTCTGTGCTGTTGTTCACGATCGTGTGGCAGAAGAGCCATCAATCTCGACTCGTCGTCATGCCCAACGATTGAACACCTTACGAGCATCACTGATGCAAATTTTGAATAAAGATTTGAATTTATACGCTTACAAGGTTCAATTGGCTCAAGAGCTGAAGCCCACTGACCATTTCAAGCGTCGGCAATACGCCAAATGGTTGTTTGAACGACAGAAGGGAATGGTGACTTTACAAAGAAAATCATCTTTAGTGACGAGACACACTTTCACCTCAGTGGATTCGTTATTGAGCAGAATTGCCGGATTTTTGCAAATGAGAATCCACAAGTGATTGTTGAAAAGCCGATGTATCCACAAAGAGTGACTGTGTGGTGTGGTTTATGGGCTACCGCATCATCGGAACGTACTTCTTTGAAAATGAAGATGGCCAAGCAGTTACCATGAATGAAGTTCGCTATTGCAAGATGAAAATGGACTTCTGGTGGCCACAAATTGAGGTTATGGCCCTGGACGATATGTGGTTCCAACAGGATGGCACCATTTGCCACACGGCCAACGAAACAATGGCTCTTTTGCGCAAGAAATTCAATGGCTGTGTTATCTCACGTTGTGGCGATGTTAATTCGCCGCAGCGATCATGTGATTTGACACCGTTGGACTTCTTTCTCTGATGATATTCAAAAGAAAAAGTGTACATCAATAAGCCAAGAACAATTCAAAAGCTAAAGCAGCGGTGGCGCGTTGGTTTCGAGGGAAGGGAAGCAGAAATTTTTGGACACAACCTTTTATCGTATGTGAACTGTTTTGAATCACTAGCTTTTGTAAATAAGCAAAATAACAAGCGATACAACGCACATCCATTTAATGTACAAAGGTAAAAAAGCAGAATTTAAATTGTACAGATTTGATTTAGCTCCAATAATTTTCTCTACTTTTCTAAACACATGCTTGTAATTTTATTATATATCATAATGTAGAAAATTCTGACCACAGATGTTGTATTATTTCAGCCTGGAGTATCTACAAAATCCAATTTGAAGCCACCGCTAGGACAAATCACTGGAATGTGCAGAAACGAGCAACTGCATTAATTTTTGCTCTAAGAGGCCCAGTTGCTGAGCTTTTGCAGACTATCCCCGTTGAGTTGCACTCAAACCCGGCTGCTATAATGAATGCGCCTGAAATGCATTATGGAAGCGATCATCTGAAGCAGATTTATCGAGCACAGCTACGGCATTGGATGCAGAAGTCTGGCGAAATTTTAAGGCAGCTAGCCCAAGACATTGAGTGACTGGCACTTGTGGCTTACTCACCTTACGACCCAGAACATCGAGATGACGCAGCAACAGAAGCATTCATCAGCGCATTTAAGAATTGGCTTTAAGTCTAAACTTTGAGGGAGCAAAAAATGTGAGTCGTACCACTGCCCGGGTTCGCGGGGTAGTGACAGGCGAGTGCAGGTGAGACCGCGTGGAAATTAAACGAGAGTGGTAGGCAAATGATGCGCCTAGATGCTGGAATTGCGGTGAGAAGGGGCGCCTGCAAAGAGACTGCAAGAAGCGAGGAAAACTGAGCTATTGTCCAGGGTGGAAGAGATCCAGACCGAGTCAGGAGCCCAGAATGGAAGCCCTTCAAAATGACGGGGTCAACTTCGTGGGGCAAAGGTTGGCTAGGAGGAGCGACGTCCCCAGCACTACCATCACCGTGTCAAGACTACATCGTGGAGAAGCTGACTTATACCTTCCGGGTCAAGTTGACGGAGAACATTGCACCATAACAATCGACACTGGTGCAACCCGATCGATTATCCGACCAGACTAGTGAGACAACAACTACTTCACGAGGGCAGGATTCTCTCACTATGGACAGCTATGGGAGAAACTGTACCTGTCTATGGAGAGGTCAACCTCCAGATACAGTTGGGAGACCTTGCGTTCCGACATAATTTTCTGGTCGCGAACATTATGGATGACTGCATTCTTGGAATGGATCTTCTGCGATCACATGGAATCACGTTAAATTTGGGCAAACAGGTATTAAAATTGCAGAATGTCGAAGTACTGATGAAGAATCCCTGCGTTCAAATTCCCAAGATGAATGTGGTAGTATGTACCGACACTGATGTACCGAGTTCTTCCGAAAGTATTGTATGGGCCAAGCTTAATGGTGATTCTGGAGACCAGCGATCTTATCTGATAGAGCCAACGAAGACGTCCACATTGAGCAGTTTGATTGTAGGACGAAGCCTTGTAAGATCTATAAGGAACAGATACGTGCCGGTTAAAGTTCTTAACACCGCAGACTCAACCACGAGCATCAAAGCGGGAGAAGTCATCGGCAGCTGTCAGCTTGTTTCCACCATCATCTCTTTGGAAGCCACTCACGACATTCATTGGAAAAGGAGACAAAACACAGACGAAGCCCGGGAACTCACGTTGACAATATTCAAGCAGTTCACATTGCCAGTGCAGCTATTCAAGCGAGCCTCTGATCTGGTCACCAAGTACAGTGACATCTTCTCAACAAGCCCGGATGACCAAGGCCGAACGAGTATGGTAACTCACGTCATTGATACACAGGGAGCCAAGCCAATTCGACAAGCTTTGCAATGCTTCAGCCACTTTCGAACGCCTGATGGAATACGTGCTATGACGCCTAACCTGAAAAACCTGCATGGTGTACCTAGATGACATCATTGTTATCGGGAGAACGTTCGAAGAGCATGAGCGGAACTCAGAAGAGGTATTCTTCCGATTGTGACTAGCGAATTTGAAACTTAGTCCCAACAAGTGTACACTTTTTGCAGCTGAAGTAAAATACCTGGGACACGTCGTATCAGCAAAAGGGTTCAAAACAGACCCTCAGAAGATTGAAGCCGTAAAAAGCTGGCCTACACCAAACAACAAGCGCCAACTACGAAGTTTTCTGAGTCTGAAGACCTACTATCGAAGATTCGTCAAAGACTTTGCCAAAATAGCTAAATGTCTCCATTAGTTAACCAAGAAAAATCGTCCGTATGTCTGGAATGAACAATGACAGGAAGCCTTTGAGACTTTGAAGGAGAAGTTGTGTGAATCACCCGTGCTGGCATATCCAAAACACTGAAAAATGTTTGTAGTTGACACAGATGAGAGCAACGGCGGGATTGGAGCTGTACCCTCCCAGCAGATCGATGGCGAAGAAAGAGTCTTCTCGTATTTCAGTCGAGTTCTCTTAAAATGTGAAAGGAACCACTGCGTGACCAGGAAGGAGCTATTGGCTATAATAGAGGCCACCAAGCAGTTCCACAAGTACCTATAAGGCCAGAAATTTGTTCTTCGAACGGACCATGCAGCGCTGAGATGGCTACTTAACTTCAAAAATCCTGAGGGACAAGTTGCGAGATGGATCGAAAGATTGCAGTCATACGATTATGAAATTGTTCATCGGAAGGGTGGAGTTCATAGAAATGCTGACACCTTATTTGTCGTCCACGTCCAGCTACCTTCAACCATTGCCAACGGATTGAGGAAAAGGAACCGACCGTTGATCTGCAAGTGATAACAGCCGAATTCAATGAAGGTTGGTCATTGGAGGAGATCCGAAATTCCCAGTTAGCCAATGAAGATATCGGATCATTGCTCGTATGGAAGGAGACAACTGGGTGAACTGAGTGGAAGGACGTTTTAATGCATGGCGCAACCCTGAAAAGTTATTGGGCACAATGGAACTCCCTTCAGGTGGAGGGTGGCGTAATCAAAGGGAAATGAGAAACGGCGGATGGCAGCTCCTATAGGATGCAAACTTTACTTCACAAAAGCAGAATCTATTATGTTATTAAGGAGATGTGCGAAGTATCCGCGGGGGGCCGCCTTGGTGTTAACAAGACCTTAGCGAAATTGCGGGAAAGGTTCTACTGGCTCCACGCTCGAGAAGACGTCGAAGACTGGTGTCGCAGATGCACAATTTGTGCATCCGTCAAAGGTCCAAAGCGATGACTGAGAGGACAAATGCAAGCTTACAACGTGAGGGTACCGTTTGAAAGGATTGCTGTTGACATCGTAGGACCCTTTTCTGTATCCGAATGGGAAAATCGATATACGCTGGTTGTGGCCGATTATTTCAGCAAGTGGCCCGAGGTCTACCCCATTCCCAACCAGGAAGCAACTACTGTAGCCGAACAGCTAGTGTTTAATTGAGTCAGTAGGTACGGCGTACCTTGTGAACTACATTCGGATCAAGGCCGAAACTTTGAGTCACTAGTTTTTGGCGAAATGTGCGAGCTGCTGGAAGTACGGACAACGAGGCCAACACCGCTGCATCCCCAATTCGACGGAATGGCCGAACGTTTCAACAGCACGCTCAATAAACATCTGGCCAAGATGGTTGACGAGAACCAAAGGGTCTGGGACCGACACATCCACTATTTTTGATGGCATACAGAGCTGCCGAACATGCATCGCCAGGCCCCAGCCAAGCTCGTTTTTGGAAAGACTATTAGTCTGCCAGCTGATATAAAGTTCGGAACACCCCCGAGAAACCCCAAACCATCTCGGAGTATGCAAGCGAGCTAAGGCAACGGTTTAAACTCGAATCGGCCACTTACCGCATGAAGACTAGGTAGATCTAAAGGCAAATTCTACTGGCTTCCAGCAAGATGACTTGGTGTGGCTATACAATCCACAACGGCGACTCTCCAAAGTTGCAGCATAATTGGGAGGGACCATGCCGGGTTACAAAGCGAATAAACGACGTCATATATCGCATACAGGAACACCGTAAGCCGAGGGCCACATTAAAGATCATGCACCTGGACCGACTTGCCCCATATTTCATCCAGGGAGAATTGACTACAATTGGTGACACATCTTTTCGGGGCGAAAAGAACTGAGGTGGGGCAGTGTTATATGTGCAAATAATTTTGCGAGCTACTGTCTTCGCAACTATTAACAACATCATGATCAACAAGCGAATGTACTCGAAAGCACAAGAATCCACCAAGCATGATCAACATCTGAAAGTGGCGTTACAGCGCCATTCAAAATTGCTCGAATATTCCAGGTAGTTCTTCAATGCACGCGAAATGGATTGAATGACTAAAGACCCTATATAAAGGCGAGCTGAATGAATGGGGGGATTATTACAACCACCATAGTAAAAATCACGATAGTAAAACTGCGATAGTGTGGAGTGCAAATTAAAGGCAATAGTTAAGACAATTGAGTTAAACATTCATAGACAAGTGAAAAGTAAAATTGGTGAAATAGTTAAATTAATGATTGTGCATTTTTGGTCAATAAACTCTTTCAACTTAATTTAAAAGACAGTGCGTTTTCACTTTCCCGGAACATTAAAATTATAATATTTAATTTGGCATGCGGTTGAGTATTTGAAACATTGACTTTGTTTGATCTATAAATATTACTAACACTTGATTATTTCAGTGTTTGCTTGGATTTTGCTTAGAACTTATTGGAAGCAAAAGTTGTATTAATTTTTTTATTATTGGGTTCATTTATCACACCAAAATGATCACCTTTGTAACATTTTAAAAAATTGTTAAACAATTTCGAGATTTCAACTAATCTCGTTTGATTAGGCGAAATCTTGAAATTGTTCATTACTTTTTTATATGTTACGCACATTATGATTTTGTGATGAAATCAACAAGAAAATTTACGTCACTGTTGCATTTAATAAACCCTAAGCAAAATCCCAGAAAAAACGAGAAATAATCAATTACTTATAGTTGTAACAATTTTAGGTTTCAAGTAACAAAATGGTAAGTTTGTAGTAATCTAGGAGCTATGGCTCTAAAAGCAGCGCTGACACAGGCACACAGCACCAACTCAATTTAACAAGGAGTAACCATTCAGTCACCTTCCTCATCGCGACACTCGTTTTTTTTTTCGCATGAAAAATAATTAAAGGGAAAAATTTCTTTTGTACTTAACACCCGGGAAACAAAATTCTAAAACTGTTTTAATGTGTAGTGATTTTATTTCAATATCTTTTGAACATAATTTAACTAATTGCGGTGTAATGCGGTATGCAAATGCTTAGAACGAAACGGTTAACCCCTTAAATTATAGGAACGATAAAATCATTGTATCATTTAAACCCCACAAAATTTGTCAAATTTTACCCATTCCAACCATAATATTAATTAAAAATTGTTTTGTTTGTTGGTAATTAACGCGTGCCTGTCCTATTCTTTCGATTTATTTCCCCCTTAATTACGCCTAATAATTATAAACATAAATTGCTTTCAATTGAAAACTTAATCGAATCTACACAAAAAAATAAACAATTTCGAATTTAAAAATTACCGAAATGAGTGTGCATTATCACCACCGCATGTTCACACATAGATGGCACTTCTATTTCCATATGGTACGAGCGAGGTTATTGCGTTTGCCTCGAACATGTTTTCAGGGATCAGTTTCCCATAAACCGCTCCGTGCACAAGACGGAGAAGATCAAGTGAGGTGAAGTGATGTGAATGTTTGGCGAGGGAGACGTGCTAAGAAAACCGTGAGTAAATTATTATTAGTTTCTCTAAGGACTATATTTTTTTTTTTTTGAATAAGTGTAAAAGTTTAAGGAACCGTCGCCTATTCAAAAGGCGGCTATACCAATTGCTTTAAGTGGTAAAGATATATTAGCACGAGCGAAAAACGGTACTGGGAAAACCGGTACTTATTGCATTCCCGTAATCGAGCAAATCGACCCATCTCGTGATGTTATCCAAGCTCGTGTCATCGTATCATCGAGAGTGTGACTTCTGCTTGCGGGACTCAGCAGGCGGAAATCGGACACGTTAGAACGTGGAGTGTAGTTTAGGACGAACGGGGGCAGTGTAAGTGGCAGTCAACTAAACTGTGTTTTGTCTCATTTTCTTCGACGCTCTTTGTATCACCTGTCCTGCTTTCGTTGACTGCAAGAAAGTTCCTTTTCGAACTAAAAAGAAAAGGGACTGTTTGGTGGATTGTTATTGATATGAAGTTCTGTGGAAAAATCTTTTGTTCATGTAAGCTTCAAGCCAGAGACAAAAACGCAATTTAGCAAAGACTCGAGGCAAAAGTTGGATAATTGGAGCTGTGCGAGTGTATAGGACAGTTAATGGTTGTTTTGTGCGTGTCCAGAGATTGCTCGGGTCAGTTAATGAATCTACGCGTGCGAATCCGCCAGCGACACAAATTATGTTTCGTAAGCGATTCGAAGGGACGACGAAGACAGGAAAGTGTGCAACATAGAGCAAATAGAAGCAGTGAAGACTTTGTGCATTTAGTATGGGTTTTACTACGTTGAAAGGGGAGTATCGCTATTCGTTAGTGGTTATTGGATTTATTAGAAACGCCAAGGTGATGCTCGTCGTAAGCCGCGACAATAAAGCGTGTATTACTGTTGTTTATCCCGATCTGCTACGCCGATCTCGAACTGAATTAATGAAAACATTGAATCGAACTTCCTAAACGTGCTTAAAATAAATTTGAGCTTAACCGACAGTTTATCGGCTTTCTTTATATTGTTTCTTCATGAAATGTTAGTAATAGTATTTCCTGTGAAACTTTAGCCAGACTTAATTTGTGGAAAATAGACATTTATCAATCCACAATGGTTATTTCCGCTGAATCTTTTCGCAACTATGAACCGTTCTGAAAAATCTTCTGGCTGGGGGAATTGCTGGGATGTGTTCTAAAACTGCTGTAGCGCCATTAGATAGGATAAAAATCTTACTTCAAGCACATTCCTCTCATTACGAACATTTAGGGGTGTTTAGTGGTCTCAGGCACATAATATTGAAGGAATCATTTTGGCATTGTATAAAGGCAATGGAGCACAGATGATTAGGATATTTCCGTACGCAGCCACGCAGTTCACATCCTTTGAAATGTACAAGAAGTACTTATCGCAGTTTGAACTACATTTAAAAGTTTGTAGTACACGCGGATAAATTTATAGCAGGAGCTTGTGCAGGACTGACGGCTGTTACATTGGCATATCCGCTAGATACAATTCGGGCTCGTTTAGCATTTCAAGTAATGGGAGAACACAAATACACTGAAATTTTGCAGCGTGCTTCTGAAATGTTCCGCAATGAAGGCGTAATACGTGCACTTTACAGAGGTTTTTTTTTTCTACTTTAACAGGCATGGTCCCGTATGCCGGGCTGTCATTCTACTGTTTTGAGATGTTTAAATTTTTTTTTGCATGAAGTATTTGCCAAAGTACGCATGCAATAAATTGCAAAAGGAATACTGGTGGCCTTGTATTACATATACCTGTAAAACTGGTATGTGGTGGCTTAGCTGGAGCTGTTGCGCAATCAATTTCATATCCCTTGGATGTTACTAGAAGAAGAATGCAACTCGCAATGATGAGCCCAGATACAACAAAATTTGGGATGGGAATGATGCAAACATTAACGTTAATTTACCGTGAAAACGGTATCGTTCGAGGATTATATCGAGGAATGTCAATTAACTATTTAAGAGCAACACCCATGGTAGCTGTTTCATTTTCCACATACGAAATACTTAAACAAGCTCTAAAATTGGATACAGGGATGAAAATTTAATTTTATATTGGCCTAAAACATTTCAATCATCAAAAGTTCATACATTTGAAGCAAAAAGTGCATCGTCTTAATGCGTTATTCTCTAAGTTGCAAATAAGCCAATCGATAATATTTTGCAATTCAACGCGACGTGTGGAATTGCTGGCTAAGAAGATCACGGAACTTGGTTATTGTTGTTACTATATCCATGCCAACATGACGCAGGCGCATAGAAATCGTGTTTTCCATGAGTTTCGACAGGGGCTATGCAGAAATCTAGTCTGCGCTGATCTTTTTTACACGTGGTATTGATGTATAGGCTGTGAATGTTGCTAGTAATTGCGATTTTTCACGTATGGCTGAGACTTACTCACATCGTATTGGCCGTTCAGGGCGTTTCGTACCTTCGGGTATTGCCATCAATCTAATCGCATATGAGGTTCGTTTCGATTTGCATCGCATTGAAAAGGAATTAGTCCTGAGATTAAACCAATTCCAAAAGTGGTCGATCTTTCGCTTATGTTGCCAACTCGTTACCAAGTTTGCAAAGCGGTAACGGAAACGACATGAGCAATTCATCAATCAATGAAGAAGGGAACGTGAGCAAGTGGAAGAACGTGGGGAAGAACGATGTCTGTGAAATAGTTAAATGCTACAAGTGTGTTAGTCCGTGCGGGAATGCGCGAGTGCCTGATTTATGTGTGAATGTATTCGCGTTTTGGATTTATAGTACTTTATGAATGAACAAATTGTGAATGAAACGGCGTGAATGAAAATTTTGATTTTTAATACTTATGCGAGTCGAATGATAAATTATGAAAGGGATTGTAGGGGATTGATTACCAAAGTGTTTTTAAGAGTATTGGGAGGAGAAAAGAAAATTAACATCATGAAAAGAGCTAAAGTTGGTCGCGTTAGCTTTAATGAGGAATAGAGGAAGGAGTTAGATGAATCTGTAAATAGTGCAGAACAGTTTGGCCCAATATATGGGGCCTAGAATGATTTGGCAAAACGAACTCAGGCTCTGATTTCTAGAGTCCAAATAGTAATAAAATTGAATTTAATAGGGATAAAGAAAGAGCGCACTTGGATAAAATGGTGTAAATAATAGACGAGTGGGAGCAGACGAGACCAAAATGTATGAAATAGGCAAATGCAAATGCACAGAATACTTTTTTTTTTTAAATGAACGTTTGCATGCAATCCAGTATGGATGAAAATAAGCTCATTTCGCGTCCATTACTTTATAGGTCTTTGTTCGATACTTCAAGTTCAATATGCGTTATTTCAGGTTTGTGGCAGAGACAACTTCTACCATCCTGTGGATGCACAGCGGAAAAAAAAAGAAGAAAAAAAAAAAAAAAAGGAAAAACTTCACATATTGCTACTTTTTCTACGACAGTGCCTGTAAAAAAATGATAGCAGCTGCCAATATCGCCATGAGCCATCAGCATTAGGTCCCGAAGTGTGGTGCAACAGGTGGTTGGAAGGCCGAGGTGAAGATCTTCATTGTACGGAGCGGCACATGTTGATTGGGAAACGGCGGGACCGTACTCCCTGTTTCTGGGAAAACACACCGTTTGGATGCAAAAAGGCGCATGGTGTATTCAAACATAGTTCAACAAAAAGTGATAAATCAGCTGAAAAGTTAGATCCGGAAGAATTAGTCAAATCACTCAATCCATATATTGACCAACGGATTGCATATAAAGGAGTATTAAACATTAAAAGCCGTAGAATAAGTAGCAGCGAGCATTACCACGTTCGAAGTCTATACGGTTGTGATATTCAGAGAGGTCTACCTGTATTCGCCCTTTGATAGCTAAATTTTTATAGGATTGTATACACACTTAGGATATATTCTATGCTCTCATACTCGTGTACTAATATTTGGTATACGAATGCGAATCTACGCTACCAAAAGAATGAAGTCGTGACTCATAAGTTACAACCGGTACACTAATACGATTAAAAAAAAAAATAATTCCAGGACTTGCTTACCTCCAAATCGTCAACGAGCGCTCGTCGTCGAGGGAAAGGTATTGTAAGTACCCCTTTTACTTATATCTTTTTATTATATATATTAATTATTTACCTATTTATTGAAAAAAATACATATAGATTCCTTATTTACGAAAATTATTTAATATCAGTATAATATTATATATTTATTAATATTTATAAATAAAAAAAAAAAAAAAAAAAAAAATATATATATATATATATATATATATATATATATATATATATATATATATATATATATATATATATATATATATATATATATATATATATAATAGAGAATTGTGAGAGTTTCAGCTACACATCAATTAACTCCTGAACACTTAAATGTTCTAAATTTCAGTTCAGATTGAGCTAAAATTTTTCAAGTAACGTTCTCCGAATCCTTTGCCTTTGTTATAAGTCAAATTGATTTGTTCCCCGTTCATGAATACTTTTGCTGCATATTGTGCCATCGGGTAGTAATGACAGATCAATTACAGTGTAGCTTACAAACTTCTCAACACTCCTTACAAATCAATTGGAATCGTACTCTCGCATTCGCATATATCAATCCCAAGCTTGACTCTGTTCGCTTCGAACAATTCGTGGAATCAAATGAATTTTGTTTTTTTTTCTCAAAGCACAAAGCATTACCATAACGAATAATTGAATAAGTCGATGTTTTTGTCTATGCTTTATAATTCTGTTAAATTGTGGGAGATATCCTCCTTAGTTGCCAAAATTGATGCTGAATTGTGAAAACGCGGTTCTCTGTAAAATGTCAATTTGAATAAGTTGGAAACTTAGCATGGTATAAAAAGTAAGATAGGAGTAACATCTACACGACAATATATAATAAAAAAAAAATGAATTGTTAAACTAAAAATTGGTCTTTTCCCTTCCGGTCTTTTCCAATCGGGTATAGGACCCGGTACGGTGGCAGGCTTCCACCCCAAAATATGAGCCAGCCGCCGGGTACAGAGTAATTTCTTCTTTTGTTTCAGGAGACTTCATGGGTTGAGTGGCCCAAGCCAAGTGCCTTTTTATGGCATCGAGTTATGCAATTCAATTGTATAATTCTATGACATAAATTGGTCACCGGGGTACTCCCCTTCTGATGGGAAAGTTCATATAATTCAAGTTGTATGAGTTTTCCACTCAGAAGAGGAATACCTGGCCACTTCAACAGTTTAACATTGGATTTATTCCGGTTGGGTGGGCATGAAGGGGCTCCACCACCACCCGGTTGCCCCTCTTTCATTTGTGGGCCCTGAATGTATTTGGGTAAGGACGAGGTCACCCCCAAATTAGTCTTTCTTGTCAGGTTGCACTTGTTCTCGCAACAAGTCGTAATTCCTTCGTGGAGGTTATCTACAGATTTGCGACTTCGGTCGTCCTCTTGATCTCTGCAAGCAATTCGTGAATGCGAAATGTTTTGTAGTGAGTCCTCGTGCCAGGGAAACGAACCCGCCCCACGACACCGCAATGCTAGCCTGCCAGCGCATTCACGCGTCTCCGGACGAGGGCATTCTCGGCAGGAATCAACACCTTCTTCTGCCGAGGCAGCAGAACATCGCTGCGGTCCTTCACGGACTTATTGAACATCTTTATTCACTACAAATGGCGCCCAACGTGGGGCCCGAAAAGCCCGGCTGTATCATCAGTCGTGAGCAAGAGACAGTCCATCGTCTCTAGGCGTCCCCACTAGGTGTTAGAATTATTGGCGGGTAGATAACTCCCGAGGGTTTTTGCACTGATCGTGCGCCAGCAGCCTAATAACTTTCGAACGTGTGTTGTCTATGGACATCAATATCGTTTGGTCCTTCTTTTGATTTATACTTTGGTGGCTTACCCCATTGTATAACTAGTAAGGCCAAATGATATTAGAGTTCCTTTTTGTGTTCGGAGGTTATTATCCCAACATCTTTTTGCGGAGGATTCTGATCCGCTCCCCAAACCAGCGGTGCCTAAGTGTCTTAAATTACATGGATTTTGATTTCATGTGCTTGGCTGATTAGCTAATCCATGACTATCCATGACAAGACACGCGCTGCTTGTGGATTAGAATCCCACCCTGGGCTGACAAGCTGTAACTTGAGAAGTTTGCTAATGAGGGATCACTTCTGAACCCTGATTTTCATGGTGCCACAAGAGAGTGTCCCTGAAACGTTTTGGAAGGATTGTGCCATGGTGTCCATACTTGGGAGGAAGGTCGGAAGGGAAAGACCATTCATATATTTTTGTTATATAACTTAATCAAAATTTTTTTTGTGAGGTTCTGAGATAGTTCGCCACTGACGGCCACATAAGAATTTTAGTAACTTTTTCTCACCTTTTCTTCATTATTGTCATTATTCATATAGCTAATCTTATATACCCATATTCTTCATTATTTATTTATCTAGGTATTTAATTAGGAAACCCATTTGGATTTAAAATGCCTACAAAAAGAACTCCCGAAAGGAGAAAGTTGCGGTCGGATGCTGGACCAGCTCTATTGTGTTCCATCTGTCACGAGGACATGGACGAAACTACAAGCCAGAGGTTGCAGTGCGGACACAGGCTACATCAGCTGTGTTTGGCACAACTGCGGCAAACCTCATCCACGTGCCCGCTCTGTCGTCAGCCTTTGGAAATCGCACAGCCAGCAACAGAACGACCTCAGTCCTCCAGTACAAGTGGAGCTGTCCCCAAAAGCGGACCCCTTCCATCCACTACAAGGAGTGCACGAGACGATGACTACAGGGCTGAAGCAGTTCCGCCTGCAGAAGAAGCGAGTCCACCGGTGGCTGTGGAAACCACAGTTCTAAGAGATCTAATGGCGCTCGTACAGGACATGTCCACCCGGCTAGCCTCTCTAGAGAGCCAGAGAGAGAACCCCGCACCACCCCGGCCAAGAACTCCTCCTATGTGGGATTCGGACCCAAATCCGTGGGATTTCCCAGTAGACTCGCGGCGTGATACCGAACGGATCCGGCCAGGTACAGCAATGAACCCGTTGGCTCCAGTTTAGCGGCCCCGATTGAGCCAAGCACCGCCACCTAATCAAGCTCCCGTGATTCCGCCGGAACAACGCTTCCATCCACACGACATGTATCGGCTGAAGCCGACACAGATCCCCAGCATCATCCAGGGATGGAATCTACATTTCAGTGGGGAACCCAATACGATAACGGTAGAGGTTTTCATAAGTCGGGTGGAGTCACTGATTGAGCAGATGCTATCAGGAGACCGCACAGCGCTCGCAGGGTACTTGCCTATGCTGCTTAGGGGAGCACCACTGGAGACATATTGGAGAATACATTCAGCTCCACCATCCATACGCTGGTCACGGCTGAAGGAGGTACTCCGCATGGAATACCCTACGGTCGACATGGACGAATTAGTCCTGGATAAGATGAATGCTAGATGGCAGCGTCCGGACGAGTCCTTCCATAAATATCGAGCCGATATCCTTCGGTTGAATGACCAGCTGTCAGAGCCATTGTCTTCTACCCAAATTCTGCGCCTGCTAAAGCGCAATCTAAGACCGGAGATTCGTCGGCACATCGCGAACTCCGATCCACAGAGTATGGAGGCCCTGCTGAGAAATGTGCGTCGCATAGAAGGGTTTGAGGAAGACCTACGGGACCGGCCATACTTACTAACCAGGACGGGTCCTCGACGAGGAATCGCGGAATTGGCCCCAGATTATACCACCCTAGATCTGGAGGATGATTTGGACCCAGACCATCTTGCTGTAGCAGCAGTGGGAAGTCTTACGACCTGCTGGGATTGCCACCAAACCGGACACCGGTTCATTTCATGCCGAGCAGAACGTAAGGTTTTCTGCTACGGTTGCGGCAAGCCGGACACTTACTTCCCAGACTGTTCTGAATGTGCCGCGCGAAAAAACGGCCAAAAGAGTACCCGACCACCTCAGCGGTACTCGAAACCCCAGCAGTAGCTCCTCAGTCAGCGGCTCACCCCAACAAACCTGACGTTAACCCACCAGCCATGACCATTACGACTGCGGATGTTCACTCTCTTCCGGAGACCTCACCAACGACAATATTAAAACGACCATCGCAGTCACTGCCAGAAGAACCGCGGCAGCCTCAAGTACGTACTCTAAAACCTTATCATGTTAGACTGCAGGAATATCGAGTGGCTCGAGAGCGAATATTTGCTTCCGAAGTTGTCACTTCCCGTCCGTGCACGACAAAATGGTCAACCCGTCGTTGGCGGAATTTCCGCAAGAGAGTGCGCACCTGCCGTCAAACTGTAAACTCGTGTAACATCTCGGAGGTTGCTGAGAATGAGATCAGACCTTACCATCCAATTAAAGTGTTGGGCGAGACCGTGTTTGCTTTGATCGACACGGGTGCCAGTATCAGTTGTCTTGCCTCGAGCTTTGGCTCGAAGGTGCTCCAAGACTATCCGAACTTGATTGAATCCTGGCGCACTGAAATCAGTACAGCTGATGGCACCAAACACCCTATACGAGGTAAACTAACCACACCCGTGACGTTCAGGGGTCAGACGAAGGATATTACCTTCTACATTATCCCGTCTTTGACTCAGAATGTATACCTTGGTGTCGATTTCATCCTTCGCTTTGGACTGGCCTCCGATTTATTCACCGATTTGTCTTTAAAAACCAGAAATGTCAACGAAATCACTTCTACTCCCGATAGGCATGACCTGACGCCTAACCAACGACAACGCCTGGAAGCATCCATTGCTGCTTTCCCATCGTACGCTACCCAAGGCCTTGGCCGCACCACCCTAGTCTCACACGCCATCGACGTTGGCGATAGTAAACCGATTAAACAGAGACACTACGCCATCTCGCCGGCCATGGAGAAATTGGTGTATGCGGAACTAGATAGGATGCTCGAGTTAGGGGTCATAGAGGAGTCCCAAAGTGCCTGGTCCTCACCGGTAACCTTGGTTGTAAAGCCAGGTAAAGTCCGCCTCTGTCTTGATGCCCGTAAGGTAAACGCGGTTACCATCAAGGACGCGTACCCTCTTCCACTCATCGATGGAATACTAGGGAGACTGCCGAAAGCCAATTATATCACCAGTCTCGACCTAAAAGACGCCTTCTGGCAAATTCCACTCGATGAGGGGTCAAGGGACAAGACCGCCTTCACAGTGCCTGGACGACCATTATATCAGTTCGTCACAATGCCCTTTGGCCTGTGTAACGCGCCGCAAACGATGACTCGGCTGATGGACAAGGTCATCCCACCTCACCTGAAACACCAAGTGTTCGTGTACCTCGATGATCTGTTACTCATCACGGAAACGTTCGATCAACACCTCCTACTTCTACAAGAAGTAGCCCTGCACATCAGTAAGGCGGGATTCACCATCAACGTACAGAAAAGTAAGTTTGTCATGAAAGAAGTCCGATACCTAGGACATGTCATAGGACATGGCACTATCAAAACGGACCCAGACAAAACTCGTGCGATTGATGAGTTCCCCTTACCAAAAACTGTGAAGCAGCTACGACGTTTCCTTGGTGTGTGCGGTTGGTACCGAAGGTTTGTTCGGAATTATGCAACAGTCTCAGCGCCCCTGTCAGACATGTTGCGGAAGGGTAAGTTCGTTTGGACCGAACTCAGCCGAAAGGCATTTGAAGAGCTAAAACAAGCCCTCACATCAGCTCCTGTCTTGCACAGCCCCGACTTCACGAAGCCCTTCTCCATTCATTGTGACGCAAGTCAACATGGAGTAGGAGCCGTGCTGGTGCAATTGACCGACGAAGGAGAGGAAGCTCCCATCGCCTTCATGTCCAATAAGCTAAATTCGGCCCAAAGAAACTATACTGTTTCCGAGCAAGAATGTTTGGCAGCGGTAATGGCTGTGAAGAAATTCCGAGCGTATATCGAGGGCCACCAATTCGAGATCATCACGGACCACGCGTCACTACAATGGTTGATGAACCAGGCAGATTTAAGTGGACGCCTAGCCATATGGGCTCTTAAACTGCAAGGGTTCAAGTTCTCCATCAAACATCGGAAAGGAACCCAGAACATCGTACCCGACACTCTCTCACGGATGTTTTCCCCAGAGGGAGCCGAATTAACAATAACTGACGAGGACCCCATCGAAATAGATTTGGACAGCCCACATTTCGAATCAGATAGCTACAAAGAGTTGAGGCAAACCATAGCGACACAACAAACACAGCTGCCTGATTTGAAGGTAATAGACGGCTATGTGTATAGACGAAATGAATACGCCACTGGTGATCCATGGCAGGAAGAAGAGTCTTGGAAACTCTGGGTACCGGAGGAAATGACACAACATCTGATCTTCCGCGCACATGACCATCCTTTAAGTGCCCACGGAGGTTACGGTCGGACACTACGACGACTCAAGAAATACTTCTTTTGGCCTAAAATGGCATCCCAGGTCAAAGACTACGTGAGCGCCTGTGAGACCTGTAAAGGCACCAAAGCGCCCGACCAGCCTCTTCGACCTCCTATGGGTCAACTCAACGTTCCAGAACGCGTGTTCCAGCGTCTATACATCGATCTACTCGGTCCATATCCTCGGTCTTCAATGGGATACATCGGAGCTATAGTCGTTCTAGATCAGCTCTCAAGATTCCCAATGGTGGAACCTATCCGTAAGTTTACATCTCCATCGATCGTGAAATTCTTAGAGAACCGGGTATTTCATGTGTTCGGTGTTCCAGAGAGTGTGTACTCAGATAATGGAGTACAGTTCCGGTCTCGGCAGTTTAAGAGCCTACTTGAGCAGTATGGCGTTGAACATCAACTGACGCCCATATACTCTCCTCAGTCCAACGCATCAGAACGTTTGAACCGCACCCTATTGGCTGCGATCCGTTCCTACGTTCACCCATCTCAAAAGGATTGGGATCGTCGATTGTCTGCCATCACATGCGCCCTGCGATCCTCGTATCATTCTGTCACCGGTGTCGCCCCTTACTTTGCCGCCTTTGGACAGCACATGATTTGCAACGGTAAATCATACCGACTGTTACGGCAATTGAAGTGTTTGGGAGACCCCGTCGTTGCGCTGGAGCCCCACGAACGTCTAGGAGACCTCCGCCAACAAATCGGACGGATGATTAAGGCCGCAGGTAGTGCAAATGAAGCGCAGTACAATCTCCGGTCACGATCTGCTAATTTCAAAGAAGGAGAAGAAGTTTTCCGGCGAAACTTCCGCCAAAGTGACGCCGCGGGGCATTACAACGCCAAGCTGGACAGGCGATTCCTAAAAAGCCGCATAAAGAAGGTAATGGGACCTAACCGTTACTTGATAACGGATCCGTCGGGAAAAGAAGTGGGGATGTACCACGCGAAAGACCTGCGTCGATAGATAATTAGTCACGTCTGTTTGTCCGTCCGCATATATTTTCAAAAAACGCACAAGGGTTGTATATTTCCGGGCAAACATCAACATAAGTCAGTCCGTCCGTCTGTCAATTGTGTTTTTCTTTTATTGTCCGTCATCTCTAGTCCCGACGCCGAAGCCAACCCATGATGCACAGAAATATCCTTCAGCTCCTTTTTCGCAATCCGCATTGCCTTGGGATCACGAGAAAATTAGCTGCCCTGTAGTAATCTAGGAGCTATGGCTCTAAAAGCAGCGCTGACACAGGCACACAGCACCAACCCAATTTAACAAGGAGTAACCATTCAGTCACCTTCCTCATCGCGACACTCGTTTTTTTTTCGCATGAAAAATAATTAAAGGGAAAAATTTCTTTTGTACTTAACACCCGGGAAACAAAATTCTAAAACTGTTTTAATGTGTAGTGATTTTATTTCAATATCTTTTGAACATAATTTAACTAATTGCGGTGTAATGCGGTATGCAAATGCTTAGAACGAAACGGTTAACCCCTTAAATTATAGGAACGATAAAATCATTGTATCATTTAAACCCCACAAAATTTGTCAAATTTTACCCATTCCAACCATAATATTAATTAAAAATTGTTTTGTTTGTTGGTAATTAACGCGTGCCTGTCCTATTCTTTCGATTTATTTCCCCCTTAATTACGCCTAATAATTATAAACATAAATTGCTTTCAATTGAAAACTTAAACGAATCTACACAAAAAAATAAACAATTTCGAATTTTAAAAATAACCGAAATGAGTGTGCATTATCACCACCGCATGTTCACACATAGATGGCACTTCTATTTCCATATGGTACGAGCGAGGTTATTGCGTTTGCCTCGAACATGTTTTCAGGGATCAGTTTCCCATAAACCGCTCCGTGCACAAGACGGAGAAGATCAAGTGAGGTGAAGTGATGTGAATGTTTGGCGAGGGAGACGTGCTAAGAAAACCGTGAGTAAATTATTATTAGTTTCTCTAAGGACTATATTTTTTTTTTTTGAATAAGTGTAAAAGTTTAAGGAACCGTCGCCTATTCAAAAGGCGGCTATACCAATTGCTTTAAGTGGTAAAGATATATTAGCACGAGCGAAAAACGGTACTGGGAAAACCGGTACTTATTGCATTCCCGTAATCGAGCAAATCGACCCATCTCGTGATGTTATCCAAGCTCGTGTCATCGTATCATCGAGAGTGTGACTTCTGCTTGCGGGACTCAGCAGGCGGAAATCGGACACGTTAGAACGTGGAGTGTAGTTTAGGACGAACGGGGGCAGTGTAAGTGGCAGTCAGCTAAACTGTGTTTTGTCTCATTTTCTTCGACGCTCTTTGTATCACCTGTCCTGCTTTCGTTGACTGCAAGAAAGTTCCTTTTCGAACTAAAAAGAAAAGGGACTGTTTGGTGGATTGTTATTGATATGAAGTTCTGTGGAAAAATCTTTTGTTCATGTAAGCTTCAAGCCAGAGACAAAAACGCAATTTAGCAAAGACTCGAGGCAAAAGTTGGATAATTGGAGCTGTGCGAGTGTATAGGACAGTTAATGGTTGTTTTGTGCGTGTCCAGAGATTGCTCGGGTCAGTTAATGAATCTACGCGTGCGAATCCGCCAGCGACACAAATTATGTTTCGTAAGCGATTCGAAGGGACGACGAAGACAGGAAAGTGTGCAACATAGAGCAAATAGAAGCAGTGAAGACTTTGTGCATTTAGTATGGGTTTTACTACGTTGAAAGGGGAGTATCGCTATTCGTTAGTGGTTATTGGATTTATTAGAAACGCCAAGGTGATGCTCGTCGTAAGCCGCGACAATAAAGCGTGTATTACTGTTGTTTATCCCGATCTGCTACGCCGATCTCGAACTGAATTAATGAAAACATTGAATCGAACTTCCTAAACGTGCTTAAAATAAATTTGAGCTTAACCGACAGTTTATCGGCTTTCTTTATATTGTTTCTTCATGAAATGTTAGTAATAGTATTTCCTGTGAAACTTTAGCCAGACTTAATTTGTGGAAAATAGACATTTATCAATCCACAATGGTTATTTCCGCTGAATCTTTTCGCAACTATGAACCGTTCTGAAAAATCTTCTGGCTGGGGGAATTGCTGGGATGTGTTCTAAAACTGCTGTAGCGCCATTAGATAGGATAAAAATCTTACTTCAAGCACATTCCTCTCATTACGAACATTTAGGGGTGTTTAGTGGTCTCAGGCACATAATATTGAAGGAATCATTTTGGCATTGTATAAAGGCAATGGAGCACAGATGATTAGGATATTTCCGTACGCAGCCACGCAGTTCACATCCTTTGAAATGTACAAGAAGTACTTATCGCAGTTTGAACTACATTTAAAAGTTTGTAGTACACGCGGATAAATTTATAGCAGGAGCTTGTGCAGGACTGACGGCTGTTACATTGGCATATCCGCTAGATACAATTCGGGCTCGTTTAGCATTTCAAGTAATGGGAGAACACAAATACACTGAAATTTTGCAGCGTGCTTCTGAAATGTTCCGCAATGAAGGCGGAATACGTGCACTTTACAGAGGTTTTTTTTTTCTACTTTAACAGGCATGGTCCCGTATGCCGGGCTGTCATTCTACTGTTTTGAGATGTTTAAATTTTTTTTTGCATGAAGTATTTGCCAAAGTACGCATGCAATAAATTGCGAAAGGAATACTGGTGGCCTTGTATTACATATACCTGTAAAACTGGTATGTGGTGGCTTAGCTGGAGCTGTTGCGCAATCAATTTCATATCCCTTGGATGTTACTAGAAGAAGAATGCAACTCGCAATGATGAGCCCAGATACAACAAAATTTGGGATGGGAATGATGCAAACATTAACGTTAATTTACCGTGAAAACGGTATCGTTCGAGGATTATATCGAGGAATGTCAATTAACTATTTAAGAGCAACACCCATGGTAGCTGTTTCATT
Source organism: Odontomyia ornata (assembly GCA_963969285.1). Lineage (NCBI taxonomy): Eukaryota > Metazoa > Arthropoda > Insecta > Diptera > Stratiomyidae > Odontomyia > Odontomyia ornata. The sequence continues at coordinate 283,539,744 of OZ017738.1, forward strand.
TTCCACATACGAAATACTTAAACAAGCTCTAAAATTGGATACAGGGATGAAAATTTAATTTTATATTGGCCTAAAACATTTCAATCATCAAAAGTTCATACATTTGAAGCAAAAAGTGCATCGTCTTAATGCGTTATTCTCTAAGTTGCAAATAAGCCAATCGATAATATTTTGCAATTCAACGCGACGTGTGGAATTGCTGGCTAAGAAGATCACGGAACTTGGTTATTGTTGTTACTATATCCATGCCAACATGGCGCAGGCGCATAGAAATCGTGTTTTCCATGAGTTTCGACAGGGGCTATGCAGAAATCTAGTCTGCGCTGATCTTTTTTACACGTGGTATTGATGTATAGGCTGTGAATGTTGCTAGTAATTGCGATTTTTCACGTATGGCTGAGACTTACTCACATCGTATTGGCCGTTCAGGGCGTTTCGTACCTTCGGGTATTGCCATCAATCTAATCGCATATGAGGTTCGTTTCGATTTGCATCGCATTGAAAAGGAATTAGTCCTGAGATTAAACCAATTCCAAAAGTGGTCGATCTTTCGCTTATGTTGCCAACTCGTTACCAAGTTTGCAAAGCGGTAACGGAAACGACATGAGCAATTCATCAATCAATGAAGAAGGGAACGTGAGCAAGTGGAAGAACGTGGGGAAGAACGATGTCTGTGAAATAGTTAAATGCTACAAGTGTGTTAGTCCGTGCGGGAATGCGCGAGTGCCTGATTTATGTGTGAATGTATTCGCGTTTTGGATTTATAGTACTTTATGAATGAACAAATTGTGAATGAAACGGCGTGAATGAAAATTTTGATTTTTAATACTTATGCGAGTCGAATGATAAATTATGAAAGGGATTGTAGGGGATTGATTACCAAAGTGTTTTTAAGAGTATTGGGAGGAGAAAAGAAAATTAACATCATGAAAAGAGCTAAAGTTGGTCGCGTTAGCTTTAATGAGGAATAGAGGAAGGAGTTAGATGAATCTGTAAATAGTGCAGAACAGTTTGGCCCAATATATGGGGCCTAGAATGATTTGGCAAAACGAACTCAGGCTCTGATTTCTAGAGTCCAAATAGTAATAAAATTGAATTTAATAGGGATAAAGAAAGAGCGCACTTGGATAAAATGGTGTAAATAATAGACGAGTGGGAGCAGACGAGACCAAAATGTATGAAATAGGCAAATGCAAATGCACAGAATACTTTTTTTTTTTAAATGAACGTTTGCATGCAATCCAGTATGGATGAAAATAAGCTCATTTCGCGTCCATTACTTTATAGGTCTTTGTTCGATACTTCAAGTTCAATATGCGTTATTTCAGGTTTGTGGCAGAGACAACTTCTACCATCCTGTGGATGCACAGCGGAAAAAAAAAGAAGAAAAAAAAAAAAAAAAGGAAAAACTTCACATATTGCTACTTTTTCTACGACAGTGCCTGTAAAAAAATGATAGCAGCTGCCAATATCGCCATGAGCCATCAGCATTAGGTCCCGAAGTGTGGTGCAACAGGTGGTTGGAAGGCCGAGGTGAAGATCTTCATTGTACGGAGCGGCACATGTTGATTGGGAAACGGCGGGACCGTACTCCCTGTTTCTGGGAAAACACACCGTTTGGATGCAAAAAGGCGCATGGTGTATTCAAACATAGTTCAACAAAAAGTGATAAATCAGCTGAAAAGTTAGATCCGGAAGAATTAGTCAAATCACTCAATCCATATATTGACCAACGGATTGCATATAAAGGAGTATTAAACATTAAAAGCCGTAGAATAAGTAGCAGCGAGCATTACCACGTTCGAAGTCTATACGGTTGTGATATTCAGAGAGGTCTACCTGTATTCGCCCTTTGATAGCTAAATTTTTATAGGATTGTATACACACTTAGGATATATTCTATGCCCTCATACTCGTGTACTAATATTTGGTATACGAATGCGAATCTACGCTACCAAAAGAATGAAGTCGTGACTCATAAGTTACAACCGGTACACTAATACGATTAAAAAAAAAAATAATTCCAGGACTTGCTTACCTCCAAATCGTCAACGAGCGCTCGTCGTCGAGGGAAAGGTATTGTAAGTACCCCTTTTACTTATATCTTTTTATTATATATATTAATTATTTACCTATTTATTGAAAAAAATACATATAGATTCCTTATTTACGAAAATTATTTAATATCAGTATAATATTATATATTTATTAATATTTATAAATAAAAATATATATATATATATATATATATATATATATATATATATATATATATATATATATATATATATATATAATAGAGAATTGTGAGAGTTTCAGCTACACATCAATTAACTCCTGAACACTTAAATGTTCTAAATTTCAGTTCAGATTGAGCTAAAATTTTTCAAGTAACGTTCTCCGAATCCTTTGCCTTTGTTATAAGTCAAATTGATTTGTTCCCCGTTCATGAATACTTTTGCTGCATATTGTGCCATCGGGTAGTAATGACAGATCAATTACAGTGTAGCTTACAAACTTCTCAACACTCCTTACAAATCAATTGGAATCGTACTCTCGCATTCGCATATATCAATCCCAAGCTTGACTCTGTTCGCTTCGAACAATTCGTGGAATCAAATGAATTTTGTTTTTTTTTCTCAAAGCACAAAGCATTACCATAACGAATAATTGAATAAGTCGATGTTTTTGTCTATGCTTTATAATTCTGTTAAATTGTGGGAGATATCCTCCTTAGTTGCCAAAATTGATGCTGAATTGTGAAAACGCGGTTCTCTGTAAAATGTCAATTTGAATAAGTTGGAAACTTAGCATGGTATAAAAAGTAAGATAGGAGTAACATCTACACGACAATATATAATAAAAAAAAAAATGAATTGTTAAACTAAAAATTGGTCTTTTCCCTTCCGGTCTTTTCCAATCGGGTATAGGACCCGGTACGGTGGCAGGCTTCCACCCCAAAATATGAGCCAGCCGCCGGGTACAGAGTAATTTCTTCTTTTGTTTCAGGAGACTTCATGGGTTGAGTGGCCCAAGCCAAGTGCCTTTTTATGGCATCGAGTTATGCAATTCAATTGTATAATTCTATGACATAAATTGGTCACCGGGGTACTCCCCTTCTGATGGGAAAGTTCATATAATTCAAGTTGTATGAGTTTTCCACTCAGAAGAGGAATACCTGGCCACTTCAACAGTTTAACATTGGATTTATTCCGGTTGGGTGGGCATGAAGGGGCTCCACCACCACCCGGTTGCCCCTCTTTCATTTGTGGGCCCTGAATGTATTTGGGTAAGGACGAGGTCACCCCCAAATTAGTCTTTCTTGTCAGGTTGCACTTGTTCTCGCAACAAGTCGTAATTCCTTCGTGGAGGTTATCTACAGATTTGCGACTTCGGTCGTCCTCTTGATCTCTGCAAGCAATTCGTGAATGCGAAATATTTTGTAGTGAGTCCTCGTGCCGGGGAAACGAACCCGCCCCACGACACCGCAATGCTAGCCTGCCAGCGCATTCACGCGTCTCCGGACGAGGGCATTCTCGGCAGGAATCAACACCTTCCTCTGCCGAGGCAGCAGAACATCGCTGCGGTCCTTCACGGACTTATTGAACATTCTTTATTCACTACAAGTTTTCAAGCTTCATGCATGTATATATTGGTGTAAATAGGAATATTATATCAATACATCATGCATGATGCTTGAAGAGTTTCTTTCTTTTGATTAAAACTTGTAATAAAAATTCACCTTTATTACGATCACTTTAACTTTGAAATCGTTTCTTTTCACTCACGACAATTTTCTCATCGATTTTTATTTAGTCACTACACTCGCGACGTTATTAAACCAACTTCCACAATTGATTTTTATATACTTAGTCTACTTGCGACGCTGTTAAACTAACGTCTAAAGTTGATTTTTGGTGCCAGAATAAATTTTCCCCAGGCGGACGAGATAAAATGGATGAACTACATTATAAGAAAATTGAAGTTTAAAAACCGAGAGTAGAATCAAGAAATTTACGTTGAACCGAAAATTCATAAAAACGTCAACATTTCCCCAATCCCTGGGATGATCCATCAAAAAATCTCTATAACAAAACAAAGTCTTCCAAACCTCTGTTTCACCCATATATTCATCAAGTTTCCTACTTCTTATCCATCCTTCATAAATCTCTATAATAAAACAAAATCATCCAAACGTCTTTTTCGCCCACATTTTCATCTGGTATCGTACTTTTCATCCGTCCTTCATATGGTGCCTCTGTAAACAGATTTTGATATCATGTAATATATAGCACCATCAAGCTTTTACACTGCTTTACCAGTAACTCTACAGTCATCCCAGCGTAATTTGCTAAAAGAATGATCATTTTCCTCTGGGAAATGTTATTTTACGCTGTCCAGTAGCATTTGGTTTCCACATTGAATTCAGAAGCAGCTATTAACATAGCGTCTTTTCCATATATTTTATAATTTTTCCTACATGAAATATAAAATTTTATTGGATATATTGAGGGATTGAAGGGACGAGTATGCTCGGCTTTGTACGCAGAGCCCTATGGTGCTTCCCTGGGCAATCTATAGCTGTATAGTAGAGTACATACAAGCTGATGATAGTATATTGAATGAGATGTGTGAATGAACGATTGGGCGCTGTGCGTGACTTTCGAAAGTTGGTTGCATAGCGAGTCGATGAAGATGATGTTTACAATTCGATATGAATGAATGCTAGTTTTTCGATGGTCATTCATAAAATGAATGAAAATTTCTGAATGCGATCATCTGGTTGAAGATATTGATTCATATATAGGAGTTAAGTTAGCGTAGACTCCATATCTTTGGTAGATTTTATGTTGAAATGTTTAATTGGTAATTCACTATTTAAGAATTCAGAATATTAGAAAATTTCTAAAGAATTTTTTTTGATAAATTTTATTTTTTGTAGAAAATAATATTGGACGCATCATGAAAGTATTAGTTGATTTGATAAGGGAAGTATTGCTTCCGACGAACCGCCCCTGAGCTAAAGGATGAGATAACCCAGCACATTAACGACATTGAACCTCAATTATGTCTCAGAGACATTTAAAATATAGGCCATAGGATAGAAGTATGCCACCGTAGCCGTGGCAAAGATTTGGGCGATATTTTGTTTCACACATAATTGTTACAGATATTTCTCAAAAAAATAATTAACATAATTCTCTGAAAACTGTTTGTCTTATTTACAATTGACATCGAGCGTTTAAGTTGCTCCACATCTTATATGTGCAAATAATCTAGCCAAGCCTATCGAAATTCTGTTGATACCCAACTGATTTTGGAGCACGTAAAGTAAATGGTAGTAATTACCGTCAATGAATGATATAGAAATGAACAACAATATGCACATGAACTAATACGAATTATAATAAAATCCAAACATCAAAAATTTAGGAAACATATATTTTTTGTGTAGTTGTAGAAATCCCGAGAATATTTTTCTTACTTCGCGCAAACGTTGATTCGAGTTCTAAAACCGATATTTCCATCCGGACATTTTGCCTAGATATTTACCTGTTTTAGACTGAAAAATTTTGTTTTGTTTTAAGGCAAAATTCAAAAGCAGAAAACTAACTAAATCAAAATATTAATTATTAAATTATAAACTCGGTCTTCAACATCATTTGGACCTGCTTTTGATTTATACATTGGTGGTTTACCACCATTGTATGACTAGCAAGGCCAAACATCAGTAGACTCCTTTCGAGTATTCGGAAGTTGTTACGTAACATCATTTTTGCATCGGATTCGCCAAAAACCAAGCGATACCTTAGTGTCTTCCAGTACATGGATTTTGATTTCACGATATTGGCTGCTTACCTAGTTAAAGCTAGCAAACGAGAGAGCATGTCCAAACTCTGATATTTACGGTGCCTCAAGAGAGTAGAGCCTGTAACGTAAGGGAAGAACTCACCATTGGTGTTCTTGCCTGTGAAGTGAAAAAAGATGAATGGAAAGCTCAAATTTGATCTTGCTAGTCCTTTTTGAATTATTTATCATATTTTTTTTTTTAGGGTTGTTATAGTTCGTCAATTTCGGCCACTTTGTAGAGATTTTGTCTTGTCATTACTTAAGTTTTGTTTATAGCGTCATTTTTCGTGATAAGTCTACACGCTTCTATCGAATTAGATCTAACTTTTAGAATAACACAATGAACATTCAAAATGCTTGTCAACTTTGCCTACATATTGGCGAAGTAATGTGCCCAATGTATAATTGTTTGGTCAACGAAGTAAAAAGTGATAGTGTTGTTGGCTTTCTGAAGGGGTACATCAAAATTCATATCACTTTTGAAGATTGTTCACCAGAACAGATCTGCGGTGATTGTTACACTGAAGTGGAACGTATATGCTCCTTCATCCGTCATTGCAAGGAAACTGAGTCGGCACTAAAACGACTCGAATCAGCACGAGGACCTCCAGACCCAGCTATGAACCAGCCGACCTAGATTCGGAGAGCGGACTAACTATCGTCTGGGGCTCCAGATCCACCATCTTGACCCATGCCTCGGGATTCCTGGAATCTTCCACCATCAACCCAGCTAGGAGGTTCTCGAACGGAAAGGCCTACACACTGAGATGAGACAGCACCGAGATCACCCAGCAGCAAACGCAATCGTTCCCCATGCACTATTCCACCATCTAAAGTGGCACATATCGTAGTCAAGTAGAAGTTGAGGTTCGCAGGCCAGGATTACCCTACAACCATCGGTTCCTTCCTAAGAAGGGTTGAAAATATTGCGTCGTTGAACCTGTGGGGGAATATGACATCAACTACACGCTGCTCCCAAATGATGTTCACTGGGAGAGCTCTCCGTTGGTTTTGGCGGTTTGTGCCCACATCTCCAACATTCGACTAGGAAACGTTGAGGTATGCAGTCTTGCGGGAATTAACACCGGTCAAGGGTGATGATATTTTAAAGCAACGACTATGAAGTAGACATAAACGGGTTCAGGAGACAGAAGATGACTACTATGAAGCTCTATGTTGCCTGTTGGAAGATCTAATGAGCCCCATGCTGGAGTCTGAGTTCCTAAGTCGATTTTGGGAGAGAATCAGGCTCGAGTTACGAGAGCGATTGGTTTTTGCTCCAGCTTGAAGCCGTGCAATACTCCCAGCGGTCCTCACCTTAAAGTGAATTCTTTAGCCGAAGAGAGCACCTGGAACGACGCCCAGTAGCCGAGCTCGAATACAGTATGCCTGCTCTACCCACGCCACCTTGTCTCATACCATTTATAATAGACAGTGCATTGGAGACCATCTCTCCATCATCCACGGAGCTAGACGAAGAGCATCAAACCGAGATCCACAAAATGGCCAGTAGGACACAAATTACTACGTGTTGGAACTGTCAGCAGATGGGACACTGCTTTACCGCATGCCAGGCAGAGGCTGATATCTTTTATTTCCATTGTGGGAAGCCAGATACATATACACCAAATTGTACCAAAGGCAAAAAGCCAAAAAAGTTGCAAGCCAGTGCTCATGACAGCTAGCAGCACTCGTGACAGACCCAGTAACGGAACGGCACTCCATCTCGTCTACTAATCGCTCCACTATGACAATTTTCTTGCCAGAAAATACTCTAGATACGAACACCCCGATACCTTTGCTGGTCCACGAAGCTGCAGATGACACATCTCTTCCGGAGGCCTATCCAAAGACTTTTTTAAGCAACCACCTCAGGTACTGCCTGAAGAACCCCGGCAGCTATGGACTCGTGCATTGAAACCATACCACAGTAGGCTGCAGGAGTATCTTGCTGCATGAGAGAGGATTTGACTGCAGAAGAGGTCTCCCCCACGCCAGCACAAGACTAAATGATCAACTCGTCATTAGAGGAGCTTCCACAGGAGCGTGCGACTAATGTATAAAGCAATTACTCCATTTAATCAAATACAACTTTTCAAAAAGTTTGATTATTTGATTTATTCATCACTGACTTAATTCTATCTTTCTTCTTACCGTTACTCTTCGACTTCTACAAAATGACCTTTATTCTAAAATAATGCTTACTGCTATTGATAAGCACTTTTGCAATTGATTGGCAATCGAAGAAATGTGATTACAATGTTGTGGTGATTTTGCAATTACGAGATGCTTATCTTTGACGGAATTGGTTTTAATTGCACCAACGAACTAATTCAACCAGTTTACTGGAAGTTCGTTGGCACTTAGGGTCAGCTCAACATTGAATGTTTTATTTGGAGATGGCGGCGTCGATGCAGCAATCATTTCCTCATTTAGTGGAGGTAGTTGCATCGATGACGTCACCCCTCCCTCCTTTGAGTGAAAACTCTCCTGAGTTTTTGTTTAAGTAACAAATACAAATATGCAATTATCAACAGAATGCTGATTAAAAGGATTGATACAAAAGTTGATACCGCAAAATATTCGCTTTTCTTCTTATGGAACTTAAGTTCATTTATTTGTTCAATACTTTCTATTGGCTCCAAAATCAATTCGTCAAGAGTAAACTGATTTACACTTTGGTTTAATTTAAAACTCAATTGAATAACAAAATTTTCTTAAAAAGTTTTTAAGTTATTAGTATATATCTGACCACCAATATTAACACTACATCTATGAAAATGTAAAAGATAATTTCCTTCTAAGTATAATGCTCTGTCGTTATAAGTACTATTGAAATAATTTTTATTGAGACTTTTTAATAATATTGATCCTGGGTCAATTTCTATCACTTCCATTCAATAATTTTTAGTTCTGATACAATTGTTTTGGAAAATACATAGGTCACATTTCTTTAGGCTTCTTCTATTAGCATTACTTATAGACCTATTACATAAATAATTAATTTTCAAAATTTCCTGCGCATGAAATGAAAGCTGTTGATAATATTTATTAACAAGAGGAGTAACTAAGGATCTTTCACCAGTTACAGTATCTTTTGTAATTCGTTTGACAAATAAAAGTTTATTTCCCTTAAAGTAAGCTGTACCTAGTCAATGTTTTGTAAATCATACAGGTCAACATGGTATCGAGCAATTTCTTCGCTCGTCAGAATATTACTACTCATTATTTTCAATCTAGCGGACATAATATTATTCTGTATGTGTTCGACGTTACCACCGAAAATCTTTAATTTCAACATCATATCTTAGTAAATAAGTTGTTTGTAAATTTTTTCGTTAGTCGCTCTGACATCGTTAAATTTTTCTGAAAATTTAGTTCGATCTAATTCAATAATTTCTTTTAATTTGGAAAATATAGTATTGAAATGATTATTAATTGCAATGTTTTTGTTTGTCGTCGCAATCATCCTGTGAGTATTTTCGTCAATTGTCTTTAAATGTTCCTTAATTTCATTTCGGTCGTTATCATCCATTGTCCCGTACCACAATTTAAGTCCTGTTCCTATAATGTATATAATACCTCTTTTTTTTCTGTGCGGTAAAATTGTTAAAATTTTTGCTCTGATGTTTGCTAGTTCATGTCGTAATAGTTGTTGGTTCTCAAGTTCGATTTGGTCAAGATTTGATTCAATTGAATTTATGATGAATCGGATGTCTTCAGGATTTATAAAATGTAGTATCGTATAATAGTTTTCGACAACTGCAATATTATCACTTTTGATTTTTACAAAACCGTTGTCACTGCTCAGTCTCTCGATCGTCAGAGTTCTGTTCGTTGGTGTCAGCGTTGTCATTATTCTAAGCATAAGTATCCACTTGATCTGAAAAACGTTTGTCTCTTTTAATTTTGACAGGGTGAATATTATCTATACACAATGAACTTCCTATCCACAATGAAGGCCAATCAAAATTGTCGTTTTCCAGTAGGCTTCCCACTTTTAAATATTGTGTGCAATCTCATGTCTTGAATGTTCACGCCCCGACCGAAGAAAAGGACGAAGAAACGAAGGAATCGTTTTACAATCACCTGGAAACACTGGTCAACTCATTGCCCACAAACGTCACAAAAATTATTCTGGGTGATTTTAACGCTAAGGTTAGCAATGAGCTATCTCATCGGGGAACGACTGGAGGATATAGCCTCCACGATGAAACAAATGACAACGGCCAGCGCCTGATTGACTTTGCATGTAGCAGAAATCTAGTCGTACGTTCAACTTGCTTCCCACATCGACTCACTCATAAAATGGCCTGGGTATCACCGGATGGCAACATACAAAACCAGATTGATCATGTTCTGATCCAACAACGTTGGGCCTTGAGTATACTCGACGTCCGTACATACCGAGGAGCCAATTGTAACTCAGACCATTACTTGATCAAATTAAACTATCAATGTCGTATGTCAACGGGATATCCAGCGAAGACCAGCCCGCTACAAAAATTTGACATCAAAAGGCTCCAAACGGCGTCTGTGGCCGAAAATTTCACTGAGACCCTCGACAACCAGCTGGCTCCCATCTATCAGGCGCAGCGTTAAACACGAGCAAGGAGCTCTGGATGGAAGTGAAAGCGGCTATCAGAACCGTGGCAGAACAGACAAGTGGACATCAAGCCCGGCGACAGAGGAATGATTGGTTCGATGATGAGTGCCAGAATGCGTTAGACAAAAAGAATCAGGCGTACAAAGAACACTTAGGTAGGAAAACCAGGACGCAGAGAGAACACTATGAAAATCTCAGAAGAGTAGCGAATAAGATAATTAGGTTTAAAAAAAAAGTACAATGACGACCAATTGAGAAGTATAGATGTAAGTTTAGCGAGCAATAGCACAAGACAAGCATACAAAGTAGTGAAAAGCCGGAAACGTGGTTATCAGCCCATAACCATGCTCTGTCGTGATGATAGCGACAATATAATCGCTGATAAAAACAAGATTAAGGAAAAATGGGCAATATATTTCAAGCACCTCTTTAATCCTCCGCGCAGCTCCAGAACATCGGAGCCTATAGATGTTTGTGGAGAGCGTCCATTGGCCCTACCAACTCAAAGCCCAAAAGAATAATAAAGCGCCGGGCATTGATGAGATTCCAGTGGAGCTCATCAAATATGGTGGCAGTAGTGTTCATCAAGCTATTCACAAAGTCATCCCGTACATTTGGCAACAAGAATATATGCCGAAAGAGTGGAGCCAATCAATTATACTCCCTATCCATAAAAAACGTGACAAGCTACAGTGTGAAAATTATAGAGGCATATCACTACTTTGTACGGCGTACAAAATATTTTCTGAAATGTTAGAAAATAAAATCGGATCATACGCCAACAGTATTATTGGGGAGTATCAAGGTGGTTTTAGGGCAGGTAGATCAACAACAGACCAATTGTTCACGGTCAAGCAGGTACTTGAAAAATGCTTGGAGTTCAACATAGACGTACACCAAATTTTCGTTGACTTCAAGTAAGCATATGACAGTATTGATCGTTACGTACTGTACCAAATAATGCTTGGTTTTGGCATCCCAGCCAAATTAGTCCGTCTTTCCAAAATGACAATGACGTCGATGACCTCCCAAGTCCGCATCAATAACCAACTCGTCGATGCCTTTGACACAGATATCGGACTAAGGCAGGGAGATGGGCTGACCCCATTGCTATTCAATTTGGCTCTGGAGTACGTCATATGGAAGCTACCTGTCGATACGCAAGGCACATTACTATAAAAGTCGAGCCAGGTAGTGGCCTATACGGACGACATTAACATTCTGTCACGGTCACTAACAACTGCCAAAGAATTCTTCTTGAAACTCGACAGCGAAGCAAAACTAATAGGGCTACAAATCAAGGAGAAAATAAAACAAAGCTCATGACGCAGTCGAGGAAAAATACCCCAAATACACAAAATATCACACTTGGCGAATACAGTATCGAAAATGTCAGCGAATTTGTGTATTTAGGCGCCAAAATAACGAAAACGGGCAATGACAGAGACGAAATACGGCGAAGAATACAGCTCGCAAATAAAATATTTTATTCAGTATTGACGATCTTGAAGACTAGCTGCATACACAGAAAAACAAAGCTCCAAGTATACAAATCTGTGATAAGACCTGTGTTATGCTATGGGTGTGAAACATGGACCCTAAACCAAGCATCCGCAAATATATTGCACGCCTTTGAGCGACGGGTCCTGAGGCGAATAATCGGAGCGAAGCTAGACGGGGACCAATGGCGAATTCGATACAACCATGAGCTGTATGAAATTTTTGACGAACCGCAGGTCTCAGGGATTGTAAGACTGCGGAAGCTGCAATGGGCTGGACACATGAATCGTATAGACGAACCACGGATACCCAAGAAGGTTTCGTAGGGAGAACTGAAGGCCGGTGGCCAGTGGGGAAGCCGAGGAAACGCTGGTCTGACTCTGTCGATGAAGACAGTTCATCCCTGCTCGGATTTCGGAATTGGATGACGCGGTCAACGGACCGAGACAGTTGGAGGCGCTGTTTGCAGGAAGCGAAGGCCTGAAAGGGGCTGTAGTGCTAAGAAGAAGAAGAAGAAGAATATTATCTAACTTAAGTTTCCTATATCTGGGTTCGTTTTTGTGCCTTAACGCTTTATAATTTTTTTACATACCCTTTATCTTTAGTTTGTTGATGGCTTTCCCTGTTTTTGTTTAACGTATTAGCTCTTTTTTCCTTAGTTAAACGCAATAATTTTTCTATTTCCTCAGGCATTCCCATGCTCAACATCTAATGGTTTTGATTTAATCGTTGAATGGAAAGATTTGTTATACCATTCGACGCATTTAAAAACTCTCTCCTGGATAGACATTTCTGATTTTTCCACCGCTAAGACTCCAAGCTTTCCACCTAATATATTCTGGAAACTATTTATGTCTGCGTTGCCTGTATGACTGTTTGGTTTTGTAAAATGTATTTCGGCTCGCTCAGCTTGTAAAAAGTCTTTTACGTTTATTGAATTAAATACATTGTCCATTATGAGACGATTTGGTTTACCTTTTATTGAGAAATATAACCACATCTTTTCAGTTATTGTTATATTATACCTATGGTCTAAATATAAAGCGATGATATATTTTGAAAATTTATCGATAAATGTTATAAAGCTGTGTTTTTTATTAATATATATGTCTACGTGTATAATTTGGTTCACGTTGTTTGGAGTTTCAGTTATTGTATATTTTGGTTTCAATGGTTTTCGCTCGTATTTGGCCCTGTTGTATTAAGGTCTTAAGATTTTTAAAATAAATAAGTTTTTTTTAACCCCTCATAGCTCTCATTGATGTCTGCATGCCCCATCTCTTTTTTATGGTATTTGGCTATATGTCTGAATGTCTTATCTTCTGTTTTCATATCTTTGGCGTGATATGCACATCTATAAAATTTTAAGCTTTTATTAAAAAGTTCAATTAGCTTCTGCTGAACTTTATATTCGTGATCTAGAAGTTCTGAATAAACTCCTAGCTTACCAACTGTAAACAATCTTCTAAAAATATCCGACATACAATTTTTTTGAGTATCATCAAGATTTATAAATATTTTACGTTTTTGATTAACTGTCTTAATTTCTTTGTTTTTTTTTTTTTTTGGTCCATGATGATGATCTGAGTATTAAAACGGTTTACTACTGTGTCTAGAATTTGAAAATGATCGCACATTTCGTCTTGTTGTGAGTGAACTGTTGCATTGGCGCTCATGTTATCGTCCTCCTCTCTATTCTTGTTTAATGTGTTAATTTCTCCAGTTTCCGGCATTATTCTGCTCATGAAGTCCACTGGTTTGTTTTCTTTCGCGTTTATGTAGTTTATATTAATATCGTACTCCCCTAACCGTAATAACCACCTTTGAAACCTGGGATTAATGTCCTTACCCTTATTTTTAGCTTGTAACCACTTGAGTGGCTGATGATCTGTCATTGAGTCGAAAGGTCTCCCATATATGTATGGTCTGAAATAACAATCGCCAAGAGTTCCTTCTCTGTAGTAGAGTATTTCTTTTCGTAATCGTTTAGAGTTCTGCTGGCATAACTGATTGTTTACCCTGTGTCACAACAGCTCCTATCGTGAAATCGCTTGCATCTGTAACTAATTTGAATTTCTTTTTGAAATCAGGATATTTTAAAATTGGTGCATCAGTTAACATCCTTTTCAATTTCTCAAATGCTTCAACATATTGGGGATCATTTTTGTTAATTTAGCAATTTTTCTTCAGGTATTTTGTCATTCCCTGGGCAACTTTCACATAGTCCTTCTCAAACTTCCTGTAATAACCTGTCATTCGTAAAAACGATTTGATTTGCTTGAATGTTCTTAATTTTGTCCATGTTCTGTTTTACTCCTTCGGTTGTGAGAATATATCCTAAATACTCTGTGGTTCTTGCGAAAAAACGTCATTTATCAATTTGGATTTTTAAATTATGTGGTCGTAATTGATTGTTAACATTTTGAATACTTAAAATATGCTCTTCTATAGAAGTGCTAAAGATCAAAATATCGTCTAAATACACAACTCATATTTGATTAATATATTCTCTGAATACGGAGTTAATTAATCGTTGAAATATCGCTGGGGCATTTTTCGACCCAAACGAACTCGTAATGCCCTAGAGGTGTCGAGAATGCTGTTTTCATTCTATCCTCCTCCCTGTTCAACACCTGATGTAGGCCTTTGGCAAGATCAAACGTTGTGAAATACTGAGCCCTGCCTAACTTTTCTAGTATTGTTTCAATATTAGGGACTGGTAACTTATTACTTATAGTTTCTTCATTGAGGTGCTGTAATCGAAAACGATTCTCCTTTTCTTCTTTCCAGAGTTATCAATCTTTTTTGGCACTATCCAAAAAGGTGAGTTATAGGGTGAATGACTCTGATAATAATACCCTGCTCCAGCTTCATTTGTCTGTTAATTTCTTCCTCATGGATTTTTGGATACCTTTAAATTTACGTATAAATGTGTTTGTTAGTTTTGTAATAATATCATGTTGAATTTCATGAGTAAGGGCCAATTTTAGGCCTTCTTGGAAAAATAAATCTTTGTTTTTTTCTATCAATAAATTTAATTTGTTTTTTTTCCCTAGAATTCATATCCTCTCTCATAAGTTTATTGAGGATGTTCTCGTCAGCTGGATATTCTTCCAAAGAATTAACATCCTCAAAACTGTATCGACAAGAGTTTAAAAATTCTGACTTGACATTGTGAATCTCGATAAAATCTTCCTCTAAATTTATGATTGCCTGGATTGGTTTCAGTTAATTTTGACCAATGAGACCATCAAAATTCTTGTTTTGAATGATGTAAGTTTCCAACTCATGAGGTTATCCTGATTACGAGGGTCATTCAACAAGTACCTAGCCTACAGAAGACAAACGAAAATTTTGGAAAGGTGATAATTTATGTTTCCACATAATCTCCTTCAAGCTCGATACACTTGGCCCAGTGATGCTCTAACTTTTTCAACCCGTCCAAAAAATACATTTTCTCGAGGGCTGCAAAATAGGACTCCGTGGCGGTGATGACCTCCTCATTCGACCTAAATCTATTCCCAGCGAGTGATTTTTTCAGATTTGGAAACAAAAAGTAGTCACAGGGGGCCAAATCTGGAGAGTACGCTGGATCGGGCAGCAATTCATAGCGTAATTCAACCAATTTGGTCATGGCGACGGCGGAGGTGTGAGCCGGCACGTTGTCGTGGTGGAACAGCACTTTTTTCTTCGCCAAGCGGGGCCGCTTTTTCTTCAACTCGATGTCAAATCGGCCCAATAAGTCTGCATAGTACCGTCCCGTGATTGCTTTATCCTTCTCGAGGTAATCGATGCGTCTCACACCTTGCGAATCCCAGAAAACGGTGGCCATCACCTTTCCGGCCAATCGAACAGCCTTCGCCTTCTTCGGAGCACATTCGCCGGGTGAAGTCCACTGTTTCGACTGTTCCTGGGTCTCTGGTGTATACCAGTGAATCCATGTTTCGTCAATGGTCACAAAACGATGCAAGAACTCCGCCGGATTGCGCTGAAACAGCGCCAAACACGTCGCCGATGTGGTCTCACGGTTGCGTTTGTTTTTCGGTGTTAGCAAACGTGGCACCCATCGCGCCGATAGCTTTCTCATGCCCAGTTCTTCGTGTAGAATATGATGCACCGTTCCTTCTGTGATGTCCACAGTCTCAGCTATCTCGCGAACCTTCAATTGACGGTCTGCCAATACGAGATCGTGGATTTTTTTAACGTTTTCCTCCGTAGCAGCCGTTTTCGGGGCACCTGAGCGTGGCTCATCAAAAACCGACGTGTGGCCACGAACAAACTCGTTGAACCAATTCTTGACGGTCGCCATTGAAGGAGAAGAGTCACCGTACACAGCATTCAAGCGGTCTTTTATTTCGCTGCGCCTTTTCCCTTCCAAAAACAAGAATCTAACGACTGAACGATATTGTTCTTTTCTCCATTTTTGTACAACCTACCGACACGCTCACTTCCAAAGGCTATCAAAACAAAACTAATGAAGGGAATCGACTGAAACTTTGACAGTAGACTACTAAAAGAATGTACTGCACGATGGTAAAACTCTTTTGTAATAGCAGCACCATCGGGCGGTGAGGCTGAGTACTTGTTGAATAACCCGTAAACTCAGTTGGAAGTTCTGTAATAATTTCTTGTGTAACATTCGTTACACCACTGAGCGTATTCAGCGTAATATTTCATGTAAATTTTCACGTTTATATTTTGGTAGTTTGTTTCTATCTAGCAAGGTTGTAGTGGATCCGGTGTCGATGAGACATTTAATCTTGTCGCCACCTACAGTTCTACTATCAGTAAATTCTGTTGCGAGGTGGTAATTGAAAATTTACCTCGCCCTCTGAATAGTCCACTTCCAGTGGTTCCATGTACCTAGCTTGTCTGTAATTGACATAGTACTGATTTTGCCTAAATTAGGGTAATTTGTATTGCCCCTAAATATTCCACTATTTTGGCATTCCCTAAAGTCTTTTCCATAACTTGCCCGGAACTCATTATGTCTATTATATACGAACTGATAGTTGCGTCTTTGTCTGCTGTTAGATTGTCTTAGAAATCCGGGCGCCTCTAGTAGATAAAATGCTGCTCTCAGAGTTGTAATATTCCTATTGTAGCTAGCCAGATGTTGGTCGATATCTAGGAATAGGTACTACAGGAAGCCCAGTATTCCCCTTCACGCGTAGAGAATTTTTTAAGTGTTAGTAAAACATGTTCATAAAATTGGTGCATGAGTGCCGTAAGGAATAAAGTTATTTTGAGTAGGGGCAAAATTATTTAAAATTTAGCGTGAGGAATACTAAGGAGAAATTAACCTCTTTACATGCTATATATAAACAATATATATATATATATATATATATATATATATATATATATATATATATATATATATATATATATATATATATATATATATATCTATATATATATATATATATATATATATATATATATATATATATATATATATATATTTATATATTATACATATATATATATATATAAATATATATGAATATATGCATATATATATATATATATATATATATATATATATATATATATATATATATATATATTTATATATTATATATATATATATATATATATATATATATATATATATATATATATATATACATATATACTAGTACATATGTATATATTTAGTTTAAATTTGAAGCAAGAAAACCGAGATTCCTATTAGGTAGAAGGATTATCTGAGATATATTATTTATGATATACATTTCGGAGGTAATAGCGCGTAGAATGACAAAATTAAACGAAATGAATTCAAAATTAAAAAATTGCTTTTAAAAAACGTTATTTAGTTTATTGTATAACAATACTTCCCATATACATGTATTTCGAAAACAAGTTCTTTTCTTCATCAGTGGTAAGGGTGTAAAAAACTCAATGAAGAATGGCTGCTATTCATACTCAAAAGGATTGAGCTTTTCATACCCTTACCACTGATGAAGAAAACATCTTGTTTTCGAAATACATGGTATATGGAAAGTATTGTTATACAATAAACTAAATAGCATTTTTAAAAGGAATTTTTTTAATTTTGAATTTTTTTCATTTAATTTTGTTATATTATTTATTTATCGTAAGCCTAAAATAATAATCAGTACCTTAAAAAAAATTACACAAAATAATCGAAAATTAATTAATACCCGTATACATACTTTCAACCCCCTCAAGATAATGATTTTTTTGATGCCGCCATTCATTTAGAGGGCCAAGATATTATGTCACTTAATATGGTTTGACATTTTATTCCGAAACGTAAACAAAAATAAGCACCATCAATTTCAAACCGTAACCATTAAGTACGCGGCTTATTTAAATTAAAAAATTCACGGCACGAGTAAAGAAACAAGTTAATTAATTAATTTCGTTACTAGTTTATCTAAAGTATGATTTTTCACTAACGCGCGGTTAATATTTTCTCGCATTTTTGCACGAACCACTTTATTTTCTACGATTTCTTTTTGACTTTCAATTAAAAGCACCGATATTTGAAGCCGATTGGAAACGAACACCACGCCTTGCAACTTTCGAAGGTTTCCCGAATTCACGATACGATAATCAAACGAAATTCGCCAAATTAACGTAAGTTTTGATTCGATTTCGCGATTTGTTTACATTATTACCTGACACTTATCACAGTAGAACAGCCAACATGACATTAGTAGCCCATGCTGTGTGTCTTTTCTTCCTATGTACGCTATCCTTGTCATACAACTTCTCCTCCGTTTAGTTTTACTTCACTCACGCACACTGTATATGTGCTATATGGGGCTTCCTGTAGTACTTATACTTAGGTCGATATCATCCAAAAATATCTTTAGAATAATTGACTCATTTGATGGAGGAGAAAATTCAACAGGCTTACTACTATCAAATTCGTAAGGAACCTTTGTCAGCTACCTTTTTTACTTAAGGGTAGGAGCAAATTCTCGGAAAATTCAGCTCGAGACAATGCTAGCCTTCTATCATGCACTTCTTTAAAAG
Source organism: Odontomyia ornata (assembly GCA_963969285.1). Taxonomy (NCBI): domain Eukaryota; kingdom Metazoa; phylum Arthropoda; class Insecta; order Diptera; family Stratiomyidae; genus Odontomyia; species Odontomyia ornata. The sequence continues at coordinate 283,558,711 of OZ017738.1, forward strand.
CACTGGTTTGGTTTGCAAGCCTTTTTGATTAGAACCGTGTCACTTTTATTCGAGTTTTTTTCACTAAGTCAATCTTTTGAATGACTGCGTATCGACTGTGCTACTCATGTATAAACAATTACTCCATTTAAAAGAAAAACAACTTTTTAAAAAGTTTAATTATTTGATTTATTCATCACGGTTTGAGTTATATTATTTAACTGACTTAATTCTAACTTTCTTCTTAGCGTTACATTTCGACTTCTACAAAATGACCTACATTCTAAAAAAATGCTTACTGCTATTGGTAAGCACTTTTGCAATTGATTGGCAATCGAAGAAATGTGATTGTGATGTTGTGGTGATTTTGCAATCGCGAGAATGCTTATCTTTGACGGAATTGGTTTTAATTGTACTAACGAACTAGGTCAACCAGTTTGCTGGAAGTTAGTTGGCACTTGGGGTAAACTTAGCATTGAATGTTTTATTTGGAGATGACAGCGTTGATGTAGCAATCATTTTCTCATTTAGCGGAGGTAGTTACATCAATGACGTCACCTGCCCTAGGGTAGATTGACAACACCCGTCACGTTCAGAAGTCAAAATATAGATAATAACTTCTTCGTCATCCCTTCACTGACTCAGAACGTGTACCTTGGCTTCAATTTTGTCCTTCATTTGGTTTTGCCCCAGATTTATTCGTAGACTCACACTCAAATACTTGATATGTCCATGAAGTTGCTTCTGTATCCGACAGGCACGAATTAACTCCCAACCAACGACTACGTCTGGAAGCATCCATCGCTGCTTTTCCATCTTACGCTACGCAAGGCCTTGAACCAACTACTCTAGTAACCAGGTAAAGTCCGTCTTCGTCAAGATGTCCGGAAAGTCAACACAGTGACCGCTAAGGACGCAAACTTTCTTAGGCTCATTGATGGAATATTGAGAAGACTGCCGAAAGCAAACTACATTACAAGTCTCGACTTGAAGGATGCCTTCTGGCAAATCCCACTCAATTAAGGGTCAAATGTAAAACCGCTTTCACAGTGCCTGGACGATTACTATACCAGTTCATCACAATGCCTTTTGGCTTGTATAACGCCCCACAAATCATACCCCGGCTGATGGACAAAGTCATTCCACCTCATCTGAAACACTAAGTGATTGTTTTTTAGGATGAAATTTAAAGGTTAGTTCGTCTGGTCTGGACCCAGTCAAAAAGTATTCGAACAGCTCAAACAAGCCTTGAAATTTGCTCCAGTCTTGCACAGCCCTGACTTGCAATTGGCTAAAGAGGGAGAAGAAGCTCCCTTTGCTTTTATGTTCAGTAAACTGAATTTGGCCCAGAGGAACTACACCGTATCCGAACAATAGTATCTGGCAGCGGTGATGGCTGCCAAGAAATTCCGAGCATACATCGAAGGCTACCAGTTTGAAACCATCCCACATTTTAATTCAAACAGCTACACCAAGTTGAGGCAAACCATCGTAACCTAACCAACACAGCTGTCTGATTTGAAAGTGATAGACGGCTATATTTATTGACGTAATGAATACGCGACCGGTGATTCATTGCAGGAAGAAGAGTCTTGAAAGAAACTCTGGGTGCCGGAAGAAATGACTCACAGTCTGACCCTCCGCGTACACGACCATCCCCTAAGTGCCCACGGTGGCTACGGTTGAACGCTTCGGCGCCTTAAGAAGTACTTCTTTGGCCTAAAATGTCAGCTCAAGTCAAAGACTATGTAAGTACCTGTGGGGCCTGTTAACGCACTAAGGCTCTCAACCAGCCTCTTCAACCTCCGATGAGTCAACTCAATGTTTCGGAGCATATATTTCAACGTCTGTATATACATCTACTCTGCCCATACCCTCGTTCTTCTATGGGACATATTGGAGCTATCGTTGTGGTAGACCAGCTCTCTTAATTTCCACTGGTAGAACCTATTCGCAAACTCAAGACTCCTCGAATTGTGAAATTTTTAGAGAGTTGAGAATTCCATGTGTTTGGTTTACCAGAAACAACAACGGAGTATTGTTTCGATTTTGGCAGTTTAAGAGTCTACTCGAACAATACGGTGTCAAACACCAACTAACGCCAATATGTTTGCCTCAATCTAATGCATCAGAACGTTTGAATCACACACTGTTAGCGGCGACCCGTTCTTATGTCCACCCAACTCAGAACGATTAGGACCGTAGATTGTCCACCATCACTTGCGTTCTGCGGTCGTCTTATCATTCTGTCACCGGTGTCTTACCTTACTTTGCCGCGTTCGAACAGCACATGATTTGCCATTGCAAACCCTACAGGCTACTACGGTACTTAAAATTTTTGGGAGATCCCGTCGTTGCACTAGAGCCCCTCGAACGTTTAGGTGATCTCCACCAACAAATCTGACCGAAAATCAAGGCCACAGGACGTGCAAACTAGACGCAGACCTTCTGATTTTAAAGAAGGTGATGAAGTCTATCCTCGCAACTTCTGTCACAGCGACGCTGCTGAGCATTACAACTTCAAGCTAGATCGCCGTTTTCTGAAAAGCCGTGTGCAGAAGGTTGTAGGACCCAACCGCTATCTCCTCACAAACCTGTCGGGGAAAGAAATCGGGGTATATCACGCAAAAAACATACGTTCATAGTTTAAACATACACGTCTGTTTTGTCTGTCCACACTCAGTTTCAATCATATGCAAAGGTTACCCATTCACAGCAAGTGGAAAGAATTTGCGTCAGTTTGTCCATCCGCGAATCGTTTTCTTCTGTTGCCTCACTTCGCCTTCCGTCCCCGAATCCAGTCGATTATCCACATGAAGGTTCTTCTGCTCCTTTTTCGCAATCCCTGTCTCCTTGGGATCGCGAGAAAACTAGCTGCCCTGTAGTAATCGAGCAGTCGCGTAAGCAAACTGCTCGAAAACCATTATAACCCTAATCCAATGTTAATTGTAAATTTACATAATTAATTATCCAAATCTACAATTAAAATTTCGACACGGCAACACTGTTTTAACGCAGCTCATCCACGAATTGCGTTGCCGAGTGCTATTTACAGGGACGGATGAGCTGGCTCGTCAACTGCCGTTGCGACAGGTTTCATAAGGTAACTGTTGGTAGCAAAGGGAATCCGCTTTTGATCGCCACGCTTTGCGTGCGTCGTTAGAACCGCGATCCATTAAAATAAGGGTCTTTTCTCAGATATTTTAATCGAACTCTCCTGATGGAGGTGTGTTCTAAATCAAATTTCTACATTGAGCAATACAGAATGATCGTGTGCGTCATCTCCACTGCCTACTATAACGCAGCCTTCGCCATCGTTCGTCGTGGGAAATTGTGCAAGTCGCGAGAAAATTTCATTTTTGTGTTGTGCACGGGTACGTGTTGTGTACGTTCCGTCCATGGGAATTTCTTTATCCCAATATTCGCACGCTTAATCGCGGATTCGTTATTTCTGCACACATTTAACCAATAAGAAAGAAAGTGTCACAACACACGAAAGTATGACGGATTCGTGGGTGGTTCTTGATGGTGCAAGTTCCATTGATTCGGAATTAACAGTTGAACTTATAGCAAAAAACGCTGTTCAAACTGATTTCGAAGATAATTTTGAAGTATCCTCACAATTAGAAGAAATTCAAACACGCCAGCTTCCCGATTCACAACAATGTTTGGAATCCCTAGAAAGAAATTAACTCCGCCGTGGACGGTCACAAGCCCGTTTGAGAAAGGAGGAGGGAAACCCTTGTTTTCCCAACCCGCACCTACCACGATTCCTTATCCCAAACCCCTCAATCAAATGGTAGTCAATGCTCCCGAGGTCGCACATTATGTTTACTGGTTTCCCAATAATGGGACATTAAATGCCGAGAAGTGCTAATAACTATAAATACGTCTACAGCTCTGCTACTAAATCCTATTTGCACCTCCTTTGTGGGGACATAAGAGGGTGAAGGCGTGTCTTTCGCAGCTGATAACGGAATTGATGTAATAACCATGCCGCCAGAATGGAGGTTGGGCGACGGGCTTGTGGTAAACCCGAACTGCTTCAATCAACATCTCTTAAAGCTCGTATTATGTGCAATCTTTCTTTACTCTGACTGCTCAATCTAACCGCTCTTAAAGCTCGGAGGATTCCTATCTTTCTTCTACACGGACTGTCGAGCTAAGCTTGGGCGCGCGGGATTGAACGGTCAAACCGGATCAGAGTTCATCGGGTTGGTTGCAGCAATCACGAATATTATATTTAGTTAAGTGCTATCAAGAATTAATATTAAAAGACTGTAGTGAAAGCTTTTTGAAATAAAACAGAATTGTGAACCTCTTCTTTGAATACATCAACCTACGGTTTACAGCATTGGCGACGAGGAATTACGAAAACACGTGTGTCTAACCTCAAAATGGACTCAAACCAATTCAAAGTTTTCTGCGACTTATTTCAAGAGCAAATGGCTCTACAAAATCAGCAAATGCAACAATTGGTTGGACAACAGAACACGGCGGCTGCACCAGGCCAAGCGCCTGCACAAGATTCAACAGCTTTCAAAGTGAAATGTCTTGCCGATTCCATGGTGCAGTTCGATTACGATCCGGACAACAATCAAACATTCGAAGCGTACTACAAACGCTACGAGTCTCTGTTTACAACACAAGCAATCGACCTCAACGAACCAACAAAGATCCATCTTCTTCTTCAAAAATTTCCACAAGCGCAGTACCAACGCTACGCAGACTCAATTCTACCACAGAACCCTCAAGACCGGACACTCGCTGACACAGTGAGAACTCTCAAGCGACTCTTTGGTTACAAAGAAACAAAGTTCGCAATGCGGCACAAGTGCTTCAAGTTTGAAAAATTCGACAGTGAAGATTTTAGTGAGTATGCAGCGCGCATTAACAAAAATGCTGAGAAATTCGAAATCGCTCGATGCTCGCCTGATGACTTCAAGGTTTTGTTATTTGTGAGTGGTCTCACGTCATCACAAGACTCGCTGATCCTTGAAAAACTTCTCACAAAAGTCGGCAATCAATACATCGAACTCGAGAAAGCAGCCAACGATGCGGCAAGGGCTCTTATCCACAAGTTGAACCTTCAGGACTTAGTGAATGAGGCTGAACGTATCACCAGTTTGAAGATCGATAAAGGAAAAGTGGGTGAATCGTCGGGTTTTTCTGAAGTTCATGCTGTCCATCATTTCAAGGGTCAAAGTGGTAAGCCAGGTAAGAGCCGTTGGGGTGATAAAACCGGTCATCCGCCGTATGCTTGCCCCGGCTGTGGTGGAAGGCATTGGTTGGCAGGTTGCCCCTTCAAGGAGAAGACCTGCAGCAAATGCAACGGGGAGTCACATAAGGCAGGTTACTGTAACATTTACAAGGATTTCCGAGAAAAACGCAACACAAAATACAACAAGAAGGACCACAACAAGCCGCAAGCTAACCAAGTACAATCAGAAGTCAACTTGGTTTCAAGCAGGAAGTTTCTCAAGGCGATTGTCAACGGTGCTCAGCTAAAGATGCAGTTTGATATAGGTTCAGACATGACAATCATCTCTGAGGCAAATTGGGAGACGTTGGGACGTCCGAAACAGACTGCATCAAATCGAACGAACGCAACAGGTGCTTCAGAAGACGTGATTCCATTACTGGGATACTTCTGGTGCAACATAACTCTGAATGGCATTCAAAAGCAGGGATACTGTTTCATTACACCGCTAAATCTCAAACTTTTTGGCATTCCCTGGATCAATGTGTTCAATTTGTGGATTGTTCCAATCGACAAAGTCTGCAATCAAGTCAGGTCAACATCTTGCGATGACTTGGCCACAGAAGTACAATCAGAGTTTCATGAACTTTTCTCAAATGGCCTTGGTTGTTATAACAAAGCTAAAGTCTCACTCAATCTAAGACCGGGAGCCCAACCAGTCTTCCGAAAAGCTCGTCCGGTTGCACAAGCAGCTCGTTCTACTATAGTCACTGAGCTAGAACGTTTGCAGCACTTGGGCATTATCAGCCCTATCAAATATTCTCAGTGGGCAGCACCCATTGTCGTAGTCAAATAAAAGGATGGAAGAGTTCGAATTTGTGCTGATTGTTCGACGGGTCTTAACGAAGCACTTGAGCCAAACAAGTATCCTTTGCCATCACCTGATCAAATTTTCGCAAGTATCGCAGGAAAAAAGTGTTCAGCACAATCGACTTATCAGACGCTTTCTTTCAAATGGAAGTCGACGATATATCCAAAAAGGTGATGGCCATCAACACCCACATCGAATTATTTCAGGTCAATCGCCTCCAGCAAGGCGTTAAAACAGCCCCAGGAGAATTTCAAGCAATTGTCGACATGATCCTCAGTGGAATCTCAACGTTCGGTTTCATCGACGACATGGTTACTAGCGGTGAGAATGCTGATGGCCACAAGCAAGAGTTGAAGAAAACACTGCAACGCCTGCAGGAATTCGGGTTCAAACTCAACATCAACAAGTGTCAGTTCGGTAAGAAATCTGTGCAATTCTGTGGACATGTTATCGACGACAAAGGCATCCGACCACAGCCTGAAAAAATTTGGGAAGTCCCATCAGCACCTCCGCCAGCTAATGTCAGTTAGCTCCGTTCATTCTTAGGCTCAGTCAATTACTATGGCAAGTATATCAAGTCAATGAAGGCGCCTGGACGAACTTCTCAAGAAAGATGTGAAGTACGAATGGCAAGATGTTCACCAGGAAACTTTTGACAATCTCAAAAAGATCCTGGGATCAGATCTGGTACTTACGCACTTTGATCCCAACAAGGTCGTCGTTCTAGCGACAGACGCGTCAAAAGACGGCATGGGAGCTGCCCTCATGCACCGCTTCAACGACAATTCACTGCATCCTATCATACATTTCGCCGCAATTCAGCGGAAAGAAATTATTCCCAAATTGAAAAAGAAGCGCGAGCACTCATCTTTGGCTTAAAGCGATCACATTTCTACATCGCTGGGCGACAAATTACCGCGCAAGTCAATCACAAGCCTCTGTTCTCCATCTTTGGTTCGAAAAACGGAGTCCCCGTATATACAGCGAACAGACTACAGAGATGGGCACTGATCATCATGGCTTATGATGTTAAGTTCGAATTTATTGGAACCAACAGCTTCGGATATGCTGACGTTGTATCTCGACTTATGTCAAAACATATGAGAGCCTATGAAGAGACAATTATTGCTGCGGTACAAGTCAAGGGAATCGACGTCAATGACGAACCGTTGTTAAGTTTCGCAATATAGTTAGCAAAGGAGCTTCCTGTCACCTTCCAACAAGTACAAGAAGAAACGAAAGCCTGCCCAAATCTTCAGCAAGTGATCAAATTCATTGTAACTGACAGCTGGCCCCAGCGCAAAAGTCAGATCGAAGGAATCGAAGTCGCTTCTTTTTTTGGACACCGCAATGAGCTAAAATTTGTACAAAATTGCATTTTCCGTGGCGAACAAATCATTATTCCATCAAAACTGCGATCACATATTCTTGAGAACCTACATGAAGGTCATCCAGGTGAGTGCCGAATGAAGCTATTGGCAGCCGACAAAGTCTTCTGGCCTGGCATAACAAAGGCTTTAGAAGTAATCGTTAAGACTTGCGAACGTTGCGCAAGGGAATCTAAGGCACCACGCAAATGTACCTTGCAGCGCTGGCCCATGCCATTGGAACCATGGATGCGCCTTCACCTTGATTACGCAGGCCCCATCAGTGGCTCCTACTTCCTAGTGGTTGTTGATTTCTATAGCAAGTGGCCAAAAGTTATAAAAACGGTGACAATAACCGATGTGCTGGACAATGCACCTCAATTCGTGTCGAGCTCGTTTGAAAACTTTTGCGAGACACACGGTATCAAGCATCTTACGACCGCCTACTACAGCCCTCAGTTAAACGGTCAGGCGGAACGATTCGTTGACCTTCTCAAAAAGGGCTTAGAGAAGGCCGAAGGAACCATCGAACAAAAGTTGCGAGAATTTCTGATGACGTATCGCTACACACCATCATACAATCTTGGAATGAAATCACCATTCGAATTAATGACCGGCCGTAAGATGCACACAAAACTCGATTTGCTCAAGCCTCAAATCGATCAAACTCCTTCAGAGAAAGCAAAAATGGAAAATCAATTTAACTTGCATCACAGCGAGAGTTTACACCCGGAGATGAAATCCTTTACAAACTCCACACAACCAGTGATAACTGGAATTGGACGCCTGGCTTCGTGAAAAGCCGAGATGGAGCTGTCAATTACTCGATTGACATTACAACGCCGTCAGGAAGTCGAACCGTACAAGCTCACACGAATCAGCTCAAATGCCGATATATGAAAAACGAATTGATTGAATTGTTTGACTTGCCCGAGTTTAGTGACGAAAATAATCTGCCAGTTGGTGAAGTTGAACCGATTATCACACCTAGCAACAATCCTCGACATGTCGACCACTCTGACGCTCACAATGATGAACAAGCCGGAAGTGAGGATGAAACTCAAGAAGAACCTGAAGCTAAAGTCGAGCCTCGTTACCCAATTCGAACAAGTCGGGGAGTCACATCAAAATTCAATGACTTCGTCAGATTTTAAGAGGGGAGGAATGTGGTAAACCCGAACTGCTTCAATCAACATCTCTTAAAGCTCGTATTATGTGCAATCTTTCTTTACTCTGACTGCTCGATCTAACCGCTCTTAAAGCTTTCTTCTACACGGACTGTCGAGCTAAGCTTGGGCGCGCGGGATTGAACGGTCAAACCGGATCGGAGTTCATCGGGTTGGTTGCAGCAATCACGAATATTATATTTAGTTAAGTGTTATCAACAATTAATATTAAAAGAATGTAGTGAAAGCTTTTTGAAATAAAACAGAATTGTGAACCTCTTCTTTGAATACATCAACCTACGGTTTACAACCGGGCTAACTCCCCGTCCCTAGAAAACCTTAAAATGTTTCGTAACCTGCAGATAGGCCTCGGAATGGATTGGGCTCACGGTAATGACCTTGCAAACAAAAAAAGATATGGCATTGGATTCTGGAATGTCAGATCACTCAGTTACCTTGGTGCTGTTAAGAATCTTTTACAACAGGCCAGTCAATATCAATTAAAAATACTGGCCATTCAGGAAGCGAACTGGACTGGAAAAGACATTCAAGACATGAGATCGCACACAATATTCAAAAGTGGGAAGCCTACTGGCAAACGAGTATTTGGAGTGACCTTCATTGCCGATAGGGAGTTCAAATCGCACATTTTTGATTTTAACGCAATAAACGAACGGTTGTGTGCGATCCATATAAAAGCGAAATTTTTGAAAATTTGGCTGATAAACGTTCACGACCCAACTAAAGAAAAAGATGAAGAAATAAAGGAAATGTCCTACAATTACCTGAAAAGACTATTTGAATAAGCGCCTACAAACGACACAAAAATAGTTCTGGTAGATTTCAACGCGAAGGTTGGTAATGAGCTATCTCATCGGAGAACGACTGGAGGATATAGCCTCCACGATGAAACAAATGATAACGGCCAGCACCTGATCGACTTTGCATGTAGCAGAAATCTAGTCATAAGTTCGACTTGCTTCCTTCATCAACGCATTCATAAAATCACCTGGGTATCACTGGATGGCAAAACTCAAAACTAGATCGATCATGTTTTAATCCAACAACGTCGGGCCTCGAGCATACTCGACGTCCGTACATATCGAGGTGCCAATTCTAACTCAGATCATTACTTGATCAAATTAACCTATCGATGTCATATTTCATCGAAGGCCAGTCCGTTACAAATATTTAACATCGAAAGGTTCCAAGCAGGGTCTGTGGTAAAAAATTTCAAGGAGACCTTCAACAAAAGCTGGCTCCCATCTTATCAGACGCGTCACTGAAAACAAGCAACGAGCTCTGAATGCAAGTGAAAGCGGCTATTAAGACAGTGGCAGAAAACACAATCGGACATCAAGCCCTGTGTTAGAGAAATGATTGGTTTGGTGAGAGTGCCAGAATGCGTTAGACAAAAAAAATCAAGCGTACAAAGAATACGTAGATAAAAAAACCAGGGCGAGGAGGGAACACTATGAAAATCCCAGAAGAGTAGCGAATAAGCTAATTAGAATTAAGAAAAGAAAATACTATGACGACCAATTGAGAAGTATAGATGTAAGTCTAGTGAGCAATAACACAAGACAAGTACAAAAACTCGTGAAAGCCTGAAACATGGTTATCACTCCAAAACTACGCTCTTTCGTGATAACATTGGCAATATCATCGCTGACGAAAACAAGATTAAGGAAAGATGGGCATCATATTTCAAGAACCTCCTTTATTCTCCGCACAACTCTAGAACATCGGAACCTATAGATGTCTGCAGAGAGCTTCCGTTGGCCCCACCAACTCTAGATGAAGTTTGTTCCATCATCAAGCCCAAAAGAATAGTAAAGCACCGAGCATCTATGAAATTTCAGTGGAGCTCGTCAAATATGGTGGCAGTAGTGTTCACCAAGCTATTCACAAAGTCATGCAGCACATTTGGCAGCAACAACATATCCCAAAAGAGTGGAGCCAATTCATTATATTCTCTATCCACAAAAAAGGTGACAAGCGAAGTTTATAGAGGCATGTCACTACTTTGTACAGCGTACAAGATATTTTCTAAAATCTTAGAAAATAAAATCGGATCATACGCCAACAGTATTATTGGGGAGTATCAAGGTGGTTTTAGGGCAGGTAGATCGACAATAGACCAATTGTTCACTGTCAAGCAGGTACTTGAAAAATGCTGAGAGTTCAACCTAGAGGTACTTCAAATTTTCGTTGACTTTAAGTAAGTATACGACAACACTGATCGTAACGTACTGTACCAAATAATGCTTTATTTTGGCATCCCAGCCAAATTAGTCCATCTTACCAAAATAACGATGCCGTCGACGACGGCATCGTTATTTTGGTAATTATTTTGGTATTTTGGTAATCGACGACCGATGCCTTTTACACAATTATCAGACTAAACAAGCGAGATGGTCTGGCCCCCTCACTATTCAATTTAACTATGCAATATGTCATCAAAAAGCTACCTTTCAGTACACGGGTTACGTTATTATGCAAGTCAAGCCAAATGGTAGTCTATCCGGACGACATCAAAATTTTGTCACGGTCATTAGCAAGCGCCAACGAATTTTTCCTGAAACTTGACAGCGTAGCAAAACTAGTAAGGCTGGCTCTGGAGTACGTGATAAGGAAGTTACCTGTGGATACGCGAGGCACATTGCTATACAAGTCAAACTAAGTGGTAGCCTATGCGGATGACATCAACATTTTTATCAGTGTCAGAAACAACTGCCAAAGAACTCTTCCTGAAACTCGACAGCGAAGCAAAACTAGTAGGACTACAAATCAATGAAAATAAAACAAAGCTCATGGCGCAGTTGTAGAAAAATACCTTAAGTACGCAAAATATCACACTTGGCGAATACAGTATCAAAAATCTTACCGAATTTGTATATTTAGGCACCAAAATAAAGAAACAGGTAATGTAAGATACGAAATACGCCGAAGAACATAGCTCGCAAATAAAATATTTTATTCAGTTTTGATTATCTTGAAGACCAGCTGCATACTCGTACACAGGAAAGTAAAGCTCCAAGTATACAAATCCGTGACAAGACCTGTGTTATGCTATGAGTATGAGACATGGACCCTAACCCAAGCATTTTCTCCCTTTCGTTGCTGGGAAAATTGCCTGCGCAAGGCGTACCGACTATGTTAAAATTACGAATATCATCAAATTTTCGTAGTGGATTATATCCTTGCTTGAATGGGTACTGCCCTGATTGAAGTTACTTAAAGTGATATGACGATTCGACATGGTGTAAATTAAAGTGCATGTAATTATTAACTTAAAATATATCATTTTGTGTGCATCGAGTGCAAGCTCAAAAACAAAACGGAAATTTCACACATCTCAGCGATACAGCAGAAATTAGAAATTCATATACAAAGCAAGGGAAATAAGAAAAACAACCAAACGATAACTATAAAAGGTTCAAAACTGAGCTTTCAGGCATTTACTATGAATGTAAAGCCAACGCAACCGGCCCATCAGCCAAAGCTGTCCGCGAATTTTTCGAAAAATATTGCAAACCAGAAGAAAACTGTGATGAAATGAAATCAACCAGCTTCGGTAGTAAATCTTAGGGTTAAATGGATCTTACGCGGACGTCGAACAAGTACAGAAATGTGGAGACATGTTTCGAACTTCGAGTGGAAAATTTGTTTTCATATGTGCCTCAGGCAATTGCCAGTATTTAGATTCTCACTTTCACGATGGGCTTTGTGGAAACGAAGTACACGAGTGTAGCGCTGTTTGATTAATCTTAGGAGAGGAAAATATCTTTACTTGTAAAACGTATTGAAACGACGATTATTGCTGTTCACCTACTTGTCCCGTGGAGTAATTCTTTTCGGTATTTTAAAAGAAAAATCAAATTCTTAAGACACCCGAATCCTCATCGACCCAAATGAGCAGTGTAGTGTTAATCGAATTTTAGTCAAATATCGTATCGCCCACACCATGTACGAGGGCTCGTCGAGGATGTACGGTAAGTACCCTTCTGTTGTTTCGTTATTAAATTTATATTGCTTTTCGTAATATACAAACGTTATTAACCAATCATTTATTAAAATTTAGATTTTCTTGTTTTTTAATTTTTTATTCCAAGAGAATAGCCATTTATAGAAGTAAACTTTCGCATTTATTAATGGAGATAAGTTTAAAAGAAGAAAGAGAGTTTTGCTGTTTGTTTGTCAACAAAAAATAGCATTCAGAATAGCGATAAGATTTTCAATTGAAATCATAGCATTAAGAAGTAAACAAACATATTGTGGGACACAGGTATCATCTATCAACTTGTTACAAGCTGCAAGCATATGCATATTGTAATCGTGAACTTGAACTTGATTGATACATTGGAAATTAGCGCAGGATCTTGATAGCGATCGTTTGAAAATCAAAAACGCGTCAGCTTGCTAGAATACTATTAATTGAGTTCTACATGTGCAAATGATCTTGCCAAGCCTGTCGAAATTCTGCTGGTACCCAACTTATTTTGTAGCACGTGACGTAAATGGTAGTAATCGCCATCAATGAATGATACAAAAATAAACAATAGTATGCACATGATCTAATATGAACTATAATAAAATCCAAATATCAGAAAAATGATGAAAACATATATTTTTGTGTAGTTGTGAAAACCTCGGGGATATTTTTCTAGCTCCACGCAAACGTTGATTTGAATTCTTAAACCAAAATTTCCGTTCCGACATTTCGCTTAGATATTTGCCTGTTTTAGACTGAAAAATTTTGTTTTGTTTACAAAAAAAAAACTAATAATTAATTATTAAATTATAAACTCGGTCTTTCCGTTTGGTTTTTTTGAACCTGACTGGGTATGAGACCCACCACGTTGGCTGGCGCCTCCACTATAATATGCTTGTCATCGAGTAAGCTCACCACTTCTTAAGTCGTTTACAGGCGGTCTCCCAGGGTAGAGTGGCCTTCCGCTTGCGTGCCTATTTATGGTATAGTATTATGTAATTCCATCACATAAGACTATAACATAAATTTGGCACGTTCATATTTTTCATTTAAGGGAAAAATTCATCCAAATTATGTTTGTATGAGTTTTTCACTTAAATGGAAAATATATGGCCATGTCTACATTAAATCTTGATCTGGTTGGGGATGCGAAGGGGCACTGTTTCCACCTGGTTGCCCCATTCTTATTTGGGGGCCATAAGTATCGTTGCTAAAGACTAAGTCCCACCAGTTCCCGTCTGTTTTCACAAGGCCCAGTTTGCTATTTGCTTTAGCAATTTCAACTCTTAGTAGGTTACCTCGCCCTCGACTCCGGTCGATACGTAGTTGTATCTCTTAATTCGTAAATGCGAAATTCTTTTGTAGTGGGCCCTTGTGCTGGAGAAAAGAACCCGCCGCACGGCACCGCAGTGCGAGCCTACCAGCGCATTCAGACAAGGCCAATCTCAGCGAACACCACCATCCTCTCCCGCCTTAATAGCAGACCATCGCTGCAGTCATATACGGAGATTTTTATTTACCCATATCTCTGCAGTTAGCATTGAAGTGATTTTTCGATAGTCTGGCGGGGTATTGCCCGAGACCGCTATCTTGACTAATTTTTTCGGAGTGAAGTTGTCAGCCTACTCAGGTTCTCTCATTTAGTCTTATATCTATAGATTACGAAACACCTTGATTGGAAGACTTGACAGTTGCGTGAAGCTTTTGAATGGTATACACATGTAATTTACCAACACATACACACGGAATATGATTTTTTCAAAGTGAATTTAAGAAAGAAAGAATCCTTTCAGAGCAATAGAAGTTAACTTAAAGCGAAGAAAACATTGTATTTTTTTCATTCCAATAAAGTTAGGGGTATTTATTTGATTTGAACCGCTCAAAATTTAGCTATAAATTCTTGAGATTAGTTTACAAACACTTCTAATATAGGCCTTTCTTTAATTTGTAAGCAGAAAAATATGCTGAGAATACGGAAATAAAAAGTGAAGACCTGATGTGTTAAATCATTGCAAACAATCAATTGGCAAACAGTAAATTTAACTAATTAAATGCTTGTTCATTTTGTTGCTGATTTATTGATATTTTTCAGGAAAATTTCACAAAAATGTCGGCCGCGCTGCAGTAAAGGAGATTGGTGCACTGTTTTATCGAAATGTTATCGTTGGGCCGATTGCGCTGAAATTTTATATCCGCTGCAATTTTTGATTACAAAACTGATGAGGTGGGGAATTGAAGCATTTTTCAATTAAATTTAATTAATTTTAGTTTTGATGTGACACATAAGAAGTATCATATTCTAGAGAAAAGGGAAGCAGTCGAGAAAATAATAGTTCCATTTGAAATGACTTTAAATTAACTTTTTTGGTTCATTCCGCTTTTGCTTGAATAGCTTATTTGACCCAGCTAACTGAATTTTCTTTGAAAAGCCGTTTAATTTGATGATAACTCTTTTTAGTTATATTATAAATAGGATCAGATAGCTGGCAGAAAATTCTAATGGAATAAGAGTTAAGTTTTAAGGCCTATGTCACCTATATTGCTATGGGATAATATTAAAATAACTAAACATTTTTTGATGAAATTTCGTTAGAACCAGGCTCATACACTTTCAGATATTCAAAATTTTGTTGTGCTCTCTGTATTATATTTAATTTGTGACTAGTCTTGGTTGATCATTTCTCCTTTTCCTTTTCAATGAATCATATAAGTATAATGATTTTCTATTGATAAAATTTGGTGTCATTTGTGACAAATTTTTCAGTTGAATATTGCTTGAATTTAGAGAAGAATGTGGGCCATTAAATTTTTCAGTTTTTTATATTTTAAAATTTGATTTGTTTTTGTAAAGTTTATAACGCTTGATTAGATACAGCGCTTTTGAATTTGGAAAAACAGAAACAAATCTTGGGTAGAAAACAGTTCACCAATGTCTTATTTTGTTGACAGATGGACCGACAACATGAAACTGAGTTTTTTCATCAGGGTATTTTATTCGCAACGTGTCTTAAGTTAATATATTAATGTGAAACTTATCTTACAAAAGCGGCAATGTAGGTAAGAGCCACATAACTATAATTTCGTCACCATCACAATCCAAAATTTAATTATTCGCAAAATAACCAAATATAACAGCTCAGTCGTTTCCACCGCAGTAGCTGCCTGATGGTAAACAGTCGAATAGGCCATTAAAAAAGAACACTTATTAATTTTATATTTTCAGATTAAGTTGTAGTGCAAACGATGCGAGACCTCAAAGCTTACATTAAAAATTTTAGTGGGTGGAGATGCTGGTCAAAGAAATAAATAAATAAATATATTGTACTCGTATATGCAAATATATATATATAAATATACTCGTATATGTATATATATATATATATATATATATATATATATATATATATATATATATATATGTATGTGTATATATATATATATATATATATATATATATATATATATATATATATATATATATATGTATATATATATATATATATATATATATATATATATATATATATCTATATATATATATATGCATATATATAAATATATAAGTGATAAATTAAAAACATGTGTAAGGTAAATTACAATATTTAAATATTTATAAGGTGTTGATGAGAAGTGAATTCCATTACATTGAAAATATCGTTAATATGAAGAATACTCTCGAACACACAGAAATTTATAGAAGCTATTACATATGTTAAAATTAATAATTTTCTAAATATAGCTGTAAGAAGGATATAAGATAATGAAATTCAATTGTTGATATTTAAAAAAAATATTTCTGCAACAATTCCAGTTATTGAGAAATTGTATTTCCCGTAAGTGATAGTATCATGTGCAGGAAATATGCCGGCCATGGTGTCAGCAGTATTTATTGGAACATGCAGGTAGATATGCGCGCTCAAGTGATAACTCTTCCCGGCTTAAGTACAGATATCCTCATCGTTAAAAAATGAGCTATCGTAGAATTTTCGAGGCATCACTGTGAACGATGGTGATGGATGGTCCAGTGTCAGAGCTAGTGGTAGTTTTTTCATTCCTGTAGGGCCTTGCTTTATTGCGTGAGGTGTGTTGTTTGCTATTGACGATGATAATAGATGGCCCAATTCCGGAGCTTGTTGTGCGGTTTGAGCTTGTTTCGTCTCTGCAGGACCTTGTGTGGTTGCCTGGGGCTCGTCACTCGCAATTGTTCTGTTACAACCTCTAAGTACAATGACTGCTGCCAGTGACAGTGACGCGCCGTCACTTTTCAGGAGCTCAATTTCGCTGGTGTTATTGATGAGAAGTTAAAGGATCATCTTTAACGATAGTATCTGTTGGTACTGATTTTCCATTGGTGTTGGTTGGAAAATGGCTCGTAATGCGTTGATGGCAGATATTTCTTTAGCTGTAAATATACACTCATTAATTTTAATCGTGGAATTATTAAATTTGATCACGAATGCTCCGTTGAGGACATGCGAGACGTTGTCTAATTCTATAGTTCCTCGGTGTTCGTTGATGAAGACGCCGGGAGTGACTTCTTCGATCGTCGGTATATGTTGGCCATTTACTCTCTTAAAACTTGATCTAAAGCTTTTAAGTATATTAGGAATGCAAGTTGAGTTACTTAAATCTAACAATTTTGTTTGATCGCATATTGAAAAATTCCGGTAGTTATTACAATCTTTGATGACACTAAAAATTTGGTTGTGATATCTTAGTAAAGTATTATGGGTGATTTCAATTACGATATCCTTCTTTTTTACAGGTTTTACAATAATTCTTTCAAATGTTTCTTGAGTGGTTAATGGTACGTTAACAATGTATAATAGAGATATATCATTTGTAATTGTTTTGACGCTTGACAGCTATAAGGGTTCCTTTTTTGGTGGTATATGGCAATTTTTCTCTGTCAAACATGTTCGTAACTAATTTGATTTCTTTTTTAGACAGTACAACAGTGTTTATTATATTTCTTTTAGAAAAATTAACAGCGCATTCAATATTCATTAGTTATTCCTTTATGAGCCTGAGTTAGTATTGGATATTAGATGTAAAGCCAAGTCATCATTTTGTATCATTTCTTGCAAAATTAATGAGTTTATTGGTTATTAGAGTCAGGTTGCTCAAGCGGTCATTAAAGGATTTGTTTATTACAACATGCCTATTGTTATTAGCTAAGACGTTGATAATTCTTTCCTTTATCGTTACGAAGTCCTCGTGGTTGGAATTTCCCGCGACCTATTTCCAGGCAAATCATACAAAATTTAGAGAACGTTTAACAATTCTGGGTCTCATTGTCTCCAGCAGATCTTGGGTTCGCTGTAGCTCATGCGCGAGATATAGCTGCATGGGATTATCGTGTGGAATGTCTCAATTATCAATGTCAGCTCGATGGTGGCTTGTTCGTATCGTCCTATGTTGAAGTCATCTATCATTTTGAAATTTCCAGTTTTGATTTTAGCATATCCAGAACCAAGGGTGATTATTTGGGAGTTCATATGCTCCAAAATTTCTACTTTGCAGAACGCCATTCAAAAGAGATATCGGAAAAAAAAATAAATCAGTTTCTTGTATTGTCTTTATGGAAAGTTTTTACTGATTGTGTTAGTACTGTCGTGTTTCTATTTTCCTGAACGATCTCCTGTAGATATCGTGATGTTAATTTTGAGTCTATACGTTTGTTTTTCTTAACTTAAATAACCTGTCCTGTGTCATAATGCTTTAGTGGGCGTCTCGTTTTGTTGTGGTATTCTAGATATTTTTGCTGTATTCTTTTTAGTTGGTCTATATTGGAGAGCTGGGTTCTCTCAAACTCTCCTGGGCTCCCGAACTCTTCTGGGCTCAGTCTAGGATTTCCCCCAAAGAAAATTTCTACCGGTTTCTCGTTTGTGGTTGAATGGATAGTGAAATTGTATTCGTTGACGGCCCTGGCAAGAAGGTCTTGAAAGGTTCGAGTGATCCCTTGTCTTTTCAAGCATCCCATGATTTCGATGAGAGTTGAGTGAAATTGTTCGACTTATCCATTCACTTCACTCTTATATGGAGGGGTCGCATACGTTTCAATTTTTAACTCATCTTCCATGATTGATTTAAGGGTCACGGATCGCAATGCACCCTCGTTGTCGATAACCACATTTTCGGGGATACAGAAACAGAACAAAGTGTTTCTTAATGGTTCTTTGATATCTTCCATGAATTCGGATGGGATAATTTTTGCCTAAGCAAACTTGATGTGGATAAGACCGTAAGAGCTCGATGCCTTTCCGTGGAAAAGAGATCAATGTGTACCGTATGGCGTGGGTAGTTCGGTAGAGGAGTTGGGTTGAGTTGTGGATTAGCCGGGTGTCTATCATACTTATTTTCTTTACAGACAACACATCTATTTACCAGGCTTTTAATTTTGGAGAACATTTTTGAAATATAGAAATTTTCAAATAGTTGAAGCCTATTCTCTTCGGTATTGCGATGAGCTCTACAATGTGTTTGCAGAAACTTGCTCTCTTGCTCGATTTTACTGCTTACGTCGTCAACAATTCTTTGGGTAAATCTTATCCTGTAATTTTGGAAATGGATAGGATGTACCTCCTGAACTTTATCCATGACTTCCTCTTCGGTAGTTAGCCCATTGATCGTATCAGGGTTAAGATATCTTTTAAAGATATCAATGATATCCTGTTCCTTGTATTTACATTTGACAAGAACATGCCGAGTGTAATTGTTGTAAGTGTTGAGGATCTGATAGCTATCCTCGTCACCTAACTTGAGAACCAATTGATTTCTGAATGCGTTTAGTGGAACTTCGACAGTGGGGATTAAGTTGTGGGATGAACTTTCGTCGCTGTGCTCTGTTGGAGTCATAGAGTGAATGGCAGCTATCTGAGGTGGTCTTTGTAAAGAATCCGTTAGTTTTACCTGGTTTATATTGCAACTCGTACCTGTTTTCCTCTAGAGTTGCTTCCTCTCTGTTCATCTTTGTGTTTATATTTTACTGGAGAGGACATAAGTCAAGGGCTGATGGTCAGTAAATATTCTTACGTTGCCGGACCCGTAGAGAAAATTTTAAAGAGAATTCAACGCCCAGATGATAGCGAACATCTCTGTCTCGTTTGTAGCGTAATTTTCTTCTATACTGGGAAGTATTCTCGACAGAAACGTTATTTGTCTCTCGTTCTGTGACAGTACAGCACCGATTGAATAATTTTGGGCGTCAGTTGTTAGCTCAAATTATTTTTCAAAGTCTGGAACTTTCCTCCTCTTGGAGAAACTCACACTTGACCAGCTGAATTTTTAAGTTGGCCCTTCTCAAAGTCTGAAAAACTTCGGTTAAATTCTAAAAATGTTCTTGTTCATCCTTTCCAAAAATCATTATATCTTCAATGTAAACGTAGCAACGCTTACCGATGGATGCCTTAACACTATTTCGTTGGAAGCAAGAGATCTTTTTATTTTAATAAATGCATCCAAAGCTGCATCATTGAGATGAATCAGTTTAATTTTTGAGAGGAAATGGGACACTCGCCCTTCTTCCCGTCTGAGAAGGGGTGTCAGGGGTTTCGCTAAACGATCGTAGTCTCCACTGAAGCGGCAATAATATCCTAACATACCAGGGAACGATCTTAGGTCCTTCAAAGTTCTTGGAGGATTTACTTCCATTATGGCTTGGAAATCATAGCATTAAGAAGTAAACAAACATATTGTGGGACACAGGTATCATCTATCAACTTATTACAAGCTGCAAGCATATGCATATTGTAATCGTGAACTTGAACTTGATTGATACATTGGAAATTAGCGCAGGATCTTGATAGCGATCGTTTGAAAATCAAAAACGCGTCAGCTTGCTAGAATACTATTAATTGAGTTCTACATGTGCAAATGATCTTGCCAAGCCTGTCGAAATTCTGCTGGTACCCAACTTATTTTGTAGCACGTGACGTAAATGGTAGTAATCGCCATCAATGAATGATACAAAAATAAACAATAGTATGCACATGATCTAATATGAACTATAATAAAATCCAAATATCAGAAAAATGATGAAAACATATATTTTTGTGTAGTTGTGAAAACCTCGGGGATATTTTTCTAGCTCCACGCAAACGTTGATTTGAATTCTTAAACCAAAATTTCCGTTCCGACATTTCGCTTAGATATTTGCCTGTTTTAGACTGAAAAATTTTGTTTTGTTTACAAAAAAAAACTAATAATTAATTATTAAATTATAAACTCGGTCTTTCCGTTTGGTTTTTTTGAACCTGACTGGGTATGAGACCCACCACGTTGGCTGGCGCCTCCACTATAATATGCTTGTCATCGAGTAAGCTCACCACTTCTTAAGTCGTTTACAGGCGGTCTCCCAGGGTAGAGTGGCCTTCCGCTTGCGTGCCTATTTATGGTATAGTATTATGTAATTCCATCACATAAGACTATAACATAAATTTGGCACGTTCATATTTTTCATTTAAGGGAAAAATTCATCCAAATTATGTTTGTATGAGTTTTTCACTTAAATGGAAAATATATGGCCATGTCTACATTAAATCTTGATCTGGTTGGGGATGCGAAGGGGCACTGTTTCCACCTGGTTGCCCCATTCTTATTTGGGGGCCATAAGTATCGTTGCTAAAGACTAAGTCCCACCAGTTCCCGTCTGTTTTCACAAGGCCCAGTTTGCTATTTGCTTTAGCAATTTCAACTCTTAGTAGGTTACCTCGCCCTCGACTCCGGTCGATACGTAGTTGTATCTCTTAATTCGTAAATGCGAAATTCTTTTGTAGTGGGCCCTTGTGCTGGAGAAAAGAACCCGCCGCACGGCACCGCAGTGCGAGCCTACCAGCGCATTCAGACAAGGCCAATCTCAGCGAACACCACCATCCTCTCCCG
The DNA here is from genome assembly GCA_963969285.1 of Odontomyia ornata. Lineage (NCBI taxonomy): Eukaryota > Metazoa > Arthropoda > Insecta > Diptera > Stratiomyidae > Odontomyia > Odontomyia ornata. The sequence goes on from OZ017738.1 coordinate 283,580,171, forward strand.
CCTTAATAGCAGACCATCGCTGCAGTCATATACGGAGATTTTTATTTACCCATATCTCTGCAGTTAGCATTGAAGTGATTTTTCGATAGTCTGGCGGGGTATTGCCCGAGACCGCTATCTTGACTAATTTTTTCGGAGTGAAGTTGTCAGCCTACTCAGGTTCTCTCATTTAGTCTTATATCTATAGATTACGAAACACCTTGATTGGAAGACTTGACAGTTGCGTGAAGCTTTTGAATGGTATACACATGTAATTTACCAACACATACACACGGAATATGATTTTTTCAAAGTGAATTTAAGAAAGAAAGAATCCTTTCAGAGCAATAGAAGTTAACTTAAAGCGAAGAAAACATTGTATTTTTTTCATTCCAATAAAGTTAGGGGTATTTATTTGATTTGAACCGCTCAAAATTTAGCTATAAATTCTTGAGATTAGTTTACAAACACTTCTAATATAGGCCTTTCTTTAATTTGTAAGCAGAAAAATATGCTGAGAATACGGAAATAAAAAGTGAAGACCTGATGTGTTAAATCATTGCAAACAATCAATTGGCAAACAGTAAATTTAACTAATTAAATGCTTGTTCATTTTGTTGCTGATTTATTGATATTTTTCAGGAAAATTTCACAAAAATGTCGGCCGCGCTGCAGTAAAGGAGATTGGTGCACTGTTTTATCGAAATGTTATCGTTGGGCCGATTGCGCTGAAATTTTATATCCGCTGCAATTTTTGATTACAAAACTGATGAGGTGGGGAATTGAAGCATTTTTCAATTAAATTTAATTAATTTTAGTTTTGATGTGACACATAAGAAGTATCATATTCTAGAGAAAAGGGAAGCAGTCGAGAAAATAATAGTTCCATTTGAAATGACTTTAAATTAACTTTTTTGGTTCATTCCGCTTTTGCTTGAATAGCTTATTTGACCCAGCTAACTGAATTTTCTTTGAAAAGCCGTTTAATTTGATGATAACTCTTTTTAGTTATATTATAAATAGGATCAGATAGCTGGCAGAAAATTCTAATGGAATAAGAGTTAAGTTTTAAGGCCTATGTCACCTATATTGCTATGGGATAATATTAAAATAACTAAACATTTTTTGATGAAATTTCGTTAGAACCAGGCTCATACACTTTCAGATATTCAAAATTTTGTTGTGCTCTCTGTATTATATTTAATTTGTGACTAGTCTTGGTTGATCATTTCTCCTTTTCCTTTTCAATGAATCATATAAGTATAATGATTTTCTATTGATAAAATTTGGTGTCATTTGTGACAAATTTTTCAGTTGAATATTGCTTGAATTTAGAGAAGAATGTGGGCCATTAAATTTTTCAGTTTTTTATATTTTAAAATTTGATTTGTTTTTGTAAAGTTTATAACGCTTGATTAGATACAGCGCTTTTGAATTTGGAAAAACAGAAACAAATCTTGGGTAGAAAACAGTTCACCAATGTCTTATTTTGTTGACAGATGGACCGACAACATGAAACTGAGTTTTTTCATCAGGGTATTTTATTCGCAACGTGTCTTAAGTTAATATATTAATGTGAAACTTATCTTACAAAAGCGGCAATGTAGGTAAGAGCCACATAACTATAATTTCGTCACCATCACAATCCAAAATTTAATTATTCGCAAAATAACCAAATATAACAGCTCAGTCGTTTCCACCGCAGTAGCTGCCTGATGGTAAACAGTCGAATAGGCCATTAAAAAAGAACACTTATTAATTTTATATTTTCAGATTAAGTTGTAGTGCAAACGATGCGAGACCTCAAAGCTTACATTAAAAATTTTAGTGGGTGGAGATGCTGGTCAAAGAAATAAATAAATAAATATATTGTACTCGTATATGCAAATATATATATATAAATATACTCGTATATGTATATATATATATATATATATATATATATATGTATGTGTATATATATATATATATATATATATATATATATATATATATGTATATATATATATATATATATATATATATATATATATATATCTATATATATATATGCATATATATAAATATATAAGTGATAAATTAAAAACATGTGTAAGGTAAATTACAATATTTAAATATTTATAAGGTGTTGATGAGAAGTGAATTCCATTACATTGAAAATATCGTTAATATGAAGAATACTCTCGAACACACAGAAATTTATAGAAGCTATTACATATGTTAAAATTAATAATTTTCTAAATATAGCTGTAAGAAGGATATAAGATAATGAAATTCAATTGTTGATATTTAAAAAAAATATTTCTGCAACAATTCCAGTTATTGAGAAATTGTATTTCCCGTAAGTGATAGTATCATGTGCAGGAAATATGCCGGCCATGGTGTCAGCAGTATTTATTGGAACATGCAGGTAGATATGCGCGCTCAAGTGATAACTCTTCCCGGCTTAAGTACAGATATCCTCATCGTTAAAAAATGAGCTATCGTAGAATTTTCGAGGCATCACTGTGAACGATGGTGATGGATGGTCCAGTGTCAGAGCTAGTGGTAGTTTTTTCATTCCTGTAGGGCCTTGCTTTATTGCGTGAGGTGTGTTGTTTGCTATTGACGATGATAATAGATGGCCCAATTCCGGAGCTTGTTGTGCGGTTTGATCTTGTTTCGTCTCTGCAGGACCTTGTGTGGTTGCCTGGGGCTCGTCACTCGCAATTGTTCTGTTACAACCTCTAAGTACAATGACTGCTGCCAGTGACAGTGACGCGCCGTCACTTTTCAGGAGCTCAATTTCGCTGGTGTTATTGATGAGAAGTTAAAGGATCATCTTTAACGATAGTATCTGTTGGTACTGATTTTCCATTGGTGTTGGTTGGAAAATGGCTCGTAATGCGTTGATGGCAGATATTTCTTTAGCTGTAAATATACACTCATTAATTTTAATCGTGGAATTATTAAATTTGATCACGAATGCTCCGTTGAGGACATGCGAGACGTTGTCTAATTCTATAGTTCCTCGGTGTTCGTTGATGAAGACGCCGGGAGTGACTTCTTCGATCGTCGGTATATGTTGGCCATTTACTCTCTTAAAACTTGATCTAAAGCTTTTAAGTATATTAGGAATGCAAGTTGAGTTACTTAAATCTAACAATTTTGTTTGATCGCATATTGAAAAATTCCGGTAGTTATTACAATCTTTGATGACACTAAAAATTTGGTTGTGATATCTTAGTAAAGTATTATGGGTGATTTCAATTACGATATCCTTCTTTTTTACAGGTTTTACAATAATTCTTTCAAATGTTTCTTGAGTGGTTAATGGTACGTTAACAATGTATAATAGAGATATATCATTTGTAATTGTTTTGACGCTTGACAGCTATAAGGGTTCCTTTTTTGGTGGTATATGGCAATTTTTCTCTGTCAAACATGTTCGTAACTAATTTGATTTCTTTTTTAGACAGTACAACAGTGTTTATTATATTTCTTTTAGAAAAATTAACAGCGCATTCAATATTCATTAGTTATTCCTTTATGAGCCTGAGTTAGTATTGGATATTAGATGTAAAGCCAAGTCATCATTTTGTATCATTTCTTGCAAAATTAATGAGTTTATTGGTTATTAGAGTCAGGTTGCTCAAGCGGTCATTAAAGGATTTGTTTATTACAACATGCCTATTGTTATTAGCTAAGACGTTGATAATTCTTTCCTTTATCGTTACGAAGTCCTCGTGGTTGGAATTTCCCGCGACCTATTTCCAGGCAAATCATACAAAATTTAGAGAACGTTTAACAATTCTGGGTCTCATTGTCTCCAGCAGATCTTGGGTTCGCTGTAGCTCATGCGCGAGATATAGCTGCATGGGATTATCGTGTGGAATGTCTCAATTATCAATGTCAGCTCGATGGTGGCTTGTTCGTATCGTCCTATGTTGAAGTCATCTATCATTTTGAAATTTCCAGTTTTGATTTTAGCATATCCAGAACCAAGGGTGATTATTTGGGAGTTCATATGCTCCAAAATTTCTACTTTGCAGAACGCCATTCAAAAGAGATATCGGAAAAAAAAATAAATCAGTTTCTTGTATTGTCTTTATGGAAAGTTTTTACTGATTGTGTTAGTACTGTCGTGTTTCTATTTTCCTGAACGATCTCCTGTAGATATCGTGATGTTAATTTTGAGTCTATACGTTTGTTTTTCTTAACTTAAATAACCTGTCCTGTGTCATAATGCTTTAGTGGGCGTCTCGTTTTGTTGTGGTATTCTAGATATTTTTGCTGTATTCTTTTTAGTTGGTCTATATTGGAGAGCTGGGTTCTCTCAAACTCTCCTGGGCTCCCGAACTCTTCTGGGCTCAGTCTAGGATTTCCCCCAAAGAAAATTTCTACCGGTTTCTCGTTTGTGGTTGAATGGATAGTGAAATTGTATTCGTTGACGGCCCTGGCAAGAAGGTCTTGAAAGGTTCGAGTGATCCCTTGTCTTTTCAAGCATCCCATGATTTCGATGAGAGTTGAGTGAAATTGTTCGACTTATCCATTCACTTCACTCTTATATGGAGGGGTCGCATACGTTTCAATTTTTAACTCATCTTCCATGATTGATTTAAGGGTCACGGATCGCAATGCACCCTCGTTGTCGATAACCACATTTTCGGGGATACAGAAACAGAACAAAGTGTTTCTTAATGGTTCTTTGATATCTTCCATGAATTCGGATGGGATAATTTTTGCCTAAGCAAACTTGATGTGGATAAGACCGTAAGAGCTCGATGCCTTTCCGTGGAAAAGAGATCAATGTGTACCGTATGGCGTGGGTAGTTCGGTAGAGGAGTTGGGTTGAGTTGTGGATTAGCCGGGTGTCTATCATACTTATTTTCTTTACAGACAACACATCTATTTACCAGGCTTTTAATTTTGGAGAACATTTTTGAAATATAGAAATTTTCAAATAGTTGAAGCCTATTCTCTTCGGTATTGCGATGAGCTCTACAATGTGTTTGCAGAAACTTGCTCTCTTGCTCGATTTTACTGCTTACGTCGTCAACAATTCTTTGGGTAAATCTTATCCTGTAATTTTGGAAATGGATAGGATGTACCTCCTGAACTTTATCCATGACTTCCTCTTCGGTAGTAAGCCCATTGATCGTATCAGGGTTAAGATATCTTTTAAAGATATCAATGATATCCTGTTCCTTGTATTTACATTTGACAAGAACATGCCGAGTGTAATTGTTGTAAGTGTTGAGGATCTGATAGCTATCCTCGTCACCTAACTTGAGAACCAATTGATTTCTGAATGCGTTTAGTGGAACTTCGACAGTGGGGATTAAGTTGTGGGATGAACTTTCGTCGCTGTGCTCTGTTGGAGTCATAGAGTGAATGGCAGCTATCTGAGGTGGTCTTTGTAAAGAATCCGTTAGTTTTACCTGGTTTATATTGCAACTCGTACCTGTTTTCCTCTAGAGTTGCTTCCTCTCTGTTCATCTTTGTGTTTATATTTTACTGGAGAGGACATAAGTCAAGGGCTGATGGTCAGTAAATATTCTTACGTTGCCGGACCCGTAGAGAAAATTTTAAAGAGAATTCAACGCCCAGATGATAGCGAACATCTCTGTCTCGTTTGTAGCGTAATTTTCTTCTATACTGGGAAGTATTCTCGACAGAAACGTTATTTGTCTCTCGTTCTGTGACAGTACAGCACCGATTGAATAATTTTGGGCGTCAGTTGTTAGCTCAAATTATTTTTCAAAGTCTGGAACTTTCCTCCTCTTGGAGAAACTCACACTTGACCAGCTGAATTTTTAAGTTGGCCCTTCTCAAAGTCTGAAAAACTTCGGTTAAATTCTAAAAATGTTCTTGTTCATCCTTTCCAAAAATCATTATATCTTCAATGTAAACGTAGCAACGCTTACCGATGGATGCCTTAACACTATTTCGTTGGAAGCAAGAGATCTTTTTATTTTAATAAATGCATCCAAAGCTGCATCATTGAGATGAATCAGTTTAATTTTTGAGAGGAAATGGGACACTCGCCCTTCTTCCCGTCTGAGAAGGGGTGTCAGGGGTTTCGCTAAACGATCGTAGTCTCCACTGAAGCGGCAATAATATCCTAACATACCAGGGAACGATCTTAGGTCCTTCAAAGTTCTTGGAGGATTTACTTCCATTATGGCTTGGAAATCATAGCATTAAGAAGTAAACAAACATATTGTGGGACACAGGTATCATCTATCAACTTATTACAAGCTGCAAGCATATGCATATTGTAATCGTGAACTTGAACTTGATTGATACATTGGAAATTAGCGCAGGATCTTGATAGCGATCGTTTGAAAATCAAAAACGCGTCAGCTTGCTAGAATACTATTAATTGAGTTCTACATGTGCAAATGATCTTGCCAAGCCTGTCGAAATTCTGCTGGTACCCAACTTATTTTGTAGCACGTGACGTAAATGGTAGTAATCGCCATCAATGAATGATACAAAAATAAACAATAGTATGCACATGATCTAATATGAACTATAATAAAATCCAAATATCAGAAAAATGATGAAAACATATATTTTTGTGTAGTTGTGAAAACCTCGGGGATATTTTTCTAGCTCCACGCAAACGTTGATTTGAATTCTTAAACCAAAATTTCCGTTCCGACATTTCGCTTAGATATTTGCCTGTTTTAGACTGAAAAATTTTGTTTTGTTTACAAAAAAAAACTAATAATTAATTATTAAATTATAAACTCGGTCTTTCCGTTTGGTTTTTTTGAACCTGACTGGGTATGAGACCCACCACGTTGGCTGGCGCCTCCACTATAATATGCTTGTCATCGAGTAAGCTCACCACTTCTTAAGTCGTTTACAGGCGGTCTCCCAGGGTAGAGTGGCCTTCCGCTTGCGTGCCTATTTATGGTATAGTATTATGTAATTCCATCACATAAGACTATAACATAAATTTGGCACGTTCATATTTTTCATTTAAGGGAAAAATTCATCCAAATTATGTTTGTATGAGTTTTTCACTTAAATGGAAAATATATGGCCATGTCTACATTAAATCTTGATCTGGTTGGGGATGCGAAGGGGCACTGTTTCCACCTGGTTGCCCCATTCTTATTTGGGGGCCATAAGTATCGTTGCTAAAGACTAAGTCCCACCAGTTCCCGTCTGTTTTCACAAGGCCCAGTTTGCTATTTGCTTTAGCAATTTCAACTCTTAGTAGGTTACCTCGCCCTCGACTCCGGTCGATACGTAGTTGTATCTCTTAATTCGTAAATGCGAAATTCTTTTGTAGTGGGCCCTTGTGCTGGAGAAAAGAACCCGCCGCACGGCACCGCAGTGCGAGCCTACCAGCGCATTCAGACAAGGCCAATCTCAGCGAACACCACCATCCTCTCCCGCCTTAATAGCAGACCATCGCTGCAGTCATATACGGAGATTTTTATTTACCCATATCTCTGCAGTTAGCATTGAAGTGATTTTTCGATAGTCTGGCGGGGTATTGCCCGAGACCGCTATCTTGACTAATTTTTTCGGAGTGAAGTTGTCAGCCTACTCAGGTTCTCTCATTTAGTCTTATATCTATAGATTACGAAACACCTTGATTGGAAGACTTGACAGTTGCGTGAAGCTTTTGAATGGTATACACATGTAATTTACCAACACATACACACGGAATATGATTTTTTCAAAGTGAATTTAAGAAAGAAAGAATCCTTTCAGAGCAATAGAAGTTAACTTAAAGCGAAGAAAACATTGTATTTTTTTCATTCCAATAAAGTTAGGGGTATTTATTTGATTTGAACCGCTCAAAATTTAGCTATAAATTCTTGAGATTAGTTTACAAACACTTCTAATATAGGCCTTTCTTTAATTTGTAAGCAGAAAAATATGCTGAGAATACGGAAATAAAAAGTGAAGACCTGATGTGTTAAATCATTGCAAACAATCAATTGGCAAACAGTAAATTTAACTAATTAAATGCTTGTTCATTTTGTTGCTGATTTATTGATATTTTTCAGGAAAATTTCACAAAAATGTCGGCCGCGCTGCAGTAAAGGAGATTGGTGCACTGTTTTATCGAAATGTTATCGTTGGGCCGATTGCGCTGAAATTTTATATCCGCTGCAATTTTTGATTACAAAACTGATGAGGTGGGGAATTGAAGCATTTTTCAATTAAATTTAATTAATTTTAGTTTTGATGTGACACATAAGAAGTATCATATTCTAGAGAAAAGGGAAGCAGTCGAGAAAATAATAGTTCCATTTGAAATGACTTTAAATTAACTTTTTTGGTTCATTCCGCTTTTGCTTGAATAGCTTATTTGACCCAGCTAACTGAATTTTCTTTGAAAAGCCGTTTAATTTGATGATAACTCTTTTTAGTTATATTATAAATAGGATCAGATAGCTGGCAGAAAATTCTAATGGAATAAGAGTTAAGTTTTAAGGCCTATGTCACCTATATTGCTATGGGATAATATTAAAATAACTAAACATTTTTTGATGAAATTTCGTTAGAACCAGGCTCATACACTTTCAGATATTCAAAATTTTGTTGTGCTCTCTGTATTATATTTAATTTGTGACTAGTCTTGGTTGATCATTTCTCCTTTTCCTTTTCAATGAATCATATAAGTATAATGATTTTCTATTGATAAAATTTGGTGTCATTTGTGACAAATTTTTCAGTTGAATATTGCTTGAATTTAGAGAAGAATGTGGGCCATTAAATTTTTCAGTTTTTTATATTTTAAAATTTGATTTGTTTTTGTAAAGTTTATAACGCTTGATTAGATACAGCGCTTTTGAATTTGGAAAAACAGAAACAAATCTTGGGTAGAAAACAGTTCACCAATGTCTTATTTTGTTGACAGATGGACCGACAACATGAAACTGAGTTTTTTCATCAGGGTATTTTATTCGCAACGTGTCTTAAGTTAATATATTAATGTGAAACTTATCTTACAAAAGCGGCAATGTAGGTAAGAGCCACATAACTATAATTTCGTCACCATCGCAATCCAAAATTTAATTATTCGCAAAATAACCAAATATAACAGCTCAGTCGTTTCCACCGCAGTAGCTGCCTGATGGTAAACAGTCGAATAGGCCATTAAAAAAGAACACTTATTAATTTTATATTTTCAGATTAAGTTGTAGTGCAAACGATGCGAGACCTCAAAGCTTACATTAAAAATTTTAGTGGGTGGAGATGCTGGTCAAAGAAATAAATAAATAAATATATTGTACTCGTATATGCAAATATATATATATAAATATACTCGTATATGTATATATATATATATATATATATATATATATATATATATATATATGTATGTGTATATATATATATATATATATATATATATATATATATATATATATATGTATTTATATATATATATATATATATATATATATATATATATATATATCTATATATATATATATGCATATATATAAATATATAAGTGATAAATTAAAAACATGTGTAAGGTAAATTACAATATTTAAATATTTATAAGGTGTTGATGAGAAGTGAATTCCATTACATTGAAAATATCGTTAATATGAAGAATACTCTCGAACACACAGAAATTTATAGAAGCTATTACATATGTTAAAATTAATAATTTTCTAAATATAGCTGTAAGAAGGATATAAGATAATGAAATTCAATTGTTGATATTTAAAAAAAATATTTCTGCAACAATTCCAGTTATTGAGAAATTGTATTTCCCGTAAGTGATAGTATCATGTGCAGGAAATATGCCGGCCATGGTGTCAGCAGTATTTATTGGAACATGCAGGTAGATATGCGCGCTCAAGTGATAACTCTTCCCGGCTTAAGTACAGATATCCTCATCGTTAAAAAATGAGCTATCGTAGAATTTTCGAGGCATCACTGTGAACGATGGTGATGGATGGTCCAGTGTCAGAGCTAGTGGTAGTTTTTTCATTCCTGTAGGGCCTTGCTTTATTGCGTGAGGTGTGTTGTTTGCTATTGACGATGATAATAGATGGCCCAATTCCGGAGCTTGTTGTGCGGTTTGAGCTTGTTTCGTCTCTGCAGGACCTTGTGTGGTTGCCTGGGGCTCGTCACTCGCAATTGTTCTGTTACAACCTCTAAGTACAATGACTGCTGCCAGTGACAGTGACGCGCCGTCACTTTTCAGGAGCTCAATTTCGCTGGTGTTATTGATGAGAAGTTAAAGGATCATCTTTAACGATAGTATCTGTTGGTACTGATTTTCCATTGGTGTTGGTTGGAAAATGGCTCGTAATGCGTTGATGGCAGATATTTCTTTAGCTGTAAATATACACTCATTAATTTTAATCGTGGAATTATTAAATTTGATCACGAATGCTCCGTTGAGGACATGCGAGACGTTGTCTAATTCTATAGTTCCTCGGTGTTCGTTGATGAAGACGCCGGGAGTGACTTCTTCGATCGTCGGTATATGTTGGCCATTTACTCTCTTAAAACTTGATCTAAAGCTTTTAAGTATATTAGGAATGCAAGTTGAGTTACTTAAATCTAACAATTTTGTTTGATCGCATATTGAAAAATTCCGGTAGTTATTACAATCTTTGATGACACTAAAAATTTGGTTGTGATATCTTAGTAAAGTATTATGGGTGATTTCAATTACGATATCCTTCTTTTTTACAGGTTTTACAATAATTCTTTCAAATGTTTCTTGAGTGGTTAATGGTACGTTAACAATGTATAATAGAGATATATCATTTGTAATTGTTTTGACGCTTGACAGCTATAAGGGTTCCTTTTTTGGTGGTATATGGCAATTTTTCTCTGTCAAACATGTTCGTAACTAATTTGATTTCTTTTTTAGACAGTACAACAGTGTTTATTATATTTCTTTTAGAAAAATTAACAGCGCATTCAATATTCATTAGTTATTCCTTTATGAGCCTGAGTTAGTATTGGATATTAGATGTAAAGCCAAGTCATCATTTTGTATCATTTCTTGCAAAATTAATGAGTTTATTGGTTATTAGAGTCAGGTTGCTCAAGCGGTCATTAAAGGATTTGTTTATTACAACATGCCTATTGTTATTAGCTAAGACGTTGATAATTCTTTCCTTTATCGTTACGAAGTCCTCGTGGTTGGAATTTCCCGCGACCTATTTCCAGGCAAATCTTACAAAATTTAGAGAACGTTTAACAATTCTGGGTCTCATTGTCTCCAGCAGATCTTGGGTTCGCTGTAGCTCATGCGCGAGATATAGCTGCATGGGATTATCGTGTGGAATGTCTCAATTATCAATGTCAGCTCGATGGTGGCTTGTTCGTATCGTCCTATGTTGAAGTCATCTATCATTTTGAAATTTCCAGTTTTGATTTTAGCATATCCAGAACCAAGGGTGATTATTTGGGAGTTCATATGCTCCAAAATTTCTACTTTGCAGAACGCCATTCAAAAGAGATATCGGAAAAAAAAATAAATCAGTTTCTTGTATTGTCTTTATGGAAAGTTTTTACTGATTGTGTTAGTACTGTCGTGTTTCTATTTTCCTGAACGATCTCCTGTAGATATCGTGGTGTTAATTTTGAGTCTATACGTTTGTTTTTCATAACGTAAATAACCTGTCCTGTGTCATAATGCTTTAGTGGGCGTCTCGTTTTGTTGTGGTATTCTAGATATTTTTGCTGTATTCTTTTTAGTTGGTCTATATTGGAGAGCTGGGTTCTCTCAAACTCTCCTGGGCTCCCGAACTCTTCTGGGCTCAGTCTAGGATTTCCCCCAAAGAAAATTTCTACCGGTTTCTCGTTTGTGGTTGAATGGATAGTGAAATTGTATTCGTTGACGGCCCTGGCAAGAAGGTCTTGAAAGGTTCGAGTGATCCCTTGTCTTTTCAAGCATTCCATGATTTCGATGAGAGTTGAGTGAAATCGTTCGACTTATCCATTCACTTCACTCTTATATGGAGGGGTCGCATACGTTTCAATTTTTAACTCATCTTCCATGATTGATTTAAGGGTCACGGATCGCAATGCACCCTCGTTGTCGATAACCACATTTTCGGGGATACAGAAACAGAACAAAGTGTTTCTTAGTGGTTCTTTGATATCTTCCATGAATTTGGATGGGATAATTTTTGCCTAAGCAACCTTGATGTGGATAAGACCGTAAGAGCTCGATGCCTTTCCGTGGAAAAGAGATCAATGTGTACCGTATGGCGTGGGTAGTTCGGTAGAGGAGTTGGGTTGAGTTGTGGATTAGCCGGGTGTCTATCATACTTATTTTCTTTACAGACAACACATCTATTTACCAGGCTTTTAATTTTGGAGGACATTTTTGAAATATAGAAATTTTCAAATAGTTGAAGCCTATTCTCTTCGGTGTTGCGATGAGCTCTACAATGTGTTTGCAGAAACTTGCTCTCTTGCTCGATTTTACTGCTTACGTCGTCAACAATTCTTTGGGTAAATCTTATCCTGTAATTTTGGAAATGGATAGGATGTACCTCCTGAACTTTACCCATGACTTCCTCTTCGGTAGTAAGCCCATTGATCGTATCAGGGTTAAGATATCTTTTAAAGATATCAATGATATTCTGTTCCTTGTATTTACATTTGATAGGAACATGCCGAGTGTAATTGTTGTAAGAGTTGAGGATCTGATAGCTATCCTCGTCACCTAACTTGAGAACCAATTGATTTCTGAATGCGTTTAGTGGAACTTCGACAGTGGGGATTAAGTTGTGGGATGAACTTTCGTCGCTGTGCTCTGTTGGAGTCATAGAGTGAATGGCAGCTATCTGAGGTGGTCTTTGTAAAGAATCCGTTAGTTTTACCTGGTTTGCATTGCAACTCGTACCTGTTTTCCTCTAGAGTTGCTTCCTCTCTGTTCATCTTTGTGTTGATATTTTACTGGAGAGGACATAAATCAAGGGCTGATGGTCAGTTAATATTCTTACGTTGCGGGACCCGTAGAGAAAATTTTAAAGAGAATTCAACGCCCAGATGATAGCGAACATCTCTGTCTCGTTTGTAGCGTAATTTTCTTCTATACTGGGAAGTATTCTCGACAGAAACGTTATTTGTCTCTCGTTCTGTGACAGTACAGCACCGATTGAATAATTTTGGGCGTCAGTTGTTAGCTCAAATTATTTTTCAAAGTCTGGAACTTTCCTCCTCTTGGAGAAACTCACACTTGACCAGTTGAATTTTTAAGTTGGCCCTTCTCAAAGTCTGAAAAACTTCGGTTAAATTCTGAAAATGTTCTTGTTCATCCTTTCCAAAAATCATTATATCTTCAATGTAAACGTAGCAACGCTTACCGATGGATGCCTTAACACTATTTCGTTGGAAGCAAGAGATCTTTTTATTTTAATAAATGCATCCAAAGCTGCATCATTGAGATGAATCAGTTTAATTTTTGAGAGGAAATGGGACACTCGCCCTTCTTCCCGTCTGAGAAGGGGTGTCAGGGGTTTCGCTAAACGAGCGTAGTCTCCACTGAAGCGGCAATAATACCCTAACATACCAGGGAACGATCTTAGGTCCTTCAAAGTCTTGGAGGATTTACTTCCATTATGGCTTGGGCCTTCTTAGAATTGGTTTTAATTCCATTTTTACCGATTATATATCCCAGGAACTCAACCTCCTCTTGGAGAAATTCATAATTGTCCAGTTGAATTTTTAAGTTGGCCCTTCTCAAATTCTGAAAACCTTCGTTTAAATTCTGAAAATGCTCTTGTTCATCCTTCCCAAAAATAACTATATCATCAATGTAAACGTAGCAGCGCTTACCGATATGTGCCCTTAGGATGTCGTGAAGAGCACTTTGGAAAATGAACGGTGCATTACTTAATCCAAACGGTAAGCGGACAAATTTAAACTTACCTTCATTCATTGAGGATGCGGTCTTTTCGATATTTGATTTCTTTCGAGGGACTTGATGAAATCAACTCTTCTGGTCGACAATAGTGAAGAAGAAGTTTTCCCACAAATTTGCTAGGACTTCTCCGATTTCAGGGAAAGGGTAACTGTCGGGTATAATAACTGAGTTCAGCTTCTTATAGTCTACGACCATTCTGTAGTTTTTTTTACCAGACGCATCTACCTTTTTGGCACAATCCATACTGCAGAATTATAGGGACAACAAGATGGCTGAATGATGCCATACCCCAAAATTTGTTTGATTTGCCGTTCTACCTCGTCCTTTAAAGCTCTAGGATAGGGATAGGTTTTTGAATATATAGAATCTGTCGTTGATGTTCTTATTTCTTCCTTGACGGTTGTTATAAAAGTTAGTAGTTTTGAATAATAGTTTTGACTTTTGAGGATTGTGATTCCGTCAGATGGTTGATTCTAAGATTAATTTTAATAACTGCTTGCGATTGGTGCTGTTTGAGGGGTATTAAAAGATTAGGGTGAATTTTCATATAGTTGCTTTTGGTGTGAATTACTGGTTTTATTTGTTTAAACGTATCGTTACCAATAATGCCGTCGAAGGTCTTGAGGTTAGGTAGGAGGAAAATTTCAGTTTGCCGACAATGGATCCAAAAGGTTGTATCAAGGTATGTGCAATTTTTACGTTGCTGCCAACGGAGTTTGCGTAGAATGGTTTATCATTTTCTAAGGGATTTCTAGTGTCATTTGGTCGAACGTAGTTTTTATTTGACCCAGTGTCAATAAGAAATTACAGCTACTATCCATCCCCTAATTTTCTCAAAGTACGGAAGTGACGAGCTCGTTAATCTAAAAAATTAATGTTATCGGAAGGTTTCAGGCTTTCAGCTTTCATATGGAACACTGTCATTAGAATTCATGTAATTGATTAGAGATAAGTCGTACTTTTGGTACTCTTCCTGCATCATGGTTTCATAATTGTCAATGTCTTGTGAAGTTTCGTCTGTTCTTTGTGTATGATAAGTGGGCTGAAATTTGTTTGGGCGATGAAACTGCTGTGAGTGCTCACATTTGTAGGCAGAGCTAAAGTCTTTGGGTCTGTTCTGATAGTTTACGGGCTTAGATCGCATCGACTGATCTATTTCCATAGGTTCTGGTCTAGGCTGAGGTTTGGGTGGTAGTTGTTGGTGATAAAAGCCTTGTTGCGCATTATTAAATTGTTGTCGTGGATATGCGAACTGAGGTCGCTGCGGCCTTTGAGGGTTACACGCAAGATCAGGGGTGAATGCTCTTGGCGCAAGAATTGTGAAACCGCAGTTTTGGGGAGCATTGAAACGTCTTGGGGGTACAGGCAGTGGTACACTGGTTTGTATCCTGCAAAAAGCGCTTTGAGTATTATTCGCATGTTGTGTCGGATAATCCTCATTTTGAAGCTTCAGGCAGAGATAAAGTGCTTGAGGTAGATCTGCTGGTTCTCTCATACTAAGCAACCTTGGAAAATTTCCTTTCAAATCACGCACAAAGGTATCTAAAGCCTTGTCATGGTATGCATGCGTCATTACTTTTATGGTTTCTGAACCCATTTCCATCAAACACAATTTGTTTAATATGAGGGAAAAGTGGTAGTGAACGGCTTGGTAAAATTCTGGTATCGAGTCATTTCCCTGGACAAACGTGATGATTTGATATTTGAGAGTTTCTAAGTACCTCTTATCCACACAGTGCAAGGTTAAAGACTTGAAAATTTTCGCCCAATTCAAAGGAGTATTACAAGATTCCAAGGCATTGTCTGCTTGCCCTGTAATCTTGTTGCGGATAACCGATAAAATCCCATTGTATTTTGCAGCTCCCTTTAGATGATTGTTGATGGTTAATGTTTGCGCCAGACTCTTTTTTCACGATGGAAATTCTCCCGGTTGTCTAGAGGAATCACGAAGACTTTTGATCACGTCAGGTATGCGATTCATCTCGCTAAGATTCCGATCATCACCCTAATTAATAGGAATATGCATCCGAAGCTGGATTCATCAGGGAAGTAAATAACTGCCTGCCTTGACTCTCAAGCTTTTCAGATACTAATCTTTCTATATATGCGTTAGGTTCCATTTAAGTAATAGTTCGCACATTTTGGCTTGGCAGTGAGTTGGGGTTGGAGGATCTAGCTTCATTCGCGTTGTCAGTGGAGTTTAGTCGTGCAGGTCTGATTAGATTGGGGTTAGTCATATCGAAAGATGAAATTCCCACTACCGAAGGAAACGATAAGAATCAAATACCAAATTTAGGAGGATCACCTGAACAGATAAAGATAGGGACTTTTTACCGAGTTCACGAGGACAAGATTGCTTGAACCCCCTGAACTTTGACTTTTTCACTATTATCATTGTATCTTTTGTTTGAAGAGATATTTCCATGTAATGAATACAATTTATCATTCAAAGGTATGTTTTATAAGATATTTGCATTGTATAAGTATTCAAATATTTGTTAAAATTTTCTAAAGAAGATTTCGTGAGATATTAACAACAATTTGATTAGATCTGCATGGAAATTTCATTTAAAATTTTTCATGTTTAAATTCAATAGAGAATTCATGGAATCTCGGACTAAATAATTAATTTCAGATTGACTTACATTAAAATTAGGCTTTGCATTTCTTACAACATTGGTACGCGCCACTTAATGTTGGGCCAAGTCACTCCTGTTTGTCCTTCCTGGTGGACTACAGCAGCTCCAATTGTTGAGCACTTTGCTATGTTGCGGAGTTATTCAGCTACCGAAAGTATATTCAATATTGGTGGATAAAATCACTCGTCTAGTTATTGCGACGTAGTTCTACTATAATTTTCATGAACAAGATTAGACAACGTACTCGCTTGATTATCACGACTAAACGTGTTCATCTTTCCACCGAATACTCGTTTCGACCAAAAAATTACACGATTTATTTTTTCGAAGTGATATAATTTTAAAAGTTACAAGATGCCGCGGCACACCCCTGCCCGGGCGTCAGTTAATGAAATTTAGTTGTTGAAATTTAAAAAAAATATGTTGTCGATAGGGCTTAACACCTCTTTTTTAATCCATATTAAAATCAAACCTGACTTAAAACTAATTACAATATCATTCAGAACAATTTCGCTCATTCTAGAAGTTGCACTTTCTGCAACGATCCCAATTATTGAGAAATTGCATTTCCCGTAAGTAATAGTATCGGGTGCAGAAAATATGCCAGCCATGGAGTCAGCAGTATTTATTTGGAACACGCAGGTAGATATGCGCACTCAGGTGATAACTTATAGAAGGGCTACCCGTTTTATATCAATTAAAATCGTTCTCCAATAAACAAGTTTAAATAAAAAATACCATATTCGCAATGCTTGCACTACTGCATGACTTCATGTAAGAAGAAAATGATTTGAAGTTACTTTTGCTGTAAAATAATTGTGAGGAAAAATTAGGTTTAAGTGAAGCTTACTCTTCTCTTTCTTAGCGTTACAGCTCCACTCGGGCCTTCGGCACCTACAACAAGCGCCTCCAAATCTCTAGGTCCGTTGACCGCGTCCTCAAATTTTGAAATCCAAGTAGCGATAAACTGCCGTATCCAACGAGTCAGACCAGCATTTCCTTGGCTGCTGGTCTCCACCCTTCAGTTCTCCCAACGAAAACCTTTTTGGCTATCCGTTATTCGTCCATACGGTTCACATGACCAGCTCATTGTGTCTTCCACAGTCTTACAATCATGGTTGCATTGAATTTGCCACTATTCCCCATCTAGCCTAGCTCCAATTATTCGCCTCAGGACCCGTCGCTCAAAGGCGTTCAATATATTTGCGGATGCTTGGGTTAGAGTCCATGTTTCAAAACCATAGCATAGCACAGGTGTTATCGCAGATTTGTATACTTGGAGCTCTATTTTCCAGTGTATGCAGCTGGTTTTCAAGATTGTCAATATTGAATAAAATATTTTATTTGTGAGCTGTATTCCCCGGCGTATTTCGTCTCTTTTACTATCGGTTCTCGTTATTTTAACACGAAAATACACAACTTCATATGTATTTTTGATAATGCGTTCACCAAGTGAGATATTTCGGGTGTTTGGGGTATTTTTCTTCGACTGTGTCATGAGCTTCATTATATTTTCATTGATTTGTAGCCTTACTAGTTTTGCTACGCTGTCAAGTTTCAGGAAAAATTCATTGGCGCCTGCTAACGACTGTGACAAAATTTTGATATCATCCGCATAGACTACCACTTGGCTTGACTTGTATAATAACGTAACCCATGTACTGAAAGGTAGCTTTTTGATGACATATAGCAAAGTTAAATTGAATAGCAATGCGGCCAGCCCATCTCGCTGCTTTAGTCCAATATTTGTGTCAAACGCGTCGGCGAGTTGGTTATTGATGCGGGTTCGAGAGGTCGCCGTCGTCATTTTGGTAAGACGAACTAATTTGGCAGTATGTTGTGATTTATACTGTCTTATGCTTGCTTAAAGTCAACGAAAATTTGTGTATGTCTATGTTGAACTCCCAGTATTTTTCAAGTACCTACTATATTGTAAACAATTGGGATATCGTCAATCTACCTGCTCTAAAGCCACCTTGTTACTCCCAAATAATACGGTTGGCGTATCGTTTAATTTGATTTTCTAAGATCTTTGAAAATATTTTGTACGCTATACAAAGCAGTGATATGTCCCTGTAGTTTTTGCACTGTAACTTGTTACCCTTTTTATGGGTAGGGAATATAATTGACTGGCTCCACTCTTTCGGCATATGTTCTTGTTGCAAAATGTGCTGGATGACTTCATGGATGGCTTTCTGAACACCACTGCCTCCACTAGAATCTCATCTTTACGGATGGCTTTCTTGACATCGCCACCACCATATTTGATGAGGTCCACTGGAATCGCATCGATGACCTGCGATTTATTATTCTTTTGGGCTTTGATGGTAGAGCAAAGTTCATCCAGAGTTGGTGGGGCCAACGGAAGTTCTCTAGGAACATTTATAGACTCCGATATTCTGGAGCTGTGCGGAGGATTAAGCAGGTTCTTGAAATATGGTGCCCATCTTTCCTTAACCTTGTTTTCATTAGCGTTGATATTGCCGATGTCATCACGACAGAGCGTGGTTTTGGGCTAATATCCTCGTTTTAAGCTTTTCACTACTTTGTATGCTTGTTTGTGTTGATGCTCGCTAGACTTACGTCAATACTTCTCAATTGGTCGTCATAGTATTTTCTTATCTTTGTTTTAATTATTTAATTCGCTACTTTCAGAGATTTTCATAATGTTTAGGAAGTAAATCCCTAAAATATAAGAGTACTCGCTTTACATTTGTGCAAGGTGTAGTTTTGGATATTTTGGAGTCACTGACGCAAAAATTGAAAATAAACACGAATAATTTAGACATTGTCATTCAGCTACCAATACCTTGCCTTGTCTCAGCTCAGTCAGCTTCAACAAATCTAGCAAATGAGTATCTCCATTGGAATTGTTGGTCTCGTGAACTCAAATTCGAAGGATATTTTATCTTCTTATTGGTGGTCCGTCTATATATGTGATCTTATTTTCACATGTTCAGTACAGTACAGATAATGATCGAGATGAACACCGAGGTATCAAACACAGGATTTATGTAGAACCCGTTCTGAACTATTCTCGCCAGCCATTATCCAATTACGTTTCAGGTCTTGACTGACCCCCTGCAGCATTGTCTGAAACAAGATTGTTTCACACTTCTGTGCATTGATTTTCATCCGTCAATTGTCAGTGTACAGCTGCACATCATCGAACATTTTTTGGATATTGCTCTGAACTATTATAGCTTTTCAGTCGGCCTGATCTGATCAGATCATCAGCAAACGCAACCAATGGTCGCGTTGGCGAGACGTTAAAATCAAAGCCGTTCAATAGCTTGCCAATGAATATTGAGAAGAGCAGAGGCACAGTAACTGTTCCCTGCTGTAGACCATCCAAGACCTTGAATTTGCACATTGTTGTCAGATTTCCATGATTTTCCGTTTAACATTTTACACATCATGGCGACAAGGTGTCTGGGGACCTTGTCCTGAAGAAGTTTAAAGACTATTTCATTTAACCACATCGTATTGAAGGCTTTCTCCATATCAATGAGACATGCTCCAATACATTCTTTGTTGTTTAGTTTCCAATAGATGTCTGAGGTTACTTTCGTTATGGCATGTGTGGTCGAATGCTGTAGTGTTAAGAGGTAATGTCAAAGTCCGTGAAGGACTGCAGCGATGGTCTGCTGCCTCGGCAGAAGAACGTGTCATTATCTGCCGAGAATGCCCTTGTCTGGGGACGCGTGAATGCGCTGGCAGGCTAGCATTGCGGTGTCGTGGGGTGGGTTCATTCCCCCAGCACAAGGACCCACTACAAAGAATTTCGCTGTCATGAATTTCTGGGGTCGAACAAAACCAAGGCGACCGAAGTCGCAAAAAGTGTAGGTAACTACACAAGGGACAACTGACTTGTTCATGGAACAAGAGTAACAAGTAAAAAGAAGTGGAAGCAGGGTGACCTCGTCCTTACCCGGAAAGGCTCATGGCCTACAAATGAGAGAGGGGCAACCGGGTGGTGATGGAGCCCCTGCGCACCCACCCAACCGGATTAAAATCCATATTTGTTGCAGTGGCCAGGTATTCCTCTTCTGAGTGGAAAACTCATACAACTTGACTTGCATAAGCTTTCCCATCAGAAGAGAAGTACCCTGGTGACCAATTTATGCCATAGAACTATGCAATTCGATTGCATAACTCTATGTCATAAAGAGGCACTCTGCTTGGGCCACTCAACCCGTGAAGTCACCTGAAACAAAGAGGTTAAAATGTACCCGGCGGCTGGCTCATGTTTAGTGGTGTGAGCCTGCCACTGTACTGGGTCCTATACCCGGTCAAATCCAACGTAATGGAAAGACCGAAGGGTAAGTGTATCAATTCATTTTATTCATTTCTAAATCGTTTTTCTTGTCATTGTGCTCTACATCGTATTTCAATAGCGTTTTGTTTAAAAACAAATCAATCTCCGCATTTGTTTTCGTCTTCTAACACCTTTCAGTTACTTTACAAAAATATACTCTATCAATAATAATTTATAAATATAATACGGACTTAATGGTCGTTACTTCAGTCTCAATCCGCAGCGGCGTACGATTCATATACTCTTAACTATTTCAATTTATTTTCATAGTTGCTTAATATCTTGAATAAAGGACTAACATCTTCCAGTTATCAATTTTTTAATTTGGTTTATATATTCGAAAAGCCAGTCTGGCTCGATTTAGTACTTTTAGGAAATCTGACGTTTTCTCGCTCGCTTGCGTGAACGAATTTCCTTTTTGCTACTGATCTCTTGCAAACAACACCGTATCAAACTTTGATTGAAAAGTATCTGGTTGCTGTTCCGAACTCCGCTCTGCACCGATTTGGTTTCCGATACTTGATTTGCTTCCGAAATTTGCATGAATTTGCCTCAATGCTTTTTCCGATTGTCGAGGACCAGAGGATGATACGAAAGATACATAGGCGAATAGATTCGCGCTTCCAAACTCGATATCTCGCACTTTGCTGCCCACACGGAAAAGTGATTTTCGTCGATGGGAAATTGAATGGGAACGAGAGAAAATTTATCGTGAGATGAACGGAGTGAACTATGTTTATGCACCAAATTCACTGTTATTTACGTTACAGTTGCGAGTGCTGCGGTACTGAAATTTGCGATCGAGTTCTAAATTTTTGTTGCTAACTAATTGAAAGGAATTTCCACAATCCGGTTTGTAACATTTAATTCTTCACGCCATTTGATTTACAGTTGGGAAGTTGAAACTGTAACCACCACAAATTCTCCACTTCCCGATCACTTTATGATTCGCAACGTATTCATGAACCAAAACGATTGCACTTTACAGATAATTTTTCAACACAACTGTAATTATTTCACGTCCATATTTTTCTTCACTTTCCTCTCGACTCTTGAAAAAATGGATATCGTAAATTGCGTATTCTACAACAACGAACGTTTTTCAATCAATCATCTATTCACTTTGCAAATGCTTATAAGTAAATCAAACGTGTAATTCATGTGCTCGACTAGAATTTCCTTGTCGGCTGGCTCGCGGGCATTCATCGTCCGCGCTGTGTGGCGGTTTCGAGCAGACTCCCCAAAATCCCCCGGCGACAGCACCAGCAGCACCAACCAGTCATACTCCCGCTACCGCCACTAATACCTAATCGACACCATTCGTGTTAAATGTAATTCAAAATGTGTATTGATTTGGGCTTTCAGTGTGCTCGTGTACTGCAAAGTATTGACGGGTATTGCACGCAATATATAGAAGTCTAAATGCGACCATAACAAATATAGACATTGTTCGGTGATGAATGTACAATATTTTAATTCATTGCTTTAGTATTTGCTATTTTCTGTTGTTACCCTACTTTAAAAATATTATTCCCTAGCGCTTTGTATATTAAAAGTATACTAACTAATAACACATTTTCACACTAAGAAAACATGCGAAAGTATGTGATTTTATTATCAGACTTTACTCTGGTTTTGAATTTCTTTTATCTGCTCTCTTCCTCCCCTTGAATTACTCATTGTGTCTTCTCTAATCTTTATACTATACTAAATACTAAAATACTAAATACTAAAATAACACCCAGTTATCAGCGGAATGCAGTGCGTGGCCATGATAGAGTTGACGAAGCGCTGCCGCCCTTGTACCCGATTATCTAAAAACACCGAGTTGAAGTTATCGCCGAACACTTCTTCCTCGGCAGCTGGAGCGTGATATGTGGGAAGGTTTGCTTGAGTTTGTTGTTGAGACGCACAAAGTCAAAGATTGGTTAAGATTTTCGTTCCGGGCGATAGTTTTTTGGCAACGGGCACGCAACTTGAATTTTTTGTCGACAATCACATATGTGAACACTCTCACACACGGGAAAGAAAGAAAGCAGCGCGCAACAACCAAAAAGACGTGAAAAAGCGAGCAATAGACACCGAGTAAGGCGCCTTCACGTCTTGAACAAACCACAAATTGTCCGATTTTGCTGTTGATCCTTGACCCTGTCTTATATATTTGTCTTTTGAGCATGCTTGAACCAATAGCTCACTTGCTTCATTATTTTGTATTTCTTCTAAGGTTCCTTTCGAATAAATCGATCTTATCACCGATTTCGCTTCTTCTGGAATTATATCCATTTGGAGGACAATTCTTTTGTATGGATCCGACCGATCCGATGGATTATAGTAGGATGCATCAGGACTTTTCGTCTTCGTTTCCAGATTCTCCCTAATATAATTTCCACATGTTGGCAAAGTGTAAATAAATAAAATGTTTACTGATTCTGAGAAATGCGCGACGATATTAACAATTTCACGCATTTGAATGTTTAAAACTGCTGCATCTGCAGGATTTATTTTTTTCAACTTGGTGCTACTATTTTAATTCCTCTCGAGGATGTTAACACTTTTTCCTTAGGTTCGTATCTGTATGTTCCAAAACGTATCATTTTGCAGGCTTGGTATCATTTGATGTGTTGATGCTATTTTGGGCCATTGCTTGTTTATCCTTTTCTAAATTCTCCGCTAATGTTTTTAGGACTAAACTATTGATGCGCTGCTTGAGTGTTTGGCTCTTATTATTTATGACGCTGACACGCTCCGTACTCGATTACTACAGGGCATCTAATTTTCTCGCGATCCCAAGGCGAAGCGGATTGCGAAAAAGTGGCTGAAGGATCTTTCATTATAGCATGGGTTGTCTTCGGCGTCGGAACACGGAGTGTAGAACAATAGAAGAAAACAAAATTGACAGATGGACGGACTGATACGTATGCTAAGGTTTTGCCGGAAGCATACAACCCTTGCGCGTTTTTGAAAATGTATGCGGACGGACAAAACAGACGTGGCTACTTATCTATCGGCGCAGGTCTTTTGCGTGGTATATCCCAACTTCTTTTCCCGATGGGTCCATTATCAGATAACGGTTAGGTCCCATTACCTGCTTTATGCGGCTTTTCAAGAAGCGCCGGTCCAGCTTGGCGTTGTAGTGTCTCGCGGCGTCACTTTGGCGGAAATTGCGCCGAAAAACTTCATCTCCTTCTTTGAAATTGGCAGATCGTGACCTGAGGTTGTACTGCCCCTCATTTCCACGTCCCGCGGCCTTGATCTTCCGCCCTATTTGTTGGCGGAGGTCTCCTAAACGCTCGTGGGGCTCCAGCGCAACAACGGGGTCTCCCAAACACTTTAATTGCCGTAACAGCCGGTATGATTTACCGTGGCAAATCATGTGCTGTCCAAAGGCGGCAAAGTAAGGTGCAACACCGGTGACGGAATGATACGAGGATCGCATGGCGCATGTGATGGCGGACAATCTGCGGTTCCAATCTTTTTGAGATGGGTGGACGTAGGAACGGATCGCGGCCAACAGGGTGCGATTCAACCGTTCGGAGGCGTTAGACTGAGGAGAGTATATGGGCGTCAGTTGGTGTTCAACGCCATACTGCTCGAGTAGGCCCTTAAACTGCCGAGACCGGAACTGTACTCCGTTGTCCGAGTACACACTCTCTGGAACACCGAACACATGGAATACCCGGCTCTCTAGGAATTTCACGAACACTTGAACCCTTGCAGTTTAAGAGCCCATCTGGCTAGGCGTCCATGTAAATCTGCCTGGTTCATCAACCATTGTAGCGAAGCGTGGTCCATGATGATCTCGAATTGGTGGCCCTCTATATAAGCTCGGAATTTCTTCACAGCCATTACCGCTGCCAAACATTCCTGCTCGGACACGGTATAGTTTCTTTGGGCCGAGTGCAGCTTATTGGACATGAAGGCGATGGGAGCTTCCTCTCCCTCTTCGGTCAATTGCACCAGCACGGCTCCAACTCCATGTTGACTTGCGTCACAATGAATGGAGAAGGGCTTCGTGAAGTCGGGGCTGTGCAAGACCGGAGCTGATGTGAGGGCTTGTTTTAGCTCTTCAAATGCCTTTCGGCTGAGTTCGGTCCAAATAAACTTCCCTTTCCGCAGCATGTCTGACAGGGGCACTGAAACTGTTGCATAATTCCGAACAAACCTTCGGTACCAACCGCACACACCAAGGAAACGTCGTGGCTGCTTAACTGTTTTTGGTAAGGGAAACTCATCAATCACATGAGTTTTGTCTGGATCCGTTTTGATAGTGCCATGTCCTATGACATGTCCTAGGTATCGGACTTCTTCCATGACAAACTTACTTTTCTGTACGTTGATGGTGAGTCCCGCCTTACTGATGTGCAGGGCTTCTTCTTGCAGGAGTAGGAGGTGTTGGTCGAACGTTTCCGTGATGAGTAACAGATTATCCAGGTACACGAACACTTGGTGTTTCAGGTGAGGCGGGATGACCTTGTCCATCAGCCGAGTCATCGTTTGCGGCGCATTACACAGGCCAAAGGGCATTATGACGAACTGATATAATGGTCGTCCAGGCACTGTGAAGGCGGTCTTATCCCTCGACCCCTCATCGAGTGGAATTTGCCAGAAGGCGTCTTTTAGGTCGAGACTGGTGATATAATTGGCTTTCGGCAGTCTCCCTAGTACTCCATCAATGAGTGGAAGAGGGTACGCGTCCTTGATGGTGACCGCATTTACCTTACGGGCATCTAGACAAAGGCGGACTTTACCTGGCTTCAACACCAAAGTTACCGGTGAGGACCAGGCACTTTGGGACTCCTCTATAACCCCCAACTCGAGCATCCTATCCGGTTCAGCATACACCAACTTCTCCATGGCCGGTGAGATGGCATAGTGTCTCTGCTTAATTGGCTTACTATTGCCAACGTCTATGACGTGTGAGACTATGGTGGTGCGGCGAAGGCCTTGGGTAGCGTAAGATGGGAAAGCAGCGATGGGTGCTTCCAGGCGTTGCCGTTGGTTAGGCGTCAGGTCATGTCTATCGGGAATAGAAGTGATTTCGTTGACATATCTGGTATTTAAAGACAAATCTGTGAATAAATCGGAGGCCTGTCCAAAGCGAAGGACGAAATCGACGCCAAGGTACACATTCTGAGTCAAGGACGGGATAATGTAGAAAGTAATATCCTTCGTCTGACCCCTGAACCTCACGGGTGTTGTTAGTTTACCTCGTATAGGGTGTTTGGTGCCATCAGCTGTACTGATTTCAGTGCGCCAGGGTTTAATCAAGGTAGGATATTCATGGAGCACCTTCGAGCCAAAGCTCGAGGCAAGACAACTGATACTGGCACACGTGTCGATCAATGCAAACACGGTTTCACCTATCACTTTAATTGGGTGGTAAGGTCTGATCTCATTCTCAGCAACCTCCGAGATGTTACAAAAGTTAAGGGTTTGACGGCAGGTGCGCACTCTCTTGCGGAAATTCCGCCAACGACGGGTTGACCATTTTGTCTTGCGCGGGCGGGAAGTGACTTCTTCGGAAGCAAATATTCGCTCTCGAGCCACCCGATATTCCTGCAGTCGAACATGATAAGGTTTTAGAATGCGTATTTGAGGCTGCCGGGGTTCTTCTAGCAGTGACTGCGGTGGTCGCTTCAATATTGTCGTTGGCGAGGCCTCCGGAAGAGAGTGAACATCCGCAGTCATAGTGGTCATGGCTGGTGGGTTAACGTCAGGGTTATTGGGGCTGGCAGCTGGCTGGGGAACTACTGCGGGGGCTTCGAGTACCGCTGAGGTGGTTCGTTCGTCCGTTTTTTGGAGTGGCACCATCTGGGTAGTCCAGAACACAGGTGTTTGACTCCGTGTTTTCTTCCAGATCTGGGTTGTTGCAATTTGGTGGCGCTTCTGCGATTTCACGTCGCGAACCCGTCCTCGCTTGCAGGTAAGGCCGTTCTTGGAGGTCTTCCTCAACCCTCTCCAATCGGCTCACGACCCTCAGTAGTGTTTCCATGTTCTGCGGGTCTAAGTTTGCGACGTGGCGACGAAGTTCCGGCTTTAGATTCCGTTTCAAGACCCGCAGCAGTTGAGTGGATGACATCGGTTCTGACAGCTGGTCGTTCAGCCGAAGGATGTCGGCCCGGTATTGGTGAAAGGGCTCGTCCGGACGTTGCCATCTGGTATGGATCTTGTCCAGAACACTCTCATCCATGTTGACCGTCGCGTATTCCATGCGGAGTACCTGCTTCAGCCGTGACCAGCGTATTGATGGTGGGGCCGAGTGTATCCGCCAATATGACTCAAGTGCTGCCCCCCTAAGCAGCATTGGCAAGTATCCTGCAAGCGCCGTGTAATCGCTTGCTAACATTTCTGCAACCAAGGACTCCACCCGACCAATGAACAGTTCTACGTTCAAGGTGTTTGGCTCCCCGCTGAAATACAGATTCCAGCCCTGGATGATCCTGGAAATATGCTTCGGCTTCAGCTTATAAGGTTGCTCCTGCAGAACCACTGGACCTAGCGTCGGTGGTGGGATTTGGTTGAGTCTTGGTGGAAGATCCCAGGCGTTCCAAGGCTGATATCGAGATGGTGGATCCGGATCCTCAGAAGGAACGTAGTCTGCTCTACGAATCTTGTTCCGCTGGTCAATAACTGGTTCTTGAGATCGTCGTGCCGATTTAAGTCGTTGTAGTGTTGACTCGGTTTGTTTACAGTGACGTATGAAGGAGTATATACGTTCCACTTCAGTGTAACAATCACCACAGATGTGGTTTGGTGAGCCATCTTCAAATGTGATGTTAATGTTGATGAACTCCTTCAGGAAGTCGACAACACCAATTCTCCTCACTTCATCGACGACACAATCACCCAGTAGATACAGTTCTGCGCTGCTCTGTAGGCAAAGTCTACATGCGACTTGAAAATTCATTCTGCAGTAGTGAAGTTTAACCCTAATTAGAAATAAATTAATGCTGAAATGCTATAAATAAAAATCAAATACTGACAAGACAAAAATTTTTTTAAAAAGTGGCCGAAATGGGCGAGCTATTCACAATCCTCACAAAAAAAAACAAAACGTATGGAAAAAAAATTTAATTGTTATCAAAAATTTTACGTTATCAAAAAAAAAATAATCGGTCTTTCCATTGCGTCCTTCTTCCCAAGTACGGACACCAATGGCACAATTCCTTTGTAGCGTTCCAGGGACTACTCTCTTGCGGCACCATGAAAATCTGAGTTCAGGAGTGCTCCCTCAACCACAAGTTTTCACTAGTTACAACTTGTCAGCCCAGGGTTGAATTCTGATCCACAAGCAGCGCGTGTCTTGTCATGGATAGTCATGGATTAGCTAAGCAGCCAATCACATGAAATCAGAATCCATGTAGTGTAAGACACTCAGGCACCGCTGGTTTGGGGAGCGGATCAGAATCCTCCGCAAAATGGATGTTGAAATAATAACTTCCGAATACAAATAGGGACTCTTATATCATTTGGCCTTACTAGTCATACAATGGTGGTAAACCACGAAAGTATAAATCAAAAGCAGGGCCAAACGGTATTGATGTCCAAAGACAACACACGTCCGGAAGTTATTGAAGTTGCTGAGGCACGATTAGTGCAAAAGCCTTCGGGAGTTACCTACCCGCCAATAATTTGAACACCTTGTGGGGACACCAAGAGACGATGGACTGTCTCGTGCTCACGACTGATGATACAGCCGGGCATTTTGGAGCCCCACGTTGGGCGCCATTTGTAGTGTTAAGAGGTAATGTCAAAGTCCGTGAAGGACTGCAGCGATGGTCTGCTGCCTCGGCAGAAGAACGTGTCATTATCTGCCGAGAATGCCCTTGTCTGGGGACGCGTGAATGCGCTGGCAGGCTAGCATTGTGGTGTCGTGGGGTGGGTTCATTCCCCCAGTACAAGGACCCACTACGAAGAATTTCGCACTCACGAATTTCTGGGGTCGAACAAAACCAAGGCGACCGAAGTCGCAAAAAGTGTAGGTAACTACACAAGGGACAACTGACTTGTTCGTGGAACAAGAGTAACAAGTAAAAAGAAGTGGAAGCAGGGTGACCTCGTCCTTACCCGGAAAGGCTCATGGCCTACAAATGAGAGAGGGGCAACCGGGTGGTGATGGAGCCCCTGCGCACCCACCCAACCGGATTAAAATCCATATTTGTTGCAGTGGCCAGGTATTCCTCTTCTGAGTGGAAAACTCATACAACTTGACTTGCATAAGCTTTCCCATCAGAAGAGAAGTACCCTGGTGACCAATTTATGCCATAGAACTATGCAATTCGATTGCATAACTCTATGTCATAAAGAGGCACTCTGCTTGGGCCACTCAGCCCGCGAAGTCACCTGAAACAAAGAGGTTAAAATGTACCCAGCGGCTGGCTCATATTTGGTGGTGTGTGCCTGCCACCGTACCGGGTCCTATACCCGGTCAAATCCAACGAAATGGAAAGACCGAAGGGTAAGTGTATCAATTCATTTTATTCATTTCTAAATCGTTTTTCTTGTCATTGTGTTCTACATCGTATTTCAATAGCGTTTTGTTTAAAAACAAATCAATCTCCGCATTTGTTTTCGTCTTCTAACACCTTTCAGCTACTTTACAAAAATATACTCTATCAATAATAATTTATAAATATAATACGGACTTAATGGTCGTTACTTCAGTCTCAATCCGCAGCGGCGTACGATTCATATACTCTTAACTATTTCAATTTATTTTCATAGTAGCTTAATATCTTGAATAAAGGACTAACATCTTCTAGTTATAAATTTTTTAATTTGGTTTATATATTCGAAAAGCAATAAACTCATAGTTAAGGCGTTTTCATCCTATAATCAAAGCTCGCTATCGCGCAAAACATGAACTATTTTCGTATTTGTTGCGGTTCGGTTCTAAGAACAGTCTAAAGACTCATCTTCAGTGTCTGCGGGCATGTATTCCACCGAAAACTTAAACTATGCAATACGAATCACAACTTGATCTTCACTAACATGTTTATGCTAAAAATTATAAAGGAAGTTTCTCCGACAACCTTCCAGTTGAACACTCTTCAAATGAGTTGAATTATCTTTTGATAATAATTATGATTCACGTGTAGCAACGAACAAATACGAAAACGATAAAAACGTCAACATTGAACAAAATAAATTATTTCTTGAAGCTTCAATAAAGCTAAAATTAACTAAACTTCCTTTCATTTCATGTTTTGCTCGCTGAGAGAATACAATTAAAATCCGCTTTTCGTTCAAAATTATATAAAATATAAGTTATAAAATAGTATGGACAATGCAAACAAAAGCTACTCACATCTCCTTGTCCGACGATGAGCGTTCGCTGACGAAGCAGGGGATTCTACCAGATGAAAGTTCATTTCGTTTTCACTAAATGGGTACTTTAAAATTTTTTAAAATCTTATCAATTTTTTTGTTCACTGTTTTATCATTTAACATTAATAATTGTTTTAATATAAAAACAACTCGAAACTTTAATTTAACGTCGCTCTTTGCGAATAAACGTCCTTCCCGTGATTGTTTTCTTTTCTGTTATCTTGGCTCAGGTCTGGCTCGATTTAGTACTTTTAGGAAATCTGACGTTTTCTCGCTCGCATGCGTGAATGAATGGAAGCCTTTGAACACTTCTACTCCCAATTTCCTTTTTGCTACTGATCTCTTGCAAACAACACCGTATCCAACTTTGATTGAAAAGTATCTGGTTGCTGTTCCGAACTCCGCTTTGCACCGATTTGGTTTCCGACACTTGATTTGCTTCCGAAATTTGCATGAATTTGCCTCAATGCTTTTTCCGATTGTCGAGGACCAGAGGATGATACGAAAGATACATAGGCGAATAGATTCGCGCTTCCAAACTCGATATCTCGCACGTTGCTGCCCACACGGAAAAGTGATTTTCGTCGATGGGAAATTGAATGGGAACGAGAGAAAATTTATCGTGAGATGGACGGAGTGAACTATGTTTATGCACCAAATTCACTGTTATTTACGTTACAGTTGCGAGTGCTGCGGTACTGAAATTTGCGATCGAGTTCTAAATTTTTGTTGCTAACTAATTGAAAGGAATTTCCACAATCCGGTTTGTAACATTTAATTCTTCACGCCATTTGATTTACAGTTGGGAAGTTGAAACTGTAACCACCACAAATTCTCCACTTCCCGATCACTTTATGATTCGCAACGTATTCATGAACCAAAACGATTGCACTTTACAGATAATTTTTCAACACAACTGTAATTATTTCACGTCCATATTTTTCTTCACTTTTCTCTCGACTCTTGAAAAAATGGATATCGTAAATTGATGTATTCTACAACAACGAACGTTTTTCAATCAATCATCTGTTCACTTTGCAAATGCTTATAAGTAAATCAAACGTGTAATTCATGTGCTCGACTAGAATTTCCTTGTCGGCTGGCTCGCGGGCACTCATCCTTCGCGCTGTGTGGCAGTTTCGAGCAGACTCCCCAAAATCCCCCGGCGACAGCACCAGCAGCACCAACCAGTCATACTCCCGCTACCGCCACTAATACCTAATCGACACCATTCGTGTTAAATGTAATTCAAAATGTGTATTGATTTGGGCATTCAGTGTGCTCGTGTACTGCAAAGTATTGACGGGTATTGCACGCAATATAAAGAAGTCTGAATGCGACCATAACAAATATAGACATTGTTCGGTGATGAATGTACAATATTTTAATTCATTGCTTTAGTATTTGCTATTTTCTGTTGTTACCCTACTTTAAAAATATTATTCCCTAGCGCTTTGTATATTAAAAGTATACTAACTAATAACACATTTTCACACTAAGAAAACATGCGAAAGTATGTGATTTTATTATCAGACTTTACTCTGGTTTTGAATTTCTTTTATCTGCTCTCTTCCTCCCCTTGAATTACTCATTGTGTCTCTTCTAATCTTTATACTATACTAAATACTAAAATACTAAATACTAAAATAACACCCAGTTATCAGCGGAATGCAGTGCGTGGCCATGATAGAGTTGACGAAGCGCTGCCGCCCTTGTACCCGATTATCTAAAAACACCGAGTTGAAGTTATCGCCGAACACTTCTTCCTCGGCAGCTGGAGCGTGATATGTGGGAAGGTTTGCTTCAGTTTGTTGTTGAGACGCACAAAGTCCGTGTAGCGTCTTAGCACCAGCCAGCAGTCATTGGAAAACGGATTTTCCACGCGCAGTTTGTACACGGTGAAGCGGGCAAGCTCCTCCATGACCTCGTAGCCAACAATCGGAATGCGGACGCACGAAGCGTTGGTGAATCCGCGCACCCCTATGTCTGAGGGTGTGGTAAGGTTACTATTTTGGGAATATGCCGATATACTGTGTTCACTCATGCGTCTCGTAGGTGTCGAGGGATTGTTATTAAGCGTGTCGCTGCGATACCGCGTAGACAACTCACGATTGCTTGCCGACATTGACATAGACATGGCGTTGTTCGCGGTTTTCGCTCGCGACATGATCCCGTGCACTGTCTTATGAACGGAAATTTTCTTCAGGCAGACCTCGGACTTGGCACTAATCAAATTAGCGTTTTGCTCGAACTTCGCGATTAACTTTTTTTTTTTTTGTGGTAGGGAGGTGAAGGCCCACCGAGTCTGGCAGTGTGGGACTCCCATGGAGGATACCCTTGGACTACCCACTAAACACCTCCCCTGTCAATCTCAGAACCTAGCCTGGAACCGTTTGACACATTACTTCGGGCCAGGTCTCGTTTTGTTACGGCGCCTTCAAGCTGGGGAGTCCCTTTCCTAGCGGGAGGGGAGAGGGGAAGAGGAATTGCCAGAAGAGTGATCCCCCAGCCCCAGTGCCTCTGGCTGCTGTGAGTCCCTTTTATATTTCAGGACTGCCCGAGCAAAATGTGCCACCTGGTTCCAGTTGTCAACCGATTCGAGCATCACCGCAACTATATTATCCGGGTTGAGCTCTCCCGTCTCCCTGTAGAGTTCCCTTCGCAGCCTGGCCCATTTGGTGCACGCAAAAAATGTGTGACAGGCATTGTCCTCCTCTCCTGGGCAAAACCGACAATCGGGAGACCGTGACTTGCCGATATTGTGCAGGTAAGACTGAAAACACCCGTGCCCGCTCAAAAGCTGGGTCAGATAGAAGTCAATCTCGCCATGCCTTTGATTTAGCCACGGTCTCACATCCGGGATGAGGTGCGCAGTCCACCTTCCCTTCGTGCAATTCCTCCAAGACTGCTGCCAATCATTGAGCGAGCGTTGTCTCTCCTCGTGGACAACCATCTCCCTCGCATCCTTGTTTCGGCGCAGGTAAAGAGCGCGGCGCTCTCTAGCAAGGAGGGCGACAGGTATCACGCCTGCAATCACTCTCACCGCCGAGTCGGAGACTGTTGGATACGATGATGCAATTCTCAGTGCTCCTCTTCTCTGTACCTGTGCCAATCGTTTTCGGTATACCTCCTTGCTGAGAGCATCACCCCATACCTCTGCTACGTACATTAGCACTGACCCTACAGCACTCATCAAGAGGCATCTTCTTGATGGGCTGGGTCCCCCTACGTTGGCCATAAATTGACTCAGGGCCGATATTCCCGAAGCAGCCTTCTCAGCCGTTGCCCTGATTTGCTCAGAGAAACTCATCTTCGAGTCGATCAGTAGCCCCAGGTACTTCACCGCTGGCTTCGATTCGATCTGTATATCTCCAATACTGATCATCCTTACTCTAGGGATTCTCTTTTTTGTCAAGATGACCACTTCGGTTTTCTCCAGTGCTAAACTGAACCCGCGAGCATCCAGTCCCTCATTCGGCGCATTAGCATACCTAGCCTAAGTTGCGCTTGTTCAACGGTGCGTCCGGCGACCAGAGCCGCAACATCATCCGCATAGCCGACCAAGCACGACTCATCTGGCGTCTCAAGTCTCAGTAGCCCGTCGTAAGACACGTTCCACAGGTCCGGACCAAGGATAGATCCCTGGGCAACACCCGAAGTAATTTCCATCCTTCGTTGGCCATGTGTCGTGTCGTAGAGCAGGCTTCGGTCCTTTAGGTAGTTCCTCAAAAGCCGCATTAGAGGAGATAGGTCCCCAGCAGCACGAATCGCGTCAGTGAGTCTTCCCTTGATGAGTTTCTCTAGCACTTTCCCAGCCGTGTCTAGCCTGCATAACGGGCGGTATGCAGACGGCGATTCGGGATTTCCCTTCCCCTTGCTGACCAGCATGAGCCTCGCCACCTTCCATCGTACCGGGAAAACCCCGTACCGTAGGCAAGCGTTGAATGTGCTGAGCAGCAAGTCAGGACAATGGTGATAGACGAGCTGCAAAACCTCAGCTGGAACACCATCTGGACCTGGAGCCTTCCTCGCTTTCAGGGAGAGGACTGCCTCCTCCAGTTCTAGCTGTGTGAAGAGTGGGCACTCGACTGCTGTTTCACCATGGACAGCGTCAACACGGACGGGATGGGCGGGGAAGAGTCCCCGCACTATCGCGTCCATCTTTTCCGGGTCATGTATACAAGGCTTCCGTAGGGCACCAAGTTTCCCCATGACCAGCTTGTAGCCAAGGCCCCATGGATCCCTATTTACATCGTCCACGAGGTCTTGCCAGCATCGGGCCTTGCTCTTGTTAAAAAGCCTGCGAAGATATTTCCTGCCGGACCTGTATGCTGCTAGCCTAGTGTCTGCCTCCTCCCGTGTTCGCGCCCGCTGGGCCTCTCGCCGAAGTTTGTGACACTCGCTTCTTTGTTCAGCGATCTCGTTTGACCACCAGTATACTGGAGGCTTACCATGTCGGGGTCTCCGACGGGGCATGGAAGACTCGCAAGCAGCTTTGATGGTACTCATAGTTGAGTTCACCAAGTCCTTGGCTGTAGGCCCTCCACTCCCTGGCGGAGCTCCCAGCAACGGTGCGCCTGCCGTAAGCGCGTCAGCAAACCTCTCAACGTCCATCCTCAAAGTCCTCCATCCGAGGATTGAAGTTTGGGCACATGCACGCAGAGTGGCACTGTCGTGAATCTCAACAGCTATATACTGGTGATCACTAGCCGAGTAGTCCTCTAGTACTCGCCAGTTGTGTACTCTGGGTACCAGGGACTCCGAAGCGAGTGTCACATCGGGTATGGTTCCTACGCAACCCCAGCGGCGGAAAGTAGGGGTGTTACCAGTATTTAGGACAAAAAGCGCTGTTCTGGCCGCCATGTCCAAGATTTGCTTTCCCCTTGGGTCGGATTGTGGCATACCCCATTCAATGGCTCTAGCGTTGAAGTCTCCCCCGACCAGCATGTGGCCCTCTGTGTTCGAGACAGCGTCCTCCAGGGCATCGAGTTTGGTTCGAAAAGATCGCATTGCCTCGTTAGGCGTCAGATAAACACTGAAATATGTTATCCCTGAACACCGCACCCACACAAAACCATCCCCGTGTCCATGGCCCTGCACCTGAAGGCGGGCGCTGTCTCGAACCCAGATGGCCGAGGTACCAGATTTGTCAGGGTACCACGCTTGCGAGTCCTTGTTATGATGTTGCTCGCTCAGCAACAGGAGGTCAGCTTTCTTATCCCTCGCAAACTGCTCAAGTAGGTCCTAGGCGTTTGTGCTTCGGTGCAAATTGACCTGCAGGATACGGATCATTTGAGTATCGATTTGGCTTTAGTTAGGGCCTCCTTGAAAACCCAGCATCTCCCTGTCCCCGGCTCATGTTTGAGGTCGCCGGGTGCTAGCTTAGCATCCTTGCAAAGAATGCATTTTGCCTCGTTCGTGCACTCTTTCCTTTTGTGCCCCGTTTCACCACATTTGTAGCACAGAGATCTCCTGTCGGGTCCCCTACAGCCATACGCGGTGTGTCCGTATTCGAAGCATCTGAAGCAGTGGATAGGGATCGCTCTTCTCCGTAGCCTGCAGACCACCCAACCTATCTTAATTTTGCCCTTCGCCAGGATTTGCTGGGCGTCTTTATCAGCTAGTTCGACAATAGCCATGCGTTGCCCCCTTGTGTTTTCACTTCACTTAAGCTGGGGAACTCCCCCCTAATGGCATCCTCTACTTCAGCTTTGTCCGTGACGCAGTCGAGGTCACTGATTTCCAGGGTGGCCATTGGTTCGAGCGAGGCAACCGCTGCCGCATCTCCAAGAACCTTTTGAACCGCGTCACGGAATGCATCTTTGTTTGTGGCCTCTGGCCCGAATTCCACCAGCAAGCCACCGGTCCGGGTTGGTCAAACTGCTTTGATGGCAGTTTTGGTGTCGTCTGGCTTGACCGCTCCTTTAATTTCACAGAGGACATCTGCGTAGATTCGGCCCTTAGTTGGTTTAATGAGCAGTGCCTCTCGCAAGGGTTTGCGCCGCGGTTTGCTTTTTGTTTTCTGCGGTATATCGGGGGGTTCTTTGTTCTTTTCGTGGTTGAGCTCTTTGTCTGCTTTTTCTAGGAGTAGCTTTTTGGCCGCTTTTTTTGCTGCCTTGTTTCGCACCACATGAAA
The DNA here is from genome assembly GCA_963969285.1 of Odontomyia ornata. Lineage (NCBI taxonomy): Eukaryota > Metazoa > Arthropoda > Insecta > Diptera > Stratiomyidae > Odontomyia > Odontomyia ornata. Next base: position 283,616,434 of record OZ017738.1, read on the forward strand.
CTCCTCGCCTGGAGTGTCAACTTCGTTTATGGTCTCGTCCTTCCTCCTTTTCTCACGGTCACCTTCAATTGGGCTACCGGCCATTCTTTTGCTGCTGCTAGGACCCACTGATGCCTCGAGGGAGAGTGTGTCTTTTTGGTGCTTTTCGGTTGCAAGCCACCTCCGCCTGTAGCGCGTTATGCGGTCAAAAAGCTCCTCCAGTTCAAGGATGCCATTCTTGACACTCTTGCCTATGTTTTTCTGCACTTCACAGGCAGCCCTCAGTTGTTTGACGATATTCCCCGCTTTCCGAGTAAGCCGCTCTTCTTTGGCGCGGTCAAGGGCGATTGTGTTATTTGGCGCCACCTCTTGGGAGAGGCCCCCGTTTCCTAGTCCTTTTGCTTCTGTCGCTTGGGTCGCGTTTGAAGTGGCGTCGGCCAACGGCAAAACTTCTCCCTCCCCCAGTCTTACACTGGCCTCTGTTGGTGTCGGAGCTTGATCCGGATTGTGTACGTCTTGCACTGGACGCTCCGGGGTGCGCATAGTCCTTCTACTGCACCCAAAGGCCGCAATGATGCCAGGTTGCACAACGCACTCTGCCTTCTTTCGTTCGTTAGTCCGTCTGTGGTCTGTCTCCGATGATTTGACCTGTGATGTTGACTTTGACAGTGTTTCTGGGGTTTGCTGCCTCCCCCCGCAATCGGTGACTTGTTTTATCGGTGTTCTTGCCAACAGCGGTTTTTGCCTGAAAGGGTTCTCCGTGCTAGCGTCCTGTTTGCTTGTGGTTTCATTTGTTGGATGTTTTTGATCTGTTGATTTTATTTGCTCCATTTTATTGGGTCCCCCCTCGCAGCCGCTATCTCTGTTCGTGTGTGTAGTCGCCTTTTTGGTCCCATGGTTATCTTTGCAGAGCAGGGAGGCCATGCGAGGGTTGGCACAAGCCCTTATGGGGACAAGTGCTCACAGCCAGACCAGCGCTAATCGGGAGTCTGTCTCAACCGAACCTATACCACCAACCCAATGGTGCGAACTTCGAACGTACTCCGAGGCCTGCCAAGGTTTTACCGGGACGGAGACGGTATGATAGTTGAATTAGAGCCGTTCACACACGAGTTTCACCTCGACGCTACTGTGCAAAGCAACTAGGTCCAAACCATCACATCCGCCAGCCCAAAGCGTCAATTCCAGTTCGTTGTCCAAAGCGTAGTCCAGATACAATAAGAGTCGTTACCTGTCATCCCAGGAGGGAACCTCACGGCACCCCCCATATCCTCGGGTCCGTGGGGGCGGCACTCCCCAAAGAATGCTAGCCTCCAAGAATGTTCTTGTCGACCGGCTTTCTCCCTGCGGGAATTTCCTCGGGTACGTGGGGGCGGAACTCCCCAAAGAATGCTAGCCTCCAAGAGTGGTCTTGTCGACCGGCATTCCCCCTGCGGAGTTTCTTCGGGTACGTGGGGGTGGAACTCCCCAAAGAATGCTAGCCTCCAAGAGTGCTCTTGTCGACCGGCATCCCCCCTGCGGGATTAACTTTGAGACATCGTAATCGGATCGCCACGGCGTGTACTTCTTCGCGTGTAAAAGCAACAAGTTCTCTTCAGCTTGCGAGAGATTCGGAAGCGATTGGTTAAGATTTTCATTCCGGACGATAGTTTTTTTTGGCCACGGGCACGCAACTTGAATTTTTTGTCGACAATCACATATGTGAACACTCTCACATACGGGAAAGAAAGAAAGCAGCGCGCAACAACCAAAAAGACGTGAAAAAGCGAGCAATAGACACCGAATAAGGCACCTTCACGTCTCGAACAAACCACAATTTGTCCGATTTTGCTGTTGATCCTTGATCCTGTCTTATATATTTGTTTTTTGAGCATGCTCGAACCAATAGCTCACTTGCTTCATTATTTTGTATTTCTTCTAAGGTTCCTTTCGAATAAATCGATCTTATCACCGATTTTGCTTCTTCTGGAATTATATCCATTTGGAGGACAATTCTTTTGTATGGATCCGACCGATCCGATGGATTATAGTAGGGTGCATCAGGACTTTTCGTCTGCGTTTCCAGATTCTCCCTAATATAATTTCCACATGTTGGCAAAGTGTAAATAAATAAAATGTTTACTGATTCTGAGAAATGCGCGACGATTTTAACAATTTCACGCATTTGAATGTTTAAAACTGCTGCATCTGCAGGATTTATTTTTTTCAACTTGGTGCTACTATTTTAATTCCTTTCGAGGATGTTAACACTTTTTCCTTAGGTTCGTATCTGTATGTTCCAAAACGTATCATTTTGCAGGCTTGGTATCATTTGATGTGTTGATGCTATTTTGGGCCATTGCTTGTTTATCCTTGTTATAGGTCACATGCGATATACTTATTGCATGCTATTTCTCTAGTTGCATGCTACTTTACTTATCATGACTCCCTCTCTTTGATAAAGTCACGAGTTGCCTGATATTTCGCTTATCACAATTAATTACACATGCATGAAAGAGGTGTGTCTAACTTGCACTTGCATTGAAACACAAAACCTCGACTCGCGTGTACACACAAAATCTTCGGCATGTTTAATGTACCGAGCCGAGTCTCAAAAGAGAAACTTACTGTTAAGAGCGAAAAGTGGGCGTGGCAAAGACGGGAGCTTTCACGTTGTAGCTGTAGCAGCTACGGAGGAAGAGATTGTCGGGGTTCTGAAATGTTTGAATGAACTAAATTGAAACCATTATTTTGCTTGATAATCAATAAATCAATTGAAAGTAGGCTATCGTCGAGTATAAAAGAACCTGGTGGTTCGAACAATGGTGTCTTAATCGTTGAGTAGCTTGTTCAAGGCGTATGCCCGAACAATACCACTTCCAAGGCTTCCGCCAGGAATAGCGAAAAGCGATCAAGGCCTTGTCGTGCTGAACATACAAAGGAAAGCCAAGCAGGGGACAAGCGAACACCAACAACTTCGAAGTCCCAGACCCGCAGAGGCAAGCAGCGGACAAGCGAACACCAACAACTCCGAAGTCCCGGACACGCAGAGGGAATCATCTGTTATGCCGACGGACCGTCCGGCATTGGAGCAGGCTATTGAAGCATCGCCCACGGCAGGCCCGCGACCACTGACGATCGAGGAATACCGCGCTCGAACAGCGAGGCATTGCAGCCCACCACCTGAGCCAAAACCCGAGAAGCGACAACGAGGCGGCCGAATAGTTGCATACCGGCGCCAAGCAAGCGACCTGCGAAGGCTGGCACGATTTGCGGTCACTTCGGCTGAGCGGGAGAGTTTTAAGCGGCAGTATCGGCAACTGGAGGCTGAGTTCAAGAGCCAGCAGTGGCTTAAAGAATTAGCGAGAAACTCGTCCTCGTCTGGATCGCCAACATGCCCAGAATAATCTGTACGAATATTTGAAATTAAATAAATGTGCATTAAAAGAAGGAAGATTAGTTTATACTGGAGGAAGGTGTTCGTTCGGTAGTAGGTACAGTGCTTTGCTTACTTTACAGGTATCAATGCTATACATAGGGTGTAGCGTTGTGGTAATATTTACTCCAGGCAGTTGAGGTTGCAACGTTCGTTGCAAGATACTTAAGTATCTTGCAAGATACTTAAGTATCTTGCAACGAACGTTGCAACCTCAACTGCCTGGAGTAAATATTACCACAACGCTACACCCTATGTATAGCGTTGATACCTGTAAAGGAAGCAAAGCACTGTACCTACTACCGAACGAACACCTTCCTCCAGTATAAACTAATCTTCCTTCTTTTAATGCACATTTATTTAATTTCAAATTTTTGTACAAATTATTCTGGGCCTGCCGTGGGCGATGCTTCAATAGCCTGCTCCAATGCTGGACGGTCCGTCGGCATAACAGATGATTCCCTCTGCGTGTCCGCGACTTCGAAGTTGTTGGTGTTCGCTTGTCCGCTGCTTGCCTCTGCGTGTCTGGGACTTCGAAGTTGTTGGTGTTCGCCTGTCCGCTGCTTGGCTTTCCTTTGTATGTTCAGCACGACGAGGCCTTGATCGCTTTTCGCTATTCCTGGCGGAAGACTTGGAAGTGGTATTGTTCGGGCATACGCCTTGAACAAGCTACTCAACGATTAAGACAGCATTGTTGGAACCACCAGGTTCTTTTATACTCGACGATAGCCTACTTTTAATTGATTTATTGATTATCAAGCAAAATAATGGTTTCAATTTAGTTCATTCAAACATTTCAGAACCCCGACAATCTCTTCCTCCGTAGCTGCTACAGCTACAACGTGAAAGCTCCCGTCTTTGCCACGCCCACTTTTCGCTCTTAACAGTAAGTTTCTCTTTTGAGACTCGGCTCGGTACATTAAACATGCCGAAGATTTTGTGTGTACACGCGAGTCGAGGTTTTGTGTTTCAATGCAAGTGCAAGTTAGACACACCTCTTTCATGCATGTGTAATTAATTGTGATAAGCGAAATATCAGGCAACTCGTGACTTTATCAAAGAGAGGGAGTCCTGATAAGTAAAGTAGCATGCAACTAGAGAAATAGCATGCAATAAGTATATCGCATGTGACCTATAACATTACTATCCTGCCGAAAAAGATTGAGCACGTCCAGAAATGTTTTTCTTCTAGTAGTTAAATTCAAATTACATTTTCCTTGCCTATTATGTTGCTTGATAAACGTTAAATTCTTATTTTCTTTTAAATATATCGCTTATCGACTCTGTACAAGTTCTCCTTGTACTTTTGATTTAAATTACCTTTTTTTTTTTGTTTTAATTTATTAATCTTATTTCTTTTCATTAGTATTCAAAATTAAGTATTCTTATATTCAAAGTTCTTTCATATGTATACATTTTTGAATTTAATTTTATAGTGGTCTATTGCTTTGTTGATAAAGTTCCTTATTTTACTTAAACTACTTTGTTCCACCTGATTTTGATTGTATTTGATGCTTATTTTTTTTATCTTTTATATTCAGTTACAATTTTCTTCTTTTCCTAGACAACATTTTTCTTTCTTATAAATGTGGATAACCGGACAGATATATATTTACTTTTTAGTTTCGAATATTTTTTTATATTTCATTCCTTATGTACGATACATTTTACTCACGTAATAAATAAAGATATATTGAACTACAGTAACTAGTATGTATTTTTTTTTTCTTTTAAAAAATTTCCTTTACACATTTTTTACATCTTTGCATACATTTACTTATTTATGGGTAATTGAATAGCCTTATATTTACAACTCAGTTTCCAATCTTTCTGATAGTACATTGTCTCGCCTTAATTTTAAATATCTTTTACTTAATCAAACTTTACGTACATATTTTTTCTATTTAATAAATATAAGTATTGACGTACAGTAATTAGCATGCATTTATTATTTATAAATCTTCGTTTTATTTTCTCTTTACATTATTTTTCTTTACAATCGTATTTACCTGTTTATGAGTAATTAAACAGCATTATATTTATTTCTCAGTTTCCAATATTTCTGATACTATGTACTTTGCTTCGTTTAATTAATAATTGTCCTTTACTCAATCAAATTTACGTACATACTTAAACTTATGTTGTTTCTTCTATGCGATAAATAATTAGTTAGTAATTAGCATGCGCTTTAAATAATTTTTTTTTTTTTGCATTATGTTTCTTAATATTTTCTGATTTGCATCATTTTGTCTTCTAACTTTTATTTCATAAAGATCTTCTTCTTCTTCAATTATTTATATTTATAATAGTATATACTTCTTTCATAAAATTTCCTTACTATATTCCTCTTGCAATTGTATTTACCTAATATTTTTGGATTAACAACATTACATTCTTTTGAATCTCTATTTTTAAATCAATTTATCTTTTACGTTTCCCATAGCGAGAAGCTTTCATGGTAAGCTTCTGGTTACGACATCATTCATCATTGATGTTTAAATTATTTATTAGTATTTTGGGTGGGGAATCGGATTGGCATGGTAATTAACATGCAAAGGGTTTGGCATAGCGCCATTTTATCCGCACTTCATTGCATAGGTAATATGATCCTGGCGGACCATCCACCCAATCATATGCGGGTTGTCAGCACGATCGGGTACGATCATAAAAACTTCGAGTGATTGGTGCTACCTACTAAATTGAATTGTTCGGCTACCAGAAAAGCTTTTGCAGCTCATATATGGATACAGAAAAATTATTCACGGACTTTCGCTTCTATCTGCACGTATGTGCATGCATGTAGCTTGGCGACGATGCGTGTAGCTCTAGCTGCTGTACTCAATTCAGTGCACTCAATGCAGTCAGTGCGGATGCACGGCAAATTTATGCGCTGACAAAATAATATGATGAGTATATTAGTAGCGGTTCATCTGATATGTGGACTCCGTGGGGAATTTTTAAATGGGAAAAATTAGTATTTTTTAGTTAATATATTTTTTTTTGTTTGTTAGACTAATTGAAAGGATCGGGCTGAGGAATATGTTGGGGCTACCGTGATTTTTTCTAAAACAGTTTGTGCTGGAATCTCTTTTGTTGTCATCCGCTCCTCACGAAGATTGAGGGTAATATTAGAACTTGATGGCTGACTTGTGTTGCTGTTTCCTGAATGTTTGGGCGCTTTGGATGACCTTTGACAGCGAAACAACACAAAGCGAACAATTAAATATGCTACTACCGCAAGTATAAAAAGTGCTACAATTGACGTAGATAGTTGGGTTACCTGCATATGCTTTCTACTAATTTTCTTGAATTTTATTTGGTCCAATTTAGAGTATATTTCAGTCAGGGAATGCGTCCCACTTCGAAATATCTTACTTCCATCTTTAGGTGGTACTAATTGTAGGGAATTATTAGGATGACTCACTGAAAGGGTTGAAAGATTGAGGTTAAATAGCTCGTTATCAAACTCGGGGAAGAAAGGTGGATGTTGAATTTTAAAATCATGCGTACTTTCCACCTGATGCGGTATAAGTAGCTCGTTGAATTGCATATTGCAGGGCTGAATAACAGTCAGGATCCCTTGTCCACTAAGAGTATGAGTTGTGATTTTGTTGTCACACTGCACATGAACGGGTGTGATGGTTGGGAAAAAATATAGCCAACTATTAGGTTTATTCAATTTGATTAGCACATTGCGAGGAGGTACATCTATTCGAAGAGGAAAATTAACTTTTTCCTGATAGGGATTATGCAGCAACGAATTAATTTCATTTTGTGCGGGTGGGGAACGGATTATTGGGACAGTAAGGGGCATAACGTATAGGTCTCCCGGCTCAGGGTGACTAGTCTTTTTAAAACTCTGCGCGTTTATAGACGTTAATAATAGGAATTGTTGTGATGGTATATGGCTTGCTATGTGAGTGTAACCAATCTCGGGCACTAGCGTGTATGTTTTATTAGTGCTAACAGGAAAAATATGTATTTGCTGCAACCGCATCCTTGGCAATTGAAATAGTGGAAGTCCTATGACTACTATGAGTTTATCCTTTAACCGATAATAATGTAAACTTGCGGACTGAGTTAATACTTACTCACAAAACTCCGGACAATTATTGCCGGTTTTAACGTAAACTTCCCGAAGTTTTCTGGTAGATATAAGAAGAGGATGTATTCTATTGTTATTGGTTGCTACTACGATATCTACTAACGTTCGCTGCCTTGCTTCGATTTCCAATATTTGTGCAAGCAGGGTGGTAATGATTTGATTTTTCCGTTCACTTACTAACAAAGCATTAGTTGCATTTTCAATATCGCGAATCTGCATTGCTAATTGGCGCTGCCTATCTATAACGTGTGCTAATGGTTTGTGAAGTTCCTCTAAAGAAGTCTTTACAACGCTTATTCTCTGCTTCTCCAAGTTCACTAGCTGCTCTTCGTTTTTTTCCACCTGCCCAAGCCTACTATATAGCTCCTGCTCATTTTCGTTGTCCATAGTCCCAAACAAAAAATGCATGGTTCGTCCCAAACCGTCGAATAAGGATCTTTTTTATCTTCGCGGCACCAAGGATTCCTGAAGAGTTTCGGAGCGGAGTTTTAGGTTTTCTACTAACACATGCATATGCCGGTCCTGATCCTTGCATTCTGTGTTGTTAAAAGAACAAAGTAGTTGCACCAAGTGCTCTGCTCGCTCCGCAAGGTCTATTTGCGTCCGAATTTCTCCAAGGTTTAGTTCCATTACAATGCTCCAAGAGCTATAATAACAAAGGAGTTCACCTACGTCTTCAAATAAAACTCCCGAATCGCTAACTGGTGTAGTAGTGAATGATACCGCTTCGATTCGGGCAATAACTGCGGCGAGGATTAAAAGTGTGGTTATCGAGCGTTGCGCCATTTCTAAATAATCAAAATCGTAAAAAAAAAAATGAAAAGAAATATACAAAATTGTTTATTCATGATAAAGTTTTAATCTATTGTTGTGAACGTTGACCAACTTTTTGCCTATCGCAATCGTGGTGTTGACCGGTGACGTTATTTTTTTCACTATGTAAGGGCCTAACCATACCTGTACTAACTTGTGCTTTCTATTTTCATTCCTCAAGAGTACCTTATCCCCCAAATGGAAAGATACTGGCCTCATCTGTTTGTCATACTGCTCTTTAGACTTTATTTTACTCGAGAATAAGTTCTGTCGGGCTATCGAATGCATTTTTCGTAGTTTATATCTGAGGCTATAGTAATAATTCTCATGGTTATATAAAGGTTCAGGATCTTTTTTGAAGTTAGATGGTATATCTGCCGTGAAACCAAATAAACAATCCATAGGTGTCAATTTGGTACTATCGTGTACACTTTCATTATACACAAACGCGGCAGTCCTTAAAAAGTGGTCCCAAGTGTTTGGATTTTCAACCATAGCTGTACGTAAGTACTCTTCTAGAGGACGATGGGCCCTTTCCAGAGCTCCGTTGGATTGTGGATGGTACGCAGTGGTCTGCAGTTTCCTGACATGGAGTAATTTACAAACTTGTTTGAATAAATCGCTGGTGAAATTTGTACCCTGGTCCGTAACCAGCTGTTTCGGTATTCTATACCTTGTAATAATTTCCTCAAAGGAAATCTGGGCTACAGTTTCCGCTTCCGCGTTGGGCATCGCATACCAATCAACAAATTTTGTTAGATTATCCTGGAAAGTGAGAATATACTTATTGCCTAAAGGGGTTTCGATTAAAGGGCCTACGATGTCCAGGTATATTTTGTCGAAAGGTTTATCAGCTATGTCTGTAATGACCATGGGCATACGGTGCTGAAGACTGCTCTTCATCACTTGACACTTCTTGCATTTTTTTATATAAGACTTGATGTCTTGCAACATATGATTCCATCTAAAATGCTTCTTGACTTTTTTATATGTTTTTGAAACTCCCTGATGACCACCGAAAGCGGAATCATGATACTCGTGTAATACAGCCTTAACTTGCTCGGGAGTATGTAATAGAGTAATGTTATCTGGTCCTGTAGTTTCCGGCTGTATACCAAGAGGACAGGCTGACTCTACTGGCAACTCATCTATCTCGATACTAACCCGTTCTAGGTGAGCCACCGGGTGGGTTGTCTGTGAGAGAGAGAGAGATCAGCTGGAGGTAGCTGGTTTTCTTCTTTCTGAACTTCTGAGTCCTTTTTCCTGGACCGGGTGGTGACATTACACTGGGGCACCTGTTCCGTATCTTCCACTGTCTCCACAGGAATCCTACTGAGAGCGTCAGCGTTCGTGTTATACTTACCAGGTTTGTATTCTATCCGGTAATCAAACTCTGATAGCTTGTGATGAAATCTAACCAAACGTGTAGTAGGGTCTTTTACATTGAAGACCCCTTTTAGAGGTTTATGGTCTGTGAACACCGTGAGCTGCTGACCTAAAAGGTAACAGCGGAAGTTGCGTGCTGCCCATACTATTGCTAGTAGTTCCCTCTCGATGGTAGAATAATTCTGCTCTGCCTTATTTAGGGTACGGCTGGCATAGGCTATTGGTTTATCCTTACCTATCTCCCCCTGGGATAATACCGCACCCAGTGCTTCTTTACTTGCATCTGTGGTTAGGTTGAAAGGCTGACTAAAATCGGGGTAGGCTAGCAATGGTGGTTGAACCAAAGCGGCTTTAAGAAGCTGGAATGCTTCATTACACTTTTCCGTCCAGGTGTATTTTACATCCTTTCAAAGCAAGTTTGTAAGGGGTTTAGCTATTTTCGAAAAGTTAGGAATGAATTTGCGGTAGTAGTTTACCAAACCCAGGAAAGACTGCAACCGTTTTACAGTGGTGGGTACTGGAAAATCTCGAACGCAGCTAGTCTTGCTAGGATCTGGCCGGGCACCAGTTTGAGAACAGATATGACCCAAATAGACGACTTCGGGACGTGGGAATTGACATTTCTCTGGCTGCAACTTTAAATTGTTTTCCCTGAGGCGATAAAAAAGTCTCCTGAGTCTGCCAATATGTTCGTGTAGGTTCTTTCCGTATACTACTACATCGTCCAAATACACGAAACAATCAATACCCTGGAGGCCAGTCAAGATGTGATTCATTAACCTCTGAAAAGTAGCTGGCGCTCCCTTCAGCCCAAATGGCTTACGCTTGAATTCATAATGCCCATAGCTCGTGCTGAATGCTGTCTTGGACCGGTCCCTGGGCTGAACAAGGACTTGATGGTAGCCACTAGCTAAATCAAGTGTGCTGAAATAGCGTGAATGTCCAAGTTGGTCCAGGATGTCTTCAATACGAGGCAGAGGGAATGCATCCCGTATGGTTTTATCATTCAACCGCCTAAAGTCGACAACTACGCGCCATTTCTTCTTACCATCAACTCCAGCCTTTTTTGGCACTACCAAAAGAGGAGAGTTCCAAGGGCTTTTACTAGGCTGGACAATATCATTGTCCAACATCTCTTTTAACTGCTCGTTAATTATTTCCTTTTGGGGCTGAGCCAGCCTATACATTTTCTGGTTGATAGGTGCTTGATTGGCCACCAAAGGTATTTCATGCTGAATAGCATTCGTATGTGTGAGTTTGTCGCCTGATAAGAAAAATATGTCGTTGAATTCTTGACAAAGCTGCGTTATAGCTCCCTTTTCCTCGGGATTCAGGTGTTCATATAATATCAGTTCTTTTTCAAGTTGTGAGTTTCTTTCAGTATCAGCATGCCTTGTAGAATTGATCGGAGAATGCCGGGAATTGAATTTGAAACCTGGTTCCACCGACCTGGACACAACCCCTACTCGTTCCATTTGAATTCGCGGTTTTACAATAGGAGCTACAGTAGGGCCTGTTGACCCTTTCTCTTCAGTTAACTCCTGAACATGGTATTTTGTGACTGCTTCGAGTGTCAGATCAACATGGGTTATTGTGATGGGGATACTGTTAGCGTTGAGCATGCCAGTGAATACCCTGCAAGGGCTCAGCAAGGAGTTAGCTAGGAAAACTCCATCACAAACCTCTTGCGATTGACAAAGCATCTCATGGGGTAATTTTAATGGGACTTCCACTATTTGCTGGGTACGGGGGTGTCATGTGACGGCCTTCTCTAATGTAACCCTGTGTCTGCCATCCTCCATGTCCCTAGTGGGTATTACGTCCCTTGGGTTTTGTCGTGAATCTGCGGGTACTTCAGGTGTCACGCGTGCCTGCCCCTCACTAGGGTCTGGATCTGCGCTCTTCGACACCACTTGGCAACTCCGCTGCTCCTGTGTCCCATCCCCTGGCAGGGATAATGGGAATGAAAACTCCTCAGGGTTGATTTCCGTGCAAGGAAATCGAAGAGTTTGTCCAGGACCTTCCACGTTACAGTGTTTAGCTAAAAAGTCGTTTCCCAATAACCCATCATCGGCTACCCCAGGTATCTCATCCACTACATGAAAATTGCAGAAAAGGGGAGTGGGAAAATCAAACCTTCCTAAAATAGTACCTAATGTTTCTCCTCGACCAAACGGACATTGCAGTGTTATTTTCTGACGAAAGTTAATATTTCCTGCTTTTATGGCAGATTTTTTTATTTAGCTAACCTCTGCGCCTGTGTCAATTGTGAGCCTAGTCCTAATTTCTATGCCTATATCTATGGGTAGGGACGCGGAAAACAGTTTGGATCCACCACGAGCGGTGCCCAGTTCAATTCTAATTAGAGTCGAGTCGGGGATTTTCGGCTCGACTTTTTCTCGTTTCCCGCTTTAGAACTCTCCCATTTCAATTTTTGGTAACAGTCTCCCACTTGATGACCTTGCCGGCCACAGAAATCACAAATTACCGACATATGATACACTTGTGGACCATTATCTTGTTTCGGTGTGGCAGCGGTTGCATTGCAGTCTCTTAGATCATGTCCATACTTCTTACAAGTGGGGCAGAAAGGAGAGTTCTTCCGCTTTAGGCATTCGGAATACGTATGTCCAGGTTTATGGCAAAAGTTACACGTGAACTTTGATGGCTTTTTACGCACCTCTGAACGGTCTGGACTAGTTATTACCTTTTTGGCCTGCGGTTGAAAGGATGGTATAAGGGGATTAAGTGCCATGGTGGTTTGGCTGGTTTGGCTGGTTGGATAGCTAAAACTGGGTTGCTCATGAATCCACTGAACATGGTGGGCTCCTTGTTGCATCTTTTTCATATCCAGGCTTTGGGTATGAGGTCCTCAAACGTTATCTTCTCCAGTGGCAGCAGGTACTAGCGTAAGTATGGATTCGTAACTCCACCCTTGAGGGATGTTATAGCAAAGTCCTCCAATTGTTGATTTAATACGTTGGCTGCTTCCTTTCCGTATTTGAGCCCTGCCGCTTCCTGACAACGCTTTAGCAGTTGCCGCAGCCGGGATGTGTAAGCAGTAAGAGTCTCTATAGGAGACTGCTTGGCTGTAGCCAACTCAATAACTAACTCCTGATAAGTTTCCCGTGGTAGGTATAACCTGTTCAGGAGCTCCTCTGCTGCTTCAAGTGTTGTCGGGCAACTTGAAGAAATTAATTGATAAGCTTCACCTCGTAGCCTGGTAGGGAAAATTTGCATGAATGCAGCTTGCTCTAGTTTGTTTAAGCATTGCCAAACCTGCCTACTGCATCCTAAAAAGGTCTGCAACTCGTACACGATGGTGGGACTCGGGGCGCCAGAGAACAATGGGATCATCTGTCCCATTAGTTTGGCCACTTTCATGTAGTCGGCCATTTCGTTCGAACTCTCGTCTACCATGGATTGAGTAGCAAAAAAGGAGGTATTTCCTGATTCTAGAGAAATTTTCCAATCTTGTGAAGTAATTAATCGGTCAACTGATTGCGATACGTGGTCAAAACGGCCTGTTGGGTTTTGCGAGGTTCCGCGGAACTGATTTATCTCGTTCTTAAATTCTTCCGTTTTTCACGAAACTTGTCTATGAATTGGATCCGTTTGATATTTATTTCTTCTAAAGTTTTGGTAATACTTTGAATTGATTCCAGTTCTTGGAGGGCAGAATCTCGCAGAACCTGTGCTGTAGTTATCTGGTTCGATTCGTCAAAGGACTCAAACTTACTTCTTTGAGGTTGTAATACCTTTCCGCTTCGTAGCACTACTCCGCTGGTTTTACCTGAAGGCGTCGAATGATGGAACAAATCATCAAGGTTGAATGTTTTGTCAGTCATATGCTCCTTACTCTTAGAGTTTTTTTTTCACTTTCAAACTGCCTTTATACACTTTAATCAAAAATTAAATTTCCCCGTTTAATCGGTTACCCGCACTAAGAGCTCACTTGTTATATTGCAGTCTCTGTTTTTATGTTAATTAAAATTATTTCACTGTAATTTAAATGTGATTATTAATATTTTATAACAACGGATTAGTTTAGACTGGAGTACCTCAAGGCATGTTCGTGGTAGAGTGTGCTTTTCGAAAAATAAGATGTTTAGAAACCTCACTCTCAAGCAATAATTAATATAGGTTCGAATGCCGGTTGATGTTCCCATCACTTAATTTGCTATACAGACGCTATCACTGTAATCTAAGCAAAACCGGTATCCTACCGGCTGCGCCAAAATGTTAAGCATCTTGCAACGAACGTTGCAACCTCAACTGCCTGGAGTAAATATTACCACAACGCTACACCCTATGTATAGCGTTGATACCTGTAAAGGAAGCAAAACACTGTACCTACTACCGAACGAACACCTTCCTCCAGTATAAACTAATCTTCCTTCTTTTAATGCACATTTATTTAATTTCAAATGTTTGTACAAATTATTCTGGGCCTGCCGTGGGCGATGCTTCAATAGCCTGCTCCAATGCTGGACGGTCCGTCGGCATAACAGATGATTCCCTCTGCGTGTCCGGGACTTCGAAGTTGTTGGTGTTCGCTTGTCCGCTGCTTGCCTCTGCGTGTCTGGGACTTCGAAGTTGTTGGTGTTCGCTTGTCCGCTGCTTGGCTTTCCTTTGTATGTTCAGCACGACGAGGCCTTGATTGCTTTTCGCTATTCCTGGCGGAAGCCTTGGAAGTGGTATTGTTCGGGCATACGCCTTGAACAAGCTACTCAACGATTAAGACACCATTGTTAGAACCACCAGGTTCTTTTATACTCGACGATAGCCTACTTTTAATTGATTTATTGATTATCAAGCAAAATAATAGTTTCAATTTAGTTCATTCAAACATTTCAGAACCCCGACAATCTCTTCCTCCGTAGCTGCTACAGCTACAACGCGAAAGCTCCCGTCTTTGCCACGCCCACTTTTCGCTCTTAACAGTAAGTTTCTCTTTTGAGACTCAGCTCGGTACATTAAACATGCCGAAGATTTTGTGTGTACACGCGAGTCAAGGTTTTGTGTTTCAATGCAAGTGCAAGTTAGACACACCTCTTTCATGCATGTGTAATTAATTGTGATAAGCGAAATATCAGGCAACCCGTTGCTTTTATCAAAGAGAGGGAGTCATGATGAGTAAAGTAGCATGCAACTAGAGAAAAAGCATGCAATAAGTATATCGCATGTGACCTATAACATGCCGAAGTTAAGTTAAGTATCTTGCAACGAACGTTGCAACCTCAACTGCCTGGAGTAAATATTACCACAACGCTACACCCTATGTATAGCGTTGATACCTGTAAAGGAAGCAAAGCACTGTACCTACTACCAAACGAACACCTTCCTCCAGTATAAACTAATCTTCCTTCTTTTAATGCACATTTATTTAATTTCAAATGTTTGTACAAATTATTCTGGGCCTGCCGTGGGCGATGCTTCAATAGCCTGCTCCAATGCTGGACGGTCCGTCGGCATAACAGATGATTCCCTCTGCGTGTCCGGGACTTCGAAGTTGTTGGTATTCGCTTGTCCGCTGCTTGCCTCTGCGTGTCTGGGACTTCGAAGTTGTTGGTGTTCGCCTGTCCGCTGCTTGGCTTTCCTTTGTATGTTCAGCACGACGAGGCCTCGATTGCTTTTCGCTATTCCTGGCGGAAGCCTTGGAAGTGGTATTGTTCGGGCATACGCCTTGAACAAGCTACTCAACGATTAAGACACCATTGTTGGAGCCACCATGTTCTTTTATACTCGACGATAGCCTACTTTTAATTGATTTATTGATTATCAAGCAAAATAATGGTTTCAATTTAGTTCATTCAAACATTTCAGAACCCCGACAATCTCTTCCTCCGTAGCTGCTGCAGCTACAACGCGAAAGCTCCCGTCTTTGCCACGCCCACTTTTCGCTCTTAACAGTAAGTTTCTCTTTTGAGACTCGGCTCGGTACATTAAACATGCCGAAGATTTTGTGTGTACACGCGAGTCGAGGTTTTGTGTTTCAATGCAAGTGCAAGTTAGACACACCTCTTTCATGCATGTGTAATTAATTGTGATAAGCGAAATATCAGGCAACTCATGACTTTATCAAAGAGAGGGAGTCATGATAAGTAAAGTAGCATGCAACTAGAGAAACAGCATGCAATAAGTATATCGCATGTGACCTATAACATCCTTTTCTAAATTCTCCGCTAGTGTTTTTAGGACTAAACTATTGATGCGCTGCTTGAGTGTTTGGTTCTTATTATTTATGACGCTGACACGCTCCGTGCTCGATTACTCCAATGCCTGACACAAAAACCAAATTGGCAATTCGACATAAACTCATATTTCCCAATGTGGGCGTTTAATGTTCTGTTGAGAATCACTTCAAACACCTTGCTGATGTTAGGCAGCAAGCTGATTGGGCGATAGCTTTTAGGGCACAAGGATTCTTTTTCATTCTTCAAGATCGGAAATATCTTGCTCTTTTCCACTCATTTGGGAAATATGAATTGCTCAACATGTTGTTGAACAATATGCAGTAATTCCTAATAGCAACCTCAGGCAAATGCCGGAGAACTACATTTGAAATACCGTCAGTACCACATGATTTCTTGTTGTTTATCCTGCCAAATATGAAACAGTCTTTATAGCTTTCAAAATAATCAATAAGATTCAAGCTCGGTATGAGGTCAGATGTTAATGTTTCATTGAAATGAAGAATTGGTTGGCTATTCAGGCTTGATTTGAAGTCGGAAACTTTTGCTTCAACGACCTCTGCTTCAATAACCTCTGCAAATATTTCATTCCCTCTCTTAGGGTTTGGTAGATGAATAAATTCAAAATGTGTTACAATCAGGGCAAGTTTGTGCAATCCCTCACAAATAATCCTGTTTCCATTTCTATCCGGAGTCGTACCATTAATTTCGATACCTGCCCTATCGAGAAGATTTATCTCATCACTAGTGACTTCAAGATTCGATACCTTCACTCGAGACTTCTTACGGAATATGCTATTCACTTTCGCCATCTGGGTCCTGTGGACTAATACCCCTCAATTGATTGCTGTCTTCACTCCTGAAGTCTAAACGGATTAAGTTCCGGACATTCTTCAGGTGTAATTTCAACAAAGCCAACGAGGGATGGTTGTAGCTCAAAAATCGTCTATAAATACTGTTGACGCGTGCATAAAGAAAGCTTTTCAATCTTTTCAACCTTGCAATGGTTGATGCTTCATATCCTTCCATATTGTTTCGATGTTTGATCTTGGGAACTACTTTCTCAATCGTTTCCAACGTCAGCTTCTCTAACTTCGACAAATAGAAATCTTTTTCATCGTTAGAAAGATTCCTATCTTTAAAAACTACTGAGCAAGAGTTGCCACCGTCAGAAGGAGTACGTTACTTCTGGAACTCTCGATGAAACTTCTTTTGAAACTTTCCCCAGTTTAGGTTTTTGAAATTCAACGGATAATTTTCATGTTGAACTGGAATGTGGTAAAGAACATCCCTTTGATGATTGATTTCCATTACGATTGCGTTACAGTCGCTGTCATCAGGAAGCACCTGCAGTTCCCGTTGAGGACTATTACAGCTGATTTCAAGTCTTGCGTCAGCAATACAGAGGTCCAAATATGAATTTGTCCTAGGGTATGGTAGGAACTCCAACCCAATAGATTGCACCTGTATTCAATTTGATTCTCTGTTATCCACGGTTTCAGGTTTCAGCCAGGATGTATGCTTGGCGATCAGGTCACAAGCAAGAATATAATAATTATGCAGCCTGTTCAATTCGAGTACTTTGAACAAGGAATTGAGCTCCTTCTTGAATTTGGGAACATTTCGGCCACTTGCATAGGCAGAGATAACGGAGAAATTATTCCACCTGACAGAGAGATTTTGATAATGGATGCTTCAAGAGATTCATAGTTTTGAATTCGACTTTTTCAATATTTTGGAAACAATAGGGTCTTCGAACCAATATCCCGGTGCCACCTCCCCCATCACCTATTACCCTATCGTTTCTCACGAATTTAAAATCCTTGAATGTCATGGAGTGTCATGAATTGAGGTGGGTTCAGTGAGAAGCAGGATGTCAGGCTTTTGATTAACAATTAATTCAAGGAGATAATCAAGTCGATGTATAGTAGCAATGGAGTTGACGTTAATCGAGATGAGACAAATCCTATCCATGGAAATGTAGCAGGATGACAAATTATTTTGAGGTTTTTGAAAGCCCTAAATGCTGAAAGACAAGATTAATTTTCATATCTTGTTCTTCTATTCTCCCCGATAAGGAAATTAGTTGTCTGCAAATTTTGAGGAGCAAGTCATTATTGCCACTTACATTATTTTCTGCTGGCCCTCTAGCGGCGAGTGCAAATGATAGTCAGGGCTTGACAAAGTTCGGAGCTGAGACACTGCAGTGTAGTTGTGTTTGCTTTGGGACAAATTTTACCGTCGCATCTTGATATCGGGAGCATCCTCGATATGAACACAGCATAATTACTCTCTCGGCTCCGTCTGAGTCAATTCGCACTCACCGGGAGCATGAACATCCTTGGATTTGACGCATCAATAATGCATGGCGCAGTTGGAAGCCAAATGTCCGAATCTTTCACACCGATAACATTGGTTCACTCGGAAGTTGAAGTTTCTTATTTGTTGAAGAGATCTTGGACTGCTTTTATTTGAGGTCTGCACTAAATAAAGTAGGTAAATTTTTTTTTCTACCGTCGACCTTCTTGTCGTGCATGTTTTAATGGAGTTAAATTCAATTTCTGGTGCTGCTTCCTTCAGCACCTGAAGAAGATCAACGGTATGCTCTCCGCAGTCCAAGCCTTTCAATAAAAAGGTCCGGTTCTCCTCACTTTTCGGGATGTAGGTGATGTGTGGAACCTCTCCAGAATCTAGTTCTACTAGTTAATTTTTCGGCATCGATTCTTTTAATTTCGAAATTATTTAATTTATTTTCGGCTGCCAATAGCCGAACCATATCCTTTCCGCTATGACCGAACACATTAATTGGCGGAACTTTCTCTGTATTTGTGGCAACTTTTAGAGAAAGACCAGGAGAACTGCAAGCTGGTTTCTTCTCCTTATTTTTATTTCTTAAGTAAAGGATAAAATAATCATTGCGATCTTGACTAACATTATCTTCAATACTTTCGTCAACGTCCATTTCTTGTTGGAGTCCGTCCAGCGCTGTATAGTAGCTCTGGCTGTCGTTAGCGCCTCCAGCACTTAATATCTCTACTGGGATGACTTGTTTGAGAGCTTTTTTCGCCTTAGTTTCCGTATTTATTGGAATAACCGGTTCTGCATCTTGAGTTTTCTTCCCTCTTTTGTACATATTTTCGAACGATTTTAGTTGTAGTTTCAATTCCTGAATTTCAGCTTGAAGTTGACTCACTTCTTGTTTGTCCTCGACTACTTGAGTTTTGCGCCCGCTATGTGCGGAGTCCTGGTTACTCGCGTGTCTTCTTTTATTGACGCTTGCCGCCAAACCCTTTTTGGTACTCTCCCCGGGGCCCCCTAATGGAGGAAAGCCATCAGGCTCCTCCATACAGCAGTCCCGAGTTAGCCTTCGGCTTGTTTACTTTTGTTGATTTATCGAAGTAAAGTATTCGATATGATTCCGTGGGTCATTCCTTCGACGATAAATGCTTTTGCAAATAAAAATCAAAATTTGCTTTTGACTGACCTGTAAAAAATTAATTTAATTTTTTGAAACTGAATTTGGGAAAAATTTATTAATTTTTAAAATTTGTGGCAGGAGCGATTAAGAACACGTCTACTCGCTACGAATGCTACGCGTTGCAAGGAATAAAACCAACCTCTGAAAAAATACGCGCTTCCAAATATAACCAGCGTGGTACCCGAAATACTCTACTTGAATTCAAAATTGAAAAAATCTACTCTAATAAAAACAAATAAATTCAAAATACGCCCGCGCGTACCAACTGCAACGCAAAACTGACCATTCCCGGATTACTGGAACCATACCCTCTCGGCGGCATTCTCACCTTTCGCTCGCATTATCCTGCTGAAATAGAACGGGTTGCTAGAAAGGAAAGATTTGTTTATTTAGCTATTCATTTTGTCATTTATTTAGTAATATAAATATATTGCATACTATTCTTCATAAATTCATTTAATATATCAATCATATAATGCAAATCTACAATCCAATTTCATTCAAAATACGACATGCCCTGGTAAAAACGAATACAACTCATTGTCTTTTCCTAACGCCTTACAAAAAATTTTTAGTAATAACTACGAGTACTGACAATTTTCTCAGCATATCCCATTAAAGTTTAGAAAGATAATCTGCTTTAATTTGTCTCAAATATTTCCACAATCTCACATGCTTGCATTTTAGCAAAAATTACTTATATATTATGTTGGAAAAAGCGTTGGTTTATGCTTTCAATGGGATTAGAATTTAACTATAAATATTTAATTGGAATTTTTATAAAGACCTAGAATATGTAAACTCAAATTAAATGTTATTAAATCCATCTGCACTCGTAGGCATTATCTAAAATTAAAATGTGTAGAAAGAGCTTTGGGCAGGTAATCAATTAAAAATGCTAATTTTCAAACTACTACCACTGCCATGCTTTGTTTTTTCTGATGGTACATATAAATTCACTTAAATATTACCTATTGCTCTCTTACAATCAACTGTTAGATAATAGAGTAATTTTCAGTAATATTATATACAAATAAAGTATCTCTAAATACAGGTATATTCATTTGGACTATGTAAGTGCACAAGCTTCATTTAACGTATGTATAAATTTAAGTAATTTTTAACGATCGCCTGAACATTTATTACCTTCCTTCTTATACTACTGTTCCTATGTCCACCCCGATGTGAACGCATTGATGTTGACGACAGAAATAAATAACGGAAGATAAAAGCAAATTGTTTATTTGTGAATATATTTTCTCTTACATACATATTGTCATATGAACAAACATATGTATATGTGTAACTAATTAAATTCTTCAAATCTTTAGATCCGTGCCTTTTATACTCAGAATTGTTACGCAACTACGTTGTCAGACCAAGGATGGTCGTACGTTTTTCTTGGGACAGCGGTGGTAGACATATTGAACGGGCATAGCACAAAACCTTCCGCAAGAGTGCTCATTGATTCCGGATCCCAGTTAAGCTTTATCACCGATAATACAGGAAGTTAAATGTAGGATATACACGGGACATGCAAGAAATAGCCGTCGTTGGCAATAGTAGACAACAATCATCAAAGCGAGTGAATTTGACAATAAAATCCAAATGCACCAGCTTTAGCATGCAGTTTGAAGCTTTTGTACTAAAAATTTTACCGAGCAAATACCCCAGTCGACGCATAGAAGCCTATAACTGGCCAATTCCGAAAAATCTTGCGTTAGCAGATCCCTCATTCAACATACCTCAACATATTGACCTTTTACTTGGTGCAGGGCTATTTGGAGCTATAATGGTCCCAGGAACAGTTCCTTTAGGAGGACAGCTACCCAACTTGCACAATATGGTATTCGGGTGGATGCTGCTAGGGAAGGCGAAAGAATCATTGGCAGAAACTAAAATTTGTGGTGTATCTCGAAACCTAGACCTGGGAAATTGAGGAAGCTGGACCCTCTTCAGTAACAACAAATGTGGAGGAAGATAAAGAATGTGTGAAATTCTTCACGTCTACAGTAACGAAATCTTCAACTGGACGATATATAGTACGCCTTTCATTCCAGGAGTCTCCCAATTGCCTGGGAATGTCAAAACAGATAGCATTACAGTGGCTCAGTGCACTTTAAAGGAGATTTCTTCGAAATCCCAAGTTACAAAATGATTACACTGCATTTATTGAAGAATATCGGAAGCCAGGACACTTGGAACTGATCACTGAAGTTAATGAGAGCAAACTACACTATTTTCTTCCTCATCATTGTGTATCGCGGCCAGAGAGCAAAACTACCAAACTAAGAGTCATGTTTGATGGGTCAGCAAAGACATCAAGCAATAAATCTCTAAATGATATTTTGCATACTGAACCAATGTTGCAACAAATTTTGTTCAATATCTTGTTACGATTTCGATGCCACAAATACGTGATAACAGCTGACATAGAAAAAATGTATCGCTAGATAATTGTGGCTCCAGAGGACCGAAACTTCCTACTTATTCTCTGGCAGAATAAGCCTGGTGGAGAAATACAGACATACTGATTAAGAACGGTGACATATGGTACACGAAACGCTCCATATTTGGCAATGAGGAGTTTGAACCAACTCACTCTCGATGAAGGTGCACTGTACCCCCTAGCAAAGAAAACAGTTCAACAAGACTTTTACGTGGACGATTTACTGACTGAGTGTGATTCACTCAAAGCCGCCTCAGATCTACAGCAACAAATAATCAATCTTTTACGAAAAGGAGGATTCCAGTTACGCAAATGGTGCTCCAACAATCGTACACTTCTCAAATCTATTCCTCCCGAAGACAAAGCTACCGAAGTTGACATTTCCAAAGTAGAATCTGAGAACGTGATCAAAGCATTATGACTTACTTGGAATCCATCCACTGACAAATTTATTATTAAAACTAATCAGCTCAACAGCGAGAAGCAAATCACAAAAAGAACAGTGCTCTCAGAAATGTCGTAACTATTTGACCCACTTGGACTTATAAACCCAGTTATAGTGTTAGCAAAAATATTTATGCAGCAACTACAGAAGATAAAGCTTGATTGGGACACTCCACTGCCAGAAGAGTTGTAACAAAAATGGACTATGTATTGACTGCAACTTCCTCTCTTAAGCACGCTTGAAATATTACGGCAAATTAGTCCCGTGACTGGCAACAAAGCTTATCGACTTCATGGGTTTGCGGATGCAAGTCAATCGGCCTACGATGCTTACATCTAAAGATAGCCCTGCAGACATAATGTCCCAAGGAATGCTTCCTGCACAACTAATAGCACCAACTCAGTCGTTTAAAGGACCAAGCTTTCTTTGCTATCCCATACGAGTAAACCCAGCTCTAGTCTACCAAAGCACCGCAAGTTCTTCTCCGGAAATAAGAAAAACGAAATTCGCACTTTCTACCAACAATCCAACATCAGATATAGTTAAAAAAATTCATCATAAAAACAACTTTCAATGCCTACAAGAGGTACTAGCACTCATCATCAGATTTGCAAGTCATTGTAGGATACCAAAAGATCAGCGCACAACCGGCAAACCAACACCTATAGAAATAGAAATTGCATTGAAGCTAATTACAAAGAGCATGCAAGCCCAAGATAACGCTTTTGACCTGGACAAGCTACATGAAAACAAGACAGTCAACAGTTAAAGTAACATAAGAGCATAAACGCCATTCCTGGATGATGATGAAATACTTCGAGTAGGGGCAAGAATTCAAAAAAGTAACCTACCATTTTGATAAAAATACCCGATGATCATTTCTAGAAAGAATCTAATCTCCAAGCTACTATTTGAGGTCCTTCATCAAAAATATCGACATGCAGGCCCCCAAACTTTATTGTAAATCTCAGGACAAACTTTCTGGTGGACAAGAGGAGCAAATTTAGCTCACGCTACTGTAAGACAATGTGTTAGTTGTGCTCAAGCCAAACCAAAAACTATTACTCAACTCATGGGCAATCTTCCTGCAGAAAGAATCCAACAATTCTGGCCATTCCTAAATACTGGGATTGACTTTTGTGGACCAGTTAAAATTCCTTTTCAAATAAGAGGGAAACAACCTGTTAAAACATATGTTTCAGTTTTCGTTTGCTTCACAACAAAAGCCGTTCATTTGAAGCTTGCATCTGATTTAACAGCTGCTGCATTCATCGGAAGTCTAAAACAATTCATTTCAAGATGAGGCCTTCCCGCTAAAATATTCTGTGACAATGCCACAAATTTCATTGGAGCACGATCGGAATTACAAGAAGTATAAAATATGATACTCAGTCAGGATGGGCAAAATATAATTCAAACCCACTGCAGCAAAGAAGGGATTGAATAGCTGCACATACCACCAAGACCACCCCATTTTGCTGGGCTTTGGATGACAGCAGTAAAGTCTGCCAAATATCACCTCAAAAGACTGCTTGAAAATACATCTTTAACCTACGAACAATTACACACAGTAATATGCCAAGTCGAAGCTGTACTTTATTCAAGGCCACTTATGCCCCTATCATGTAATCCAAATGACCTTCAAGCATTAACACCCGGCCATTTCTTGATTGGTCAACCACTTTCCACTTTGCCAGAACCGTCAATGCGACCTGAAAGCTTAAGCCTGGCTACAAGATGGAAACTAGTTCAATCATTACATGTTGAATTTTGGGAGCGGTGGTCAAAAGAATACTTGCAGACTTTGCAAAATTGATGGAAGTGGCAAAAACCCAAACCGGAACTCATGACTGGCACTCTTTTTCTATTAAAAGAAAACAACATTCCTCCATTTCAGTGGAGAATGGCACGTGTAATTAAGGAAATACCAGGATCGGATAAGCATAATCGAGTAGTGAGATTCAAAACATCATCAGGTGAATGTGACTGGGTTATTCATTCCCTATGCCCTCTTCCCAAAAGCATAACCACACCTGCTCAACCAATCGCTGAAACAATCGAAACAAGCCTCCTAAAGTGAAATCGAAAATAGTACCAGTTAGCTCTGCTTATCCCACATTGACCAAAGATTTAACGAAACGAAAGATAACAAATGGAAAAGAAAAGCAAATCAAAAACGGACGATTTCTCCTATCACAAACACTGTTGTGCGTGCTCTTAGTAATACCTTTCTTCAAAGGAACGCAAGCGGAACTGCAAGATCCAGTCGATATTACGCCATTCACTAAAAACCCAGGAATGTTCTTCGAGGACGTAGGATCAATGTACCTCACGCATAACAGCTGGAAGATTGCCTCCTACTACGACCTATCCGGCATTCCCGCAGGAGGAATGCCGGTCGACAAGAGCACTCTTGGAGGCCAGCATTCTTTGGATAGTTCCGCCCCCACGTACCCGAGGAAATTCCCGCAGGGGGAGTGCCGGTCGACAAGAGCACTCTTGGAGGCTAGCATTCTTTGGGGAACGCCGCCCCCACGCACCCGAGGATATGGGGGGCGCCGTGAGTTCCCTGCTGGGATGACAGGTAATGACTCTGATTGGATCTGGACAACGCTTTGGACAACGAACTGGAATTGATGCTTTGGGCTGGTGGATGTGATGGTTTGGACCTAGTTGCTTTGCACGATAGCGCCAAGGTGCAACTCGTGTGTGAACGGCTCCAATTCAACTATCATTCCGTCTCTGCCCGGTAAAATGTTGGCAAGCCTCGGAGTACGTTCGAAGTTCGCACCATTGGGTTGATGGTATAGGTTCGGTTGAGACGGACTTCCGATTACCGCTGGCCTGGCTCTGAGCACTTGTCACCATAAAGGCTTGTGCCAACCCTCGCATGGCCTCCCTGCTCTGCAAAGATAACCATGGGACCAAATAGGTGACTACACACTCGAACGGAGATAGTGGCTCCGAGAGGGAACCCAACAAAACTGGAGCAACCAAAATTAAAAGACAAGAAAAATTCCAAAAAAAGAAACAAAAAATAATAACAACGACGACGCAACCAGCGGTTGCAGCCATGATGTCAACAGTATATTGAGAGCGGTACTAACCATGACAAAAACGAAGAAAAACACAATGACAGTGAAGGCAGACAAAAAATAGAGAAAAGCAGCCAGTCTGGCTCAGACTGAGATTTCTGTGGCGTTCGGGTGCAGCAAAAAAATGATGCAAACGCCAGAGCGTCCTATGAAGGAAAAGCGGGAAACTCTGCAGGACGCTTCAGGTGTTCAAGCGGTGGAGGATAATATGGAGAGCATCGAAAATTCAATTGTCACTGCTGCGATCGTTACCGAGGCGAGCTGGTTAAGGGCCGAAGACGAACAGAAGGCTAAAGAGGTGCTTGGGGCGAAATCTAAACGCGACATGCAGATAGCTCCACCATTGAAAGTCATTAAAAGCATGGCGTCTAGCCCAATCGAAGGAGATCGGGATAAAAGAAGGAAGGAAGGGGCATTTGATGGGTGTGGAGCACCAGATCACGGGTTCGAGACAGTGCTTACAAAAGGAGCGAAGAAAGCCGCAAAGAAACTCCTTCAAAAAAGCCAGAAAGTAAAGTTCGCATGGACGCCCAATCAGAAAAAGGACCTGACGCAAAACAGGAGAGGCAGAAGCCCCAACGAAGACCCCGGCAGCAGGCACTGCTCGTAAAGCCCCAAGATGGCCGATCCTACGCGGAGGTACTGCGGGGCATCAGGGGAAACGTAAGGCCCAAAGATACCACATACTGGTCGAATTCGGAGCAGCGGCCGACAATAAAGAAGCATTCTGGGACGCAGTAAAGAAAGTCCTCGGCAAAAGCACAACTATAGCCCCACTCGAACCGATGGCAACAATCGAAATACGAGAAATTGACTACGTCACGGATCTGGCCGAGGTAGAAGAGACCATCAAAAGGGAGTTCCCTAGCGTGGGAAGGATCAAAGCGAGACTGACACCAGAAAACAACAGGGGACAACGCATGGCCATAGTTGACTTGACGGAAAAGGACGCCGAACAATTCCTGAACAAGGGCAAAGTACAAATAGGGTGGGTTGTCTGTAGGATACGGCGAAGAGCAACGCCTCTTCAATGTTTCAAACGCCTTGGTTATGGTCACACCACACAAGTATGCAAAGGACCCGAAAGGAGTTCCCTATGTTACAAATGCGGTGAAATGAGACATAACAGAAAAGAGTGTACGAAGGAGGCATACTGTATTCTTTGCACGGATGCTGATCCAAAACCTGATTTTGGACACGTCTTGGGATCAGGAAAATGCCGGGTGTTCCAGGAGGCCCTTACCAAGGCAAAATTAGAACTCCGATGACCCGCATCCTGCAGCTAAACCTACACCGTAGGTCAACCGCCCAAAATCTGCTTGAGCTGTTTGCGAGGGACATGAAAGCCGACTTCTTGCTGCTGAGTGAGCAACAGCATAATAAAAGTTCTGCATTATGGTATTCTGATGAAACTGGTACTGCCGCCATCTGGGTTTGGAACAGTGACTTTCAAGCGGAGAGTTGTGGACGGAGGGATGGTTTCGTGTGGGTTCGGTGCACGGGAACCACCTTCTTTAGTGTGTAACTAACTGTAATGAATCATGGGACGCCGCTGGCGATCACTACTAACACACCTTGCTGCTAGGTTGCTTGTCATTTCACGTGGTTGTGACGAGCGCACATCCCACGTCAATTTTGTCGTGGGATGTTAAGAGGAATTGACAGCCACATGGCAGTGAAGTGCGTACGTAGTGGCCGCCACCCAAGAAGAGTCGGGTTGCACATGTTCGCGAAGAATCAGTTTACGAACCAACTGAAAAGGATCATTTGCTGGATGAAAGAGCAGCCCGTGAAAATTCACCATCTGATATGCATCATGGGGTTAGCGATTCAGTTCTATTCAAAGGGCCATTAGAGGATCGATTGGCAGTTGGTTCATCAACGATTATCAAACGACGAAGACTAGCAGGTTAGTGTTAAAATACTAAACGTGATGAATATGTGATGAATGTTATTCGTACAGATTTAACTAACTAACAAGCAACAAAAGCTTTAGTTTTGGCCAATTGGAATATCCGTTTGGAAGAACAACTCATGTTGAAGAATTTTAGAGCTGTATCACACCAACAACAACAGCAGCAACAACAACAGCAGCAGCAACATCAACAACAGCCTCCTCCACAACAGCAGCAGCAACAAAATAATCCGGGAGATCCAACCCAAACAGTTCCCATTGCCATCATACAAGCTGGCGACCCTACAACAATTCAGTTGCAACACCTCCCCCCAGGTGTGGATCACCATTCAGTTGTCTATTAAAAAGTCCTAATAAGAGGTCAGTTTCAAAGCTAACACAAAGATAATTGCACCTGATCTGTTACGAGTGATACAGCTTATGCTTAGGAGAAATCGAATAATGAAGCAGAAACTTGAGTTGAACAAAAATGCCAAATTATCTTTAGTTCCAAGTATTTTGGAAAAATTGAAAATTATGACTCTTTAATTCACTCGTCAGCAATCGGCCTGTGCTCGCACAAGTAACCAAAGGTCATATCATGAAAATTAGTGTGGATATATTTCTTTTATCTTGTATCAAGGCAAATGGGTTCAAAAAGGGTTAGCCATGTATTTAGTTAAGGGTCTATCTTTTTACAGCAAATAGTCTGCTATTCAGGAGCGGTGCGGTGTTTCGGAACCAGTATTTTTATCGTTAGTGATTGAACATCTCATAATATTTTAATAATTTTTCGTATTCGGTAATTTGTTGTTTATCGTTTTCTTCTTACTTTTCCATTGATTGCATGATCAAGCATTTAGTCTTTAAGAGGGGAACAAAAAAATGAAATGTCATTTCCCCGCAACGTTCCAACTGTTAACAAGAAAAGTAGAAAAACGATTGAATTATTCGACAGTCCTAGTAATCTCATAAAGAGGGATTTATTTAGGCAAGAGTTTGAAATTTTCACTGACAATGAATTATGTTTACAAACTTCTTAACATTATTACTGTAACGGTCGAAACTGTCTTAGAGAGTTCATAACGAAACACAATCAACAAAACAAAAAAAAAATATTTTATAGCACAAACACAATTTCATATCTGACGGAGTGAAATTTTATTTACAAGGTTTTCCAAGTCGACCAAGTCGACTAATTTCACTTTTACACACATGTTTAGTGATTTCCTTTCTTAATCAACCATCATGTGTTAAAGCACTCGTTTTGTTAGTTTCTAAAAGAAGAAGAAAAGAAAAAAAACTTCGCCAAAGCGCACAAGGTGAAGTTGATTGCAGCTTGAGTCGTTTATGGTTTTACTTCGCGATTAAGCATTTCCTGCATAGGCGTGCATATTAAAACTAATCGAAGATATTCATTAAAAGCCGCCGACATAGCGGTCTAGAATTAAATTATGTTCGGGTTGTTGCAACGAGTTAGGACGTGGTTTAAAGGAATTATCGGTGTTAAAAATTTGTTATACTCATATGCCAGAATCCAATATTGTATAAAAAGCACGCTTTATACTTTTTAGTGCTTTTCAGCATATTCCATTTTATTTCTAAATGTTTGCTGCATGAAAATTTTTATTTACTTTGTTGAGTGCGCCGAAAACAAAACTATTGTCTTAAAATGCCTTAAAACGACACCCCCAAAAATAAAAAGAAAAACAAACCTATCGGCAAAGTGAAGCTTCAATGAGCCTAAGTATCTTGAAATAATTGTGTAATAACTCACCTTAACAAAAAAATAGAAACCATACGTATAAATTCATTTATCTTACTGTACTCTGCACGTAAGCTAAATAAAAAGACTAATCGCAGATTTTCTATTATTTTTCATTTGTTATTCTCTTAGTTGGTTGTAAACATATAATAAAATATAAACATGTTTATATGAAAATTATCGCTACAAAAGTTCCACAATATGTACTTTTATATGGTTCTACATTGCGATATACATTAGATTTACATATAATCCTCTATTCGATTGCGACTGAAGTGGTGTTCACACTAGAATGAAAAAAATAATAAAAAAATCCATACATGCAATTATTTTATCGAAAATACAAATGAGAGAATATTTAAGACAACAACAATAAAATTGAAACAAAAGATCAGGACGTAAACATTGTGTAAATAAGTAAATAATTCTAGTTTTCTTTTTTTTTTGTATTTAAGTCAGAACTGTAAATCATTTAAATAATAATCATATCTTATGCAAATATAACAAAAATAATATGAATTGCTAACTCAAAACACGATTTTCCTTTCCAGTGGTCCTTTCTTTCAGCGGGAAATAGAGTGCATGGTAAGTATGCCGTCGCGGGGGTTGGGTTTGAGAAAATCTGCTGAGGTCGGTTTCGCGTTAGTTGATTTTGGTTTTTCTTTAGCGTAGTTTTTTTTCGGATTTTCGTTAACGTAGTATATTTTTCGGTACCGCGTCGGAAATTTGGGAACGCGAAGTAAAGATTAGATCTTTGTCCTTTGACTGGTTGTATGAAGAAATACGGAGTAACGTAAAGTAGGTTTCCTCTCCGTATGGTTTTGTTTTGGTGACGCGTTTGAAAACGGGCATGTGTTGGTGGCTGAAGATTGTAAATGAGCGTAATCCATTTGGAGACCCGCGACCAAAATCCTCTCCGATCTAGCTGGCCGACAAGCAGCCACCGCGAGAATGGATTACGGTGCACGGATTGGTTGACCGGTTGGTATCATCCGTTGGCACTACTCAGACTTAACGTCTAGAACCGATGAGAGGTCGGTTCCTCGTCCGGACTTAGACATTTAAAATCATTACAAATGGCGCCCAACGTGGGGCCCAAAACATCGTAAGGGGATAAAAGATTCACGTCTTCTGACGAGTTGGTCCTTTACGGAGGATGTAAGGTACTTTGGTACTCGAGCCTCACAAACAGGAGCAGTGGAGTTGTGTGATACACACTAGCAGTCGCTTCACGTGAGTTTTAGCTTCCGCTCTCCTTTGTTTGATTTTTCTTCGCGACAGAATCCTTCCGATGTGTTGTCGCAGGTTAACCCCTGTAAGGACCTTCTATTTTCTTGATGGAACTGTCAGCCAGATGGGGTTTCTCCTGTCGGCCTGGACTCTCAAGAAAATAGAAGGCTACCTTGCCTCTATGTCGCGGAAGGATTCTACTTATTTCGTATGCGTGACAGCCGAGTGGTATCGGTTCAACGTTCGGTGGCGTATGCTGGAGTTGCGGAGCCCGGAATGCTTCCACGCGTCGGAAATTTTGACCGCGTACTAAGCTGTTACGGTAGCTCTACCACTTGTCTCGTCGAGTCATTTAACGTAGGTTAGAGACGATCTTTTGTAATGCATGTGGGTATGGGGTTAATTTTTGTAAATCGACCGAAAGCACCCTTTCTTCGGCAGACTACCACGCACTCTCATTTTCCTTTGGAGGAGTCGACTACTGGAAAGGAAAGTGTGTATTAAATACATTTTTTTTCTTCCCATTCTACTTGCATAGCTCGCCACTATCGGCCACTAATTTATTTCTAAGCTTGTTCATATATATATTAGGTTAGTAGTAGGAGTAATTTACATTTCTTTCTTTTTTTAAGTAATACTCATTGCCAACACACATATTAAACATCAACATGGCGACAAAGTGGACCCCAGACAAGCGTTGGACCCAATCCAAAACGGTCCAACCAGCTAACTGCGGGATCTGTTTTGAAGACGTAGTGGAGGGTGTACACAGCGTGCGATTGGAGTGCGGACACCTGTTCCATCGTGCCTGTGTTCAAAAGCTACTACTGACATCAGAGCTTTGCCCACTATACCGGCGACCCATAGAGTGGACCGCCGTAGACGTCCCCCTCGGAACGCCCGTCCCGACGCGTGGAGCAGTGGCGAAAGGGGTTCCAGATGCCGAACCGCCCCAATCACTGATGGACTTGCAAGGAGCCGTGGGCGGGGAAGTTCTTGCTGCAGTTGTCGCGGCGGAGGTTACACCCGTGCCTTCCACCCACTCCATTGACACCCTCGTGGCGTTAATGCGAGACATGTCTGAGAGGATTGGCAACTTGGAGGAAAGGCTCCAGAACCTCCCGATGAGCCAACCTCCCAGCCGCGTGAGAACTCCGCTTGACTGGGAGCCCAATCCCAGTGTGGCTATGCCGCACTCTCGACCAGCTGATCAATGGACCCTACCTTCAAGGAACTCGGGAATGGACCCCAGAGCTCCCGAGTATCGACCACGACACAGCACCGCACCTCCGTCGGTACCTCCAGTCCCCGAGGCAGTCCCTTACCGCAGGTCAATCGAAGATGCGATTCCCCCCGGGAACGCATTAACACCTTTCCGAGACCCGACGCCTCGTATCATGGAGAGTTGGCGCCTCAACTTCACGGGTTTCAACGCGATGATATCAGCGGACCGGTTCCTTTTCAGAATTCAGGCGTTAGTATCCAGCACCCCGGCAGGGGATTTCTCGGCCTTCCTCCGGCATGCACATCTTTTGTTCAGCGGAGATGCTGCCGACTGGTACTGGAGTTTTAAAGAGTCGACGCCACGTCCCACTTGGGATTCTTTCAGTGCAACCTTCCGCAATCGATTTGATGATGGCTTCACTGAAAGAGAACTAAGGGAACAGATAAAGAAACGGAAGCAAGGCGCTCACGAACCGTTCACCCAGTACTACACAAGTATAGTGAGATTGAGCACTCGATTACGAAAAACCATGCCCGAGGACGAACTGGTAGAAATTATCAGAGAGAATATGCGTTGGGAGCTTCAGAACAGCCTTCTGCATTTTCTCATCAACACCATACAGGGATTACGCCTCCATTCCCGTAGGCAAGAACAGCTGGATGAGCGGCGAGGTACCTTCCGTCCACAACCTCGCATAACGGGACCAAATCCACGAAATCATCACACCGCGGAGTTGATGGCAGCGGACCACCTACTTGCTGACCCAGTGCCAGTACCGAGAAGCGGAGCACCACCGGAGCTTGAAGACCCAGCAATGATTGATCAACCATCCCTTGAAGCAATTACAAGCCAGTGAGTGCCGCGAACACCCGTCGGCACTCCTAAAACCCGGACGAACCAATGCTGACCCCATCACTAGCTATGACCAAGCCCCAGACATGACCCCAATTCTGCTGACTCGCACCACCAAACACAGTTCTCCCGAAGTTCCACAGCCGACGCCATCCTTTGTCGAGGCGGCCGCGCAGGGAAATGATAGCGAGGCGAAGGTTCCATGGCATGTCAAGCCCTTCCACGTCAGACTGCGGAATTATTTGGCTACTCGACAGCGCATCTTCCATGAGGAGTTGGCTACAACTGTCCCACCGCGAAGAAAGCGAGCCACGCGTCGGATGCGGAGCTTCTGGAGAAGGGTCAGGCAGTCGAGGAAGTTGCTGAGGGACATACACTTAGACGAATTATTGAGGGATGACGTTCGACCATATGCGTCAGTACACCTCCTGCAAAAACGATTGTCAGGTTTAGTCGATACGGGAGCCAGTGTGAATTGCATATCAGCCGATTTTGCAGGGG
Organism: Odontomyia ornata; assembly: GCA_963969285.1. Classification (NCBI taxonomy): domain Eukaryota; kingdom Metazoa; phylum Arthropoda; class Insecta; order Diptera; family Stratiomyidae; genus Odontomyia; species Odontomyia ornata. The sequence continues at coordinate 283,649,260 of OZ017738.1, forward strand.
AGGTACTGGCAATGCACACGGACCAAATCCACCATTTTACCACCTGGTTAAGCACGGCGGACAGAACTCGTCACTCTATAATGGGAAAAATTACGACGGATGTCACCTTTAAAGGAGTAACTAAACCTCTGGAATTTTACATCATACCTCAATTAACTCAGAATCTTTATCTAGGGGTGGATTTCGTTCGAAAATTTAACTTGGCCCCGGCACTGTTTTCCGGCACGACCCAGGAGTCCGTCACCACTGTTCCTGATCAAACTCAAACCACTCACTTATTACGACATACACTCGATGTGAATCAACAGCTGCAACTTGACTCGGCTATATCGGCTTTTCCATCGCATGAGAAGGAAGGTCTCGGGCGGACGGCACTGGTGTTACACACAATAGATGTGGGGGATGCTAAACCCATAAAACAGAGACATTTTGCCATATCTCCGGCGAAGGAAAAGTTGTTATATGCCGAAGTTGATCGAATGCTAGCATTAGGCGTGATCGAAGAATCGCAGAGCGCGTGGGCTTCCCCGGTCACCTTAGTTGTCAAGCCGAACAAGGTCCGGCTATGCTTAGATGCCAGACGCTTGAACGCCGTCACTGTCAAGGACGCATACCCTCTACCGTTGATTGAAGGCATTTTGAGCCGGTTGCCTAAAGCCCACTTCATCACGAGCTTAGACCTCAAGGACGCCTTCTGGCAAATTCCTTTAGACCCTGGCTCAAAGGAGAAAACAGCCTTCACAGTCCCAGGTCGGCCCCTGTATCGATTCGTGACCATGCCATCCGGATTGTGCAATGCCCCTCAAACAATGACGCGCCTTATGGATAAGGTGATACCACCACATTTACGGCACCAAGTTTTTTTAACGAGCACATCGGCCTGCTTCAGGAGGTGGCTCTACACATCCGGAGGGCAGGGTTAACCATCAACATACAGAAGAGTCAGTTCGTGATGACGGAGGTGAGGTATTTGGGTCACATCATTGGGCATGGCAATATCAAGACCGATCCGGACAAGACGCAAGCGATTGACGCTTTTCCATTAACCAAGACTACCAAGCAGTTACGCCGATTCCTAGACTTATGCGGATGGTACTAGCGTTTCGTGCGTGACTATGCCACCATTACCACTCCTTTGACCGACATGCTGCGTAAGGGACGTAAGTTCGTCTGGGAAGGGCCCAGCTTGCGAGCCTTTGAAGAGCTAAAGAAGAGTCTGACTACAGCCCCCGTATTGCACAGCCCGGACTTCGACAAACCGTTCTCAATCCATTGTGACGCGAGTCAACATGGGGTGGGAGCAGTCTTAGTCCAGGTTGCACAAGACGGCGAGGAGCGACCTATAGCCTTTATGTCCCACAAGCTGAACCAGGCCCAGCGGAACTACACGGTCTCGGAGCAGGAATGCCTGGCGGCTGTGCTGGCAGTGAAACGTTTTCGAGCATATGTAGAAGGACACCCCTTTGAAATCTTCACTGCGTCACTGAAATGCCTGATGAGCCAAACTGATCTCCACGGCCGCTTGGCCAGATGGGCCTTGAAATTACAGGCGTTTGACTTCACGATAAGACACCGGAAGGGAAGTCAGCACGTGGTACCGGACACACTATCAAGGATGTTCGCCCCTGAAGGAGCCGAGTTGGCCCAGGAGGATGACAGCCCCCTATGGATCGACTTGGACCATCCCGCCTTCAAGTCAGCATGTTATATCCAGCTGATGAATACGATTCAGGACCAGTTGCCACAGCTGCCAGAACTGCGGGTGATGGAGGGATATATATACAAGTGGACGAGACACGCCTCCGGAGACCCCATTCAAGAAGAGGAACAGTGGAAGTTATGGGTGCCCGAAGAACTGACCTTTGAATTGATTAAGCGGGCTCATGACCACCCATTGAGTGCACACGGCGGTTATGGTCGACTGAAGAACTACTTCTTTTGGCCTAAGACGGCGCAGCAAGTGAAAAAGTACGTAGCCGCTTGTGAGCTGTGCAAATGTACTAAAGCGCCCAATTCTGTTCTTCGGCCCCCGATGGGAAAATTCGAACTACCGGAGGGGGCGTTCCAGCGCCTGTATATAGATCTCATCGGTCCGTACCCTCGCTCGACTTCGGGATACACGGGAGCTCTCGTGGTCCTGGACCACTTGTCCAAATTTCCGATTGTGGAACCTCTTCGAGACCTGCACACCGGCCCCGTAGTCAGTTTTCTGAAAAATCGCGTTTTCCATATATTTGGAGTACCGGAGAAGCTGGTCTCCGACAACGGAGTTCAGTTCATCTCGTCTAGATTTCGGGAGTTAATGGAAAAGTATGGCATTACGCATCAGCGGACTGCCGTTTATTCTCCGCAAGCCAATGCGTCCGAGCGGTTGAACCGCACCCTCATAGCCGCCATTCGGGCCTACGTCCAACTGGATCAGAAGGATTGGGACCGCAGGATTTCCACCATCACCTGTGCCCGGCGTTCGTCCTATCACTCCACCACAGGCATCTCCCCATACTTTGCCGTGTTCGGCCAGCATATGATTTGCCACGGAAACTCGTACCGGCTATTGCGGCAGTTGAAAGGGTTGGAAGACTCAATAGTGGTGCTGGAGCCGCACGAGAAACTCCAAATTCTACGAGAACAAATCCGGGAGAGGATTGAAGACAGTAGACGGGTGGGGGAGGAGCGGTACAATCTGCGATCCCATCCTTCTGGCTTCAAGGCAGGCGACGAAATCTACCGACGGAATTTTAGACAAAGTGAAGCAGGTCGGCACTACACTGCCAAGCTAGATAAGAAGTTCGTGAAGTGTCGAGTCTTACAAGTTTTAAGTCCCACGCGGTACCTCATTGCGGACATGTCCGGAAAGGAGCTGGGTGTCTACCATGCCAAAGACCTACGACGCTGAGAGAAAACAGAAAAAAGAAAACAGAGGGAAAGAAAAAAAAATCATAGGGCCAAGCAGCGTTTCCTTCAGTCTCCCCATGCCTGGTAGGCATCGTGGACACTGCCCTGTAATGAATCATGCGACGCCACTGGCGACCACTACTAACACACCTTGCTGCTAGGTGGCTTGTCATTTCACGTGGTTGTGACGAGCGCATATCCCACGTCAATTTTGTCGTGGGATGTCAAGAGGAATTGACAGCCACATGGCAGTGAAGTGCGTACGTAGTGGCCGCCACCCAAGAAGAGTCGGGTTGCACATGTTCGCGAAGAATCAGTTTACAAACCAACCGAAAAGGATCATTTGCTAGATGAAAGAGCAGCCCGTGAAAATTCACCATCTGATATGCACCATGGGGTTAGCGATTCAGTTCTATTCAAAGGGCCATTAGAGGATCGATTGGCAGTTGGTTCATCAACGATTATCAAACGACGAAGACTAGCAGGTTAGTGTTAAAATACTAAACGTGATGAATATGTGATGAATGTTATTCGTACAGATTTAACTAACTAACAAGCAACAAAAGCTTTAGTTTTGGCCAATTGGAATATCCGTTTGGAAGAACAACTCATGTTGAAGAATTTTAGAGCTGTATCACACCAACAACAACAGCAGCAACAACAACAGCAGCAGCACCAGCAGCAACATCAACAACAGCCTCCTCCACAACAGCAGCAGCAACAAAATAATCCGGGAGATCCAACCCAAACAGTTCCCATTGCCATCATACAAGCTGGCGACCCTACAACAATAACGAGGGCATCAATTCAGTTGCAACACCTCCCCCCAGGTGTGGATCACCATTCAGTTGTCCATTAAAAAGTCCTAATAAGAGGCAAAGCAAAGGTCAGTTTTAAAGCTAACACAAAGATAATTGCACCTGATCTGTTACGAGTGATACAGTTTATGCTTAGGAGAAATCGAATAATGAAGCAGAAACTTGAGTTGAACAAAAATGCCAAATTATCTTTAGTTCCAAGTATTTTGGAAAAATTGAAAATTATGACTCTTTAATTCGGCCTGTGCTCGCACAAGTAACCAAAGGTCATATCATGAAACTTAGTGTGGATATATTTCTTTTATCCTGTATCAAGGCAGATGGGTTCAAAAAGGGTTAGCCATGTGTTTAGTTAAGGGTCTATCTTTTTACAGCAAATAGCCTGCTATTCAGGAGCGGTGCGGTGTTTCGGAACCAGTATTTTTATCGTTAGTGATTGAACATCTCATAATATTTTAATAATTTTTCGTATTCGGTAATTTGTTGTTTATCGTTTTCTTCTTACTTTTCCATTGATTGCATGATCAAGCATTTAGTCTTTAAGAGGGGAACAAAAAAATGAAATGTCATTTCCCCGCAACGTTCCAACTGTTAACAAGAAAAGTAGAAAAACGATTGAATTATTCGACAGTCCTAGTAATCTCATAAAGAGGGATTTATTTAGGCAAGAGTTTGAAATTTTCACTGACAATGAATTATGTTTACAAACTTCTTAACATTATTACTGTAACGGTCGAAACTGTCTTCGAGAGTTCATAACGAAACACAATCAACAAAACAAAAAAAAATATTTTATAGCACAAACACATAATTTCATATCTGACGGAGTGAAATTTTATTTACAAGGTTTTCCAAGTCGACCAAGTCGACTAATTTTACTTTTACACACATGTTTAGTGATTTCCTTTCTTAATCAACCATTGTGTGTTAAAGCACTCGTTTTGTTAGTTTCTAAAAGAAGAAGAAAAGAAAAAAAAACTTCGCCAAAGCGCACAAGGTGAAGTTGATTGCAGCTTGAGTCGTTTATGGTTTTACTTCGCGATTAAGCATTTCCTGCATAGGCGTGCATATTAAAACTAATCGAAGATATTCATTGAAAGCCGCCGACATAGCGGTCTAGAATTAAATTATGTTCGGGTTGTTGCAACGAGTTAGGACGTGGTTTAAAGGAATTGTCGGTGTTAAAAATTTGTTATACTCATATGCCAGAATCCAATATTGTATAAAAAGCACGCTTTATACTTTTTAGTGCTTTTCAGCATATTCCATTTTATTTCTAAATGTTTGCTGCATGAAAATTTTTATTTACTTTGTTGAGTGCGCCGAAAACAATAATATTGTCTTAAAATGCCTTAAAACGACACCCAAAAAAAAAAAGAAAAACAAACCTATTGGCAAAGTGAAGCTTCAATGAGCCTAAGTATCTTGAAATGATTGTGTACTAACTCACCTTAACAAAAAAATAGAAACCATACGTATAAATTCATTTATCTTACTGTACTCTGCATGCAAGGTAAATAAAAAGACTAATCGCAGATTTTCTATTATTTTTCATTTGTTATTCTCTTAGTTGGTTGTAAACATATAATAAAATATAAACATGTTTATATGAAAATTATCGCTACAAAAGTTCCACATTATGTACTTTTATATGGTTCTACATTGCGATATACATTAGATTTACATATAATCCTCTATTCGATTGCGACTGAAGTGGTGTTCACACTAGAATGAAAAAAATAATAAAAAAATCCATACATGCAATTATTTTATCGAAAATACAAATGAGAGAATATTTAAGACAACAACAATAAAATTGAAACAAAAGATCAGGACGTAAACATTGTGTAAGTAAGTAAATAATTCTAGTTTTCTTTTTTTTTTTGTATTTAAGTCAGAACTGTAAATCATTTAAATAATAATCATATCTTACGCAAATATAACAAAAATAATATGAATTGCTAACTCAAAACACGATTTTCCTTTCCAGTGGTCCTTTCTTTCAGCGGGAAATAGAGTGCATGGTAAATATGCCGTCGCGAGGGTTGGGTTTGAGAAAATCTGCTGAGGTCGGTTTCACGTCACGCGCGGTACGCGGTACTTGAGTTGATTTTGGTTTTTCTTTAGCGTAGTTTTTTTCGAATTTACGTTAACGTAGTATATTTTTCGGTACCGCGTCGGAAATTTGGGAACGCGAAGTAAAGATTAGATCTTTGTCCTTTGACTGGTTGTATGAAGAAATACGTAGTAACGTAAAGTAGGTTTCCTCTCCGTATGGTTTTGTTTTGGTGACGCGTTTGAAAACGGGCATGTATTGGTGGCTGAAGATTGTAAATGAGCGTAATCCATTTGGAGACCCGCGACCAAAATCCTCTCCGATCTAGCTGGCCGACAAGCAGCCACCGCGAGAATGGATTACGGTGCACGGATTGGTTGACCGGTTGGTACCATCCGTTGGCACTACTCAGACTTAACGTCTAGAACCGATGAGAGGTTGGTTCCTCGTCCGGACTTAGACATTTAAAATCATTACAAATGGCGCCCAACGTGGGGCCCAAAACATCGTAAGGGGATAAAAGATTCACGTCTTCTGACGAGTTGGTCCTTTACGGCGGATGTAAGGTACCTTTGTACTCGAGCCTCACAAACAGGAGCAGATGGGGTTTCTCCTGTCGGCCTGGACTCTCAAGAAAATAGAAGGCTACCTTGCCTTTATGTCGCGGAAAGATTCTACTTATTTCGTATGCGTGATAGACGAGTGGTATCGGTTCAACGTTCGGTGGCGTATGCTGGAGTTGCGCAGCCCGGAATGCTTCCACGCGTCGGAAATTTTGACCGCGTACTAAGCTGTTACGGTAGCTCTACCACTTGTGCCGTCGAGTCATTTATCGTAGGTTAGAGACGATCTTTTGTAATGCATGTGGGTATGGGGTTAATTTTTGTAAATCGACCGAAAGCACCCTTTCTTCGGCAGACTTCCACGCACTCTCATTTTCCTTTGGAGGAGTCGACTGCTGGAAAAGAAAGTGTGTATTAAATACATTTTTTTTCTTCCCATTCTACTTACATAGCTCGCCACTATCGGCCACTAATTTATTTCTAAGCTTGTTCATATATATATTAGGTTAGTAGTAGGAGTAATTTACATTTCTTTCTTTTTTTAAGTAATACTCATTGCCAATACACATATTAAACATCAACATGGCGACAAAGCGGACCCCAGACAAGCGTTGGACCCGATCCAAAACGGTCCAACCAGCTAACTGCGGGATCTGTTTTGAAGACGTAGTGGAGGGTGTACACAGCGTGCGATTGGAGTGCGGACACCTGTTCCATCGTGCCTGTGTTCAACAGCTACTACTGACATCAGAGCTTTGCCCACTATGCCGGCGACCCATAGAGTGGACCGCCATAGACGTCCCCCTCGGAACGCCCGTCCCGACGCGTGGAGCAGTGGCGAAAGGGGTCCCAGATGCCGAACCGCCCCAATCACTGATGGACTTGCAAGGAGCCGTGGGCGGGGAAGTTCCTGCTGCAGTTGTCGCGGCTGAGGTTACACCCGCGCCTTCCACCCACTCCATTGACACCCTCGTGGCGTTAATGCGAGACATGTCTGAGAGGATTGGGAACTTGGAGGGAAGGCTCCAGAGCCTCCCGATGAGCCAACCTCCCAGCCGCGTGAGAACTCCGCTTGACTGGGAGCCCAATCCCAGTGTTGCTATGCCGCACTCTTGACCAGCTGATCAATGGATCCTACCTTCAAGGAACTCGGGAATGGACCCCAGAGCTCCCGAGTATCGACCACGACACAGCACCGCACCTCCGTCGGTACCTCCAGTCCCCGAGGCAGTCCCTTACCGCAGGTCAATCGAAGATGCGATTCCCCCCGGGAACACATTAACACCTTTCCGAGACCCGACGCCTCGTATCATGGAGAGTTGGCGCCTCAACTTCACGGGTTTCAACGCGATGATATCAGCGGACCGGTTCCTTTTCAGAATTCAGGCGTTAGTACCCAGCACCCCGGCAGGGGATTTCTCGGCCTTCCTCCGGCATACACATCTTTTGTTCAGCGGAGATGCTGCCGACTGGTACTGGAGTTTTAAAGAGTCGACGCCACGTCCCACTTGGGATTCTTTCAGTGCAACCTTCCGCAATCGATTTGATGATGGCTTCACTGAAAGAGAACTAAGGGAACAGATAAAGAAACGGAAGCAAGGCGCTCACGAACCGTTCACCCAGTACTACACAAGTATAGTGAGATTGAGCACTCGATTACGAAAAACCATGCCCGAGGACGAACTGGTAGAAATTATCAGAGAGAATATGCGTTGGGAGCTTCAGAACAGCCTTCTGCATTTTCTCATCAACACCATACAGGGATTACGCCTCCATTCCCGTAGGCAAGAACAGCTGGATGAGCGGCGAGGTACCTTCCGTCCACAACCTCGCATAACGGGACCAAATCCACGAAATCATCACACCGCGGAGTTGATGGCAGCGGACCACCTACTTGCTGACCCAGTACCAGTACCGAGAAGCGGAGCACCACCGGAGCTTGAAGACCCAGCAATGATTGATCAACCATCCCTTGAAGCAATTACAAGCCAGTGAGTGCCGCAAACACCCGTCGGCACTCCTAAAACCCGGACGAACCAATGCTGACCCCATCACTAGCTATGACCAAGCCCCAGACATGACCCCAATTCTGCTGACTCGCACCGCCAAACACAGTTCTCCCGAAGTTCCACAGCCGACGCCATCCTTTGTCGAGGCGGCCGCGCAGGGAAATGATAGCGAGGCGAAGGTTCCATGGCATGTCAAGCCCTTCCACGTCAGACTGCGGAATTATTTGGCTACTCGACAGCGCATCTTCCATGAGGAGTTGGCTACAACTGTCCCACCGCGAAGAAAGTGAGCCACGCGTCGGATGCGGAGCTTCTGGAGAAGGGTCAGGCAGTCGAGGAAGTTGCTGAGGGACATACACTTAGACGAATTATTGAGGGATGACGTTCGACCATATGCGTCAGTACACCTCCTGCAAAAACGATTGTCAGGTTTAGTCGATACGGGAGCCAGTGTGAATTGCATATCAGCCGATTTTGCAGGGGAGGTACTGGCAATGCACACGGACCAAATCCACCATTTTACCACCTGGTTAAGCACGGCGGACGGAACTTGTCACTCTGTAATGGGAAAAATTACGATGGATGTCACCTTTAAAGGAGTAACTAAACCTCTGGAATTTTACATCATACCTCAATTAACCCAAAATCTTTATCTAGGGGTGGATTTCGTTCGAAAATTTAACTTGGCCCCGGCACTGTTTTCCGGCACGACCCTGGAGTCCGTCACCACTGTTCCTGATCAAACTCAAACCACTCACTTATTACGACATACACTCGATGTGAATCAACAGCTGCAACTTGACTCGGCTATATCGGCTTTTCCATCGCATGAGAAGGAAGGTCTCGGGCGGACGGCACTGGTGTTACACACAATAGATGTGGGGGATGCTAAACCCATAAAACAGAGACATTTTGCCATATCTCCGGCGAAGGAAAAGTTGTTATATGCCGAAGTTGATCGAATGCTAGCATTAGGCGTGATCGAAGAATCGCAGAGCGCGTGGGCTTCCCCGGTCACCTTAGTTGTCAAGCCGAACAAGGTCCGGCTATGCTTAGATGCCAGACGCTTGAACACCGTCACTGTCAAGGACGCATACCCTCTACCGTTGATTGAAGGCATTTTGAGTCGGTTGCCTAAAGCCCACTTCATCACGAGCTTAGACCTCAAAGACGCCTTCTGGCGAATTCCTTTAGACCCTGGCTCAAAGGAGAAAACAGCCTTCACAGTCCCAGGTCGGCCCCTGTATCAATTCGTGACCATGCCATTCGGATTGTGCAATGCCCCTCAAACAATGACGCGCCTTATGGATAAGGTGATACCACCACATTTACGGCACCAAGTTTTTTTAACGAACACATCGACCTGCTTCAGGAGGTGGCTCTACACATCCGGAGGGCAGGGCTAACCATAAACATACAGAAGAGTCAGTTCGTGATGACGGAGGGGAGGTATTTGGGTCACATCATTGGGCATGGCAATATCAAGACCGATCCGGACAAGACGCAAGCGGTTGACGCTTTTCCATTACCCAAGACTACCAAGCAGTTACGCCGATTCCTAGACTTATGCGGATGGTACTAGCGTTTTGTGCGTGACTATGCCACCATTACCACTCCTTTGACCGACATGCTGCATAAGGGACGTAAGTTCGTCTGGGAAGGGCCCAGCTTGCGTGCCTTTGAAGAGCTAAAGAAGAGCCTGACTACAGCCCCAGTACTGCACAGCCCGGACTTTGACAAACCGATCTCAATCCATTGTGACGCGAGTCAACATGGGGTGGGAGCAGTCTTAGTCCAGGTTGCACAAGACGGCGAGGAGCGACCTATAGCCTTTATGTCCCACAAGCTGAACCAGGCCCAGTGGAACTACATGGTCTCGGAGCAGGAATGCCTGGCGGCTTTGCTGGCAGTGAAACGTTTTCGAGCATATGTAGAAGGACATCCCTTTGAAATCTTCACTGCGTCACTGAAATGGCTGATGAGCCAAACTGATCTCCACGGCCGCTTGGCCAGATGGGCCTTGAAATGCCAGGCGTTTGACTTCACGATAAGACACCGCAAGGGAAGTCAGCACGTGGTACCGGACACACTATCAAGGATGTTCGCCCCTGACGGAGCCGAGTTGGCCCAGGAGGATGACAGCCCCCTATGGATCGACTTGGACCATCCCGCCTTCAAGTCAGCATGTTATATCCAGCTGATGAATACGATTCAGGACCAGTTGCCACAGCTGCCAGAACTACGGGTGACGGAGGGATTTATATACAAGCGGACGAGACACGCCTCCGGAGACCCCATTCAAGAAGAGGAACAGTGGAAGCTATGGTTGCCCGAAGAACTGACCTTTGAATTGATTAAGCGGGCTCATGACCACCCATTGAGTGTACACGGTGGTTATGGTCGTACGCTTCGGCGACTGAAGAATTACTTCTTTTGGCCTAAGATGGCACAGCAAGTGAAAAAGTACGTAGCCGCTTGTGAGCTGTGCAAATGCACTAAAGCGCCCAATTCTGTTCTTCGGCCCCCGATGGGAAAATTCGAACTACTGGAGCGGGTGTTCCAGCGCCTGTATATAGATCTCATCGGTCCGTACCCTCACTCGACTTCGGGATACACGGGAGCTCTCGTGGTCCTGGACCACTTGTCCAAATTTCCGATTGTGGAACCTCTTCGAGACCTGCACACCGGCCCCGTAGTCAGTTTTCTGGAAAATCGCGTTTTCCATATATTTGGAGTACCGGAGAAGCTCGTCTCCGACAACGGAGTTCAGTTCATCTCGTCTAGATTTCGGGAATTAATGGAAAAGTATGGCATTACGCATCAGCGGAGTGCCGTTTATTCTCCGCAAGCCAATGCGTCCGAGCGGTTGAACCGTACCCTTATAGCCGCCATTCGGGCCTACGTCCAACCGGCTCAGAAGGATTGGGACCGCAGGATTTCCACCATCACCTGTGCCCGGCGTTCGTCCTATCACTCCACCACAGGCATCTATCCATACTTTGCCGTGTTCGGCCAGCATATGATTTGCCACAGAAACTCGTACCGGCTATTGCGGCAGTTGAAAGGGTTGGAAGACTCAATAGTGGTGCTGGAGCCGCACGAGAAACTCCAAATTCTACGAGAACAAATCCGGGAGAGGATTGAAGACAGTAGACGGGTGGGGGAGGAGCGGTACAATCTGCGATCCCATCCATCTGGCTTCAAGGCAGGCGACGAAATCTACCGATGGAATTTTAGACAAAGTGAAGCAGGTCGGCACTACACTGCCAAGCTAGATAAGAAGTTCGTGAAGTGTCGAGTCTTACAAGTTTTAAGTCCCACGCGGTACCTCATTGCGGACATGTCCGGAAAGGAGCTGGGTGTCTACCATGCCAAAGACCTACGACGCTGAGAGAAAACAGAAAAAAGAAAACAGAGGGAAAGAAAAAAAAATCATAGGGCCAAGCAGCGTTTCCTTCAGTCTCCCCATGCCTGGTAGGCATCGTGGACACTGCCCTGTAATGAATCATGCGACGCCACTGGCGACCACTACTAACACACCTTGCTGCTAGGTGGCTTGTCATTTCACGTGGTTGTGACGAGCGCATATCCCACGTCAATTTTGTCGTGGGATGTCAAGAGGAATTGACAGCCACATGGCAGTGAAGTGCGTACGTAGTGGCCGCCACCCAAGAAGAGTCGGGTTGCACATGTTCGCGAAGAATCAGTTTACAAACCAACCGAAAAGGATCATTTGCTAGATGAAAGAGCAGCCCGTGAAAATTCACCATCTGATATGCACCATGGGGTTAGCGATTCAGTTCTATTCAAAGGGCCATTAGAGGATCGATTGGCAGTTGGTTCATCAACGATTATCAAACGACGAAGACTAGCAGGTTAGTGTTAAAATACTAAACGTGATGAATATGTGATGAATATTATTCGTACAGATTTAACTAACTAACAAGCAACAAAAGCTTTAGTTTTGGCCAATTGGAATATCCGTTTGGAAGAACAACTCATGTTGAAGAATTTTAGAGCTGTATCACACCAACAACAACAGCAGCAACAACAACAGCAGCAGCACCAGCAGCAACATCAACAACAGCCTCCTCCACAACAGCAGCAGCAACAAAATAATCCGGGAGATCCAACCCAAACAGTTCCCATTGCCATCATACAAGCTGGCGACCCTACAACAATAACGAGGGTATCAATTCAGTTGCAACACCTCCCCCCAGGTGTGGATCACCATTCAGTTGTCCATTAAAAAGTCCTAATAAGAGGCAAAGCAAAGGTCAGTTTTAAAGCTAACACAAAGATAATTGCACCTGATCTGTTACGAGTGATACAGTTTATGCTTAGGAGAAATCGAATAATGAAGCAGAAACTTGAGTTGAACAAAAATGCCAAATTATCTTTAGTTCCAAGTATTTTGGAAAAATTGAAAATTATGACTCTTTAATTCGGCCTGTGCTCGCACAAGTAACCGAAGGTCATATCATGAAACTTAGTGTGGATATATTTCTTTTATCCTGTATCAAGGCAGATGGGTTCAAAAAGGGTTAGCCATGTGTTTAGTTAAGGGTCTATCTTTTTACAGCAAATAGCCTGCTATTCAGGAGCGGTGCGGTGTTTCGGAACCAGTATTTTTATCGTTAGTGATTGAACATCTCATAATATTTTAATAATTTTTCGTATTCGGTAATTTGTTGTTTATCGTTTTCTTCTTACTTTTCCATTGATCGCATGATCAAGCATTTAGTCTTTAAGAGGGGAACAAAAAAATGAAATGTCATTTCCCCGCAACGTTCCAACTGTTAACAAGAAAAGTAGAAAAACGATTGAATTATTCGACAGTCCTAGTAATCTCATAAAGAGGGATTTATTTAGGCTAGAGTTTGAAATTTTCACTGACAATGAATTATGTTTACAAACTTCTTAACATTATTACTGTAACGGTCGAAACTGTCTTAGAGAGTTCATAACGAAACACAATCAACAAAACAAAAAAAAAATATTTTATAGCACAAACACATCATTTCATATCTGACGGAGTGAAATTTTATTTACAAGGTTTTCCAAGTCGACAAAGTCGACTAATTTTACTTTTACACACATGTTTAGTGATTTCCTTTCTTAATCAACCATTATGTGTTAAAGCACTCGTTTTGTTAGTTTCTAAAAGAAGAAGAAAAGAAAAAAAAAACTTCGCCAAAGCGCACAAGGTGAAGTTGATTGCAGCTTGAGTCGTTTATGGTTTTACTTCACGATTAAGCATTTCCTGCATAGGCGTGCATATTAAAACTAATCGAAGATATTCATTAAAAGCCGCCGACATAGCGGTCTAGAATTAAATTATGTTCGGGTTGTTGCAACGAGTTAGGACGTGGTTTAAAGGAATTATCGGTGTTAAAAATTTGTTATACTCATATGCCAAAATCCAATATTGTATAAAAAGCACGCTTTATACTTTTTAGTGCTTTTCAGCATATTCCATTTTATTTCTAAATGTTTACTGCATGAAAATTTTTATTTACTTTGTTGAGTGTGCCGAAAACAAAAATATTGTCTTAAAATGCCTTAAAACGACACCCAAAAAAAAAAGGAAAACAAACCTATTGGCAAAGTGAAGCTTCAATGAGCCTAAGTATCTTGAAATGGTTGTGTACTAACTCACCTTAACAAAAAAATAGAAACCATACGTATAAATTCATTTATCTTACTGTACTCTGCATGCAAGGTAAATAAAAAGACTAATCGCAGATTTTCTATTATTTTTCATTTGTTATTCTCTTAGTTGGTTGTAAACATATAATAAAATATAAACATGTTTATATGAAAATTATCGCTACAAAAGTTCCACATTATGTACTTTTATATGGTTCTACATTGCGATATACATTAGATTTACATATAATCCTCTATTTGATTGCGACTGAAGTGGTGTTCACACTAGAATGAAAAAAATAATAAAAAAATCCATACATGCAATTATTTTATCGAAAATACAAATGAGAGAATATTTAAGACAACAACAATAAAATTGAAACAAAAGATCAGGACGTAAACATTGTGTAAATAAGTAAATAATTCTAGTTTTCTTTTTTTTTTGTATTTAAGTCAGAACTGTAAATCATTTAAATAATAATCATATCTTATGCAAATATAACAAAAATAATATGAATTGCTAACTCAAAACACGATTTTCCTTTCCAGTGGTCCTTTCTTTCAGCGGGAAATAGAGTGCATGGTAAATATGCCGTCGCGAGGGTTGGGTTTGAGAAAATCTGCTGAGGTCGGTTTCGCGTCGCGCGCGGTACGCGGTACCTTAGTTGATTTTGGTTTTTCTTTAGCGTAGTTTTTTTCGAATTTACGTGAACGTTGTATATTTTTCGGTACCGCGTCGAAAATTTGGGAACGCGAAGTAAAGATTAGATCTTTGTCCTTTGACTGGTTGTGTGAAGAAATACGGAGTAACTTAAAGTAGGTTTTCTCTCCGTATGGTTTTGTTTTGGTGACGCGTTTGAAAACGGGCATGTATTGGTGGCTGAAGATTGTAAATGAGCGTAATCCATTTGGAGACCCGCGACCGAAATCCTCTCCGATCTAGCTGGCCGACTAGCAGCCACCGCGAGAATGGATTACGGTGCACGGATTGGTTGACCGGTTGGTACCATCCGTTGGCACTACTCAGACTTAACGTCTAGAATCGATGAGAGGTCGGTTCCTCGTCCGGACTTAGACATTTCAAATCATTATAAATGGCGCCCAACGTGGGGCCCAAAACATCGTAAGGGGATAAAAGATTCGCGTCTTCTGACGAGTTGGTCCTTTACGGAGGATGTAAGGTACCTTGGTACTCGAGCCTCACAAACAGGAGCAGTGGAGTTGTGTGATACACACTAGCAGTCGCTTCACGTGAGTTTTAGCTTCCGCTCTCCTTTGTTTGATTTTTTTTCACGACAGAATCCTTCCGATGTGTTGTCGCAGGTTAACCCCTGTAAGGACCTTCTATTTTCTTGATGGAACTGTCAGCCAGATGGAGTTTCTCCTGTCGGCCTGGACTCTCAAGAAAATAGAAGGCTACCTTGCCTTTATGTCGCGGAAGGATTCTACTTATTTCGTATGCGTGATAGACGAGTGGTATCGGTTCAACGTTCGGTGGCGTATGCTGGAGTTGCGCAGCCCGGAATGCTTCCACGCGTCGGAAATTTTGACCGCGTACTAAGCTGTTACGGTAGCTCTACCACTTGTCTCGTCAAGTCATTTAACGTAGGTTAGAGACGATCTTTTGTAATGCATGTGTGTATGGGGTTAATTTTTGTAAATCGACCGAAAGCACCCTTTCTTCGGCAGACTTCCACGCACTCTCATTTTCCTTTGGAGGAGTTGACTGCTGGAAAAGAAAGTGTGTATTAAATACATTTTTTTTTCTTCCCATTCTACTTGCATAGCTCGCCACTATCGGCCACTAATTTATTTCTAAGCTTGTTCATATATATATATTAGGTTAGTAGTAGGAGTAATTTACATTTCTTTCTTTTTTTTAGTAATACTCATTGCCAACACACATATTAAACATCAACATGGCGACAAAGCGGACCCCAGACAAGCGTTGGACCCGATCCAAAACGGTCCAACCAGCTAACTGCGGGATCTGTTTTGAAGACGTAGTGGAGGGTGTACACAGCGTGCGATTGGAGTGCGGACACCTGTTCCATCGTGCCTGTGTTCAACAGCTACTACTGACATCAGAGCTTTGCCCACTATGCCGGCGACCCATAGAGTGGACCGCCGTAGACGTCCCCCTCGGAACACCCGTCCCGACGCGTGAAGCAGTGGCGAAAGGGGTCCCAGATGCCGAACCGCCCCAATCACTGATTGACTTGCAAGGAGCCGTGGGCGGGGAAGTTCCTGCTGCAGTTGTCGCGGCCGAGGTTACACCCGCGCCTTCCACCCACTCCATTGACACCGTGTGGCGTTAATGTGAGACATGTCTGAGAGGATTGGCAACTTGGAGGAAAGGCTCCAGAACCTCCCGATGAGCCAACCTCCCAGCCGCGTGAGAACTCCGCTTGACTGGGAGCCCAATCCCAGTGTTGCTATGCCGCACTCTCGACCAGCTGATCAATGAACCCTACCTTCAAGGAACTCGGGAATGGACCCCAGAGCTCCCGAGTATCGACCACGACACAGCACCGCACCTCCGTCGGTACCTCCAGTCCCCGAGGCAGTCCCTTACCGCAGGTCAATCGAAGATGCGATTCCCCCCGGGAACGCATTAACACCTTTCCGAGACCCGACGCCTCGTATCATGGAGAGTTGGCGCCTCAACTTCACGGGTTTCAACGCGATGATATCAGCGGACCGGTTCCTTTTCAGAATTCAGGCGTTAGTATCCAGCACCCTGGCAGGGGATTTCTCGGCCTTCCTCCGGCATACACATCTTTTGTTCAGCGGAGATGCTGCCGACTGGCACTGGAGTTTTAAGGAGTCGACGCCACGTCCCACTTGGGATTCTTTCAGTGCAGCCTTCCGCAATCGATTTGATGATGGCTTCACTGAAAGAGAACTAAGGGAACAGATAAAGAAACGGAAGCAAGGCGCTCACGAACCGTTCACCCAGTACTACACAAGTATAGTGAGATTGAGCACTTGCTTACGAACAACCATGCCCAAGGACAAACTGGTAGAAATTATCAGAGAGAATATGCGTTGGGAGCTTCAGAACAGCCTTCTGCATTTTCTCATCAACACCATACAGGGATTACGCCTCCATGCCCATAGGCAAGAACAGCTGGATGAGCGGCGAGGTACCTTCCGTCCACAACCTCGCATAACGGGACCAAATCCACGAAATCATCACACCGCGGAGTTGATGGCAGCAGACCACCTACTTGCTGACCCAGTACCGAGAAGTGGAGCACCACCGGAGCTTGAGGACACAGCAATGATTGATCAACCATCCCTTGAAGCAATTACAAGCCCGACGGTCTGTTGGAACTGCCGACAAACGGGGCATCGATTCTATGCATGTCCAGCGGAACCGACGCTCTTCTATTACCGATGCGGGAAGGCAGACACTTACGCACCTGATTGCGCAAATTGCAAATTACGAACAAACTTGCCAGCGAGTGCCGCGACCACCCGTCGGCACTCCTAAAACCCGGACGAACCAATGCTGACCCCATCACTAGCTATGACCAAGCCCCAGACATGACCCCAATTCTGCTGACTCGCACCGCCAAACACAGTTCTCCCGAAGTTTCAAAACCGACGCCATCCTTTGTCGAGGTGGCCGCGCAGGGAAATGATAGCGAGGCGAAGGTTCCTTGGCATGTCAAGCCCTTCCACGTCAGACTGTGGAATTATTTGGCTACTCGACAGCGCATCTTCCATAAGGAGTTGGCTACAACTGTCCCACCGCGAAGAAAGCGAGCCACGCGTCGGATGCGGAGCTTCTGGAGAAGGGTCAGGCAGTCGAGGAAGTTGCTGAGGGACATACACTTAGACGAATTATTGAGGGATGACGTTCGACCATATGCGTCAGTACACCTCCTGCAAAAACGATTGTCAGGTTTAGTCGATACGGGAGCCAGTGTGAATTGCATAGCAGTCGATTTTGCAGGGGAGGTACTGGCAATGCACACGGACCAAATCCACCATTTTACCACCTGGTTAAGCACGGCGGACGGAACTCGTCACTCTGTAATGGGAAAAATTACGACGGATGTCACATTTAAAGGAGTAACTAAACCTCTGGAATTTTTCATCATACCTTAATTAACCCAGAATTTTATCTAGGGGTGGATTTCGTTCGAAAATTTAACTTGGCCCCGGCACTGTTTTCCGGCACGACCCTGGAGTCCGTCACCACTGTTCCTGACCAAACTCAAACCACTCACTTATTACGACATACACTCGATGTGAATCAATAGCTGCGACTTGACTCGGCTGTATCGGCTTTTCCATCGCATGAGAAGGAAGGTCTCGGGCGGACGGCACTGGTGTTACACACAATAGATGTGGGGGATGCTAAACCCATAAAACAGAGACATTTTGCCATATCTCCGGCGAAGGAAAAGTTGTTATATGCCGAAGTTGATCGAATGCTAGCATTAGGCGTGATCGAAGAATCGCAGAGCGCGTGGGCTTCCCCGGTCACCTTAGTTGTCAAGCCGAACAAGGTCCGGCTATGCTTAGATGCCAGACGCTTGAACGCCGTCACTGTCAAGGACGCATACCCTCTACCGTTGATTGAAGGCATTTTGAGCCGGTTGCCTAAAGCCCACTTCATCACGAGCTGAGACCTCAAGGACGCCTTCTGGCAAATTCCTTTAGACCCTGGCTCAAAGGAGAAAACAGCCTTCACAGTCCCAGGTCGGCCCCTGTATCGATTCGTGACCATGCCATTCGGATTGTGCAATGCCCCTCAAACAATGACGCGCCTTATGGATAAGGTGATACCACCACATTTACGGCACCAAGTTTTTTTAACGAGCACATCGGCCTGCTTCAGGAGGTGGCTCTACACATCCGGAGGGCAGGGTTAACCATCAACATACAGAAGAGTCAGTTCGTGATGACGGAGGTGAGGTATTTGGGTCACATCATTGGGCATGGCAATATCAAGACCGATCCGGACAAGACGCAAGCGATTGACGCTTTTCCATTAACCAAGACTACCAAGCAGTTACGCCGATTCCTAGACTTATGCGGATGGTACTAGCGTTTCGTGCGTGACTATGCCACCATTACCACTCCTTTGACCGACATGCTGCGTAAGGGACGTAAGTTCGTCTGGGAAGGGCCCAGCTTGCGAGCCTTTGAAGAGCTAAAGAAGAGTCTGACTACAGCCCCCGTATTGCACAGCCCGGACTTCGACAAACCGTTCTCAATCCATTGTGACGCGAGTCAACATGGGGTGGGAGCAGTCTTAGTCCAGGTTGCACAAGACGGCGAGGAGCGACCTATAGCCTTTATGTCCCACAAGCTGAACCAGGCCCAGCGGAACTACACGGTCTCGGAGCAGGAATGCCTGGCGGCTGTGCTGGCAGTGAAACGTTTTCGAGCATATGTAGAAGGACACCCCTTTGAAATCTTCACTGCGTCACTGAAATGCCTGATGAGCCAAACTGATCTCCACGGCCGCTTGGCCAGATGGGCCTTGAAATTACAGGCGTTTGACTTCACGATAAGACACCGGAAGGGAAGTCAGCACATGGTACCGGACACACTATCAAGGATGTTCGCCCCTGAAGGAGCCGAGTTGGCCCAGGAGGATGACAGCCCCCTATGGATCGACTTGGACCATCCCGCCTTCAAGTCAGCATGTTATATCCAGCTAATGAATACGATTCAGGACCAGTTGCCACAGCTGCCAGAACTGCGGGTGATGGAGGGATATATATACAAGCGGACGAGACACGCCTCCGTAGACCCCATTCAAGAAGAGGAACAGTGGAAGTTATGGGTGCCCGAAGAACTGACCTTTGAATTGATTAAGCGGGCTCATGACCACCCATTGAGTGCACACGGCGGTTATGGTCGACTGAAGAACTACTTCTTTTGGCCTAAGACGGCGCAGCAAGTGAAAAAGTACGTAGCCGCTTGTGAGCTGTGCAAATGTACTAAAGCGCCCAATTCTGTTCTTCGGCCCCCGATGGGAAAATTCGAACTACCGGAGGGGGCGTTCCAGCGCCTGTATATAGATCTCATCGGTCCGTACCCTCGCTCGACTTCGGGATACACGGGAGCTCTCGTGGTCCTGGACCACTTGTCCAAATTTCCGATTGTGGAACCTCTTCGAGACCTGCACACCGGCCCCGTAGTCAGTTTTCTGGAAAATCGCGTTTTCCATATATTTGGAGTACCGGAGAAGCTGGTCTCCGACAACGGAGTTCAGTTCATCTCGTCTAGATTTCGGGAGTTAATGGAAAAGTATGGCATTACGCATCAGCGGACTGCCGTTTATTCTCCGCAAGCCAATGCGTCCGAGTGGTTGAACCGCACCCTCATAGCCGCCATTCGGGCCTACGTCCAACTGGATCAGAAGGATTGGGACCGCAGGATTTCCACCATCACCTGTGCCCGGCGTTCGTCCTATCACTCCACCACAGGCATCTCCCCATACTTTGCCGTGTTCGGCCAGCATATGATTTGCCACGGAAACTCGTACCGGCTATTGCGGCAGTTGAAAGGGTTGGAAGACTCAATAGTGGTGCTGGAGCCGCACGAGAAACTCCAAATTCTACGAGAACAAATCCGGGAGAGGATTGAAGACAGTAGACGGGTGGGGGAGGAGCGGTACAATCTGCGATCCCATCCTTCTGGCTTCAAGGCAGGCGACGAAATCTACCGACGGAATTTTAGACAAAGTGAAGCAGGTCGGCACTACACTGCCAAGCTAGATAAGAAGTTCGTGAAGTGTCGAGTCTTACAAGTTTTAAGTCCCACGCGGTACCTCATTGCGGACATGTCCGGAAAGGAGCTGGGTGTCTACCATGCCAAAGACCTACGACGCTGAGAGAAAACAGAAAAAAGAAAACAGAGGGAAAGAAAAAAAAATCATAGGGCCAAGCAGCGTTTCCTTCAGTCTCCCCATGCCTGGTAGGCATCGTGGACACTGCCCTGTAATGAATCATGCGACGCCACTGGCGACCACTACTAACACACCTTGCTGCTAGGTGGCTTGTCATTTCACGTGGTTGTGACGAGCGCATATCACACGTCAATTTTGTCGTGGGATGTCAAGAGGAATTGACAGCCACATGGCAGTGAAGTGCGTACGTAGTGGCCGCCACCCAAGAAGAGTCGGGTTGCACATGTTCGCGAAGAATCAGTTTACAAACTAACCGAAAAGGATCATTTGCTAGATGAAAGAGCAGCCCGTGAAAATTCACCATCTGATATGCACCATGGGGTTAGCGATTCAGTTCTATTCAAAGGGCCATTAGAGGATCGATTGGCAGTTGGTTCATCAACGATTATCAAACGACGAAGACTAGCAGGTTAGTGTTAAAATACTAAACGTGATGAATATGTGATGAATGTTATTCGTACAGATTTAACTAACTAACAAGCAACAAAAGCTTTAGTTTTGGCCAATTGGAATATCCGTTTGGAAGAACAACTCATGTTGAAGAATTTTAGAGCTGTATCACACCAACAACAACAGCAGCAACAACAACAGCAGCAGCACCAGCAGCAACATCAACAACAGCCTCCTCCACAACAGCAGCAGCAACAAAATAATCCGGGAGATCCAACCCAAACAGTTCCCATTGCCATCATACAAGCTGGCGACCCTACAACAATAACGAGGGCATCAATTCAGTTGCAACACCTCCCCCCAGGTGTGGATCACCATTCAGTTGTCCATTAAAAAGTCCTAATAAGAGGCAAAGCAAAGGTCAGTTTTAAAGCTAACACAAAGATAATTGCACCTGATCTGTTACGAGTGATACAGTTTATGCTTAGGAGAAATCGAATAATGAAGCAGAAACTTGAGTTGAGCAAAAATGCCAAATTATCTTTAGTTCCAAGTATTTTGGAAAAATTGAAAATTATGACTCTTTAATTCACTCGTCGGCAATCGGCCTGTGCTCGCACAAGTAACCAAAGGTCATATCATGAAAATTAGTGTGGATATATTTCTTTTATCCTGTATCAAGGCAGATGGGTTCAAAAAGGGTTAGCCATGTGTTTAGTTAAGAGTCGATCTTTTTACTGCAAATAGTCTGCTATTCAGGAGCGGTGCGGTGTTTCGGAACCAGTATTTTTATCGTTAGTGATTGATCATCTCATAATATTTTAATAATTTTTCGTATTCGGTTATTTGTTGTTTATCGTTTTCTTCTTACTTTTCCATTGATTGCATGATCAAGCATTTAGTCTTTAAGAGGGGAACAAAAAAAATGAAATGTCATTTCCCCGCAACGTTCCAACTGTTAACAAGAAAAGTAGAAAAACGATTGAATTATTCGACAGTCCTAGTAATCTCATTGTTCAATCACCAAAGTAAAACTCTCAGGATTAAACTTTCAATAACTACCAAACTACCAAAATTGAAACGAACGTCTTGAATAATGGATAAACGACAAGTGAGTTTATTGATCATTAATGTGAATTTATATACAATAAAATTATGCTTACATCTAATAATTTGTCATTCATAGTTCATTGCATGAAATAAGCAAAATTCAGGCAATGACCTATGAATGTTTCATTTGTGCTGATCATATGTGCATGCATATGCAAATAGAAAAAGTGCGTACATCTAATTTATGCAATTGCGTTCAATGCACTGTATAGATCATTGCATGCAGTGATGGGATATGCAGGCAATGACCCATGACAGTGAATGAAAGGTAATTTGCGCGCATATGCATTAATTAAGAAATTCAATTTTGGGTTCATATGTATTTGGATATGCATGTGCAAGCAAATATGCAAGGCGTTAATGAGCTGGATATACATGCACATATTCCCGGGGCATGAAATGACAAGTTTCAATATGATTGTCTTCTTTGAGGCCGCAATCGAAATTCGCTTTGTGTTGCATCGGGGGATCCTGCCTTGTTGTGACTGCAATGACGTTGGTAACAGAAAATGAATCCCAAAATGAGGAGGATGATGATAGATGTAACGCCGGCAGTGTTGGCAACCACGTGATACGGCTTTGGCAACTGTAAATATTGTTGAGATGCAAGGAGTTGTAAGTCATTTTTTAATTTCTTAATATCGTCAGTGTGGTTAAGTGTGAGTATGCGGTGAAGTTCAGGTCGGGTGTGTTGGTGCATATAGTCCGTAATGTCAGTGATATTTATAGTTACTGGAAGATCGTAGCCACCTTTTATTCTACTTTGGTAATGGTGATGAGCAGTTATTGTGTAAGGTCCATCCTTTAATGAACAATCCTTAAAGAAATGTAGAAGCCCCAATTTGAACAATTTGATTTGTTTTATTTGATTTCCGCAGACGACCGTTATTGGTGTTTCATTGCTGTGGAAATATATCCAGGAGTTAAGGTTGTATAGTTGGATCCATCTTTCGGCGGCGGGAACTGTTTCTATTTTACAGGTGTTTGGAAATTGTACTGGCTGGTCTATCAACTGGAGTTCACATTGTGCGGGGCCGGCGTTCCTTGCAAAAAAAGGCGTGATTTTGATTGCAAATACGATTCCCATCAGGATCGACAAGACAGCGATCGAGCTCGTCCTTTGACAGTTGGTAGTAGTAATCCCTGTGAAGTGTTAGAGCCAAAAAGTTAGAGTTGGTTTTTATTTGGACGTATCTTGCGTGTAGTTCGAAAGTTAAAGGAATAATTTTAAATAGCTGGTAGATTTCATTTTTGATCAATGGTACGGTTATTTTAAAGATGGTTTTGTTTCTCGAAATCCTCGCCTCGATACTCATAAGCATGTAGAGCTGGGTTAGTAGCTTATCCATAGAGTGGCCGGGAATGGTTAAAGTTGCCGGTATGTGCTCCCTAATTATTCGAATTTCGTTGGATAACTGGTCTGGAGAAAGACTTGAAGGGCTAACCTTTCCGTTCCGGCTGTCGGTCACAATGTTGAAAAGTAATGACTGCGTGTGTTCATAAGCTTCCATTATGGTTGCAAGATGTATCGCTAGAGTGTTGAACGTGGATAGGATTTGTTGCTCGTCCAGTACCTTATTTCGTTTAATCGTTTCCACGAAATTTTCAAAGTAGTTATTGACTGTTCGCAGTTGTTTGTTAAAAAAGTCTCTGTCACGTGTAATTACATTCATAGTCGAGTCAATTAAAGGAGTCTGATTTTTAATGAGACTGAGTAAGTGGTTGTCGTCAGTAGATATTCTGTTGATTGTTGATGACATCTCATCTGCATATTGCTGATCCAACAGGCCAAATAATTTGTTGCTGATTGTGCCAACGAAGTCAAATGGGGATCGTCTATGCCGGTTGATGCTGGTGTCCTTGTTAAGTAATAAATCATTCTTTATTTGAAGCTTGTCTACTCTTACTTGAAACTGGATTGCGAGTAGTGAGCACTGCCTATTATGTCCAAGGCTATCGCATATTTCTCTTATTCTTTTTACCTGAACCTGAATATTTTGTAGCTCAATCCAGTAGTTCTGCATGTTATAATACACGATGATGTTCCAGTGGTCAGTAACCATAGAAATCTGGGAGATTTCTTCGAAGTAAGCGATTGTTCCGGATTTGAAAGGTGTTAATTTAATGTTGTCTTCTTCAGCGTATCCTTGCGTGGTAGGTGCTCCTTTGATGGATGGAACCAAGAATACAAGTAGTACTAGTGCGATGCGCGACAGTGATGATGAACTTATCTTTGCTCGTTTCGGATTGGGTAGGCGCTCTGCTGGTGCTTGATGATTCTCGGATGGGCGATGAGATTGGAGAGGCAATCTGCTGGTGTTTGATGGTTCGGAGATGCGATCCTTTTCACGGTGGTATAGTGTATCGTTGAAAAGCCAATTAGGGTTGATTGGTTGTATTTTGCGTTCTTTATTCTTGGCTCTGGTCACCAAAGCGCTGATTAAAGGTCCCGCTTGATTTTCACATTTTGTATCCGAGGTTGGTGTAGTCTTAGCAGTTGCGAGTTGTGCTTCATTTGGGTCTGATGCAGCCTCCTCCAGTGGTAACGGGCAAAGATTATGAACAGCTCTTCGAAGAATTCCCTGTGCGGTTTTGACGTCCACAACTCGAACGTGACCATCAGGACCTTTATGTTCAGCGACAACTCTTCCTAAGGCCCATTTTAGCGGTGGTGCATTGTCATCCTTGAGAAGAACTAACGTGCCGAGAGGAAGCGTTGATATTGAGCTTGCCCATTTTGTTGTGATTTGTAGATGTTGTAAATACTCTTTGCTCCATCTATTCCAAAAGTCCCATTGGCAAGCTTCGATTTGTTCTTTCCTCTTCAAGAGTGACATTTTTTTGTCGGGAGAATGTGGGTTATGGATAGTTGTTAAGGGTTCGCCAATCAAAAAATGAGCAGGAGTAAGGGGTTGCAGGTCATTTGGGTTGTTGGAGAGTGGAGTGAGGGGTCTGGAGTTCAGTATTGCTTCTATTTCGCTGATGATAGTATTCAACTCTTCATATGTAAGAGATGCACTGCTCATCACTCGTTTTAAGTGGTATTTGGCAGCCTTCACCGCCGCTTCCCATAATCCACCGAAATGTGGAGATCTTGGCGGGATAAACTTCCATATGATTTGTTCATCCGTACAGTACTGGGCAATATCGAGCTGTGTGTTTGGATTCGCAATCATTTTCTGCAGCTCATTTATTTCGTTTTTGGCACCAATGAAATTTGTTGCGTTGTCGCAAAATATCTTAGCTGGTTTGCCTCTTCTGGCCATAAAACGTTTAAGGGCGCCCAGAAAGGCGTCTTTGGTTAAGTCGGAAACTAGTTCCAAGTGTACCGCCTTGGTGGCAAAACATACAAAAACAGATATGTAGGATTTGGTGGGAGACTTACCCCGTATCCTGTAATGAATGTAAATAGGACCACAAAAATCAATGCCAACATTTTTAAATGGACGTGACGGTTGAATGCGCTCTGCTGGCAGGTCTCCCATTATTTGTTCTAGGAGTTTTGGTTTGGCCCTGTAACAACGAATGCAGTTATTAACAATAGTTGTTGCTAGCTGCTTGCCTCTCAGAGGCCAATATTGTTGTCGGATGATGTTAAGAAGGTCTGTGGGGCCCACATGTAAATGCCTTTGATGAATGTCTTGCACCAGTAATTTGACGAAACTGTCAGAATGAGGTAACAAAATAGGATGTTTTGCATCAGAGTCTACGACTGATTTTAGAGCCTCCCGCCGACTCGAATGAGGCCTTCTGCGTCTATATATGGTTTCATTGGACTTAATGGGTTTTTTTTTGGGCAATATTGGTGTCTTTTTCAAAATTTTCACTTCTTTATTGAAAGCGGATCCTTGAATAGTTCTAAACAGGATAGATAGGGCATTTTCAGTTTCTGCAGGTTTTAAGAGTCCAGTTTTCCGTTCTGATCGAGGCCTTCTAAGGTTTTCTGTAAGTCTCAATATGTAAGCCAGGGTGTTTTTTAGAAATTTGAACGAATTTCTATGGTTGATTGATTCTAAGGTTGATGTTGAGATTTGAGCTAGGAGAGTGGTTTTAGATTTCCGAACCTCACAATCATCGTATGCCTGTTTGGTTGGCATTTTGGGCCAGTTACAACATGGACCCTTGAGAAATTCTGGTCCATTGAACCACATCGTTGACGACAGTAGTTCGCTTGGTGTTGTGCCCCTCGATAGCATGTCTGCTGGGTTAACATCTGTGGGAACGTAATTCCATTGTGTCTTATGAGAGTGTTCTTGAATGTATGCTATTCTATTTGCCACGAAAGTTTTAAAGTTAGAGGAAGAGGCATTAATTCTTGCTAAAGTTATGGTTGAATCTGTCCAGTAATGCGTTTGCTCTACTTGAATGCATACTGATTTTTGGACTTTCTCCATTAGTGTAACCAAAAGTTGAGCTGCACATAATTCAAGTCGAGGAGTGCTCAGCTTTTTTAGTGGGGCAACTCGTGATTTGGCGCACAAAAGACGACAACAGTAGAAGCCTTCATAAAAAGACTGTATGTAAACAACGGCTCCATAGGCTTTATCGCTTGCATCGGAAAATCCGTGTAAATGTACCTTTGAATTGATGCCACTTGATAACACGAATCGAGGAATTGTGAAAGAGTTTGATTGTTGGAGTTGTTGCCTAAACTTAATCCATTTTGATTCGGATTCTGGGGTCAGTCTTGTATCCCAGTCTATTTTCATCTGCCATAGCTCTTGTAAAAAAATCTTGCCTAATACAACAATCGGGTTAATTAGTCCTAATGGGTCATATATAAGGGCTACATCTTTAAGGACGGAACGTTTGGTTATTTCTCTTTGTGGTGACAATTCCACTCGAACTGAATTAAAATTTACCGATTTATCTGTCTCCGGGTACCAGATAAGTCCCAGTGACTTAGTGTGCAGCTCGTCTTCTGTGTCAAAAGATGCCATAGTTTCTCGTTGATCCTTGGGAATTGATTGGAGCAATGCTGGATGGTTTGCGCACCATTTACGCAATTTAAATCCCCCTTTGACGAGCATATTTCTGAGTTGAGTTTGTGTTTGTATGGCTTCTTTTAAGTTGTTAGAGCCTGTGATAATGTCATCGACATAGAAGTCACGGAGTGCCGTTTTAGAGCCCAATGGATAGTTCTCTTTTTGCTCAGTTGCTAAGTGCTGTAATGCTTTTGTTGCAAGATATGGAGCACAAGAAGTACCGTACGTTACTGTACGTAATCGGTAAATTTTTAATTCTTTAGAAGGATCATCTCTCCAAACGATAAGTTGGAAGTTACGATCTTCTGGGGAGACTAGTATTTGACGGTACATTTTCATTATATCTGCAGTAAACACAAATTTATGCAGCCGGAATCGTAACAGTATAGAAAATAATTCATCCTGAATGGTAGGGCCGACCATGAGAATGTCGTTCAGAGCCTTATTATTCGATGATCTACAGGACCCATCAAACACTACCCTCAATTTTGTCGTAGTGCTATCTGGTTTGAATACACAGTGGTGTGGAAGGTAATAGTGATCTTTTGGAATGGTTTTTGGTTCAACAGGTTCCATATGACGAAGCTGTAGCAGCTCGTCCATAAATGCTGTGTATTGAAGTCTTAGGTCAGGATTTTTTTGCAACCGCCTTTCTTGATTGAAGAAACGACATTACTGCACTTTGATTTTGAAGAGAATACAGCACAATCAGAATCTCTTAGTTGGTTGTAAACATATAATAAAATATAAACATGTTTATATGAAAATTATCGCTACAAAAGTTCCACATTATGTACTTTTATATGGTTGTTTCAAACCAGTATACCCTGTGTATACTGGTAAGAACTGGGAGCTCAACTTGATGCGTATCCTATATACAACATCAAGGCTCCCGGGGAAAGAACTCACTGTAACACCACTTACCTGCTACTCTGTCCATTTAAACTAAATCACCAAAGGCAAGAGTTCACTTTCAAGCATGACTTTTATTGTATTATTGTTATTTTCTAAAAACATTTACATTACATTAGAATTTCCAACTTATTTTAAAACTCGAAATATCAGCCAGCCTGAAGAGGGAACCAACTTGTCGTATTAATGGTTCGGGGTGGCCACACGGCGTGAAGCGCCAAAGGGCCGGTTGAGGATCGCGGTGCAAGCCAACACCTCACCCCTCACCATTTTGTCGGAGGCTGGACAGCACTTTCAACTTAAACTTACAACGATGTAGATAAAGAATGGGTAGCAGCACGCTCCCTTTTGGATTTGAACAAGACTCCCCCGAATGCTTTGCCGAAGAACTTTAAATACTATTCTTTCGTGAGCTTTCAACCTAAATTCTCTTTAAAGGTGCTAAGTAGCCGAACACGTGAGCTCTCGTTCAACGAACGTTTTTCCTCCCCGCTTCGTCTCGCTTGCTCGGCTGGTGAATATGTGAAATTGGGGAAATTGAGCGAAAGAGTGTTTTTTGCTTAAGCTTTCGACTTCGAAAGAGTGCTTTCAGCTTAAGCTTTCGGCTTTCCCACGATCTCTCGAGGTGAAATCGCGAAACTGGGGACATTGAGCGGAAGAGTGTTTATGCCGGAACTTTCGGTTTTCCTTTCCGCTTACCTCTCTACGAAGCACCCCGTTCGTTCATGATGTGAATATCATTGCGGGTTGAACTTTCTCGTTTACTTAACTGCTCGCTTATTTACTTGCGCATGTGTTTCTACGGCTAATTTTCATTGGCGAAGTGCGAGTACATAGGTGTTGTTTGCTCGCTACTATTGCAGTTATGAAGCGGGAATATATCCGAGCATGTTTTATGTGTTCACTCGCAACATTCCTCCGGCAGTTGAAAAAAGGATTTAGTGTACTTGGAGAGTACAATAAATCGTCGCTCTACTCCGGTGATCTGGATTACTTAATGTACCCTAATAGGTTACGCTCACTCTTGGTTTTTTCGCAATTTTTGTTGTTGGTTGATTCTCGCTACATTCCCTTTTGTGCAAACCTTTCGTACTTATATCTCGCGCTGTTATCGCCATTGCTGTTGTCCACTGTACTTCTCGCAACTTATTATTAACCGTTGTTTTGCTGCTGGTTTATGCGTAATTTACTAGATGCTTACGCGCCAATGTTATAATTCTATCCAATTGACGTAACTTAATATGTTGTTACAAGTCAACGTTAGAATTGTAAATTTCCACATTGATGAATTAATGAGTTAATGTTTGGTTTGATACTATACAATGTTTTGCTTGATTCAATCATAAATTAATATAATAATATTTCGTTTGGTATCATAAGTTGATGCTAATTAATATGTATTACATGTCAGTGTTGTATTTGCAAATTACTGCAATCAAAAATTACTAAGTTAAGATTTGATTTTATACAATTATGTATCATATTTTCCTGTTTTGTTTGGTACCTTGAGTTGCTGTTAATTAATATGTATTACATATCCATGTTGCTTTCATAAACTACTACAATTATAAATTAATAATTTGAAGTTTGATTTCATACAATTTTTTGTTTGATTTAATTATAAGTTACTGTAATGATACTCTAGTATTTCTATATAATCGTGGATTAATATTTTGTTTGCTTCAATCATTAATCAGTATAATTATTCACTATTGTTTTTGTTTGATAAAATTTTAAGTCAACAAGCTCGTGTTTGGTTCGATTCTGTACAGTAAATAATCTGTGTTTCATTTGATACAATTATAAATTAAGGTGTTAATATTTCATTTCTGCAGTAAACTACACGATTATAAATTATTTCGTTTTACTAATATATAATGTTGAAGAATATACTATTATTATTATTTTTTTTTACAATTAAAGAATACCGGAATTCAATTATTTCTTTGCAATAGGTGTATAACTTGGTAATACAATACACTTTCTTTTAACATCCACATTCAATGCCGATTTTTCTTTTTGGAAGTTAATGATTTGCTTTTATTTCAGTATTTTTCATCTCAAAATAGATTTTGATATTTAATTGTTACATATTCTGCATTTCTCTTTTTTTTATTTTCCTTTTGAAAACTGTAATTGTAATTATTAACTGTAATTGTCAAAGATAGAATTTTACATTTTGTTTGGTTAGTGGTTATTATTAGTGTGTTACTGTTCGATTGGTGCAGGTTTTAGTAAATTATTAACAGTTAGCGTTAGTGAGGATTTAATGTGCACAGCTTTCAAAATAGTTTAAATGTGCAAAGAAATTCGTTTTTTATTTCATTCATGGTTTATTAATATTCTTTTTCATTACTTTCTTTAATGCTATAACAAAAGCTCTTTATGTAACCTTCTGCTAGCATTTTATTAAATTATGTATTGTGCAAATAGGTTAGTAGGGAAGTTTCAATAGGAAATATTGTTAAAGCTTTAGCGGTAATTTATTGGGAATGAGTTATATGTGAACGGGGAATGAATATTTCACACGATCGTTACATTCGGGAATTGCTTCGCTTCGGAAGAAGATTTGCCGAGAGAATAGCTTTCCATTTATGTAGCTTGGGAGTCGTTGTTGTTGTATTCCCAAGACTTTAGTATATCTTAGCTATCTTGGCTTTATAGGGTGCGAGGTAATGAGTGTGATAAATAAACTTTCCCCTTAATATGTATGGTTAATGTTGTTAATGGGAGCGAAATCATGGATTGAAGGTTTATGGGATTGTTTTTGCTCGCTGCTAACGAGCTTTGAAGATATGATTAGCATTGTTTCTGCAATGATGCATGAGAAAATTGAATGAAGCGATGTATTTTAGCTTTTACATGCGGTGGTTGCTAGGAAGTATGTGAAGTATATGATATGTACGAGGTGTGTTCAAAAAGTATCGCGAATTTTCGTGGCTTACGTATATTCGAATTTCGATTTTTTTGTGGCGTTATGTTGGTACTCATGTCTGTCACTTATGCCGACAAGCTCGGCCATTTTGAATGTTCACTTAATTGGTGATAGCTGCTTTACTTGCACGTGTTTTCAATCGTCTTCGATTTTTACTTATTCAAAAAAATGGATCAAAGAACGTGTATCAAATTTTGTGTGAAAAACGAAATTAAGTGCGCGGATGCATTCCGAATGTTGACTGTGGCATACGGAGAAGCTACCTTGGACCGAAGCAACGTTTATCGGTGGTACAAAATGTTTTTAGAAGGCCGAGAAGATGTGAACGACGAAGAGCGTGCCGGACGCCCGAGCACTTCAACAACAGACGAAAAAATTAATGAAGTGGAGAAAATGGTATTGGCCAATCGTCGAATCACCGTTAGAGAAGTTGCTGAGGACCTAAACATATCGATTGGCTCGTGCCATTCGATTTTTATCAACGATTTGGGCATGAGACGGGTCGCCGCGAAATTCGTAC
This sequence comes from Odontomyia ornata, assembly GCA_963969285.1. Taxonomy (NCBI): domain Eukaryota; kingdom Metazoa; phylum Arthropoda; class Insecta; order Diptera; family Stratiomyidae; genus Odontomyia; species Odontomyia ornata. The sequence continues at coordinate 283,681,036 of OZ017738.1, forward strand.
CAAAATTGCTCAATTGCGACCAAAAACAGCAACGCATGAACATTGCTAATGAGATGTTAAACTCTGTCCGCGACGAACCAAATTTGCTCCAGAGGGTCATAACTGGTGACGAATCGTGCGTTTATGGTTATGACGTGGAAACCAAAGCTCAATCATCTCAATGGAAGCTGCCGCATGAACCAAGACCGAAAAAAGCGCGCCAAGTTCGATCGAATGTGAAAGTTTTGCTGACAGTTTTCTTCAATTGCAGGGGCGTGGTGCATCATGAGTTCTTGCCACAGGGAAGAACGGTCAATAAGGAATATTACCTGCAAGTTATGCGCAATTTGCGCGAAGCAATCCGCCAGAAATGCCCGGATTTGTGGGAGAACAAAAATTGGTTTTTGCAGCACGATAACGCCCCTGCTCACACATCGTTGCTTGTGCGCGACTTTTTGGCCAAAAACAACACACTAATGATGCCGCAGCCACCGTATTCCCCAGATCTGGCCCCTTGTGACTTTTTCTTGTTTCCTAAACTGAAGAGGCCCATGAAAGGACGACGTTACGCTACGCTTGACGAGATAAAGGCGGCATCGAAGGAGGAGCTGAACAAGATTAAAAAAAAATGATTTTTTGAAGTGCTTCGAAGATTGGAAAAACCGTTGGCACAAGTGTATAATATCTCATGGGGATTACTTTGAAGGGGACAAAATAGATATTCATGAATAAATAAATAATTTTTGAAAAAAAACAAAATTCGCGATATTTTTTGAACACACCTCGTAAGTACTAATTCTTGGTTGGCTGCTAATTGCCTTGAAGAGCATTTGTTTTTAATTTAGTCGGCTTAATGCATTTCGTAGTGGGCTGGGCTTTTAATTCATCTATGCTATGCGATTGTGAGGAGGAAGAGCTTTCAAGGTATATGCATTGAATTGTCGTTTAATTGGCTCAAGTTGTCTATTACATACTTTTTATCCGTTTGTGGTGGTAAAAAGGGGGGGTTATTTGAAATTTATTCAGCAGTATGTGTAAATAGTTGTGGATTATTTATAAATCGGAATTATTATGTAGGTTTTTTATTAAGTATAGAAATGTTCAATGAGTTAATATAAATTAAGTCGACCTTTTTCTCAAACTGAAACTAGAAGGAGCGATTCTGAGCTCTGTTGTATACTTTTATTGATTTTAGTGAATTGTTAAATAGGTATACTGCATTGAAAATATCTTGCGAGAAATTATTGTAAAAGATGATCGAAGCGACACAATCACTATATGGGCTTAGGAACATATAGTTTCGGTCTTCATTCAAGACCCTATATGTGTTCCTTCTAATTTTTCCCTAGTATGTGTCTACTTAGTTTGGCATAATGCTGTCCTGGGCCTTACTGGAAGACAGTACAGTACCGTGCGAGGTCACTTCATGAGCCGATAATCTTGAGAAAACGATTGTTTAAAGCATCTTAAAGTATATATTATAGCATTCTAAGACGCTATTTGATATTGTCTTCATATATAAAGTAAAAGGGTGGGAAATGGGTGGGTTTTGAATTGTCTTGCGCTTTCTACAGGGGCTTTATTTGTGACTTTTTTCTAAAAGTTAGCAGTTATATAATGTATAAATTGTACAAGGAAACGTAGTGGCTTATTTAAAGGGTACATGGTTGATAGCGTGTTGTAAACCCTTTTGGATCAACAGCTCAGAGGCTACAACTGGATGGTAAATTGATGTCTCTTTTTAGCGTGTCTACCGAAAGTTGAAATCGGGCAGCTCAGAGGCTATTATGTGTTTCTTTAGGGACTTATAACTAAAAATAGCGTGTCCGTCGATAGCTTATGTCAACGGCTCGGAGGCTGTTGTTAAATCTACTGGTTTTCATTCCAGTGATTGTGCAATTAGACATAGAAAAAGCGTGTCTGCTGATAATGATGGTTTGAAGTTTTGCCGGGGTTTTACCGACTTGACTGCCACTTTTTCCGTTTCCTTAACACGATGGAATTGCAGTGGATTTTGAAAGAGATAATTTGTTTTGGGGTAAAATAGTTTGCATTGTTGCATTGTTCTTATAACTAAAATTCTGTTGTTTTAAATTTCCCATACTTTAATTGTTTCAGTGTAGCTTGAAATTAAATTAGTTTCATGTTTATTTGCGTTGGAAAATTGCCGTTCTCATGTAAATTTTTTTTTATTTGTTTAGCGCAGTTAATTTAATTCATTTGCCCTTCCGTGTTATTGCATTTAAAAATTATTGCCCAGGTGTCTATTTATTCAATTTGTACTTAAATGTTTGTTTTTTTTTTTTTGCTCTTTTAATTGCATCTTGGGGAATTCGAATGCTCATTTCATTCAAAAGATAAGACTTTAATATGCATGTATGTTATGTACACGTTATTGTTATTATTATTGTTTAAGTGGTTGGAGTGATAAATGGTATCATTTTTCGATAACAATGAGCACGCGTTTGTTTCCTCGCTATTAAGTTTTCGGTTTGCTTATTTGTGTTTAATATTTACTTGTAATGTTTTGTGTTTTGCATGTTAGTTGATTGAAACTTTATATCTTTATAAATTCTACGTTGGGTTTGAACGAGTTAGGAGTTAGTTCGAATGAACTTCAGATAAGAAAGATGAGATTTAAGATATATGAATGACGGAGTAAATGAATGAAGAATTAAATGTTCAATATGACTATTTGATTTTAGGACTGATCTTATTTAATGGATAGTATGAGTAGGATTAATGTTATATTTGAATATTGTTATTATATTTTGGTTATTAGAATGATCAATATAAGTATTTGAGTTTATTTTTAAGGCAGACTGATTTGGTTTGATCACTAATATTCATACTTTCTTTTTGTTGTTTAATTGATTGAAATAATAATTTGTTTTTTGTTTTGTTTTAAGAAGATTGATTTAGTTTTATGCACTATATAAGCAGCACCATTATGAAGTGTGGATATTGATATTATGTTTTTGTTTTTTAAATGATCAAAATTATTATTTGGTTTTTTTTTTTAGGAAAGCTGATCTAGTTTGATGGACTGTTTGAATAGTATTGATATTATTATTTCTTTTTATTTAAATGATAAACATTATTATTTGATTTTTTTTAAGAAGGTTGATCCAGCTTGATGGACAGTATGAGTAGGAATGGTGTCTTACAGGAGTTGAATGGTTTGAGATATCGGCTGGGTGAATAGATTTTTCAGCCCATTTAAATTTGCTACACACCGCACTACACTGTGATCTCTGCAAAACCGATATCCTACCGGCTGCGCCAATTTCGTTACAAACCAGTATACCCTGTGTATACTGGTAAGAACTGGGAGCTCAACTTGATGCGTATCCTATATACAACATCAAGGCTCCCGGGGAAAGAACTCACTGTAACACCACTTACCTGCTACTCTGTCCATTTAAACTAAAGCACCAAAGGCAAGAGTTCACTTTAAAGCATGACTTTTATTGTATTCTTGTTATTTTCTAAAAACATTTACATTACATTAGAATTTCCAACTTATTTTAAAACTCGAAATATCAGCCAGCCTGAAGAGGGAACCAACTTGTCGTATTAATGGTTCGGGGTGGCCACACGGCGTGAAGCGCCAAAGGGCCGGTTGAGGATCGCGGCGCAAGCCAACACCTCACCCCTCACCATTTTGTCGGAGACTGGACAGTACTTTCAACTTAAACTTAAACGCGAATACTTGCAACGATGTAGATAAAGAATGGGTAGCAGCACGCTCCCTTTTGGATTTGAACAAGACTCCCCCGAATGCTTTGCCGAAGAACTTTAAATACTATTCTTTCGTGAGCTTTCAACCTAAATTCTCTTTAAAGGTGCTGAGTAGCCGAACACGTGAGCTCTCGTTCAACGAACGTTTTTCCTCCCCGCTTCGTCTCGCTTGCTCGGCTGGTGAATATGCGAAATTGGGGAAATTGAGCAAAAGAGTGTTTTTTGCTTAAGCTTTCGACTTCGAAAGAGTGCTTTCAGCTTAAGCTTTCGGCTTTCCCACGATCTCTCGAGGTGAAATCGCGAAACTGGGGACATTGAGCGAAAGAGTGTTTATGCCGGAACTTTCGGTTTTCCTTTCCACTTACCTCTCTACGAAGCACCCCGTTCGTTCATGATGTGAATATCATTGCGGGTTGAACTTTCTCGTTTACTTAACTGCTCGCTTATTTACTTGCGCATGTGTTTCTATGGCTAATTTTCATTGGTGAAGTGCGAGTACATAGGTGTTGTTTGCTCGCTACTATTGCAGTTATGAAGCGGGAATATATCCGAGCATATTTTATGTGTTCACTCGCAACATGGTTCTACATTGCGATATACATTAGATTTACATATAATCCTCTATTCGATTGCGACTGAAGTGGTATTTACACTAGAATGAAAAAAATAATAGAAAAATCCATACATGCAATTATTTTATCAAAAATACAAATGAGAGAATATTTAAGACAACAACAATAAAATTGAAACAAAAGATCAGGACGTAAATATTGTGTAAATAAGTAAATAATTCTAGTTTTCTTTTTTTTGTATTTAAGTCAGAACTGTAAATCATTTAAATAATAATCATATCTTATGCAAATATAACAAAAATAATATGAATTGCTAACTCAAAACATGATTTTCCTTTCCAGTGGTCCTTTCTTTCAGCGGGAAATAGAGTGCATGGTAAATATGCCGTCGCGAGGGTTGGGTTTGAGAAAATCTGCTGAGGTCGGTTTCGCGTCGCGCGCGGTACGCGGTGCCTTAGTTGATTTTGGTTTTTCTTTAGCGTAGTTTTTTTCGGATTTTCGTTAACGTAGTATATTTTTCGGTACCGCGTCGGAAATTTGGGAACGCGAAGTAAAGATTAGATCTTTGTCCTTTGACTGGTTGTATGAAGAAATACGGAGTAACGTTAAGTAGGTTTCCTCTCCGTATGGTTTTGTTTTGGTGACGCGTTTGAAAACAGGCATATATTGGTGGCTGAAGATTGTAAATGAGCGTAATCCATTTGGAGACCCGCGATCGAAATCCTCTCCGATCTAGCTGGCCGACAAGCAGCCACCGCGAGAATGGATTACGGTGCACGGATTGGTTGACCAGTTGGTACCATCCGTTGGCACTACTCAGACTTAACGTCTAGAACCGATGAGAGGTCGGTTCCTCGTCCGGGTTTAGACATTAAAACCATTACATAACCCCAAACGAATCGATATCATCTTTCCAAGCCAAGCTTAATGTTTTGGAGGGCGCTGTCTCGAACGCAGAGGGCAAAGTGCTCGTTGGAGGTGACTTCAACGCTAAAGCAATCGAATGGGGCATGCCTCAGATGGATCCGCGGGGAAAACGAATAATGGAAATGGCGGCCAGGGCGGCCCTCGTCGTACTAAACTCCGGAAACACGCAAAGTTTCCACCGTATGGGCAATGAGGGAACCATATCGGACGTGACATTCGCCTTGGAGTCCTTAGTACGGAGGATACACAACTGGAAAGTATTAGAGGACTACTCAGCCAGTGATCATCAGTGCATTCTGCTTGAAATAAGTGATGTTGTCTCCCGACGTTCGTGCTCTCGGCTTTCTACAACTGGATGGAACATCGGAAGGATGGACGTCGAGAGGTTCGTCGAGCTGCTCACAGCAGTTGAGCTGCTGCAGGGAGCCTTGGAGGGGACGGAAGAACAGGCAGCTCAAGACATGGTGAACTCTACTATGAGCATCATTACGACTGCTTGCTGCGCGTCTATGCCCCGTCGAAGCCACCGGCACGGCAAGTCCCCAGTGTACTGGTGGTCAACTGAAATCGCTTAAATGCGAAAGGAGTGTCACACGCTTCGACGTGAGGCTCAACGGGCGCGGAACGGTGACGAGGCATACAACCAGGTGGCAGCATATAAGTCGGCCAGGAAATGCCTTCGCAAACTGATCAACAGTAGCAAGGATCGCTACTGGCAAGACCTAGTGGACAATGTGAACAAGGGTCCGTGGGGCCTTGGCTACAAGCTGGTCATGCGGAAGCTTGGTGCCCTACGGATGCCTTGTATACATGACGCGGAAAAGATGGACATGATTGTGCAGGGACTCTTTCCGGCCCATTCCGTCCGTGTTGATGCTGTCCATGGTGAAACAGCAGTCGAGTGCCCACTGTAATGATTCGTGATTCTACAATCTTACCTAGAACAATAAGTAATTCCTATAGTTACCTAGAAAAATAATTCATGTAATGATTCATGATTGTTATTATACTTACCATTAATTCCTATACTGACCTAGAACAATAATTCATTGCATTCTTCATTCAAAACAGCCCAACATAAATTACTCAGCACGAATGCATGTGTAAGACGACACCGTTCAATGTTTTGCTTTCGTTCTTACTTTCTTCCGCATTCATGGAAGTAGATCAAAACAAATCACATATGTTTGCACAAGGTCGATCGCATGTACTTGATTTATGATCTAGATAGTATGCGATGAATGCATTCACTTGTACGATCCATTGAATACATCAATGTATCGTATAATATGCATGTGAAGTAAATATTATGCCACGAGACCACACATTTTGTATGTTATAGATTTTAGGTTTAAGAACTAGCATATAAAGAATTGAAATTGTTAATTCCAGATCAGAAAGTACTGACCCATGTTAAAATAAAAATTCGCCCAACATTTGGCTGGTATTATTTAATACGAGAATTTTAATTTTTGGTCGATACACTTTGGCTGGACATTCGGCCAAACTTAGGTTTCATTTGCGGCATAGAAGCTACGCTTCGGTGCGAGTCCAATTTGGCCAGATTTATTCGGGCTAGACGACACTAAGGTAAATTCTCTAATTTGATTTTTTACATATAATTCTATAACTCAATAAAACTCAATATGGCGATCCTGCAAACTAAAGGACGATTATGGAGGCTTTATTCGACTCAGCCGAGATGGAGATGCTAAATAGGAGATTTGAGGAGTTATTGACCCGAGCAGAGGAAGAACTGCGAGGAAATCGAGAAGAAGAATATCAGCCAGAGGCGAATGTGATTGTTGAAGCGCCTGCGTACACTCCAGCACCAATTCACGAGATAGGTCCGAAGAAGTTGACTGTGGAGGAGTACTTAAGAAGACAGAAGCGACCAGCACCTGCGGTTGAAATTGAATGTAAGCGGAAAAAAAGGGTCAAGCAGGTCGGAAAGCTAGATTGAGGGGCGAAAGAAAGGAGTTGCACCGTCTGATAGCGATTTCTGAAGGTGAAGTACAAAGGAGCCTGTTTAAAAAATTAAATTCATTAGGTGGTAAAAGAAAACATTAAAATGGGGAATAAGTGTACAACTATGAATGCGAACGAATCGTTCATAGTAGAATATAAGCAAAGTATTGGCACTTCATAAATTTTTTTTTTTTTGTGGTTTTAACAATATTATATGCATATCATATTAAGAATAGGAATTATGTTAAAAGTAGATTAAACAGAAACATAAATGTTTAAATTCAAATCTTTCTTTTCAATACTTTTATACTAAATGCAAAGGTTACAAGAAATTATAAGGGAATTGGAACAGCCTTTGGCTAATATTCGGAAAAGTAAAAATCGTCCCTATACAGAAGAGACTATACGAGTAAATTCGAAATTGATATACATCGAAGGTATAAGAAAAGAGGCGAGGCAGTTGTTTAGTAGTGAGAAGGAAGAAAAAACTTTGGATTTAAAAGAAAATTTTGTGAGTTTAGTATCTTTATTATCCGAGAGTCTTGATTGTATGAAAAAACAAAATTTAACGAAAATGGCAGAATTTAATTTAGAAGTTTGTTTAAAGACAATTCCTGTTTTTGAAGGAAATTTTAAGTCTCTACAGCAATTCCTGAAACTAGTAGAAATATTTTACAAAACATTATTTACAGAAGGGAAAGAAGCTTTAATTGATTTTGTGTACAATATTAAATTGTCCATTGGTGTCCAGACAGCTACAGGTAATTCAGGAATTCCCAAGACGTTTGAGGAACTATCAGCAAAGCTAGATGCAAAATATAAAAGCCCTAACACTATCCCTCATATACATACCACATTAAGTGGATTTACACAGCGTAAACTTAGTGTTTCCGCTTATAAAGACAAAATAGCAGATTTAGTAGATGAATTGAATAGCCTGCAAATATCTTGCCTTGGTGTAAGTGCCCCTCAGGATCAGAAACACACGATTATGAGGATGAACGACTCATATGCCCTAACTGTGTTTAAGAATGGACTTGATGACCAATTGAGAAGCACTATCTTTGCGGCTAGACCAGTGAGTTTTTCTGATGCTACAGACTTAGCTCTTGAGGTAGAGAAAACTGAGTCGGGTCAAGTAAATAGTGTATTTTAATATAAGAAAAATAGGAATTATCGTAACCAGGGCAATAGAAAAGGTAGCAGAAATTATAGGAATAGAAATAATGATAACAGAAATAGTGATAGGAATGGTAATAGAAATAATTATAAGAGACGTAATTATAATAATAATGACGGGAATAGCAATGGTAACAACAATGATAGCAATAATGGTAGTTGTAGTAGGAACAACTACAGAAGAAGAAATGACAATAGAAATAGTTCTGGTCAGAGCAATACGTACGATAGGACTAATAATACCAATAACAGAGGTAAAAGACGCAATGGTAACAGGGATAGGAATAATATCAACGTCGTACAGGAACAGGAAAATTCGTTGGACTCCGGAATGGAGTAAAGATTCCTTCCGGACCAAGATTCTATAAAATTTCGGATAATTGTGCAAACTACATTCGTGTATTTTGCAAGAATGCATCTCAAGAAAATGTTTGATAGACACAGGAGCAGATGTTTCCTTGTGTAAATGTGAGAAGATTAACAGTGATGAATTATTTTGGTCAGATGATAAGTGTAAATTAACGGGGATTACGAACGAAACAATCATATCTTATGGATCAATAGATCTTGAGATGAATTTGAATGATGATGACATTATTCATGGAAAATTTTACATTGTGGGTAAGAAATTTCCTATCAATACAGATGGGATAATAGGTAGAGATTTATTGGAAAAGTTCTTGTGCAAGATAGATTATGAGACCTACACAATATCTTTTCTAGTAAATGGGAAAGAGGTAATACTACCTATACAATACAAGCAGAATAAAATTGGACAGATTAAAATACCTGCCAGAACCGAAGCTATTTTCCCGTTTAACTTGGAAATTAATGAAGACATGATAATCCTGAATAAGGAAATAATGGAAGGTATATTTGTAGGGAATATCATTATACCATCCAGAGGGATCAAGCACATAAAAATTTTTAATTCGAGGGATTTCGAAGTCACAATCGATGGTATTGAAAATATTATCGATACTGTGCCTTTACGTAGTTATGTGGTCAAGGCATTCGCAGGATGCAAAAGTGCTAACACTACACGTCTTAGTACACTTCTTAATTCCATCAACATATCTTCATATGATCCTAAAGCTAGGGATAGTCTTCTGGGGATAATAAAAGAATATCAGGATGTTTTCCACTTAGGCGATGAGAAGCTGAGTGTTGACAATTTTTATACTAAAAGTTTAAGTGTTGCCGATAATATACCGGTGTACACTAAAAATTATCGACTTCCTAGTTCGCAATGTGATGAAATAAAAAGGCAAGTCCAAGATCTCTTAAAGAATGAGATAATTGAGCCATCCGTAAGCCCGTATAACTCACCGTTACTTTTGGTACCAAAGAAGAGTGATGGTATTGAAAAGAAATGGCGTTTAGTTGTTGATTTTCGGAGACTGAATACTAAAATAGTCAACGATAAATTTCCATTATCTAGACTGGATTATGTCTTAGATAAACTGGGCAGAGCCAAATATTTTTCGACTCTGACTCAAGACCACTTACAGCATTTTCCGATAATCATGGTCACTATCAGTTTAAGAGATTACTTTTTGGTTTGAAAATCTCTTCAAACAGTTTTCAAAGGATGCTCACGATCGCACTTTGTGGACTTGATTTCGAAACTTTTCTGTATGTTGATGACATAATTGTTTTCGGATGTAGTATTAATCACCACAACGAAAACCTGAGGAAAGTCTTCAAAAGATTAAAGAAGTTCAATCTTAAACTTAATCCTGATAAATGTCAGTTTATAAAGACAGAAGTCGTCTATTTAGGTCATCTTATTACCAAAGATGGTGTAAAAACTGATCCTTCCAAGTACCAGGTAATTAAAGATTATCCAGTTCCGAAAAATGCGGATGAAGTTCGTAGATTCGTTGCATTTTACAATTATTATAGGCGTTTTATTCCCAACTCCTCTCAATTCACTTCTAAAGAAGGGAGTAACTTTTACATGGGATGAAACATGTCAAAATGCATTTAAATCATTGAAGTCAAAATTGATGTGCCCACCAATATTACAATATCCGGACTTCGATAAACCATTTATCTTGACGACAGATGCCTCTAATTATGCATTAGGAGCAGTCTTGTCTCAAGGAGGGATCGGTTCTGACCTACCCATTTCCTATGCAAGTAAGTCGTTAAATAAATGTGAACTCAACAAGCCTATAATTGAGAAGGAATTACTTGCAATACACTGGGGTATCAACTTTTTCAAACCATATTTATATAGCAGAAAATTTATTGTGGTGACAGACCACCGCCCACTAGATTCGCTGTTTACTCACAAAAACCCATCCTCTAGACTCACACGAATCAGATTAGATTTATCCGACTATGATTTTGAAATTATTTATAAGAAAGGCAAAATCAATACGAATGCTGATGCCTTATCTCGCATTGAATTGAATACCGATATTTTACGAAGCATGATTCCTACAGAAATAGACGAATCAGTAAAGAAAACTTTAGCTATTACTAGGGGTATGAATAAAAAGCAACAGAATACAGGTGCACAAGAAAGCAATGTAACCGATGCCAATATCCAATCGAAGCCTGATCAACATCATATTTGGAATTGCACATCGTTAAATGACGTCAAAAATGTTACAAAGCTTAGATATAATATAACGCGGATAAATGAATTAAGAAATCCCACACTAAAAATCGTACATACGTCTAATGAAATAATAGTATGTGTTGATAACGATAAATTTTCCTGTGAATCAGTTCCTGATGACAAGAAGTTATCATCTTTTATATATAAATCGAAAAGTGATAATCCTAAAAGAAATCTAGATTTCATTATGGAGAAACTCATTGATGTTTTGTGCAAAATAAAAGTAAATGAGCTCGCGTTATCAAGCAGTGATAGCATATTTAATAGTGTACACATTGAGGATTTCAAGAAAATATATAACAAGTTGCAACTAGGTAATAATAAGACGCGTTCAAGGACAAATATCCCAATATACACCCCAGCTAAGAAAATTTCGAACAAGGATACTCAACATAAGTTGATAAAAGAATACCACAGTTCACCACATGGAGGTCATCTAGGAGTTAGAAAGACTTTATTGAAATTAAAACAAAAACACTGTTGGAAAAATATGAGCGCTATGGTCAAAAAGTTTGTTAACAATTGTAAGGTTTGTGCCACTAGCAAATTATACAGGCACACTAAAGAGAAATTTGTACATACGAGTACACCATCAACAACTTTCGAGACAATTCAAATTGATACGGTTGGTCCATTGAGACTATCTTATCACTTTCGTTATATTCTCACTATGCAATGTGAATTATCGAAGTTTGTTGTTGCCATCCCAATTGAATCTAAGGATGCGAGAACGATAGCGGCAACCTTAGTGAAAGATTTTATTCTGAAATATGGGCAATTTAAAATTTTAAAATCGGATAGAGGTACTGAATTTTTAAATGAGCTAATGAAGGAAGTTTGTTACAAATTGAGCAGATATTTTCAACACCATATCATCATGAGACTCTGGGAGTAGTTGAAAGAAACCACAGGGGTCTTAATGAATTCTTACTCTCATTCACAGAAGATTCTGAATGGGAAACTAGGCTTCCGTATTATACTTTCGCTTATAATACATCACCTAATGTAGATACTGGTTATACACCATATGAGTTAGTTTTCGGAAAATTAGCATATTTACCGAATGACGAGAAATTAACTTTCAAATCATACAATCTTGACAACTTTGCTAATGAATTAAAACTAAGACTTAAAGCAACTATAAATAAAACTAGAGAGATAATAGAGAAAGTTAAAAGGAATAGATTAGAAAAACAAATAGATATTAACCCAATAGATATTAAGATTGGTGATAAGGTATTAATTAAAAATAATAACCGTAAGAAAAACCAAAAACCAAATATGGGTCCTTTTGTAGTAAAAGATAAAAAAGGTGTAAACTCTATAGTTGATGTCAATGGAGTATTGAAAGAATTACATAATAATCAGTTAAAATTGTATAAATGTTTGTAATTTTAGTGTTTCGCTTGATATGAGTATACGCTCAACAACAAAAACGCAGAGGGTGTAATGATTCATGATTATACAATCTTACCTAGAACAATAATTAATTCCTATACTTACCTAGAAAAATAATTCATGTAATGATTCATGATTATTATTATACTTACCATTAATTCCTATACTGACCTAGAACAATAATTCATTGCATCCTTCATACAAAACAGCCCAACATAAATTACTCAGCACGAATGCATGTGTAAGACGACCCCGTTCAATGTTTTGCTTTCGTTCTTACTTTCTTCCGCATTCATGGAAGTAGATCAAAACAAATCACATATGTTTGCACAAGGTCGATCGCATGTACTTGATTTATGACCTAGATAGTATGCGATGAATGCATTCACTTGTACGATCCATTGAATACATCAATGTATCGTATAATATGCATGTGAATTAAATATTATGTCACGAGACCACACATTTTGTATGTTATAGATTTTAGGTTTAAGAACTAGTATATAAAGAATTAAAATTGTTAATTCCGGATCAGAAAGTACTGACCCATGTTAAAATAAAAATTCGGCCAACATTTGGCTGGTATTATTTAATACGAGAATTTTAATTTTTGGTCGATACACTTTGGCTGGACATTCGGCCAAACTTAGGTTTCATTTGCAGCATAGAAGCTACGCTTCGGTGCAAGTCCAATTTGGCCAGATTTATTTGGGCTAGACGACACTAAGGTAAATTCTCTAATTTGATTTTTTAAATATAATTCTATAACTCAATAAAACGCAATACCACTCTTGACACAGCTGGAACTGGAGCAGGCAGTCCTCTCATTGAAAGCAAGGAAGGTTCCAGGTCCAGATGGTGTTCCAGCTGAGTTGTTGCGGCTCGTCTATCACCATTGTTCTGACTTGCTGCTCAGCACATTCAACGCTTGCATACGGGACGGTGTTTTCCCGGTACGATGGAAGGTGGTGAGGCTCGTGCTGATCAGCAAGGGGAAGGGAAATCCCGAATCGCCGTCTGCATACCGCCCGTTATGCATGCTAGAGATGGCTGGGAAAGTGCTAGAGAAACTCATCAAGGAAAGACTCACTGACGCGATTCGTGCTGCTGGAGACCTATCCCCTCAGCAGTATGGCTTTAGAGCAGGATGTCCTACCATTGATGGGATTGCAGAGGTGGTAAACGCGGTCCAAAAGGCAGAGCATATAGTCACACCAAGCAACGGATCGTCCTGTTGGTGAGACTCGACGCCAGGAATGCCTTCAACTCCGCTAGATGGGTGGATATTCTGGATACGCTGGAAAACTCTTTTCAAGTTCCAGAATACCTAATGCGGCTTTTGAGGAACTACCTAAAGGATCGAAGCCTGCTCTACGACACGACACAGGGCCAACGAAGGATGGAAATTACATCGGGTATTGCCCAGGGATCTATCCTTAGTCCGGACCTGTGGAACATGCCTTACGACGAGCTACTGAGACTTGAGATACCAGATAAGTCGTGCATGGTCGGCTATGTGGATGATGTTGTGGCTCTGGTCACTGGACACACCGTTGAACAAGCGCAACTTAGGCTAGGTATGCTAATGCGCCGAGCTCTCAGCAAGGAGGTATACCGAAAACGTTTGGCACAGGTACAGAGAAGAGGAGCACTAAGAATTGCATCTTCGTATCCAACAGTCTCTGATCGGCGGTGAGAGTTATTGCAGGCGTAAAACCTGTCGCCCTCCTTGCTAGAGAGCGCCACACTATTTACCTGCGCCAAAACGAGGATGCGACGGAGATGGTTATCCGCGAGGAGAGACAGCACTCGCTCAACGACTGGCAGCAGTCTTGGGTGAATCGCACGACGGGAAGGTGGACTGCGCGCCTCATCCCGGATGTGAGACCGTGGCTAAATTGAAAGTATCGTGAGACTGACTTCTATCCGACCCAGCTTTTGAGCGGGCATGGGTGTTTTCAGTCTTACTTGCACAAGATCGATAAGTTATGGTCCCCCAATTGTCGGTTAAGCCCAGGAGAGCAGGACAATGCCTGTCACACATTTTTTGCCTGTAGAAAGTGGGTCAAGCTGCAAAGGAAACTCTACAGGGAGACGGTAGAGCTCACCCTGGATAATATAGTTGCGGTGATGCTCGAATTGGTTGACAAATGGTACCAGCTGGCACATGATGCTCGGGCAGTCCTAAAATATAAAAGGGACTCACAGCAGCCGGGAGCACTGGGGCTGGGGGATTGCTTTTCTGGCACTTCCTCTTCCCCTCTCCCCTCCCGCTAGGAAAGGGACTCCTCAGCTTGAAGGCGCCTCCCGGCGTAACAAAACGAGACCTGGCCTGAAGCCATGTGTCAAACTGTTCCAGGCTGGGTTCTTAGGTTGATAGAGGAGGTGTCTAGTGGGCAGTCCAGTCGCGTATGGGAGTCACACACTCTGTGCATAAATGGTATTCACCTCCCTACCACAAAAAAGACGCATAACAGCTGGAATATTGCCTCCGACTACGACCTATCCGGATACTGGGTGGAATATGAGGGAATTACAGGATCAATTCAAAATTTGATGGGCCTTTGCTCAGCATAAGAGAGACTACTAAATGTAACGAAAGTGTGCAACGCAGTTGTTATGCATCTTTATCACGTACAACTGGAAATTCAAAAACGGAACGAACTCTTACATCAGCATCACATAGATTCTAGAAGAAAGAAAAGATCTCCATTTAACATCATTGGCTCCGTGGCTTATTCGTTATTCGGCATCCTTGATGAAGAATTCGCTCAGCAGTATGAAGAAGAAATACAAAGAACAAATACAAACGAACAGTACCTTCTAAGCTTATTTAAAAATCAAACTAGCATCATAGACGCTACGGTTCATATTTTCAAGAAAACCACCGACGAAATTCAACAACAAATGCACTTCATCCAATCACAAATAGACCACTTAACAAAGACCACGAGAAAAGTTGAAGAAATCAGTCAAATCTTCAATAAGATCGCCCTTCAGACCACTCTAATGGTAAATCATCTTCAAAGCACTCAAAATATATTACTGGAAATTATTATAAACAGTTATCACGGAAAAATTAATCCTCTTCTTCTTAGCGCAAGAGAACTAAACAAACAGATCCGAATAATGAGAGAACATTTGCCACCTGACCAAGTTGTGCCTGTACCAAAAAACTCACCACTAAAGCTGTAAAACTTAGCTAGAATTCAAACTAGAATGACTGGAAAGAATATATTGTTCGACATTCGAATACCACTGATCTTACTCAAACACTATCAACTGCTAAAAATCTACCCAATACCTACAAAAATAGAAAACTCCATTGTTCAATTCCAACCTTCATCTGATTATCTAGCAGTTACGTTAGAGAGAGACAATTACTATCGGTTATCTGACTCGGAGAAAAATAAATGCCGACATTTCGAATCAGAATCAATTATCTGCATCCAAAGCCATCCTCTATACACATTGCAGTCGGACGTTAGTAAATGTGAGATATCCTTGCTTACTAACTCGAGCGAAATATCACAATCCTGCAAAGTTGCAACACCCACTGACAATTATTGGATTAAGCTAGAAAGCAAAAATAGTTGGATATTGTCAATTCTAGAAACCGTAACACTGGGTATTGTTTGTCAGCATACAATACACACCAGGGAAATCAAAGGCAGCGGAATCTTGAAATTGCCTCCAAACTGCATTAAATCAGAAATCAACGATAATCACTGGACATAATGAGTTCATCGACAAAACTAACTGTTCATTTACCCCAATCATTGACCTCGCTAACTATACTTACATTGCCACTGATCTTTCCAAAGAAGACTTCAATTCTACGTGGACTACGAAATCCAATCAAATCGAGCATCTTCGAGGAAAACTAAGGAAAGAACTATCAGCGGACCTGCCATGAACGCCTTTCAGTTCATGACATGCACAACTACATTATCAACTATATAACGTTAGTCATCCTGCTCATCGTCTTCATTTTTTTTATGCAAAGAAAGTTCCGCAACAAATTCAAAAGCAAAAAGGCAGCAGTTGAAATCCTCTCACGAGAATTTGAAGTGGTGGAAGATATTAAGTAGCAGGTAATAAGAATGTTTCCAATATACACCTTTTCGAATTGCTTACGGTACGCTTTCTGCACGTGTAACAATCGCATGTGCAAGTATAAAGTCAACCACCTAAATTATTGCTGATTACCTTTATGTATGTATATTTGATCTAAATCAATCAGAATTTGCTGATTGGCAAATTTCCGCAAATTGCATTTTCTATGCCGTTCACCTGGCATGTGTAAGCTTGTCGTAAACAATTCGGAATTGGTAAGCTTGAAAATTAAATGTATAAATATCTTAGTTCAGTTAATAAAACTCATCAGTCAAAAATTGATCAAAGACAAGGTGTTTCGTTTAAGGAACTCTTATTTAAACAATGGTATCTTACAGCCTCAATTGAAACTAACTTGTACGGAAATTTCACTTCTTTGTCTTTTCGTCATCAAAAGCACTCCAATCTGGCTTGGCACAAGTTTAGCACACAATTCTCCTTCCGATCTTTTGTTTCTGTTCTTAAAATGGCATACAGGTTAAGCAGGTAATTATTTGGTACGGAATATTCGTTCACTTTGTATGCGATTCCTGCACTAGAAACGTCTTTATTTCTCTTACAGCACAAACGCCATAGTTTACAACTGAACCGAACGAACAGATTCACTTCTCGTCTGACGACAATCAGCAAAAAACACGAACGCCATTGTTCTTTTTACCCACGTCCAGGTGAAGTCGCCACCGGCTGTTCGTTTTCGTTTAATTCGCTCGTCACCCGTCAACGTCAGTAGCGTAGGATGTAGAGATCTGTTCGTTTTCATTTCGTTAAACACCCGTCAATATCAGTGGCGTAGGGTGTAGAGATCTGTCACACAACTTTATCAGCTGGTTGGCATATTTAATTTGAGGGGTGACAGACCTAGGCGGAATAACGATTTGCAGAATCGAGGTTACTAAAAAACAGTGTCCACTATGGTAAACAGGCATGGAGAGACTGAAAGACAGGAGCTTGAAGCCCTTAGTGGAGGCCACCCATTTTGGGGCTTGTGGTTGGCTAATGGGTAACGTTCTTAGGGTAATTTATGGTAGAAGATGTCGCAATTGGCGGTTTCCAGGACCGGGTAGTTGCGAGCAATCACAATCAGAGAGCAACCAAAAAGGAAACTGCTTGGAGATGGCGTGCTTCAACTCCGTAAGTCTTTTGCATGGTAGACTCCCAGTTCTTTTCCGGACATGTCAGCAATGAGATAATGCGTGGGATTAACACCTGCAGAACCTGGCACTTTATGAATTTCCTATCCAATTTAGAATTGTAGTGCCGGGTCACTCCACTTTGCTGAAAGTTCTGTCGATAAATCTTATCGCCTGACTTGAAGCCAGAAAGGCGAGATCGCTGGTTGTAGCACTCCTCCCCCACACGTCTGCTATCTTCAATCTTGTTCCGGAGCTGGTCTCACAGTATTCGGAGTTTCTCGTGGGGCTCAAGAGCCACTAGCGGATCTTCTGAACAATTTAATTGCCACAACAACTGGTACGATTTGCCGTGACAAATCATGTACTGGCCGAACACGGCAAAGTGAGGTGAGATCCCTGTAGCGGTGTGGTAGGAAGAGCGCAGAGCACAGAGTACAGGTGATGGTGAAAATCTTACGGTCCCAACCCTTCTGACTCAGTTGAATATAGGCGCGAATAGCGGCTAGGAGTGTACAATTCAGCCGCTCGGAAGCATTTGCTTGAGGAGAGTAGACTGCGGTCCGCTGGTGAGTAATACCATACTTGTCCATCGGTTCCCGAGACCTAATTGATGTGAACTGGACTCCGTTGTCGAAGACAACATACTCCGGTACTCCAAATACACGCAAGACGCATTTCTCCAAGAAGCTTATTATTGGAGTGGTATGCATATAATGAATTGGCTCAATGATTGGAAACTTTGAAAGTTGGTCCAGGACCACGACAGCTCCGATGTGGCCACACGTTGAATTAGGATAAGAACCGGTAATTTCGATGTACAAGTACATACATCGGAGGTCAAAGAACAGCTTTTGGCGCTTTGGTGCACTTACACATCTCACAGGCAGCTACATACGCTTTTACTTGCTGTGCCATTTTTGCCCGAATGAAATAGGGTTTCAGCCGCTGTAGTGTACCATAGTATCCACTGTACGTACTCATGAGCACGCCTAACCAGACCAATCGTCAATTCCTCGGGCACCCATGCCTTCCACTGGATGGTACAGGTCCATCAGCAGGGGCTGTTGTCCTCCTGGGCCAACTCGGCTTCTTCCAGAGCGAACATCTTCAGTAAGGTAGCAGGTACCATATGTTGACTTCCTTCCTGGGGTTGAATCGTCAAGTCAAACGCCTACAATTTCAAGGCCCATCTCGCCAAATGGCTATGGAGATCAGTTTGGCTCATCAACCATTTCAGGGACGCATAATGTGTAACGATTTCAAAGGGGTGTCCTTCGATATATGCACGAAAGCGTTTCACCACCAACACCACCGCCAAGCATTCCTGCTCAGAAAAAGTGTAAATCCGCTGGGCCCGGCATGACTTGTGGAACATAAAGGCTATAGGCATCTCCTCACTATCTTCCGTGACCCAGACTAAGACTGCTCCCACTTCATGTTGACTCGCATCATAATGGATTGAGAACGGTTTATTGAAGTCCGGGCTATGTAGTACGGGGACTGCTGCCAGGCTCTTCTTTAGCTCTTCAAAGGGCCCCAAGTTGGGCTCTTCACAGATGAACTTTCATCCCTTACGCAGCATGTTGGTCAAGAGTGTGGTGATGGTTGCATAGTCACGTAGAAATCCTTGGTACCATCTGCATAAACCTAGGGATGGCGTAACTGCTTAGTGGTCTTCGGCAAAGGAAAGGCGTCAATCGCTTGTGTCTTGTCCGAGTCGGTTTTGATGTTGCCATGACCATTGATGCGGAATAAATACTTAACCTCCGTCATTACAAACTGACTCTTCTGTATGTTGGTGGTTAGCCCTGCCTTCCGGATATGCAAACCCACTTCCTGAAGCAGGCAGCTGTGTTCACCAAAGGTCTCCGTTGTAAGCAATAAGTCGTCCAAGTATACGAAAACTTGGTGCCATAATTGCGCGTTATTGTTTGGGGAGCATTCCACAGCCCAAACGGCATGGTCACAAATTTTTACAATGGGCGACCTAGAACCGTGAAGGCTGTCTTTTTTTGGGCTTCGATCTAAGGGGATCGGCCAGAAAGCGTCTTTGAGGTCCAAGCTTGAAATGGGCTTTAGGTAATCGACTTCGGAAACCTTCAATCAACGGTAGGGGATATGCGTCCATAACAGTGATGGCGTTCAAACGGTGGGCACCTAAGCATATTCGGACCTTATTCAGCTTAACAACTTAAGTGACTGGTGAGGTCCATACGCTCTGCGATTCTTCAATCACACCTAGTACCAACATCCGATCAACTTCGACATATAACGACTCTTCCTTCGCTGGAGATATGGCTAAATGTCTCTGTTTGAGGGGTTAGTATCCCCCACATCTATCGTGTGAGACACCAAAATTGTCCTGCCGAAACCTTACTTTTCATGCAAAGGAAAAGGTGATATAGCCGAGTTTAGTCATAGCTGTTGATTGGCATCAAGTGCGTGTCAAAATGAGTGAAAAGTTAATGTCGCATCATTGACGGTGGCGACAGAGTCGAGTATCATGCTAGACAATGATACCAGGGCGAAATTAAACTTTCGGACGAAGTCAACCCCTAAGTGAAGGTAATATAGAAACTCAGGGACTTGGTAAAACCTCTAAAGATGACATCAACCACCTCCTCGTTGAAGATGTGCTGACGAGCAGCTAAATAGTCCCGTAGTCTAACATGGAAAGGATTATCATCCCAGGGGGCACTCGATTCGTAACCATTCCCCTGAATGTCTGGCTCGGTAGTGCATGACATTGGCTGCGGAACTTCTGGAGAACTGTGTTTGGTGGCGCACACCAACAAGGTTGTGGTCATATCCGGGGCTTGGTTATCCAAAGCAATGAGTTCAGTGTCTTTTCGGTCAGGTTTAAGGAGGGTCAATGGGTTGTTACGGCACTCACTGGCAAGTTTTTTCGCAACTTGCAATCTACACAATCCAAGCAATAAGTGTCCGCATTTCCGCAGCGGTAATAGAAGACCGTTGGCTGGGCTGGACATGCAGAGAACCTGTGTCCCGGTTGTTGGCAGTTCCAACAGATTGTAGAGCTTGCAACTACCTCTACGAAAGTCTGGTCAGTTTCTCGTTTGGACTCGCGATCTAGAGGGACTCCATTCCTCGGGATGTGTGTCAGCTCAGTGATCCAATCAGAGCGTGCTACGGATTCCTTAAAACTCCAGTACCATTCGGCGGCATCCCCGCTGAATAAGATGTGCGCATGTCCAAGAAAGGCCCAGAAGTCTCCTTCCAGCATACTGGCTACTATTGACTATATCCTGAAAAATAACCTGTCTACTGGTGTCACCAAATTGAAGCCGGTGAAGCTGAGTCACCAACTCTCTATTATGTGCGTTGTTGGGTCTCGGACTTGCGTCACGAAAATCACTGGGCGATTCGCTTCAGTGTTCAGCCCACCACACGGAACTGAGTCATTCGTTGTCGGTATCGATGGGGGTGCATTACTGAACCATGGTCTATAGTCTGCGGCTCTGGGGTCCATTCCCGAGCTCATTCGAGAAAAGTTCCAGTCCTCAACTAGCCTAGACGTGGGCATAGCAGCATTTGGATTCGGTTCCCAGCTCGGTGGAACTTTTCCGCGACTGGGTTGCTGGCTGCTCCTGAGGTTCCGTGTTACGGGAACCGCAGTCCAAATATTGCTCGGTTCGTATTCCGTCGTTCCTCTCTGTGTACTGTAAATGACAACATACATATACGAAAAGCTGCGAATTGTAATCAATGCATCTGTGGGCGTGGTGTCAAATTATGGATGAGCAGAAGTGGGCGTGTATCCATACTCGTATTAAGTATCAAACATATACACACAAGACTTCGCAATCGAACATACTGCCCAGCGGAACGAATCGGTTACATGCATTGCAAATCGAGTGAAAGCTTTAGCTTTGTGGTTGCACCAGTCACAGAGAGATGGCACTTAAAACATTAAACTGTTTTTGTTGTTGAACTTTGATCTTTTTCAAATGGTAAATTGTCTTCATTATTTTACTTGGTAAGCAATAAAGTCAGCATAATTATAGTATAAAAGAAAATTAAAGACACAAGAAAATCGAGAAGTATTTTTTCATTCACTGGCTCAAAGCGTGCGCCCGAGCATATTCTATCCCAAGGCACTTAGCCCGGGATAAGTGAATTTAGGATACGTTCAACTGCGTACTCAAGGCATCCGCCCGAGTATCAGCGCCCCAAGGCAGTTATGCCCGGGGCCTGCAGTTGAACTAGTAATTGATTGATTTATCAATCTGACTGCGTATTCAAGGCATCAGCCCGAGTATTAGCATCCCAAGGCTTTGTGCCCGGGGCTAGCAGTTGGATTATAATCAATCGATTCGTTAATATAACTGCGTGCTCAAGGCGTCAGCCCGAGCAACAGTTAAAGCTTTAATTGATTGGTGTTTCAAATATGATATCAAGCAATATCATACATTTCCTTCAAATAACAAAAATAATCAAAGTAAATTTATATCGCAAAAATTTTACAAGCTCCATTAATGCTCGACCTTTGTACGTCTCTGTAATAAATTAATTATTAAAAGAATTCAATAGAAAATATATTATTAATATTAATATAGTCAACTGAACGTGTTATTATATGACCAAACAAAGAATAAAATAAAAATTAAATCATTAAACAAAAGCACTTTTTCACTGATCTAGCTGACAAGAATGTAATAGCACGTAAGTATCATACAAGAATATTTCTCTCTCCCCGGAAGCCTTTATGTGTATATAGGATACACATCATATCAAGCTCCCAGCGCATGCCAGTATACATAGGGTGTACTGGTATTGTGCAACACCTGGAACTCCCCCTCCATTTGTCCTATCCTTTCAGACATTCCTTGTAATAAGGACAGAATTGTGTCATTGTCAGTTGTGTTTGAGGGCGCTGTTGGGATGTCTGGCTGTGCTCTTGACACTGGGTCTTCCCCGTCTACGGCTCCCTAGTTGTTCGACAGCGATTGTGTTTGGTCGTTAGTCCGGGAGTCCTTCGCAACTGCTCCACGCATAGGGGCTTGCGTTCCAAAGGGGTTGTCTAGGGCACTCTGCTCGCTAGGGCGCCTGCATAGAGGACAAAGATTGGAGGTTTGCAAGAGCTGCTGGACACAAATCCGATGGAACAGGTGTCCGCACTACAATCTCACTCTGGTAGAGCCTTTTACGACGTCCTTGTAGCAGATCCTACAGTTGGCCGGCTGTACATTTTTGAAGCAGGTCCAGCATTTTTCTGGAGTCCGCTTGGTTATCTCTGGAATATTATAGTAAAGTAAAATAATGTTACGGGAAACTCCTACTGACTATGAAAAAACTTATCCAATAGTGCCGAGCTATACGTGATCTATCAAAAAATTGTTTGGTAAACTCTTTCCTTTCCAGCAGTGCCAACTCTACCATAGGGAAATGAAAGCGAATAGTGGTCTGCCAAAAAGAGGGTGCTTCTCGTCGATTTGAAACTTTTTCTCAACCTCAAGTACATCACAAAAACCGTCTCTTATATACATTAATTGACTCGACGAAATGAGTGACAGCGTCGTCGTAACGAGCTTTATACGCGGTCAAAATCCCGATGCCTGGAAGCATTCCCGCCTTCGCAACTCCAGCATACGCCACCGAAAGTTGAACCGAAACCACTCATCCATCACGCATAAAAAGATGGTTAGAATCCTTCCGCAGCATAAACGCAAGGTAGTCTTCCATTTTCTTGAAAGTCCAGGCAGGAAGGAGAAACCCATCTGGCTGACAGCTCTCTTACAAAAAATAGAAAGTCCTTACAGGTTTTACCCTGAGACAACACATCACGTGAAGTGACTGAAGGAGTGTCTCACACAACTCCACTACTCCTGTCCATGGGACTCTAGTACAGAAGTACCGTACATCCTCCGTAAAGGACCAAAACGTAAGAAGACGCAAAGTTCCCCCTTTAGGATGCTTGTGACACCACCTTGGGTGCCATTTGTGATAGTTTCCTTTCACACGTCTCGTAAGTTCGAGATTCCCCAAAGGAAATCTATAGCGACCCCTCATCGGTTCTAGCCGTGACAATGGGCTGTACCCATCAGGTCAACAAGTCCGGACACTCTTAGTCTACTCCTAGGTGGCTGCTGGCTGGCTAGCTAGTTCCGAGAGGCGTTTCGGATGTGGGTCTTACGCAAGAAGACTGTCCGAAAAACAAAAATCCAGCCTTGGTTCGAATTCCCGATTACAAACACGTCGAATAACTTCCATCAACCCTGCTGTAAATTACGTACCTTCTTTCCGGAGAAAAGGAATAAAACCAACATCTGAAAAAATACGCGCTCCTGAATTTAACCCGCGGTACCCAAAATCCTCTTCTTGGATTCAAAACTGAAAAAATTGAGTCCAATAAAAACAAATAAATTCAAAATATGGCAGCGCGTACCGATCGCAACGCGAAACTGACCATTCGCGGATCACTGGAACCATACCCTCTCGGCGGCGTACTCACCTTTCGCTCACATTATGCTGCTGAAACAAAACGGATTGCTAGAAAGGAAAGATTTTTTTAATTCAGCTATTCATTTTGTTGTTTGTTTAGTAATATGAATATATTCAAAAATAAATATATTAAATATTAATAAATTCATTTAAAATATCAATCATATAATGCAAATCTACAATCTAATTTCATTCAAAATACGACATGCCCTGGTAAAAACGAATACAACTCATTGTCTTTTCCTAACGCCTTACAAAAAAGTTTTAGTAATAACTACGAGTACTGACAATTTTCCCAGCATATCACATTAAAGTTTAGAAAGATAATCAAATCTGCTTTCATTTGTCTCAAATATTTCCACAATCTCACATGCTTACATTTTAGCAAAAATTACTTATATATTATGTTGGAAAAAGCGTTGGTTTATGCTTTCAATGGGATTAGAATTTAACTATAAATATTTAATTGGAATTTGTATAAAGACCTAGAATATGTAAACTCAAATTAAATGTTATTAAATGTATCCGCACTCGTAGGCATTATCTAAAATTAAAATGTGTAGAAAGAGCTTTAGGCATGTAATCAATTAAAAATGCTAATTTTTAAACTACTATCACTGCCATGCTTTGTTTCTCCTGATGGTACATATAAATTCACTTAAATATTACCCATTGCTCTCTTACAATCAACTGTTAGATACTAGAGAAATTTTCAGTCCACCCCGATGTGAACGCATTAACGTTGACGACAGAAATAAATAACGGAAGATAAAAGCAAATTGTTAATTTGTAAATATATTTTCTCTTACATACATATTGTTATATGTACAAACATATATGTGTAACTTTTCAAATTCCTCAAATCTTTTTCTTCCTAAGTTTTGTAATTTACAAAAGTTTAACTTTGAGTAATTAATTTTTTCAAATCTGCAATTATAATTTCGGAACAGTGTTATGCCGGTTTTCGGGCAGTTTGCTTGGGTGACTACTCTATTACTACATATCACTATAGACGTTATTCTCTGCAGTAGCAAATCCTTCTACTTGTTGATTTCTTACATCCCCCTTCCTCTCGTGAAATCTGTAAAAGGTTTGAATAAGTTCGCCTCGTAATGGTATATTACAGCCTCAATTGAAACTTACTTGTAGGGAAATTTCACTTCTTTGTCTTTTCGTCATCAAAAGCACTCCAATTTGACCTGGCACTAGTTTAGCACACAATTATCCTTCCGACATTTTGTTTCTGTTCTTAAAATGGCATACAGGTTAAGCAGGTAATTATTTGATACAGAAAATTCGTTCACTTTGTATGCGATTTCTGCACTAGTAACGTCTTTATTTCCCTTAAAGCACAAACGCCATAGTTTACAACTGAACCGAACGAAAAGATTCACTACTCGTCTGACGACAATCAGCAAAAAACGCGAACGACATTGTTCTTTTTACCCACGTCCAGGTGAAATCGCCACCGGCTGTTCGTTTTCGTTTAGTTCGCTCGTCACCCGTCGACGTCAGTAGCGTAGGGTGTAGAGATCTGTTCATCTTCATTTCGTTAAACAACCGTCGACATCAGTGGCGTAGGGTGTAGAGATCTGTCACACAACTTTATCAGCTGGTTGGGACGTTTAATTTGAGGGGTGACAGACCTAGGCGGAATATCGATCCGCAGGGTCTAGGTTATCACAGGAAAGTGTCCACTATGGTAGACTGGCATGGGGAGACTGAAGGACAGGAGCTTGACGCCCTTAGTGGAGGTCACCCGTTTTGGGGCGTGTGGTTGGCTAATAGATAACGTTCCAAAGGTAAGTTGTAGAAGAAGATGTCGTGGTTGGCAGTTTACAGGTCCGGGTAGTTGCGAGCAATCACAATCAGAGAACAATCAAAAAGGAAACTGCTTGGAGATGGCACGCTTCATCGCCGTAAGTCTTTTGCACGGTTGACTCCCAGTTCTTTTCCGGACATGTCAGCAATGAGATAATGCGTGGGATTAACCCCTGCAGAACCCGGCACTTTACGAATTTCTTATCCGATTAAGAATAGTAGTGCCGAATCACTTCACTTTGCCTAAAGTTCTGTCGATAAATCTCATCGCCTGCCTTGAAGCCAGAAAGGCGAGACCGCTGGTTGGACCGCTCCTCCCCTGCACGTCTGCTATCTTCGATCTTCTCTCGGAGCTGGTCTCGCAGTATTCGGAGTTTCTCGTGCGGGTCAAGAGCCACTAGTGGATCTTCTGAACGATTTAATTGCCACAACAACTGGTACAATTTGCTGCGACAAATCATGTACTGGCCGAACACGGCAAAGTGAGGTGAGATCCCTGTAGCTGTATCGTAGGAAGAGCGCAGAGTACAGGTGATAGCGAAAATTCTACGGTCCCAATCCTTCTGATTCGGTTGGGTATAGGCACGAATAGTGGCTAGGAGTGTACAATTCAGCCACTCGGAAGCATTTGGTTGAGAAGAGTAGACTGCGGTCCGCTGGTGAGTAATACCATACTTGTCCATCGGTCTCCGAGACCTAATTTATGTGAACTGGACTCGGTTGTCGAAGACAACATACCCCGGTACTCCAAATACACGCAAGACGCATTTCTCCAAGAAGCTTATTATTGGGGTGGTATGCATATTACGAATCGGCTCAATGATTGGAAACTTTGAAAGTTGGTCCAGGACCACGACAGCTCCAATGTAGTCAGACATCAAACGGGTAGTTTAAACTTACCCATCGGAGTTTGAAGAACAGCTTTTGGCGCTTTGGTGCACTTACACATCTCACAGGCGGCTACATACGCTTTTACTTGCTGTGCCATTTTTGTCCGAAATAAATAGGGTTTCAGCCGCTGTAGTGTGCAACCGTCTCTACTGTGCGCACTCAGTGGGTGGTCATGAGCACACCTCATCAGATCAATGATCAATTTTTCGGGCACCCATACCTTCCACTGTTCCTCTTCTTATATGGGGTCTCCGGATGCGTGATGCTTGTATACAAATCCCTCCGTTACCCGCAGTTCTGGCAGCTGTGATAACTGACTCTGAATAGTATGCATCAGCTGGGTGTAGCCTGCCGACTTTAAGGCGGGATGGTACAGGTCGATCAATAGGGGGCTGTCGTCCTCCTGAACCAACTCGGCTTCTTACGGGGCGAGCATCTTCAGTAAGGTAGCCGGTATCACATGTTAGCTTCCTTTCCGGTGTCGAATCGTCAAATCAAACGCCTGCATTCAAGGCCTATCTCGCCAAACGGCTATGGAGATCAGTTTGGCTCATTAACCATTTCAGGGACGCATAATACGTAACAATTTCGAAGGGGTGTCCTGCGATATGTGCACGAAAGCGTTTCACCACCGACACCACCACCAAGCATTCCTGCTCAGAGACAGTGTAAATCCGATGGGCTGTGTTCAGCTTGTGGGACATAAAGGCTATAGGCATTTCTTCGCCGTCTTCCATAACCTGCACTAAGACTGCTACCACTCCATGTTGAGTAAAGGTAAAGGTTCTGTGTCCTCGGGATGTAATGTAGAAACTCAGGGAGTTGGTCACACCTCTAAAGATCACATGAACCACCTCCTTGTTGAAGATGCGCTGACGAGCAGCTAAATAGTCCCGTAGTCTAACATGGAAGGGATTATCATTACAGGGGGCTCCGGCTCGGTAGCGCATGACATTGGCTGCAGAACTTCGGGAGAACTGTGTTTGGTGGCGCAAATCAACAAGGTTGTGGTCGTATCCGTAGTCTAACATGGAAGGGATTATCATAACAGAGGGCTCCGGTACCGTAGCGCATGACATTTGCTGCGGAACTTTGGGAGAACTGTGTTTGGTGGCGCAAATCAACAAGGTTGTGGTCGTATTCGGGGCTTGGTTATCCATGGCAATGAGTTCAGTGTCTTTTCGGTCAGGTTTAAGGAGGTTCAATGGGTTGTTGCAGCACTCGCTTGCAAGTGTTTTCGCAACTTGCAGTCTACACAATCCGGGACGTAAGTGTCCGCATTTCCTCAGCGGTAATAGAAGACCGTTGGTTTGGCTGGACATGCAGAGAACCTGTGTCCCGGTTGTTGGCAGTTCCAACAGATCGTAGAGCTTGCAACTACCTCTACGAAAGTTTGGTCAGTTTCTCGTTCGGACTTGCGATCTGGAGGGACTCCGCTCCTCGGGATATGTGCAGCTCAGTGTTCCAATCAGGGCATGCTACGGATTCCTTAAAACTCCAGTACCATTCGACGGCATCCCCACTGAATAAGATGTGAGCATGTCCAAGAAAGGCCCTGAAGTCTGCTTTCAGCATACTGGCTACTATTGACTGTATCCTGAAAAATAACCTGTCCACTGGTGTCACCTAATTAAAGCCGGTGAAGCTGAGTCACCAACTCTCTATTATGTGCGATGTTGGGTCTCGGGCTTGCGTCGCGAAAATCACTGGGCGATTCGCTTCAGTGTTCAGCCCACCGTACGGAACTGAGTCATGCGTTGTCGGTATCGATGGGGGTGCGTTACTGAACCATGGTCTATACACTGGGGCTCTGGGGTCCGTTCCTGAGCTCATTCAAGAAAAGTTCCAGTCCTCAACTAGTCTAGACGTGGGCATAGCAGCATTTGGATTCGGTTCCCAGCTCGGCGAAGCTCTTCTGCGACAGGCTTGCTGGCTGCTCCTGAGACATTCCTTGTAATAAGGACAGAATTTTGACATTGCCACTTGTGTTTGAGGGCGCTGTTGGGATGTCTGGCTGTGCTCCTGACACTGGGTCTTCCCCGTCTACGGTTCCCTGGTTGTTCGCCAGCGATTGTGTTTGGTCGTTAGTCCGGGAGTGTTTCGCAACTGCTCCACGCATAGGGGCTTGCGTTCCGAGGGCATTGTCTAGGACACTCTGCTCGCTAGGGTGCCTGCATAGAGGACAAAGATTGGAGGTTTGCAAGAGCTGCTGGACACAAATGCGATGGAACAGGTGTCTGCACTCCAATCTCACACTGGTAGAGCCTTTTATGACGTCCTTTTAGCAGATCCCACAGTTGGTCGGCTGTACATTATTGAAGCAGGTCCAGCATTTTTCTGGAGTCCACTTGGTTGTTATCTCTGGAATAAAGAAAAATAATGCTATGGGAAACTCCTACTAACTATGAAAAAACTTATCTACTTTAATCATGTGGCCAATAGTGGCGAGCTATACGTGATCTATCAAAAAAAAAGTTTGGTAAACTGTTTCTTTTCCAGCAGTGCCAACTCTTTCATAAGGAAATTAAATCAAATAGTGGTCTGCCAAAAAGAGGGTGCTCCTGGTCGATTTGAAACTTTTTCTCAACCCCAAGTACATCCCAAAACCGTCTCTAATCTACGTTAATTGACTCAACGAGATGAGTGAGAGCGTCATCGTAACGAGCTTTGTACGCGGTCAAAATTCCAATGCCTGGAAGCATTCCCGGCTTCACAACTCCAGCATACGCCACCGAAAGTTGAACCGAAACCACTCATCCATCACGCATAAAAAGATGGTTAGAATACTTCCGCAGCATAAACGCAAGGTAGCCTTCCATTTTCTTGAGAGCCCAGGCACGAAGGAGAAACCCATCTGGCTGATAGCTCTCTTTTAAAAAAATAGAAAGTCCCTACAGGGTTTAACCCTGAGACAACAATCGGAAGGAATCTGTCACGAAAAAAATAAAACAAAGGAGAGCGGAAATTAAAACTCACGTGAAGTGACTGAAGGAGTGTCTCACACAACTCCACTACTCCTGTCCGTGGGACTCTAGTACGGAAGTACCGTACAGCCTCCGTAAAGGACCAAAACGTAAGAAGACGCAAATTTTCCCCCTTTAGGATGCTTGTGGCACCACGTTGGGTGCCATTTGTGATAGTTTCCTTTCACACGTCTCGTACGTACGAAGGAAATCTAAACCGACCCCTCATCGGTTCTAGCCGCGCAGACTCGGAACGTGACAATGGGCTGTACCCATCAGGTCAACAAGTCCGGACACTCTTAGTCTACTCCTAGGTGGCTGCTGGCTAGCTAGCTAGTTCCGAGAGGCGTTTCGGATGCGGGTCTGACGCAAGCAGACTGTCCAAAAAACAAAAACTCAGCCTAGGTTCGGATTCCCGATTACAAACGCGTCGAATAACTTCCATCAACCCTGCTGTAAATTACGTACCTTCTTTCCGGAGAAAAGGAATAAAACCAACATCTGAAAAAATACGCGCTCCCGAATTTAATCCGCGGTACCCAAAATCCTCTTCTTGAATTCAAAACTGAAAAAATCTAGTCCAATAAAAACAAATAAATTCAAAATATGGCAGCGCGTACCGACCGCAACGCGAAACTGACCATTCGCGGATCACTGGAACCATACCCTCTCGGCGGCATACTCACCTTGCTCACATTATGCTGCTGAAATAGAACAGGTTGCTAGAAAGGAAAGATTTGTTTATTTAGCTATGCATTTTGTCATTTGTTTAGTAATATAAATATATTGCATACTATTGTTCATAAATTCATTTAATATATCAATCATATAATGCAAATCTAGAATCCAATTTCATTCAAAATACGACATGCGCTGGGAAAAACGGATACAACTCATTGTCTTTTCCTAACGCCTTACAAAAAAATTTTAGTAATAACTATGTGTACTGACAATTTTCTCAGCATATCCCATTAAAGTTTAGAATGATAATCAAATCTGCTTTAATTTGTCTCAAATATTTCCACAATCTCACATGCTTGCATTTTAGCAAAAATTACTTATATATTATGTTGGAAAAAGCGTTGGTTTATGCTTTCAATGGGATTAGAATTTAACTATAAATATTTAATTGGAATTTTTATAAAGACCTAGAATATGTAAACTCAAATTAAATGTTATTAAATGTTTCCGCACTCGTAGGCATTATCTAAAATTAAAATGTGTAGAAAGAGCTTTAGGCATGTAATCAATTAAAAATGCTAATTTTTAAACTACTATCACTGCCATGCTTTGTTTCTCCTGATGGTACATATAAATTCACTTAAATATTACCCATTGCTCTCTTACAATCAACTGTCAGATACTAGAGTAATTTTCAGTAATATTATATACAAATAAAGTATTTCTAAATATATTCATTTATGTAAGTGCTCAAGCTTCATTTAACG
The DNA here is from genome assembly GCA_963969285.1 of Odontomyia ornata. NCBI lineage: Eukaryota > Metazoa > Arthropoda > Insecta > Diptera > Stratiomyidae > Odontomyia > Odontomyia ornata. The sequence continues at coordinate 283,712,263 of OZ017738.1, forward strand.
TATGTATAAATTTAGTAATTTTCAACGATCGCCTGAACATTGATTACCTTCCTTCTTATACTACTGTTCCTATGTCCACCCCGATGTAAACGCATTGCATTGACGACAGAAATAAATAACGGAAGATAAAAGCAAATTATTAATTTGTGAATATATTTTCTCTTACATTCATATTGTTTTATGTACAAACATATATGTGTAACTTTTTAAATTCCTCAAATCTTTGGATGCGGGTCTTCTATACTCAGAATTGTTACGCTTGCATATTTTATTAACCTGGGTTTTTCAACTGTGGCATTGCTTAAAAATGTATGTATATGTATCGCAGCACATAAATTATAAGTTTTTATATATTTATATAGAAAAGTTAAATTATAATGAAAAGACAAACCTCGTGAAGAATGTCAATGTAGAGATAATTTACGTTTAATAAAAAAAAAAATTAAAATTTATATTTACAATAAAAATTTAAAATTTTATTTTTTTCTTCCTAAGTTTTGTAATTTACAAAAGTTTAGCTTTGAGTAATTAAATTTTTCATATCTGCAATTATAATTTCGGAACAGTGTTATGCCGGTTTTCGGGCAGTTTGCTTAGGTGACTGATCTATTACTACATATCACTATAGACGTTATTCTCTGCAGTAGCAAATCCTTCTACTTGTTGATTTCTTACATCCCCCTTCCTCTCATGAAATCTGTAAAAGATTTGCATAAGTTCGCCTCGTAATGGTATCTTACAGCCTCAATTGAAACTAACTTGTAGGGAAATTTAACGTCATTGTCTTTTCGTCATCAAAAGCACTCCAATTTGACCTGGCACTAGTTTAGCACACAATTATCCTTCCGACATTTTGTTTCTGTTCTTAAAATGGCATACAGGTTAAGCAGGTAATTATTTGATACAGAAAATTCGTTCCCTTTGTATGCGACTCCCACACTAGAAACATCTTTATTTCCCTTACAACACAAACGCCATAGTTTACAACTGAACCAAACGAACAGATTCACTTCTCGTCCAACGACAATCAGCAAAAAACACGAACGACATTGTTCTTTTTACCCACGTCCAGGTGAAGTCACCAACGGCTGTTCGTTTTCGTTTAGTTCGCTCGTCACCCGTCGACGTCAGTAGCGTAGGGTCTAGAGATCTGTTCATTTTCATCTCGTTAAACAACCGTCGACATCAGTGGCGTAGGGTGTAGAGATCTGTCACACAACTTTATCAGCTGGCTGGGACGTTTAATTTGAGGGGTGACAGACCTAGGCGGAATATCGATCCGCAGGGTCTAGGTTATCACAGGAAAGTGTCCACTATGGTAGACTGGCATGGGGAGACTGAAGGACAGGAGCTTGACGCCCTTAGTGGAGGTCACCCGTTTTGGGGCGTGTGGTTGGCTAATGGATAACGTTCCAAAGGTAAGTTGTAGAAGGCAATGTCGTGGTTGGCGGTTTACAGGTCCGGGTAGTTGCGAGCAATCACAACCAGAGAACAATCAAAAAGGAAACTGCTTGGAGATGGCACGCTTCATCGCCGTAAGTTTTTTGCACGGTAGACTCCCAGTTCTTTTCCGGACATGTCAGCAATGAGATAATGCGTGGGATTAACCCCTGCAGAACCTTGTACTTTACGAATTTCTTATCCGATTAAGAATGGTAGTGCCGGGTCACTTCACTTTGCCTAAAGTTCTGTAGATAAATCTCATCGCCTGCCTTGAAGCCAGAAAGGTGAGATCGCTGGTTGTAGCGCTCCTCCTCCGCACGTCTGCTATCTTCGATCTTCTCTCGGAGCTGGTCTCGCAGTATTCGGAGTTTCTCGTGCGGCTCAAGAGCCACTAGTTGATCTTCTGAACAATTTGATTGCCACAACAACTGGTACAATTTGCCGCGACAAATCATGTACTGGCCGAACACGGCAAAGTGAGGTGAGATCCCTGTAGCTGTATCGTAGGAAGAGCGCAGAGTACAGGTGATAGCGGTAATTCTACGGTCCCAATCCTTCTGATTCAGCTGGAAATGGGCGCGAATAGCGGCTAGGAGTGTATAATTTAGCCACTCAGAAGCATTTGGTTGAGGAGAGTAGACTGCGGTCCGCTGGTGAGTAATACTATACTTATCTATCGGTTCCTGAGACCTAATTGATGTGAACTGGACTCGGTTGTCGAAGACAACATACCCCGGTACTCCAAATACACGCAAGACGCATTTCTCCAAGAAGCTTATTATTGGGGTGGTATGCATATTACGAATCGGCTCAATGATTGGAAACTTTGAAAGTTGGTCCAGGACCACGACAGCTCCGATGTGGTCAGACGTCAAGCGGGTAGTTTAAACTTACCCATCGAAGGTTGAAGAACAGCTTTTGGCGCTTTGGTGCACTTACACATCTCACAGGCGGCTACATACGCTTTTACCTACTGTGCCATTTTTGTCCGAAAGAAATAGGTTTTTAGCCACTGTAGTGTGCAACCGTATCTACTGTGCGCACTCAGTGAGTGGTCATGAGCACACCTCATCAGATCGATGATCAATTCTTCGGGCACCCATACCTTCCACTGTTCCTCTTCTTATATGGGGTCTCCGGATGCGTGTCCCATCCCCTTGTATACAAATCCCTCCGTTACCCGCAGTTCTGGCAGCTGTGATAACTGACTCTGAATAGTATGCATCAGCTGGGTGTAGCCTGCCGACTTTAAGGCGGGATGGTACAGGTCGATCAATAGGGGGCTGTCGTCCTCCTGGGCCAACTCGGCTTCTTCCGGGGCGAACATCTTCGGTAAGGTAGCCGGTATCACATGTTGGCTTCCTTTCCGGTGTCGAATCGTCAATTCAAACGCCTGCAATTTCAAGGCCTATCTCACCAAACGGCTATGGAGATCAGTTTGGCTCATCAACCATTTCAGGGAATCATAATCCGTAACAATTTCGAAGGGGCGTCCTTCGATATGTGCACGAAAGCGTTTCACCACTAACACCACCGCCAAGGATTCCTGCTCAGAAAAAGTGTAAATCCGATGGGCTTGTGGGACATAAAGGCTATAGGCATTTCCTCGCCGTCTTCCGTAACCTGGACTAAGACTGCTCTCACTCCATGTTGGATTGAGAACGGTTTATTGAAGTCTGGGCTGTATAGTACGGAGGCTGTTGCCAGGCTCTTCAAAGGCCCACAAACTGGGCTCTTCACAGATGAAAATTCGTCCCTTACGCAGCATGTCGGTCAAGAGTTTAGTGATGGTTGCATAGTCACGTAGAAATTCTTGGTACCATCTGCATAAACCTAGGGATGGCGTAACTGCTTAGTGGTCTTCGGCAAAGGAAAGGCGTCAATCGCTTGTGTCTTGTCCGAGTCGGTTTTGATGTTGCCATGACCATTGATGCGGAATAAAAACTTAACCTCCGTCATTACAAACTGACTCTTCTGTATGTTGATGGTTATCCCTGCCTTCCGGATATGCAAAGCCACTTCTTGAAGCAGGCAGATGTGTTCATTAAAGGTCTCCGTTATAAGTGAAAAGTCATCCAAGTATACGAAAACTTGGTGCCGTAATTGCGGTGGTGCTACTTTATCCATAAAACATGTCATTGTTGGTGAGCATTACACCGGCCAATCGGCATGGTCACAAAGTTTTACAATGGGTGACCTGAGACCGTGAAGGCTATCTTCTCTTTTGAGCTAGGATCTAAGGGGATCGGCCAGAAAGCGTCTTTGAGGTCCAAGCTTGAAATGGGCTACCTAAAGCCCTTAGGATATCTTCGGCATTATAACGGCGGACATCTAAGCATAGCCAGACCTTATTTGGCTTAACAACTAAAGTGACTGGTGAAGCCCATGCGCTCTGCGATTCTTCAATCACACCTAGTACCAACATCCGATCAACTTCGGCATAGAACCACTTTTCCTTCACCAGAGATATGGCAAAATGTCTCTCTTTGAGGGGTTAGTATCCCCCACATCCATCGTGTGAGACGCCGAAGTTGTCCTGCTGAAACCTTTCTTCTTATGTAAAGGAAAAGGCGATATAGCCGAGTTTAGTCGTATCCAGTGCGTGTCGAAGTGAGTGAAAAGTTAATGTCACATCATTGACGGTGACGACAGAGTCGAGTATTGTGCTATAAAATAATACCGAGGACAAATTAAACCTTTCGACAAAGTCAACCCCTAGGTAAAAGTTCTGTGTCAATTAGTATATAATGTAGAAACCCAGAGAATTGGTCGCATCTTTAAAGATGACATCCGTCGTGAGTTTTCCCACTTTGGAGTGACGAATTCCATTAAGCATGGCGGATGGACCAAGTGGTAAAATGCTGGATTTGATCCGCGTGGTTCGTCGGGACTTCTCTTGCAAAATCGGCTACTTTGCAGTTGACACTGGCTCCAATGGCCAATCAAGCCTACCAGTTTTGCAGGATCTATACTGACGCGTACGGGTGAACGTCGTCCTTCAATAATTCCTCTAGTTGGATCGCACGCAACGTCTTCCTCGACTGCCTCACCCTTCTCCAGAAGCTTTGCATCCAAAATATTCGATTAACTTAATTCTTTTAAGTGTTTATTCGCAGTTTCTTTTGCATTTTATATGCGAACGACGTTAGATTTAATGTTACACTTGATCACATTAAATACAAAAAACAAAATTAAATGATGTTTTTGCTCGCGAAATGTTAATTTTTTTTTCTTGTTTACTACGATTATATATAGTACGTATAAAAATATTCTTGATTCTTGGATTTCCTGGTTTTCTAACTTATTTATGCTTGGCCTGGCAGTATTCTGCGCTATCTCGGTGAACCTCCATAGAGGTGGGAACAAAACAAAGGTATTCGGTCCTCACTCGTAAAAATATAAGATTTTAGGGGAAATCTTTCCTTCAAATAGTCAAGATAAGGTCGAAATATTTCTGGGGAATTTTACTAATTTCACTCCCAAAAATTATTGAGAAAGCAAGGAGGAAAAACTATGCAACCACTTAACGGTAAAAAATTATCCACTTGTGTTGTCCACCTCGCGACAACAACATTTCGAAAGCGATTACATGCATACCATAATAATGCGAGTATTACGTGGGCTGTTTAGGTTTCCAGGAAAATGCTTTTCATCACTTGATTCTTTTGATTTGAACAATAATTTCTATGATTTCCAGTTATGTATTTTTCGCTGAAAACGGATACAGATACAATATTCCGAACGTCCGCGAGCCAGTGACGCAAATCACAGACAACTTATCACGAGACTCCGACTGATTTTTCGAATTTGAGTCAAAAACTACTTTTATCGATTACCAGCAACAGTTTTCAATTTACCTGTTATCAACGTATCGAGACGGAACTATCACACCACCCCGAGCGTATTCCTCCCGCTCGTTGGGCAAACTCCTGACAAACGAAATTTTTTGCACGCCTCCTCACCCTATATTCGACATCAACGGGACCCCATCAAAATCTTCGTGAAATGTTCCACTATGCGCGATTTACCGACAGAAGTAGATGTAGAATGTACGTTCTAAATCGAATTTTCCAGACGAATTGGGATTGATTTTGCGCACCAACCTAGTGGTGGAAATTGAAACTAATGGTGCTTGTAGCGACCGGCAATGGAACCACTGGTTTGTGTCTGGAGTATGTGGATGTGTGTCTTGGGCGTGTGGGTGCATGTATTAGGGCGGTATAGGTGGGTGCCTGTGATGAAAAGGTGTGAGTCTGGGATAGGCGTGAATGTTATGGATAGTTGCAGGGGAGGGTGTGGGTCTTAGGTATGTAGATATGTGTATCAGTTTGGTATAGGTGGGTGTCTGGGATGAGTATGTATAGGCCTCAGATAAGTATAGATCTGTTTCCCGATAAGAAGTTGTCTTGGCTATGTGGGTGAGATTTCAGGATTAGGACGTAGCAGGTAATTGGCTCCCATCTAAAGTAAAAAGTTGGTCATAGTCTAGGATAGTCTCATATTTTGAATTAAGAGGTTAGAGCTCTAGATTTGCCTGCGTGTATTTATATAGGATTCATAGATGTTTCTAGGATGAATAGTGAACATTTGGCGCTTTTAGCGGTAGATAATTATATTATTCATGGTTGTTATTTCTCTATAGTGGGAGGATTTCTCATCTCGTCATTGCTTCTTGTCTTCGATTAGTTTTGTTATTCATAGTTGTTATTCATCTTTGGTGGAAGCGTTTCTCGCGGTGGTTTCAATGTATAGGCGATCCATGCCTAGAGTTGCTAGCTTGAAGTATTAGGGTTGCTGATTCATTAGGGTAGCTCTGCGAATATTTGGCGTTCCGGGCAGTTGGTTTGATGGTTGTAGGGTTTGAGATCCTTTTGCGTGTCACTTATTGAAGGCGTTTGGGTCGGGTGATTTACTTAATCAAGTTAGGCGTGCTGGAGATTTTTTATGTTGCGGATGGCTGCATGATGACGGAGGGTGCTGCAATAGACGGGTGACTGCGTTATTGACGGGTGGTGGGCTTGCCCGTCAGTGGATGTTCTAAGACATGGGAATTTGCTTCATGGGCACTCGGTTAAGGAACACGTTGCTCATCGATTGATGTCTTTGACTAAAAATGGAAGGCAGCGTGTAGAAATGAACGATCTGCTTGATCATGTTAGGTGTGCGAGAAGCTTTTATTGTGAGAGTGGTTGCTTGGTGACGGAGGGCGCTGCTATAGATGGGTGACTTTGCATTACGGATGGGCAACGGGTGTTCATGGCTCTCAGTTAAGGAGCACGTTGCTCATCGATTGGTGCGTGTAGTTAGGGATGGATGGCGTGATGTAGATTTGTTCGGCGGTGAATGCTGTTAGGCATGGAAATTGACGTCGGAGACGCATGGCATATGGAAGTGACTTTGTTTATTAACAGTAGTGTTTCGTGCGCAAAGACTTGCCTACCGGTGGAAATTTCAGGTATTCAGAATCTACATTGTGGAACAGAAGTTGCATGGTATACGTTACATTGTAAGGTGAATTTGCTTGTTGGAGGTGGTAATGTTTGCGTGACGAAGATAAGAGCGGTCGTTGCACGTTGCTTGGCAATGTAAATTGTTAGGAGACGTAGAGATTTTTTTGTTGTGTTGGCCGCGGGCGGCGGGTAACGTAATGTGCGGCATTGAGACGTGTTTTCACAAATATCCATTCACAGATACGCCTGCTCTAATTTGACGAATATTGTTCACATTGATCTTTTTTCGATTTCTTTATGCTCGAGAAGTTGTTTTTTTATTTTCAGACTCATTGCTATCACATTTTATTGCTTTTTTGGTTTCACGTCAATAGTACTTTAAGCATCGTCTACAATGTATTTTGTTCGGTTAGACTACTATACTGATTGCTCAAATCTATGGATGCATTGAAAGAGATCTTAGTGTTTGTTGTAATGCGTTCTTAATATTTAGTCTAGTATTAAATTTTAGCTTGCTTGTAGCATCATTTTGTTTGTCTTTATCTTCATCACTTCTTTCTTAAAGCAGTTTCTATACTTCATTCTCTGATTTTAATATTTTGTAGAAGTATCACATTATATTCATTCATTTTCTCTTTACTGTAGGAGGCTCATTGGTTTTGTTCAAAAATTCAAATAATTGTCTCCATGACGAGTTATTTTTTTCAAATTAACGATCTTGTAGTGCATGAGATGGTGATGATTTTGTTCATAGATCGTACCAGTTGTATATGATTTTTCTCTTTTGATAGGTGGATGGTAAAGATGCTTTATTTTTTTAGATCACTATGTTGACCTGTATGTTTTGGGTATCTATTCTAAATTTAAGATTATTTATGGATATTGTCTAGGAAAGATATTACGGGTTATGGCTTCTGAAATGCTACTTTTTATGGAGTTTATGCATGATGGATGTAGGAATCGTCGCAGTGATCCTAATAAGTAGGAATATTAACGCCTTTTCATTGATAATTTTTTGGTACGTACTGAAAGGATGAATAATATGGAACAAGTTGAAGTAGCAGGAGAGTGTTCCTACCAGAAGAGTATTGTAAAACAATAAGTAAATCAAACAATATATTCTGCATATTAAAACTTGACTAATATACATATTCCATGAATTGAGTACGAAGAATTATTATGGCTATTATATTTTTATATTCGCCACCACTTTGTTTCAAGTGTTTTGACCCCGTCGTTTAATTATAATACAAACCGTTTCTAAAATGCTTATAAAAATTCCTACATATAGGGTTTTCCAATAAGAGGTGTTATTTTGAATAGATCTTGTGATTTAACACCTTACGTTACGTCAACAGCCCAGCGTCGATTCAAGACCTCAAAGATAGAATTCGTGAGGCTGTCGAGGACATATGGCAGCCATTTTGCGATTTCGTTATGGAAAATTTCATGAAAAGGATATGGTCCTGTAAGCGTGTCGCGGTAATCATTTGCCTGATATTATTTTTTACTATTAACGGCATACCTTTCTCTTTACAATGAAATAAACATTAGATCATTTGTATTAAAAAATGGCATTTTTCTTTTAATATCAAAATAACACCTCTTATTGGAAAACCCTATATTTATAGTGGTTAGGTCCGTTGCAAACGTGTATCCCTAGTATCACGTGTTAATGTTGTTGTAATTGTTAAATATTCAATCGGCTATAACTTAGCTGTTTATTGTTTGATTATTGTGAAATTTTCAGAACACATATAAATGCTTTCAAAAAACTTAAATTGTTGTTTTTGGGAAATTTAAGGATCTCATTTTAATTTTCTAGGCAAAAATGTAAAACTTATAAAATGTACTATTATTAGCAAAGTTGATCGAATTTCGACTTCTAAGGCATTTGTTGCCCTTGTGCTCGTAAACTTACACGTCTGTGATTTTTTTCAGATTGTTCGGGTCAAAGGTGTCCAATTGCGAGGGGGGGACACAAAATTTTCGCACATTTCCCCTTCCCCTGCACCCCTCAAAGCATTTCAAGCCATTTCAAGACCTGTTTTGAAAAGTTCTCATCAAGACCTTTCATATTGCCTACATTCGATGAAAACTTTTTTTTCAGGGGCAACTCCCCTATATGGGGAGACCCCCCTTAAAGACCTTATGAATTTCTTTTCGTAATGAAACTTTGAAAAAAAAAAATCTTATGTTTCTAGCTTGTGTAGTTTGCAAGAAAAAGTAGTGTGACACACGGACGGACGGACGGACGGACAGACAAGACGCGCAACTAGTAGAGTATTGTAAAACGATTTTACAATACCCTAAAAAAGTGGTAGGTGATAGGTCATTGACATTAGAGGTTTGTTGGTATTTTGTAATTATTCTTTGTTTATGCCCAAAATGCATGAAAAAAATTTTTTCTGTCCTATATGATAGCATTATATGCATGCGCCAGATTGAATGAATTTTTATATTTACTTTAAATTAGGTGTTGTTATTGTGGGTTTGTTTTATTTACTTTAGATAGTTTCAAGAGTTTCAGTGTAATATCGAGTAAAACAATTATTTTATGCTTGTCTCATATTCTTCACATAATGGTTACTACTATTTACTATTAAAAACTATTTATGCATGGATTGATATAGCATGATTTTTATCATTTCCGAATTTCCTAAGCCATATCTTCAATAGAAACTTGTTGATGTTTGGAGTATAAGAATCTCTAATTTAGTATCTCCTTAGGAAAATGCTGCACGCTTGGATGATGTCACTATTTAATACATTTCGGATGCATGTTATCGCTTTTAGTACCTACGTGATTGCATAAGAATTTACTGACCTCATACTTTGTATGCTTGTATTAAGCGTAAACTCATTGCTGCTATATTCGTATGCATTTTCAATATTTGAGAATTAAGTAAAATACATATAAACTACATTTTAAATATGCTAGTTTGATCATGATGGACACTTTCGGGTAGGTTCATTGACATATTCAAGTATTATTTTCACATAAACAAAGTATGTTCTTACTGAGTTATTTCTTATCAGAATTTTTTTTCACTGGATGCTTGTTTGATATTTTATAGGTTTCAAGAAGATAGATAGAAGATATTTCGGTTAGCACACTGCTACTATAGATCACTTAAGCTAATGATTATATAAGATATGTCGGTATTGATAACGATGTGCGGTAGCGTTTGACTTTACGGTGGGCTATTTTTCGATCGGTCTTATCTTATCATGTATAGACAAGTAGCATATATTATGGAGTGTTCTTGTTAATGCTAGTCGCAAGTCTTTGTAGGATATTTATAGTAATCGAGCAGTCACACTAGCAAACTGCTCGAAAACCCTCCTATCTCCTATCCAAATTGTAATTGCAGATTTAAAAAAATATGTAATTATTTCCCCGGTAATTGTTATTTGTAAAATAGTTTTCTTCTTATTATTATTATTATTTAAAATTTTTATTTCCTTACTTCCTTTAGTTTTCTTTACTTCATTTAAATTTTCCTTGCTTCATTTAAATTTTTTAGTTCATTTTAAATATTCCTACTTCAGTTAAATTTCGGTTTCTAAAAATTTAATTTTCCCATTGAAATTCAGGATGTGGAAACACTGATTTAGTGCAGGCTAACGAGGTATTACATGACAGAATGCATGCGAGTTCAGCTAAGCGTGGGAGTCGGCTTGAGATCGTAAGACAGCGCGGAAGCTACGAGAAAAGAAGGGTCGACGGCAGATCGTGAAGAACCACGGATAAATCGGCAAATTTTTGTTCGATAAGACCCAGTTGTAATTCGAGAAGTTTTCGGTCGCGATTTGGAACGGCACCGTGTAAAGTTATTATCATCGCATCGTAGTTAATACTTGTTGGGTTCCGTGAAGGCAACTGCAGTGCAATGAATCGTACGGTTACAAGACACAACCACCGACAAACGCTCCTTGACCGTTTTCTATGCGAATGTGTGTGAAGGTTGAGTGACGGGCTGACAGCCTTGACTGAATTGTAGAATTTGTTGAGTGAATACGAGCAGTGTATTAACAAAACATATTGAAGTTAATTTCTGAGTAAACCTAAAAGTCTTCTCCAGAACGTCCCACAGGGCGCATATCGTGAAAACCGCACCGGGAAAGAAAAGCAAGCTTAAATTCATTGAAATTAGCCAAATTCACTTGGCCATCGTAATTCGAATTTCATTTAGCCTTTTCGTGTGCTCAAATTGACGAACAAACGACGGGAGTTCTGGCAGTGGACGTGTGTCGTAGTCCCGTGCAAATTTTTCAGACAATGGGAAAAGAGCTCGCGATTGGCAACAGGGAAAGAGGGAGCACTCGGCGCGGTACAAAGCAAATGTGTTGACATAACTCGCAACTCGCCTCCAAAGGGACGTATGTAGAATATCTCACTGAATGACGTGATCACGCGAAAAAGTTTACTTTGAATTCGAAGGTAAGTCGTTGTGTCGTTTTGTTGCTGTGATTGTTGTTATTCTGGCAATTGATTTTGTTTAATTTCCATTTGGAGCGAATCGTGCGTGCAACAAGGAAAAAATCTCCGGTATTAAAAACACTTTACATGGCTTAGTAATCATTTTCTTGTGTAACGCTTTAGTTAGCGATAATATTGCAAAATTTGGCCGAGTAAGACTATTTACGAGCGCAATTGATTTTTCATCTTGGTTGTGATCATGTGCATAGTGAAATCCGGTTGTTGACAAGTTCAAAAGCATTTACGTGCGAGAAACTGCTGTACAATAATGGAATAAGGGAGATTGCTTCAACCTCGTATGTGTCAGAATAGAGTCTTCCGCGGTTTAATAATCAAATTAGCGGGTTGAATTTATTCTCATGACAGAGGCAGAATGCTAATCACGCGACAAAGCTGATTTTGAATAGCGTACCTGCAGTGTTATTTTCCCCCTTCATGAACGGAGTGCTGCAATTAAGACAGTATTGCCGAAATTGAAGTGTCCGAGTATACAGCACTGCGGGGCAAATTTATTAAAAACTTTTGACAGAACCATTTAAAGTTTCTTTGCAAATATTTCTTCAAATTCGGTGAGTCTTGACGTGAATGTAGACACGATAGAATGCATCGTAGTTGTAGTCATGCTTTCAACGAGAACTGGAGAGTGATCGTTTTTAATTCGATTTTGCTGTATGATATCATTGGAAGAAGCCCTTAGCCGAGGGCGTTCATGTCCGAAGTCACCAATTCCGGTTGCCCCACTCTTATTTGTGGGCCATACAAATCGTCGGGCAACGACGAAGTCTCCACAAGTCCGTCTGTTTTGGCTCGTTTTGACTTGTTCTCTGAGCAAGCAATTTTCCCCTTCGTTAGTTACCTACATTTTTCGACTTCGGTTGACCTTTATTTTTGAGACCAGAGAATTCGTGAATGCGAAATTCTTTTGAAGTGGGCCCTTGCGCTGGGGGAATTAATCCGCCCCACGAAACCGGTACGCTAGCCTGCCAGCGCATTCACGCGTACCCAGACAAGGCCAATCTCGGCCGATGTTACCATCCTCTTTCGCCGAGGAAGCAGACCATCGCTGCAGTCCTTTGCGGACATGTATACCTTCTACCTCATATTCACTACAAAATGGCAAAACATCCTATTTGCGAAGGATTCTGATCTGCATCCCAAACCAAGCGGTGCCTAAGTGTCTTCCACTACATGGAACTTGATTCATGTGATTTGCTGCTGAGCTAATCCATGACTATCCATGACAAGACACGCACTGCTTGTGGTTCAGAACTCAACTTGGGCTGACAATTTGTAACTTGTGGAAAATTTGCGGATGAAGGAGCACTTCCGAGCCCTCATCCTTATGGTGCCGCAAGGGAGTAGTCCCTGTGACGCAATGGGAGGAGTGTGCCATTCGTGTCCTTGCCTGTGAAGAGAACAGAATGGAAAGATCGAATTTTCATGATATATACCCCAAACTTTTTTTTGATAGATTGTGTCATTAGTTCGCCACTGACGGCCACTTCATGAATTTTATATTTAACATTAGTTTCCACATTTTTTCTTATACATACATTTTTATTTCGATACCATTTACCTTTATATATTTACAGTTCTAAGTTTTTTTTTGCCAATCATAATTTTGTTTCAGAAGATGCCCATCAAAACAACGCCAGAGAGGAGAAAGTTGAGTTCAGATGCCGGACCAGTACTCTTGTGCTCCATGTGCCATGAGGACATGGACGAACTGACCAGTCAGAGTTTGCCGTGTGGATACAGGCTACACCAGCTGTGTTTAGTCCAACTGAGGCCAACCGCATCCACGTACCCGCTCTGTCGTCAGCCTCTAGAATCTACACAGCCAGCAACTGAACGACCTCAGTCCTCCATCACTAGTGGAGCAATGCCCAAAGGCGGACCTCCTCCACCAACTACAATGGGTGTGCGAGGTGATGACAGCGGAGCCGGAGCCTTACCAACCAGCAAACCCAGTATCAAAGCCTCATCCTCAGCGTCAGCTGAGATGTCGCAGCTATTGGCGGTCATGCAAGCTATGGCCACCAGTATGGAACAAATGAGGGAACAGATACACTGTGTGTTGGTTCCACAGCCAACTACGCAGCCCTCCAGTTCAACGGTCAGAGCGGACTATATAGAGCCACCAGTGACAGTAACGGGGGATCCAGCACCTCCTAGGCTCAGCGGAGCCATGAACCCTATAGCCCCAGAGTACAGACCCAGGGGAGAGGTCCCGACTTCCCGACCGCAGCAGTGGAATCATGCGAGTGCCTGGAGCGCGGAGCGAGAACAGTTCAAACAGGCAGCTCAGGACCGCGGTTCGATACCCTGGTATAACTGGGACCTGCCATCTTCAGCTCAGCCAGGAGCTCCACACGGGCATGCCTACTCTTCGCGAAGAGGTCGCACCGAGACAGTCCAGCTAAAATAGCACATATAGTGGCAAGCTGGAAACTTGTGTTTACGGGCCAGGACGACCCTACGACCATCGGTGCCTTTTTGAGGAGGGTCGAAAACATGGCCTCGCTGAACTTAGGAGGTAACATGAGAGCTGTTACCCGCTGTGCGCAGATGCTCTTTACTGGAAGAGCTCTTCGCTGGATCTGGCGTTTCGTCGACACGGATCCCACCTTTGATTGGGAAACGTTGAGACGGGCGGCGTTGCAGGAGCTTGCGCCAGTCGAGGGAGACGACACGCTGAGGCAACATATCCGAAACTGACGCCAACAGGCACAAGATACCACAGACGAGTATTACAAAGTCCTCTGTGCCTGTTGGAGCGTCTGATGGTCCCCATGCCAGAGTCTGAGTTTGTCAGCCTTTTCTGGGAGGGGATCAGGCTGGAGCTGCGAGAGTGACTGGTGTTCGCCCCGTGCCACAGCGTACATGCACTTCGCGCGTCAGCGAAGGAATTGGAAGCAGTGCAGTATTCCCAGCGTCCCGCGTCACAATCTAAACACTTTGGCTGACGAGAGCAGCCAGAACGGCGCGCGATCACTGAGCGCGAGCATCGCATGCCAGCTTTAACCCGCGCCAGCTGGTCTCATTCCACCCATCATTGTCAGCATGCCAGAGACTCTTCCTCCATTATTCACCGATTTAGATCCAGACCCTCAGTCCGAAGTACATGAGCTGGCTCCCAGGGCACGGGCTACCACGTGTTGGAACTGTCGGCAGACGGGACACCGTTTCTCCGCATTCCAAGCAGAGACTAGCATTTTTTGCTTTCGTTGTGGCAAGCCAGATACTTATGCGCCACACTGCACTAATTGCAAGAAGCCAAAAAACTTGCAAGCGAGTGCGCGCGACAGCCCGTAGTACTCGCGACAGACGCAGTAACGGGATGGCACGCCCTCCCATCTACTGACGGTTCCATCACGACAAGTTCCTCACCAGTAAGATCATTTGAGTTAAGCACCACGATACCATTGCTGGTAAATGATGCAACAGATGCCACTTCTTCTCCGGAAGCTTCTCCAAAGACAGTGTTGCAGCGACCACATCAAGTACTGCTCGAAAAATCCCGGCATCCAACGGTTCGTGTATTTAAACCATACCATACTAGGCTGCAGGAGTATATTGCTGCTCGAGAGAGGATTTTTGCCGCAGAAGAGGTCACCTTACGCCAGCACAAAACTAAGTGGTCAACTCGTCGTTGGAAGAACTTCCCCAGAAGAGTGCGCACCTATCGCCAAACCTTAAAACTATGTAACATCTCAGAGGTTTCTGAGAATGATACACGACGTTACGCACCAATCAAAGTGTTGGGCGAAATCGCTATTGCTCTGATCGACACGGGCGCAAGTATTAGCTTTCTTGCCTCGAGCCTTGGCTCAAAGGTAATACAACAAAACCATACGGTAGTAAAACCCTCTCGCTCTGAAATCAGTACAGCTGATGGCACCAGACATCCTATCCAAGGTAGACTGACAACACCCGTGACGTTCAGAGGTCAAACGAAGGATATGTCTTTCTACATTATCCCGTCACTGACTCAGAACGTGTACCTTGGCACCAATTTCGTCCTTCAATTTGAATTGGCCCCAGATTTATTCACAGATTCGTCTTTAAATACTAGATATGTCAACGAACTCGCTTCTATATCCGATAGGCATGAACTAACACCTAACCAACGACAACGTCTGGAAGCATCCATCGCTGTTTTTCCATATTACGCCTCAAAAAGCCTTGGCCGCACCACACTGGTCCCACACGTCATCGATGTTGGCAATAGTAAGCCCATTAAGCAAAGACACTATGCCATCTCACCGGCCATGGAGAAGTTGGTGTATGCGGAGTCCGATAGGATGCTTGAGTTGGGGATCATAGAGGAGTCCTAAAGTGCCTGGTCCTCGCCGTTAACCTTGGTGGTGAAGCCAGGTCAAGTTCGTCTTTGTCTAGATGCCCGGAAAGTAAACGCTGTGACCATCAAAGACACTTACTCTCTTCCGCTTATCGGTAAGACATCGGAGAGACTGCCAAAAGCAAATTGCATTACCAGTCTCGACCTAAAAGATGCATTCTGGCAAATTCCACTCGATCGAGGGTCGAGGGATAAGACCGCTTTCACAGTGCCCTGACGACCATTATACCAGTTTGTCACAATGCCTTTTGGCCTGTGTAATGCTCCGCAAACGATGACCCGGCTGATGGACAAAGTAATTCCACCTCATCTGAAACACCAAGTGTTCGTGTACCTGTATGATCTTCTACTCATCACGGAAACGTACGACCAACACCTCCTACTCCTGCAAGAAGTAGCCCTGCACATCAGTTAGACGGGACTCACCGTCAACGTACAAAAAAGTAAGTTGGTCATGAACGTAGTCCGATATCTAGGACTTGTCATCGGAAATGGCACCATCAAAACCGATCCCCTTACCAAAAACAGTCAAGCAGCCACGACGTTTCCTTGGTGCGTGCGGTTGGTACAGAAGGTTCGTTCAGAATTATGCAACAGTTTCAGCGCCCCTGTAGGGCATGCTGCGGAAAGTGAAGTTCATTTGGACCGAGCTCAGTCGAAAGGCAGTTGAAGAGCTAAAACAAGCATTAACATCAGCTCCGGTCTTGCACAGCCCAGACTTTAAGAAGCCCTTCTCCATTCATTGTGACGCAAGTGAACATGGAGTAGGAGCCGTGCTTGTGCAATTGACCGACGAGGGAGAAGAAGCTCCCATTGCCTTCTTGTCCAATAAGCTGAACTCGGCCCAAAGGAACTATACCGTGTCCGAGCAGGAATGTTTGGCAGCGGTGATGGCTGTGATGAAATTCTGAGCCTATATCGAAGGCCACCACTTTGGAATCATCACAGACTACGCTTCGCTACAATGGCTGATGAACCAAGCCGACTTACATGGACGCCTGGCCCGATGGGCTCTTAAACTGCAAGGGTTCAAGTTTTCCATCAAACACTGGAGAGGGACCCAGAACATCGTGCCCGATACTCTCTCGTGAATGATTTCACCCGAGGGAGCCGAATTTACAGTGAATGATGTGGACCCCATTGACATAGATTTGGACAGCCCACATTTCGAATCAGACAGCTACAAAGAGTTGAGGCAAACCATCGTGACCCAACAATCACAGTTGCCTGATTTGAAAGTGATAGACGGGTACGTGTATAGACGAAATGAATACGCCACTGGTGATCCATGACAGGAAGAAGGGTCCTGGAAACTCTGGGTACCGGAGGAAATGACTCGCAATCTGATCCTCCGCGCACACGCCCATCCTTTAAGTGCCCACGGAGGTTATGGTCAGACGCTTCGGTGACTTACAAAATATTTCTTCTGGCCTAAAATGGCATCCCAGGTCAAAGTCTGCGTGAGCGCCTGTGAGACCTGTACAGGCACCAAAGCGCCCAACCAGCCTCTTTGACCTCCTATGGGTCAACTCAACGTCCCAGAGCGCGTATTCCAACTTCTGTACATAGATCTACTCGATCTATATCCTCGTTCTTCTATGGGACATATCGGAGACCTGTACAGGCACCAAAGCGCCCAACCAGCCTCTTTGACCTCCTATGGGTCAACTCAACGTCCCAGAGCGCGTATTCCAACTTCTGTACATAGATCTACTCGAGCTATATCCTCGTTCTTCTATGGGACATATCGGAGCTATTGTTGTGTTAGATCAGCTCACGAAATTCCCACTCGTGGAACCTATCCGCAAGGTCACGGCTCCACCTATCGTGAAATTTTTAGGGAGACGAGTGTTCCACGTGTTCGGGGTTCCGGAAAGTGTGTACTCGAACAGTACTGCGTCGAACACCAACTGACGCCCATATACTCTCCTCAGTCTACCGCATCGGAACGTTTGAATCGCACACTGTTAGCCGTGATCCGCAGATTGCCCGCCATCACGTGTGCTCTGCCGTCATATTATCATTCCGCTACCGGTGTCTCACCTCACTTCGCCGCCTTCGGACAGCACATGACTTGCCATGGTAAATCATACAGGCTATTACGGCAATTAAAGTGTTTGGGAGATCCCGTCGTTGCGCTGGAGCCCCATGAGCGTTTAGGAGACCTCCGCCAACAAATCGGACGGAAGATAAAGGCCACAGGACGTACAAATGAAGCGCAGTACAACCTCAGGTCACGACCTCCCAATTTTAAAGGAGATGAGGTTTTTCGGCGTAATTTTCGCCAAAGTGACGCCGCTGGGCATTACAATGCCAAGCTGGACCAGCGCTTCCTGAAAAGCCGCGTACTAAAGGTAGGAGGACCCAATCGTTACCTGTTAACTGACCTTTCGGGGAAAGAAGTCGGGGCGTATCACGCAAAGGACCTGCGCCAATAGTTGCATATATACGTCTGTTCTGTCCGTCTGCTTTCAGCTTCAGCCACACGCAAGTTACATACTCACAGCAAAACGTAAATCAACGTGTCACTCTGTCCGTCCGTCAATTGTGTTTTTTTTCCATTCGTCTCACTCCGCGTTCCGACTCCGAAGCCAATCGATGATCTAACTGAAGATCCTTCAGCTCATTTTTCGCAATCCTCGCCGTCTTGGGATTGCGAGAAAATTAGCTGCCCTATATTAATCGAGCAGTCACACTAGCAAACTGCTCGGCAACCCTCCTATCTCCTATCCAAATTATAATTGCTGATTTAAAAAAATATGTAATTATCTCCCCGGTAATTGTAATTTGTAAAATAGTTTTCTTCTTATTATTATTATTTAAAATTTTCATTTCCTTACTTCCTTTAATTTTTTTTACTTCATTTAAATTTTCCTTGATTCATTTAAATTTATTTAGTTCATTTAATATATTCCTACTTCAGTTAAATTTCGGTTTCTAAAAATTTAATCTGCCCATTGCAATTCAGGATGTGGAAACACTGATTTAGTGCAGGCTAACGGGGTATTACATGATAGAATACATGCGAGTTCAGCTAAGCGTGGGAGTTGGCTTGAGATCGTAAGACAGCGCGGAAGCTACGAGAAAAGAAGGGTCGACGGCAGATCGTGAAGAACCACGGATAAATCGGCAAATTTTTTTTCAATAAGACCCAGTTGTGATTCGGGAAGTTTTTAGTCGCGATTTGGAATGGCGCCATGTAAAGTTATTAACATCGCGTCGTAGTTAATACTTGTTGGGAAGTTTTTACGAATGAGTTAAAGAAAAACTGAGATTCCGTAAAGGCAACTGCAGTGCAGTGAATCGTACGGTTACAAGACACAACCACCTATAAACGCTTCTTGACCGTTTTCTACGCGAGTGTGTGTGAAGGTTGAGTGACGTGCTGACAGCCTTGATTGAATTGTGGAATTTGTTGAGTGAACACGAGCAGTGCATTAACAAAACATATTGAAGTTAATTTCTGAGTAAACCTAAAAGTCTTCTCCAGAATGTCACGCAGGGCGCATGTTGTGAAAACCGCACCGGGAGAGAAAAGCAAGCTTTAATTTATTGAAATGAGCCAAATTCACTTGGCCATCGTAATTCGAATTACATTGAACCTTTTCGTGTGGTCGAATTGACGAACAAACGGCGGGATTTCTGGCAGTGGACGTGTGTTGTAGTCCCGTGCAAATTTTTTGGACAATGGGAAAAGAGCTCGCGATTGACGACAGGGAAAGAGGGAGCACTCGGCGCGGTACAAAGCAAATGTGTTGACATAACTCGCAACTCGCCTCCAAACGGACGTATGTAGAATATCTCACTAAATGACGTGATCACGCGAAAAAGCGTTGTTGCGATTGTTGTTATTCTGGTAATTGATTTTGTTTAATTTCCGTTTGGAGCAAATCATGCGTGCAATAAGGAAAGAACCTCTGGTATGAACAACACTTTACGAGTCTTAGTAATCACTTTCCTGTGTAACGCTTAAGTTAGCGATAATATTGCAAAATTTGTCCGAGTAAGGCTATTTGCGGGCGCAATTGATTTTTATCTTGGTTGTGATCATGCACATAGTGAAATCCGGTTGTTGACAAGTTCAAAAGCATTTATGTGTGAGAAACTGCTGTACAATAATCGAATAAGGTAGATTGCTTCAACCTCGTATGTGTCAGAATAGAGATTCTGAGTCAGTGCTATCTTCCGCAATTTACTAATCAAATTAGCGGGTTGAATTTATTCTCACGACAGAGGCAGAATGCTAATCACGTGACAAAGCTTATTTTGAATAGCGTACCTGCAGTGTTATTTTCCCCCTTAATGAACGGAGTGCTGCAATTAAGACAGTAATACCGAAATTGAAGTGTCCGAGTATACAGCACTGTGGGGCAAATTTATTAGAAACTTTTGACAGAACCATATAAAGTTTCTTTGCAAATATTTCTTCAAATTCGGTGAGTCTTGACGTGAATGTAGACACGATAGAATGCATCGTAGTCGTAGTCATGCTTTCAACGAGAACTGGAGAGTGATCGTTTTTAATTCGATTTTGCTGTATGATATCATTGGAAGAAGCCCCTAGCCGAGGGCGTTCGTGTTCGAAGTCGTCAATTCGGAAGCGTGTATCGGCGTATATGTGACGGTGCCACAATAGACTTATTTTTTCATAAAACTTATTGGCGTTAAGACCACGGATTACGAACATTTATATTTCCATGTGGTAAAAGTTAACTCTCAGGCAGTGAATCGCTCATTATACATTTGAATTGTATTTGCCGTGTGGAAATTCTTGCTCAGGCTTTCATAGGGACTTAAGTTGCTACTCTTATTATGAAAATCATCCTTGCTCGAACCTGCAATGCAATCACTTCTTGCCGACGACATTTTATTAGGCAGAACTAAAAGCGGGGAAGTTGGAGGCTACACTGCAGCCAATTCAAGAACAACTACAATTAAATCGTTTGAAATAATTATTAAATAAATCCGGAGAGGGACAACAAGGAAAATAATGCAAGATTTCGTCAAATAGACACAAGCGATATAGAAAATAACAACCACAACAAAAATTTACCCGATACAAATACTTTTTCATTCTCACTACTATTACTGGCTAATCTACTCTCTTGTTCTTCTCCTATTTTAGTGTTGATTATAAAATGCCAAATCTAAAATTGTTGTGTTGTAAGAAGAGAAATCCATACAAAGTTCATACAAACAGAGGAAGCCACTCAAATTTAATCAATTTACAAACTTGAGAAAAAAAAACAAATTTTCATATCTTCAAATTGCATAGACCAAACCTTCCACCCGCCGTAAATGGGCAGATGGATCTTGCCTTATCAAACTTCCTATGATAATAGTAAAGTATTTAAAATGCAAGTTGATGACCATTTCCTTTTGTGTATGGACTTGTAATATTCCTTCTTTTCATTTTATATTAACAAGTTGAAATAACAAAATGGCCCTGTTAAATGTTTTTGCTACAATTTTGAATAAGATGAATTGCTAAACATTAAAAACGCGGTCTTTCCATTCTGCTCCTCTGACATAGTATGGGACCCGCCACGTTGGAAGGCTTTTTTCGCTAAAATGGGCTAGCCATCGGGCGCACTCCACGTGTTCTTAGTTTCAGGGGCTCTTGCCGGGTTGAGTGGCCTTCCACTCACGTGCCCATTATGTGACCCGATCACATAATTCTATGACATAAATCAGTTACATCCACATTTACCGTTGATGGGAGTGCTCATACAATGGAGGTTGGTATGAGTTTTCCCCTAAAATGGGAGATGTATGGCCACGTCAACATTTGGATCTTGATCCGGTTGGGTGGGTGCGAGGTGGCACCACATCCATCCGGCTACCCCACTCTTATTTCTGGGCCATAAAAATCGTCGGGTAACGACGAAGTCTCCACAAGTCCGTCTGTTTTGGCTCGTTTTGACTTGTTCTCTGAGCAAGCAATTTTCCCCTTCGATAGTTACCTACATTTTTCGACTTCGGTCGACCTTTTTTTTGAGACCAGAGAATTCGTGAATGCGAAATTCTCTTGCGCTGGGGGAATTAATCCGCCCCATGGCACCGCAACGCTAGCCTGCCAGCGCATTCACGGGTCCCCAGACAAGACCGATCTCGGCCGATGTTAACATCCTCTTTCGCCGAGGCAGCAGACCACCGCTGCAGTCCTTTATGGACATTTATACCTTCTACCTCATATTCACTACAAAATGGCGCCCAACGTGGACCTCGAAAAGCCTGGCTGTACCATCAATCGTGAGCACGAGATAGCCCATCGTCTCTAGGTGTCCCTACAAGGTGTCCAGATTATTGGATGGTAGTTAACTACTTAGGGATATTGCACTAATCGTGCCGCAGCAACTAAGTAACTTCCGGACGTGTGTTGTCCTCGGACATCAATATCGTTTGGACCTGCTTTTGACTCATACTTTGGTGGTTTACCACCATTGTATGACTAGTAAGGCCAAATGATATTAGAGCCCTTCTGTGTACTTGGAAGTTATTATCTCAACATCCTATTTGCGGAGGATTCTGATCTGCACCCCAAACCAAGCGGTGCCTAAGTGTCTTCCACTACATGGATCTTGATTCATGTGATTAGCTGCTGAGCTAGTCCATGACTATCCATGACAAGACACGCGCTGCTTGTGGGTTAGAATCAACTTGGGCTGACAATTTGTAACTTGTGGAAAATTTGCGGATGAAGGAGCACTTCCGAGCCCTCATCCTTATGGTGCCGCAAGGGAGTAGTCCATATGACGCAACGGGAGGTGTTTAGAGTTGTCTTCAAATCCAGCGCTGAAACCTGAAACCAAAAGAAGCACAAAGAATCGTTTTTTCTTTTATATTTAAATTAGAAAACTTATCTGAATTTGATGTTGTTTACACTCCCAATCAATATTGACAGACGTTTCTGACATCTGATTGTCAACAATTACTGAAGATCACGGTGATGATTTTAACACAAATGATATATTGTGAATTTAAAGTTACGATATTGTCAGTTTGAAATTCACTGATAGCGAATTAGAAAGTACCGAATTCCTTTGTTTTGAAAATTGCGGTACAGTGAAAAATCTGTACATATTATCTCATTAGTTTTCTGAATGTGTAAGTGTGTAAGTTTGTAATTGAATTTAAATTAGAAATAATAAGGTGAAATAAATAGTAGTTTTGTTCTTTCAATTTAAAAGTTGTTTATATCCGGAACATTTTTGGTCCGTCGAGCCGGATATAAGAATTCGTATAGATAATCGAATCCGGTACCAATTAATTATTTGATATGGTTAAATTTAATATAGTGACAGTTTCTTTAGTGGTATTATTTAAATTCCGGGCCGCGCGGTGAATTAAATCTAAGACATATGGTTAACGGCAAGGAGATCTGGTAAGTCCTTTTCCATTTTCCTTATTTATCCTTTGTTTGAAAAAGTTTCAGAATGCTGTGCGTCAAAGAGACGAAAATATAAGCGTTGTTTCGAATTTTATTTTCCATTCTTCTTATATGACATATCTGTTTGAAAGTTTCTCAATTCTGGGCGTTAAAAGACGCCAAACAAAACTTTGTTTGCAGTGTTTGGGCATAATTGTGATAACTGTTGATTGCTTCAACTTTAATTTTGAGCAGTTGGTGTTAAGAAACGCACGAATTAAACTGTGCGAAGTGTTTGACGTAGTATTCAAGCACTTACATAAGCAACATCAACCGTTTGAATAATAGTGACTGAATATTGATAATAGAAGATAGCATATTACAGGTCAAATTCGGTCTTCACAGACAAAGAAATTGTAAGCCGAACGCAATCTGCCGACTTTAACACGTACTCTTCCTAGTACTGTATTTTAAAACTACGGCAGGCTGCAAAAATAGAACGTTTAGTAGCGCAACAGACGTACTAAACGAGCAAATACATAAAATGTACAATAATTTCCGAGAGGACTCCAAAGCCTGTAAAACGTTGGCGTACGTCAATAAATTAATACAACGGGTACAAGAGGTCCGTCGATCATTTATTCAAACTCATGATCAAATATTCGCATTGGTTCAAGGGAAGGAAGATTTGACACTGGAATATTTTACAAAGAATGTGTATGTTACCTTCGAAGAGTTCAATTTGAATTTCGAAACGGAGTTGGAGGAATTGCGTATAGAACAATTCAGTGGGGGATACAGTGATTGGACAGCATTTAAGGACCTATTCACATCGTTAATTCACAGCAAATCAAATATCGCCAAAGTGGAAAAGCTGCACTATTTGAAATATAGCCTTGCAGGATAAGCTGAGCAGCTACTGAAACATTATTCAGTCACCGATGACAATTACGACTCGGCATGGAAGCTTCTACTAGAACGATACGATGACAAACAGGTCCTCCTGAACGTGCAGCTGAAAAGGTTGCTAACGTTAAACAACGCTAATGAATCTGCCTCGTCAATAAAGCTACTACTGGATAGAACGCTTGATTGTGTTCAAGCAATAAACAACTTAAAAATTGACGATAAGTGGGATGCGATGTTGATTCATCTCACCACACAACGTTTGGCAACTGATTCACGCCAATTGTGGGAACAACAGCAAGCCTCTCTTCCTGAACCACCGTCATTTCAAAAGCTGAAGGAATTCATGCAATCTCGTTTCAGAGCGTTGGAGGCTGCTGGAGTGGATAAACAAAGACCAAACAGAACTGTTCATAATATATTGATAAGTAAGACAAGTCAACGATTGAATTGTATCCTCTGCAAGGGTTCACATCATCTCAGAGTTTCAACAAGCTAGTCACTCAATAAAATTTGATACAGTTAAAAGGAATGGCTTATGTCTGAATTTTTTGGAAAAGGGACACTTAGTTGGGCAATGCCCTAGCAAAACTAGGTGCTTTCGCTGTTAGAAAGCACATCACACGCTGCTTCACAGGTCCAAAATGACAAGCAATACCGACATCAGCCATCGAACATACATGTCACCTGGATACTAAACTCAGGGATCGAGTTCTGGAATTTTCAATGAGCAACAACGAATGGCAGCACCTAATGAACAACCCACAATGACATTTACACATAGCACACAATCACATATGTTGGATCTGTCCGGAAACCTCTTATCGAATAAATTACCAACAGCCGTTATAATGGACACTCCGATTTTGAACAATACGCAAACGGTATTATAAGCGACAGCTTTAGTGAATGTAGAGACTTCAAATGGAGACATGACACTCCGTGCTTTACTAGATCAAGGGTCATAAACTTCAATCATTTCGGAATGCGCAGCCCAAAGATTAGGACTTAAACGAAGATCCACAAACACCACTATAGCAGGCATTGGGAAATCAAAGGGTATTTCGACAAATGGAAAATTGTTATTTCTGAGATATAATTATCTCAGAAATAACGAACATTTGACCATAGAGGCTATCATCTTAAATAAATTGACTAACTTTATTCCATCACAGACTATTTCTACATCCATTAGAAAACAAATTGAATACCTAGACTCCGCTGATCCTCACTTTGATAGACCCAGCAAAATTGATCTGCTATTAGGAGCAGAAATTTATGCGCACATAATCCTCGGAGGTATTAGAAATTCAAAACGAGGGCCAGTACTCCAATTTACCAAATTGGGCTGGATAATATCTGGGAAAGTTGACATAGGCGACACCCAAATATTACATACATTTGCAATTGAAACAAACCGAAACTTAGAAATCAGCGAAGAATTGAAAAGATTCTGGGAAATTGAAGAAGTCGGAACAAGCCGAGTCATAACACAGGAAGAAGAAGCTTGCGAGCAACACTATAGAACTCACGTACAAAGGGAGTCAAACGGACGATATCAGGTCCGATTACCTTTCAAAAATATGGATTGCCAGCATCAGTTAGGAACCTCTAGAACAAGTGCAGTAACAAGCCTATTGAAATTAGAAAAACGTTTTGCCGTGAACAAAGAACTTTATGCAGAATACTCAACCGTAATCCAGGAATACATCAACTTGGGCCACATGAAGGAAGTTCCTTATTGTGAAGAATCAGTTTTCGAAGTTGGAAGGAAAATCACCACCGCCAATTTTCTCCCATGTCACGCTGTATATAAAGAAAGCACCCCAACCAAATTACACGAAGTGTTTGACGCGTCAAGGAAAACGAGTTCTGGAGTGTCACTCAACGATATTTTGTTAACTGGACCATCTATTCAAAAGAGCATGACGTCAATGATCATCCGATTGAGGTTGAAGCAGTTTGCAATTATGGCTGACATCACAAAGATGTATAGACAGGTGAATATGCATCCTCAAGATGCGAATTTTCAAAAGATTGTCTGGAGGTCTTAACCGAATGAACCAATCAAAGACTACTGCCTTACAACAGTGACTTTTAGAACCACGTCTGCCCCGTTTCTTGCAAAACGCACGCTAAACCAACTGGCGATGGACGGAAAAGAAAAATTTCCTGTTGCTTCCGAATCGATACTAACCGAATTTTATGTGGATGATTTGCTATCCGGAGGACACAGCCTACAAGAATGCATCACCAAAAGAAATCAATTGACTAAACTACTGAGCTCTGGTGATTTTCAATTACGAAAATGGATAGCAAATAAGAAACAAATTTTGCAAGGAGTCCCAACACAGGATATAGAGATGAAGGAAGCAATCGACTTCGATATGGATCAAGGTTACAAATCGTTAGGAGTTATGTGGTTTCCATTGACGGATTACTTCACGTATCGACTGAAGAAGCATGAACAACTAACAACGTACACAAAACGCGCTATTCTTTCAGAAGTAGCACGTCTATATGATCCGCTAGGCTGGATAGCACCTATCATAATAGTGGCGAAAATATTACTTCAAAGTCTTTGGTGGTCTGGGCAAGACTGGGACGACCCAATACTAAGTTATCTAAACACAGAATGGATTACTTTGTGGAAGCAGCTACCTGCAATTGAACATATTAAAATAACAAGATGGGTGACATATCAGCCAGACGCACTTGTATCTCTCCTTGGATTCTGTGACGCTTCTCAAAGGGCGTACGCGGCTGCGGTTTACTTAGTCACACAATCAGGTCCAACGGTCACCTCTCATCTTCTTGCAGCCAAAACCAAGGGGGCACCAGTAAAACCAGTGACTCTTCTCCGTTTGGAGTTATGTGGAGCAGTATTATTGTCTCGGTTAGTAAAGGAAATAACAACGGCATTAGAATTGGAAAAGATGTCCACCTAGTTATGGACCGACTCGGGGATCGTTTTAGCTTGGTTGAGAGGTCATCCCACCCGATGGTCTATATTCGTCAGCAATAGAACGGCTAACATTGTTGAAAACGTTGGCAATGTGCCCTGGCGTCATGTGCCGTCAAAATACAATCCAGCTGATGTAGCTTCGAGGGGAATTCAACATGACGAGCTGGTCAATAATAAACTATGGTGGCACGGACCAAGCTGGTTAACTGCACCGATCGATGATTGGCCTGAAAATAAAGATATACCATCAACTGATATCGAACAACGTAGACGTACGATGGTTAATATTGGAAGAATAAAGGACAATATTTTGGATGACCTATTGAAAAAATACTCGACACTAACAAGGTTAATAAGAATCACCGCTTATTGTTTTCGTGCGATTAAACCAAAATTTAATCGACTAACCTCTCAAACATATCTCACTAGCGTTGAACTAATACATGCTTTTGAATTCTGGGTCAGACATGCTCAACGAATGGAATGCTCGGCAGAGTTACTAAATCTTCAAAAATTTAAACCAGTTGGTAATAAAGGCCAATCAGCTAATCTGAATCCATTTATAGATAAAAAGGGCATAATGAGGGTTGAAGGTCGCCTACAACACGCTCAACTCTCTTTCGATGAAAAATATCCAATAATCTTACCTCAGAGCGGAAAATTTACTGAACTAATTCTAAATCAGATACACCAATCAACAATGCATGGACAAACGCAGTTAATGCTAAATAATTTGAGAAGAAAATTCTGGCTAATAAACGGACGCAAACAAATTAAAAAATTCATACACCCATGTGTCCACTGTTTTCGTGCTAATGCAAAGGGTTTGACGCAACTAATGGGAGATCTGCCAGAAGCTCGAGTAACTATATCACGCCCGTTCATACACACAGGTATCGATTTATGTGGCCCATTCAATCTCAAAGATCGCCGTGGAAGAGGAGGCAAAATATCAAAGGGCTATGTGGCAATATTTATCTGCCTGGCTGTGAAGGCTATACATATAGAAGTCGTTAGTGATCTTTCTACGGCAACATTCTAGCAACACTGCACAGATTCATGGCAAGAAGAGGAGTTGCAAACACATTTATTCCGACTGTGGGACAAATTTTGTTGGAGCAGCTGCTGAACTAAAAATCATGATGAAAATAAATGCTGATGCAGCTGAGACCTTAGCAAATGATGGAGTAAAATGGCATTTCAATCCACCAGCTTCCTCTCATTTTGGTGGGCTCTGGGAAGCCGGAGTGCGTTCAATTAAATTGCACTTACGTCAAATAGTAGGCAACGTACCTTTAACATATGAAGAGCTTTCTACAGTGATAGTTAAGATAGAAGCTTGTCTTAACTCTCGTCCTTTATGCCCTCTAACTGACGACCCTAGCGATATCACTGCATTGACTTCAGCCCATTTTCTCATCGGTGATATTATGGGAGTACCACCTGAAAGGGAATTCGAAATGGCCAATATCAATCACTTAGACCAATGACAACTGACTCAAAAACTTACCCAAGATTTTTGGAAGCGATGGCAGAAAGAATACTTGAGTCGTCTCCAACGTCGGCCGAAATGGTTAATTAAAGAAACCAACGTGAAAGTTGGTGATTTATGCATCTTAAAGGATGAGAAGCTGCCATCCTACCGATGGCCTTTAGCTTGAATCACGCAAGTACATCCGGGTCCCGATGCAATAGTACGCGTTGTTACGGTTTGGGCAAATGGCAAAACATACAAACGATCCATCACAAAAATAGCACTACTGCCTGTACAAATAACGACACTATCACAATATATATCATAGCCAAACATTCCAATTTATCATTTCCTCGTTTCCCAACCTTTCCCTCAATTTCCCATGTTTTCAGAACCGACTTGCCGTAACCACTACGAACATAACCGCAAACTAAAGCGCGATGACGGTGTCGGTGGACGCCCAGCATAAGGTGGGATAACTTCACCACGCCGATGCATCGAACCACGGATCAAAGCTTAAATAACGCTGAAACCAAACATCCGAGCCTAATTGACATCAAAGGTATATCAAATAATAATACTATCAAACTAATGCTTACATTTACAGAAACTGCACTTGAAAGTAAACGCTGATGAGAGGTTTCAATAAACTCCACATCCGGGGGAGTATGTTTAGAGTTGTCTTCAAATCCAGCGCTGAAACCTGAAACAAAAAAAAGCACAAAGAATCGTTTTTTCTTTTATATTTAAATTTAAAAACTTATCTGAATTTGATGTTGTTTACACTCCCAATCAATATTGACAGACGTTCCTGACATCTGATTGTCAACAATTACTGAAGATCACGGTGATGATTTTAACACAAATGATATATTGTGAATTTAAAGTTACGATATTGTCAGTTTGAAATTCACTGATAGCGAATTAGAAAGTACCGAATTCCTTTGTTTTGAAAATTGCGGTACTGTGAAAAATCTGTACATATTATCTCATTAAATTCCTGAATGTGAATGTGAACGGTCGAAAAGTGAATTTGATAATAAAATCAAAGTAAAATCAATAAGTTTGTAATTGAATTTAAATTAGAAATAATAAGGTGAAATAAATAGTAGTTTTGTTCTTTCAATTCAAAAATTGTTTATATCCGGAAAAGGAGGAGTGTGCCATTGGTGTCTTTGCCTGTGAAGAGAACAGAATGGAAAGATCGAATTTTCATGATATATACCCCAAACTTTTTTTTGATAGATTGTGTCATTAGTTCGCCACTGACGGCCACTTCAAGAATTTTATATTTTACATTAGTTTTCACATTTTTTCTTATGCATACATTTTTATTTCGATACCATTTACCTTTATATATTTACATTAATAAGTTTTCTTTTGCCGATCATAATTTTGTTTCAGAAGATGCCCACCAAAACAACGCCAGAGAGGAGAAAGTTGCGTTCAGATGCCGGACCAGCACTCTTGTGCTCCATGTGCCATGAAGACATGGACGAACTGACCAGTCAGAGTTTGCCGTGTGGATACAGGCTACACCAGCTGTGTTTAGTCCAACTGAGGCCAACCGCATCCACGTACCCGCTCTGTCGTCAGCCTCTAGAATCTACACAGCCAGCAACTGAACGACCTCAGTCCTCCATCGCTAGTGGAGCAATGCCCAAAGGCGGACCTCCTCCACCAACTACAATGGGTGCGCGAGGTGATGACAGCGGAGAGGGACCCTTACCAACCAGCCAACCCGATATCAAAGATTCATCCTAAGCGTCACCTGAGATTTCGCAGCTACTGGCGGTCATCCAAGCTATGGCCACCAGTATGGAACAAATGAGGCAACAGATACATTGTGTGTCGGTTCCACAGCCACCTGCGCAGCCCTCCAGCTCAACGGTTGGAGGGGACTATATAGAGCCACCAGTGACAGTAACGGGGGATCCAGCACCTCCTGGGCTCAGCGGAGCCATGACCCCTATAGCCCCAGAATACAGACCCAGGGGAGAGGTCCCGACTTCCCAACTGCAGCAGTGGAATCATGAGAATGCCTGGAGTGCGGAGCGAGAACAGTTCAAACAGGCAGCTCAGGACCGCGGTTCGATGCCCTGCCATCTTCAGCCCAGCCAGGATCTCGCCGCAAGGGCAGGCCTACTCTTCGCGAAGAGGTCACACCGAGACAGTCCAGCTACGAACGTAATCGTTCACCATGCGCTACCCTGCCATCTAAGAGAGCACATATAGTGGCAAGCTGGAAACTTGTGTTTACGGGCCAGGACGACCCTACGACCATCGGTGCCTTTTTGAGGAGGGTCGAAAACATGGCCTCGCTGAACTTAGGAGGTAACATGAGAGCTGTTACCCGCTGTGCGCAGATGCTCTTTACTGGAAGAGCTCTTCGCTGGATCTGGCGTTTCGTCGACACGGATCCCACCTTTGATTGGGAAACGTTGAGACGGGCGGCGTTGCGGGAGCTTACGCCAGTCGAGGGAGACGACACGCTGAGGCAACATATCCGAAACTGACGCCAACAGGCACAAGATACCACAGACGAGTATTACAAAGTCCTCTGTGCCTGTTGGAGCGTCTGATGGTCCCCATGCCAGAGTCTGAGTTTCTCAGCCTTTTCTGGGAGGGGATCAGGCTGGAGCTGCGAGAGTGACTGGTGTTCGCCCCGTGCCACAGCGTGCATACACTTCGCGCGTCAGCGAAGGAATTGGAAGCGGTGCAGTATTCCCAGCGTCCCGCGTCACAATCCAAACACTTTGGCTGACGAGAGCAGCCAGAACGACGCGCGATCGCTGAGCTTGAGCATCGCATGCCAGCTTTACTCGCGCCAGCTGGTCTCATTCCACCCACCATTGTCAGCATGCCGGAGACTCTTCTTCCATTATCCACCGATTTAGATACAGACCCTCAGTCTGAAGTACATGAGCTGGCTCCCAGGGCACGGGCTACCACGTGTTGGAACTGTCAGCAGACGGGACACCGCTTCTCCGCATGCCAGGCAGAGATTAGCATTTTTTGCTTTCGTTGTGGCAAGCCAGATACTTATGCGCCACACTGCACTAATTGCAAGAAGCCAAAAAACTTGCAAGCGAGTGTGGGCGACAGCCCGTAGCACTCGCGACAGACGCAGTAATGGGATGGCATGCCGTTCCGTCTACTGACGGTTCCATCACGACAAGTTCCGCATTAGTAAAATCATTAGAGTCAAGCACCACGATACCATTGCTGGTAAATGATGCAACAGATGCCACTTCTTCTCCGGAAGCTTCTCCAAAGACAGTGTTGCAGCGACCACCTCAAGTGCTGCTCGAAGAATCCGGGCTCCAACGGCTCGTGTATTTAAACCATACCATACTAGGCTGCAAGAGTATATTGCTGCTCGAGAGAGGATTTTTGCCGCAGAAGTGGTCACCCCACGCCAGCACAAAACTTCCCCCAAAAAAGTGCGCACCTGTCACCAAACCTTAAAACTATGTAACATCTCGGAGGTTTCTGGGAATGATATTCGGCGTTACGCACCAATCAAAGTGTTGGGCGAAATCGCTATTGCTCCGATCGACACGGGTGCAAGTATTAGCTTTCTTGCCTCGAGCCTTGGCTCAAAGGTAATACAACAAAACCATACGGTAGTAAAACCCTCTCGCTCTGAAATCAGTACAGCTGATGGCACCAGACATCCTATCCAAGGTAGACTGACAACACCCGTGATGTTCAGAGGTCAAACGAAGGATTTTACTTTCTACATTATCCCGTCACTGACTCAGAACGTGTACCTTGGCGTCAATTTTGTCCTTCAATTTGAATTGGCCCCAGATTTATTCACAGATTCGTCTTTAAATACTAGATATGTCAACGAACTCGCCTCTATATCTGATAGGCATGAACTAACACCTAACCAACGACAACGTCTGGAAGCATCCATCGCTGTTTTTCCATATTACGCCTCAAAAAGCCTTGGCCGCACCACACTGGTCCCACACGTCATCGATGTTGGCAATAGTAAGCCCATTAAGCAGAGACACTATGCCATCTCACCGGCCATGGAGAAGTTAGTGTATGCGGAGTCCGATAGGATGCTCGAGTTGGGGATCATAGAGGAGTCCCAAAGTGCCTGGTCCTCGCCGTTAACCTTGGTGGTGAAGCCAGGTCAAGTTCGTCTTTGTCTAGATGCCCGGAAAGTAAACGCTGTGACCATCAAAGACACTTACTCTCTTCCGCTTATCGGTAAGACATCGGAGAGACTGCCAAAAGCAAATTGCATTACCAGTCTCGACCTAAAAGATGCATTCTGGCAAATTCCATTCGATCGAGGGGTCGAGAGATAAGACCGCTTTCACAGTGCCCTGATGGCCATTATACCAGTTCGTCACAATGCCTTTTGGCCCTCCGCAAACGATGACCCGGCTGATGGACAAAGTAATTCCACCTCATCTGAAACACCAAGTGTTCGTGTACCTGGATGATCTTCTACTCATCACGGAAACGTACGACCAACACCTCCTGCCCCTGCAAGAAGTAGCCCTGCACATCAGTAAGACGGGACTCACCGTCAACGTACAAAAAAGGAAGTTTGTCATGAACAAAGTCCGATATCTAGGACTTGTCATCGGAAATGGCACCATCAAAACCGATCCGGACAAAACTCGGGCGATTGACGAGTTCCCCTTACCAAAAACTGTCAAGCAGCCACGACGTTTCCTTGGTGTGTGCGGTTGGTACAGAAGGTTCGTTCAGAATTATGCAACAGTTTCAGCGCCCCTGTAGGGCATGCTGCGGAAAGGGAAGTTCATTTGGACCGAGCTCAGTCGAAAGGCAGTTGAAGAGCTAAAACAAGCATTAACATCAGCTCCGGTCTTGCACAGCCCAGACTTTAAGAAGCCCTTCTCCATTCATTGTGACGCAAGTGAACATGGAGTAGGAGCCGTGCTTGTGCAATTGACCGACGAGGGAGAAGAAGCTCCCATTGCCTTCTTGTCCAATAAGCTGAACTCGGCCCAAAGGAACTATACCGTGTCCGAGCAGGAATGTTTGGCAGCGGTGATGGCTGTGATGAAATTCTGAGCCTATATCGAAGGCCACCACTTTGGAATCATCACAGACTACGCTTCGCTACAATGGCTGATGAACCAAGCCGACTTACATGGACGCCTGGCCCGATGGGCTCTTAAACTGCAAGGGTTCAAGTTTTCCATCAAACACTGGAGAGGGACCCAGAACATCGTGCCCGATACTCTCTCGCGAATGTTTTCACCCGAGGGCGCCAAATTTACAGAGAATGATGTGGACCCCATTGACATAGATTTGGACAGCCCACATTTCGAATCAGACAGCTACAAAGAGTTGAGGCAAACCATCGTGACCCAACAATCACAGTTGCCTGATTTGAAAGTGATAGACGGGTACGTGTATAGACGAAATGAATACGCCACTGGTGATCCATGACAGGAAGAAGAGTTCTGGAAACTCTGGGTACCGGAGGAAATGACTCGCAATCTGATCCTCCGCGCACACGCCCATCCTTTAAGTGCCCACGAAGGTTATGGTCAGACGCTTCGGTGACTTACAAAATACTTCTTCTGGCCTAAAATGGCATCCCAGGTCAAAGACTGCAATGTACAGGCACCAAAGTGCTCAACCAGCCTCTTCGACCTCCTATGGGTCAACTCGACGTCCCAGAGCGCGTATTCCAACTTCTGTACATAGATCTACTCGATCGATATCCTCGTTCTTCTATGGGACATATCGGAGCTATTGTTGTGTTAGACTAGCTCACGAAATTCCCACTCGTGGAACCTATTCGCAAGGTCACGACTCTACCTATCGTGAAATTTTTAGAGAGACGAGTGTTCCACGTGTTCGGGGTTCCGGAAAGTCTGTACTCGAACAGTACTGCGTCGAACACCAACTGACGACCATATACTCTCCTCAGTCTACCGCATCGGAACGTTTGAATCGCACACTGTTAGCCGTGATCCGCAGATTGCCCGCCATCACGTGTGCTCTGCCGTCATCTTATCATTCCGCTACCGGTGTCTCACCTCACTTTGCCGCCTTCGGACAGCACATGACTTGCCATGGTAAATCATACAGGCTATTACGGCAATTAAAGTGTTTGGGAGATCCCGTCGTTGCGCTGGAGCCCCATGAGCGTTTAGGAAACCTCCGCCAACAAATCGGACGGAAGATAAAGGCCACAGGACGTACAAATGAAGCGCAGTACAACCTCAGGTCACGACCTCCCAATTTCAAAGAAGACGCGGACGCTACGAGAAAAGAAGGGCCGTGAAGAACCACGGATATATGGGCAAATTTTTGTTCGATAAGACCCATGTAGTGAATATGAGTTTTCAATAAAGTCCGTAAAGGACTGCAGCGATGGTCTGCTGCCCCGGCAGAAGAAGGTGTCGGTTTCTGCCGAGAATGCCCTCGTCCGGAGACGCGTGAATGCGCTGGCAGGCTAGCATTGCGGTGTCGTGGGGCGGGTTCGTTTCCCCGGCACGAGGACCCACTACAAAACATTTCGCACTCACGAATTGCTTTCAGGTCAAAAAAAGGCGACCAAAGTCGCAAAGTTGTAGATAACCTCACCGAAGCTCACCGAAGGAGATGTACTTGTTACTAGAACAAGTGAAAACTGAGAAGAAAAGCGAACTTGGGGTAACCTCGTCTTTACCCGACGAAGTTCATGGCCCACAAATGAAAGACGGGCAACCGGGTGGTGGTGGAGCCCCTTCATACCCACCCAACCGGAATAAATCCATTGAAAGCTTGTTGAAGTGGCCAGGTATTCCTCTTCTGAGTGGAAAACTCATACAACTTGAATTATATGAACTTTCCTATCAGAAGGGGAGTACCCCGGTGAACAATTTATGTCATAGAATTATACAATCGGATTGCATAATTCTATGACATAAATTGTTCACCGGGGTACTCCCCTTCTGATGGGAAAGTTCATATAATTCAAGTTGTATGAGTTTTCCACTCAGAAGAGGAATACCTGGCCACTTCAACAAGCTTTCAATGGATTTATTCCAGTTGGGTGGGTATGAAGGGGCTCCACCACCACCCGGTTGCCCCTCTTTCATTTGTGGGCCATGAACTTCGTCGGGTAAAGACGAGGTTACCCCAAGTTCGCCTTTCTTCTCAGGTTTCACTTGTTCTAGTAACAAGTACGTCTCCTTCGGTGAGCTTCGGTGAGGTTATCTACAACTTTGCGACTTTGGTCGCCTTTTTTTTGACCTGAAAGCAATTCGTGAGTGCGAAATGTTTTGTAGTGGGTCCTCGTGCCGGGGAAACGAACCCGCCCCACGACACCGCAATGCTAGCCTGCCAGCGCATTCACGCGTCTCCGGACGAGGGCATTCTCGGCAGAAACCGACACCTTCTTCTGCCGGGGCAGCAGACCATCGCTGCAGTCCTTTACGGACTTTATTGAAAACTCATATTCACTACAAATGGCCCCACGTTGGGAATTGCTTTCAGGTCAAAAAAAAAGGCGACCAAAGTCGCAAAGTTGTAGATAACCTCACCGAAGCTCACCGAAGGAGACGTACTTGTTACTAGAACAAGTGAAACCTGAGAAGAAAGGCGAACTTGGGGTAACCTCGTCTTTACCTGACGAAGTTCATGGCCCACAAATGAAAGAGGGGCAACCGGGTGGTGGTGGAGCCCCTTCATACCCACCCAACCGGAATAAATCCATTGAAAGCTTGTTGAAGTGGCCAGGTATTCCTCTTCTGAGTGGAAAACTCATACAACTTGAATTATATGAACTTTCCCATCAGAAGGGGAGTACCCCGGTGAACAATTTATGTCATAGAATTATACAATCTATGCCATAAAAAGGCACTCTACTTGGGCCACTCAACCCATGACGTCACCTGAAACAGAAAAAAGGATTATTAATTACCCGGTGGCTGGCTCATGTTTTGAGGGGTAAGCCTGCCACCGTACCGGGTCCTATACCCGGTTAGATAGAACGGAAGGGAAAGACCGTTGTGTGTGTGTGTATATACGGCTGCATAAGTTTAAACTCACCCGCCTGAAGAAGGGAGAAGAAAAGCCAGAAGAAAGCATTTTTCGTTTATGGATATTTTTTTTTTTCAAATTTTATTATTACTAAATAATTGATAAGGAGAGAGCGAAATACGCATCGCTGTAAGGAAAAGTTTTTATTTTATTTTATAATTTCTGCCGTCGAGGTTTTTGTGTGTGATTGATTTTTATGTACGAATAAAACAACCAGCTGTTCTACGTTGGTAGAAGAAGATACCTGCACCCATCGAGCGCTCGACGGAACATGCAGGTAAGTACCGTTTTGGTTGCCTAATTTTCCTGTTTATAATATATACAAGTATATTAACTCTAATTTCCTACATGATCCGTTTGGTTAAGTAAGCACACACAAGACGTACTTCTGCAGGACAAGAAAATATTTAGATACATATATTAGATTTCGACAGTAGAGTTTTGGTTTCAAATTAATTGGAAGCCTAGAAATTTAGTTGACGCGTTTTCATTAGCTGAACTTGATTAAAATTAAACATTTTTACTTTGTTTGTTGAAAAGCAACTCGGTTATTTCAAAAACTTACTAAATAATTAAGAAAAACTGGATGGAATCTTAAGATAAGAAGGACTAACTTGAAAAGCATAGTATAAACATGCAACATTTGGTATTTATATACTATAAGTAATATGAGCTCTCATTTTTTCACTCGGAACATGAATACTTAACGATTTATTAAACAATCGATTTTTGGCGGTCCTTTGCTTTAATTTATTTCCTATCGCAAATTTTGAAATCTTTACATTTTAAAGCGAGTCATTTTACAATAAGTGACAAATTAACATTCTTGAAGAACATGCCAATTGTAAATAAAATATTAATAAACATGCAGGAGTAAATTTTAAAATCGGTCTTTCCCTTCCGTTCTATCTAACCGGGTATAGGACCCGGTACGGTGGCAGGCTTACCCCTCAAAACATGAGCCAGCCACCGGGTAATTAATAATCCTTTTTTCTGTTTCAGGTGACGTCATGGGTTGAGTGGCCCAAGCAGAGTGCCTTTTTATGGCATAGAATTATGCAATCCGATTGTATAATTCTATGACATAAATTGTTCACCGGGGTACTCCCCTTCTGGGAAAGTTCATATAATTCAAGTTGTATGAGTTTTCCGCTCAGAAGAGGAATACCTGGCCACTTCAACAAGCTTTCAATGGATTTATTCCGGTTGGGTGGGTATGAAGGGGCTCCACCACCCCCCGGTTGCCCCTCTTTCATTTGTGGGCCATGAACTTCGTCGGGTAAAGACGAGGTTACCCCAAGTTCGCCTTTCTTCTCAGGTTTCACTTGTTCTAGTAACAAGTACGTCTCCTTCGGTGAGCTTCGGTGAGGTTATCTACAACTTTGCGACTTTGGTCGCCTTTTTTTTTGACCTGAAAGCAATTCGTGAATGCGAAATGTTTTGTAGTGGGTCCTCGTGCCCGGGAAACGAACCCGCCCCACGACACCGCAATGCTAGCCTGCCAGCGCATTCACGCGTCTCCGGACGAGGGCATTCTCGGCAGAAACCAACACCTTCCTCTGCCGAGGCAGCAGACCATCGCTGCAGTCCTTTACGGACTTTATTGAAAACTCATATTCACTACACCCAATTGTAATTCGGGAAGTTTTTGGTCGCGATTTGGAATGGCGCCTTGTAAAGTTATTAACATCGCATCGTAGTTAATACTTGTTGGGAAGTTTTTACGAATGAGTTAAAGAAAAACTGAGATTCCGTAAAGGCAACTGCAGTGCAGTGAATCGTACGGTTACAAGACACAACCACCTACAAACGCTTCTTGACCGTTTTCTATGCGAGTGTGTGTGAAGGTCGAGTGACGTGCTGACAGCCTTGATTGAATTGTGGAATTTGTTGAGTGAACACGAGCAGTGCATTAAAAAAACATATTGAAGTTAATTTCTGAGTAAACCTAAAAGTCTTCTCCAGAATGTCATGCAGGGCGCATGTCGTGAAAACCGCACCGGGAGAGAAAAGTAAGCTTTAATTTATTGAAATGAGCCAAATTCACTTGGCCATCGTAATTCGAATTACATTGAACCTTTTCGTGTGCTCGAATTGACGAACAAACGGCGGGAGTTCTGGCAGTGGACGTGTGTTGTAGTCCCGTGCAAATTTTTTGGACAATGGGAAAAGAGCTCGCGATTGGCAACAGGGAAAGAGGGAGCACTCGGCGCGGTACAAAGCAAATGTGTTGACATAACTCGCAACTCGCCTCCAAAGGGACATATGTAGAATATCTCACTGAATGACGTGATCACGCGAAAAAGCTTACTTTGAATTCGAAGGCGAGTCATTGTGTCGTTTTGTTGCTATGATTGTTGTTATTCTGGCAATTGATTTTGTTTGGTTTCTATTTGGAGCGGATCATGCGTGCAACAAGGAAAGAATCCCCGATACGAATAACACTTTACCGAGTCTTAGTAATCACTTTCCTGTGTAACGCTTTAGTTAGCGATAATATTGCAAAATTTGTCCGAGTAAGGCTATTTGCGGGCGCAATTGATTTTTTATCTTGGTTGTGATCATGCACATAGTGAAATCCGGTTGTTGACAAGTTCAAAAGCATTTACGTGTGAGAAACTGCTGTACAATAATCGAATAAGGTAGATTGCTTCAACCTCGTATGTGTCAGAATAGAGATTCTGAGTCAGTGCTGTCTTCCGCGGTTTACTAATCAAATTAGCGGGTTGAATTTATTCTCATGACAGAGGCAGAATGCTAATCACGTGACAAAGCTTATTTTGAATTGCATACCTGCAGTGTTATTTTCCCCCTTAATGAACGGAGTGCTGCAATTAAGACAGTAATACCGAAATTGAAGTGTCCGAGTATACAGCACTGTGGGGCAAATTTATTAGAAACTTTTGACAGAACCATATAAAGTTTCTTTGCAAATATTTCTTCAAATTCGGTGAGTCTTGACGTAAATGTAGACACGATAGAATGCATCGTGGTTGTAGTCATGCTTTCAACGAGAACTGGAGAGTGATCGTTTTTAATTCGATTTTGCTGTATGATATCATTGGAAGAAGCCCTTAGCCGAGGGCGTTCATGTTCGAAGTCGTCAATTCGGAAGCATGTATCGGCGCATGTGTGACGGTGCCACAATAGACTTATTTTTTAATAAAACTTATTGGCGTTAAGACCACGGATTACGAACATTTATATTTCCATGTGGTAAAAGTTAACTCTCAGGCAGTGAATTGCTCATTATACATTCGAATTGTATTTGCCGTGTGGAAATTCTTGCTCAGGCTTTCAAAGGGACTTAAGTTGCCACTCTTATGAAAATCATCCTTGCTCAAACCTGCAATGCAATCACT
This sequence comes from Odontomyia ornata, assembly GCA_963969285.1. NCBI lineage: Eukaryota > Metazoa > Arthropoda > Insecta > Diptera > Stratiomyidae > Odontomyia > Odontomyia ornata. Next base: position 283,752,103 of record OZ017738.1, read on the forward strand.
TCTTGCCGACGACATTTTATCAGGCAGAACTAAAAGCGGAGAAGTTGGAGGCTACACAGCAGCCAATTCAAGAACAACTACAATTAAATCGTTTGAAATAATTATTAAATAAATCCGGAGAGGGACAACAAGGAAAATAATGCAAGATTTCGTCAAATAGACACAAGCGATATAGAAAATAACAACCACAACAAAAATTTACCCGATACAAATATTTTTTCATTCTCACTACTATTACTGGCTAATCTACTCTCTTGTTTTTCTCCTATTTTGGTTTTGATTATAAAATGCCAAATCTAAAACTGTTGTGTTGTAAGAAGACAAATCCATACAAAGTTCATACAAACAGAGGAAGCCACTCAAATTTAATCAATTTATAAACTTCAGAAAAAAACAAATTTTCATATCTTCAAATTGCATAGACCAAACCTTCCACCCACCATAAATGGACAGATGCATCTTGCCTTATCAAACTTCCTATGATAATAGTAAAGTATTTAAATTGCAAGTTGATGACCATTTCCTTTTGTGTATGGACTTGTAATATTCCTTCTTTCCATTTTATATTAACAAGTTGAAATAACAAAATGGCCCTGTTAAATGTTTTTGCTACAATTTTGAATAAGATGAATTGCTAAACATTAAAAACGCGGTCCCGTCACGTTAGAAGGCTTTTTTCGCTAAAATGGGCTAGCCATCGGGCGCACTCCACGTGTTCTTAATTTCAGGGGCTCTTGCCGGGTTGAGTGACCTTCCACTCACGTGCCCGTTATGTGACCCGATCACATAATTCTATGACATAAATCAGTCACATCCACATTTACCGTTGATGGGAGTGCTCATACAATGGAGGTTGGTATGAGTTTTCCCCTAAAATGGGAGATGTATTGCCACGTCAACATTTGGATCTTGATCCGGTTGGGTGGGTGCGAGATGGCACCACATCCATCCGGTTGCCCCACTCTTATTTCTGGGCCATAAAAATCGTCGGGTAACGACGAAGTCTCCACAAGTCCGTCTGTTTTGGCTCATTTTGACTTGTTCTCTGAGCAAGCAATTTTCCCCTTCGTTAGTTACCTACATTTTTCGACTCCGGTTCGTGAGTGCGAAATTCTTACGCAGTGGGCCCTTGCGATGGGAGAATGAATCCGCCCCACGACACTGCAACGCTTGCCTGCCAGCACATTCATGCGTCCCCAGACAGGGCCAATCTCGGCCGAAGTTACCATCCTCTTTGGCCAAGGAAGCAGACCATCGCTGCAGTCCTTTACGGACATGTATACCTTCTACCTCATATTCACTACAAAATGGCGCCCAACGTGGGCCCCGAAAAGCCTTGCTGTATCATCAATCGTGAGCACGAGATAGCCCATCGTCTCTAGGTGTCCCTACAAGGTGTCCAGATTATTGGCGGGTAGTTAACTGTTTAGGGATATTGCACTAATCGTGCCGCAGCAACTAAGTAACTTCCGGACGTGTGTTGTCCTCGGACATCAATATCGTTCGGACCTGCTTTTGACTCATACTTTGGTGGTTTACCACCATTGTATGACTAGTAAGGCCAAATGATATTAGAGCCCTTCTGTGTATTTGGAAGTTATTATCTCAGCATCCTATTCGCGGAGGATTCTGATCTGCACCCCAAACCAAGCGGTGCCTAAGTGTCTTCCACTACATGGGTCTTGATTCATGTGATTGGCTGCTGAGCTAGTCCATGACTATCCATGACAAGATACGCGCTGCTCGTGGGTTAGAATTCAACTTGGGCTGACAATTTGTAACTTGTGGAAAATTTGCGGATGAAGGAGCACTTCCGAGCCCTCATCCTTATGGTGCCGCAAGGGAGTAGTCTCTGTGACGCAACGGGAGGAGTGTGCCATTGGTGTCCTTGCCTGTGAAGAGAACAGAATGGAAAGACCGAATTTTCATGATATATACCCCAAACTTTTTTTTGATAGATTGTGTCATTAGCTCGCCACTGACGGCCACTTCAAGAATTTTATATTTTACGTTAGTTTTCACAGTTTTTCTTATCTATATATATTTATCTCTTACCTTTATATATTTACATTAATAAGTTTTTTTTTGCCGATCATAATTTTGTTTCAGAAGATGCCCACCAAAACAACGCCAGAGAGGAGAAAGTTGAGTACCAGTACTCTTGTGCTCCATGTGCCATGAGGACATGGACGAACTGACCAGTCAGAGTATGCCGTGTGGATACAGGGTACACCAGCTGTGTGCATCCACGTGCCCGCTCTGCCGTCAGTCTCTGAAATCTACACAGCCAGCAACTGAACGACCTCAGTCCTCCATCGCTAGTGGAGCAATGCCCAAAGGCGGACCTAATCCACCAACTACAATGGGTGCGCGAGGTGATGACAGCGGAGCCGGAGCCTTACCAACCAGCCAACCTGGTATCAAAGCCTCATCCTCAGCGTCACCTGAGATGTCGCAGCTACTGGCGGTCATGTAAGCTATGGCCACCAGTATGGAACAAATGAGGCAACAGATACACTGTGTGTCGGTTCCACAGCCAACTACGCAGCCCTCCAGCTCAACGGTCAGAGGGGACTATATAGAGCCACCAGTGACAGTAACGGGGGATCCAGCACCTCCTAGGCTCAGTAGAGCCATGACCCCCCATAGCCCCAGAATACAGACCCAGGAGAGAGGTCCCGACTTCCCGACTGCAGCAGTGGAATCATGCGAGTGCCTGGAGTGCGGAGCGAGAACAGTTCAAACAGGCAGCTCAGGACCGCGGCTCGATGCCCTGGTATAACTGGGACCTGCCATCTTCAGCCCAGCCAGGAGCTCGCCGCAAGGGCAGGCCTACTCTTCGCGAAGAGGTCGCACCGAGGCAGTCCAGCTACGAACGTAATCGTTCACCATATGCTATCCCACCATCTAAGATAGCACATATAGTGGCAAGCTGGAAACTTGTGTTTACGGGCCAGGACGACCCTACGACCATCGGTGCCTTTTTGAGGAGGGTCGAAAACATGGCCTCGCTGAACTTAGGAGGTAACATGAGAGCTGTCACCCGCTGTGCGCAGATGCTCTTTACTGGAAGAGCTCTTCGGTGGATCTGACGTTTCATCGACACGGATCCTACCTTTGATTGGGAAACGTTGAGACGGGCGGGGTTGCAGGAGCTTACGCCAGTCAAAGGAGACAACACGCTGAGGCAACATATCCGAAACTGACGCCAACAGGCACAGGAGACCACAGACGAGTATTCCAAAGTCCTGTGTGCCTGTTGGAGCGTCTGATGGTCCCCATGGCAGAGTCTGAGTTTCTCAGCCTCTTCTGGGAGGGGATCAGGCCGGAGCTGCGAGAGCGACTGGTGTTCGCCCCACGCCACAGCGTGCATGCACTTCGCGCGTCAGCGAAGGAATTGGAAGCGGTGCAGTATTCCCAGCGTCCCGCGTCACAATCTAAACACTTTGGCTGGCGAGAGCAGCCAGAACGACGCGCGATCGCTGAGCTTGAGCATCCCATGCCAGCTTTACTCGCGCCAGCTGGTCTCATTCCACCCACCATTGTCAGAACGCCGGAGACTCTTCCTCCATTATTCACCGATTTAGATCCAGACCGTCAGTCTGAAGTACATGAGCTGGCTCCCAGGGCACGGGCTATCACGTGTTGGAACTGTCGGCAGACGGGACACCGCTTCTCCGCATGCCAGGCAGAGATTAGCATTTTTTGCTTTCGTTGTGGGAAGCCAGATACTTATGCGCCACACTGCACTAATTGCAAGAAGCCAAAAACTTGCAAGCGAGTGCGCACGACAGCCCGTAGCACTCGCGACAGACGCAGTAACGGGATGGCACGCCATTCTGCCTACTGACAGTTCCATCACGACAAGTTCCTATTAGTAAAATCATTAGAGTCAAGTGCCACGATACCATTGCTGGTAAATGATGCAACAGATGCCACTTCTTCTCCGAAAGCTTCTCCAAAGACAGTGTTGAAGCGACCACCTCAAGTACTGCTCGAAGAATCCGGGCTCCAACGGCTCGTGTATTTAAACCATACCATACTAGGCTGCAGGAGTATATTGCTGCTCGAGAGAGGATTTTTGCCGCAGAAGAGGTCACCTTACGCCAGCACAAAACTAAGTGGTCAACTCGTCGTTGGAAGAACTTCCCCAGAAGAGTGCGCACCTGTCGCCAAACCTTAAAACTATGTAACATCTCGGAGGTTTCTGAGAATGATACACGACGTTACGCACCAATCAAAGTGTTGGGCGAAATCGCTATTGCTCTGATCGACACGGGTGCAATTATTAGCTGCCTTGCCTCGAGCCTTGTCTCAAAGGTAATACAACAAAACCATACGGTAGTAAAACCCTCTCGCTCTGAGATCAGTACAGCTGACGGCACCAGACATCCTATCCAAGGTAGACTGACAACACCCGTGACGTTCAGAGGTCAAACGAAGGATATGTCTTTCTACATTATCCCGTCACTGACTCAGAACGTGTACCTTGGCACCGATTTCGTCCTTCAATTTGAATTAGCCCCAGATTTATTCACAGATTCGTCTTTAAATACTAGATATGTCAACGAACTCGCTTCTATATCCGATAGGCATGAACTAACACCTAACCAACGACAACGTCTGGAAGCATCCATCGCTGTTTTTCCATATTACGCCTCAAAAAGCCTTGGCCGCACCACACTGGTCCCACACGTCATCGATGTTGGCAATAGTAAGCCCATTAAGCAAAGACACTATGCCATCTCACCGGCCATGGAGAAGTTAGTGTATGCGGAGTCCGATAGGATGCTCGAGTTGGGGATCATACAGGAGTCCCAAAGTGCCTGGTCCTCGCCGTTAACCTTGGTGGTGAAGCCAGGTCAAGTTCGTCTTTGTCTAGATGCCCGGAAAGTAAACGCTGTGACCATCAAAGACACTTACTCTCTTCCGCTTATCGGTAAGACATCGGAGAGACTTCCAAAAGCAAATTGCATTACCAGTCTCGACCTAAAAGATGCATTCTGGCAAATTCCACTCGATCGAGGGTCGAGGGATAAGACCGCTTTCACAGTGCCCTGATGGCCATTATACCAGTTTGTCACAATGCCTTTTAGCCTGTGTAATGCTCCGCAAACGATGACCCGGCTGATGGACAAAGTAATTCTACCTCATCTCAAACACCAAGTGTTCGTGTACCTGGATGATCTTCTACTCATCACGGAAACGTACGACCAACACCTCCTACCCCTGCAAGAAGTAGCCCTGCACATCAGTAAGACAGGACTCACCGTCAACCTACAAAAAAGTAAGTTGGTCATGAACGAAGTCCGATATCTAGGACTTGTCATTGGAAATGGCACCATCAAAACGGATCCGGACAAAACTCGGGCGATTGACGAGTTCCCCTTACCAAAAACTGTCAAGCAGCCACGACGTTTCCTTGGTGTGTGCGGTTGGTACAGAAGGTTCGTTCAGAATTATGCAACAGTTTCAGCGCCCCTGTAGGGCATGCTGCGGAAAGGGAAGTTCATTTGGACCGAGCTCAGTCGAAAGGCATTTGAAGACCTAAAACAAGCCTTAACATCAGCTCCGGTCTTGCACAGTCCAGACTTTAAGAAGCCCTTCTCCATTCATTGTGACGCAAGTGAACATGGATTAGGAGCCGTGCTGATGCAATTGACCGACGAGGGAGAAGAAGCTCCCATTGCTTTCATGTTCAATAAGCTGAACTCGGCCCAAAGGAACTATACCGTGTCCGAGCAGGAATGTTTGGCAGCGGTGACGGCTGTGAAGAAATTCCGAGCCTATATCGAAGGCCACCACTTTGGAATCATCACAGACTACGCTTCACTACATTGGCTGATGAACCAAGCCAACTTACATGGACGCCTGGCCCGATGGGCTCTTAAACTGCAAGGGTTCAAGTTTTCCATCAAACACTGGAGAGGGACCCAGAACATCGTGCCCGATACTCTCTCGCGAATGTTTTCACCCGAGGGAGCCGAATTTACAGTGAATGATGTGGATCCCATCGAGCTAGATTTGGACAGCCCACATTTCGAATTAGACAGCTGTAAAGAGTTGAGGCAAACCATCGTGACCCAACAATCACAGTTGCCTGATTTGAAAGTGATAGACGGGTACGTGTATAGACGAAATGAATACGCCACTGGTGATCCATGACAGGAAGAAGAGTTCTGGAAACTCTGGGTACCGGAGGAAATGACTCGCAATCTGATCCTCCGCGCACACGCCCATCCTTTAAGTGCCCACGAAGGTTATGGTCAGACGCTTCGGTGACATACAAAATACTTCTTCTGGCCTAAAATGGCATCCCAGGTCAAAGACTGCAATGTACAGGCACCAAAGTGCTCAACCAGCCTCTTCGACCTCCTATGGGTCAACTCGACGTCCCAGAGCGCGTATTCCAACTTCTGTACATAGATCTACTCGATCGATATCCTCGTTCTTCTATGGGACATATCGGAGCTATTGTTGTGTTAGACTAGCTCACGAAATTCCCACTCGTGGAACCTATTCGCAAGGTCACGACTCTACCTATCGTGAAATTTTTAGAGAGACGAGTGTTCCACGTGTTCGGGGTTCCGGAAAGTCTGTACTCGAACAGTACTGCGTCGAACACCAACTGACGCCCATATACTCTCCTCAGTCTACCGCATCGGAACGTTTGAATCGCACACTGTTAGCCGTGATCCGCAGATTGCCCGCCATCACGTGTGCTCTGCCGTCATCTTATCATTCCGCTACCGGTGTCTCACCTCACTTTGCCGCCTTCGGACAGCACATGACTTGCCATGGTAAATCATACAGGCTATTACGGCAATTAAAGTGTTTGGGAGATCCCGTCGTTGCGCTGGAGCCCCATGAGCGTTTAGGAAACCTCCGCCAACAAATCGGACGGAAGATAAAGGCCACAGGACGTACAAATGAAGCGCAGTACAACCTCAGGTCACGACCTCCCAATTTCAAAGGAGACGCGGACGCTACGAGAAAAGAAGGGCCGTGAAGAACCACGGATATATGGGCAAATTTTTGTTCGATAAGACCCATGTAGTGAATATGAGTTTTCAATAAAGTCCGTAAAGGACTGCAGCGATGGTCTGCTGCCCCGGCAGAAGAAGGTGTCGGTTTCTGCCGAGAATGCCCTCGTCCGGAGACGCGTGAATGCGCTGGCAGGCTAGCATTGCGGTGTCGTGGGGCGGGTTCGTTTCCCCGGCACGAGGACCCACTACAAAACATTTCGCACTCACGAATTGCTTTCAGGTCAAAAAAAAGGCGACCAAAGTCGCAAAGTTGTAGATAACCTCACCGAAGCTCACCGAAGGAGACGTACTTGTTACTAGAACAAGTGAAAACTGAGAAGAAAAGCGAACTTGGGGTAACCTCGTCTTTACCCGACGAAGTTCATGGCCCACAAATGAAAGAGGGGCAACCGGGTGGTGGTGGAGCCCCTTCATACCCACCCAACCGGAATAAATCCATTGAAAGCTTGTTGAAGTGGCCAGGTATTCCTCTTCTGAGTGGAAAACTCATACAACTTGAATTATATGAACTTTCCTATCAGAAGGGGAGTACCCCGGTGAACAATTTATGTCATAGAATTATACAATCGGATTGCATAATTCTATGACATAAATTGTTCACCGGGGTACTCCCCTTCTGATGGGAAAGTTCATATAATTCAAGTTGTATGAGTTTTCCACTCAGAAGAGGAATACCTGGCCACTTCAACAAGCTTTCAATGGATTTATTCCGGTTGGGTGGGTATGAAGGGGCTCCACCACCACCCGGTTGCCCCTCTTTCATTTGTGGGCCATGAACTTCGTCGGGTAAAGACGAGGTTACCCCAAGTTCGCCTTTCTTCTCAGGTTTCACTTGTTCTAGTAACAAGTACGTCTCCTTCGGTGAGCTTCGGTGAGGTTATCTACAACTTTGCGACTTTGGTCGCCTTTTTTTTGACCTGAAAGCAATTCGTGAGTGCGAAATGTTTTGTAGTGGGTCCTCGTGCCGGGGAAACGAACCCGCCCCACGACACCGCAATGCTAGCCTGCCAGCGCATTCACGCGTCTCCGGACGAGGGCATTCTCGGCAGAAACCGACACCTTCTTCTGCCGGGGCAGCAGACCATCGCTGCAGTCCTTTACGGACTTTATTGAAAACTCATATTCACTGCAAATGGCCCCACGTTGGGAATTGCTTTCAGGTCAAAAAAAAGGCGACCAAAGTCGCAAAGTTGTAGATAACCTCACCGAAGCTCACCGAAGGAGACGTACTTGTTACTAGAACAAGTGAAACCTGAGAAGAAAGGCGAACTTGGGGTAACCTCGTCTTTACCCGACGAAGTTCATGGCCCACAAATGAAAGAGGGGCAACCGGGTGGTGGTGGAGCCCCTTCATACCCACCCAACCGGAATAAATCCATTGAAAGCTTGTTGAAGTGGCCAGGTATTCCTCTTCTGAGTGGAAAACTCATACAACTTGAATTATATGAACTTTCTCATCAGAAGGGGAGTACCCCGGTGAACAATTTATGTCATAGAATTATACAATCTATGCCATAAAAAGGCACTCTACTTGGGCCACTCAATCCATGACGTCACCTGAAACAGAAAAAAGGATTATTAATTACCCGGTGGCTGGCTCATGTTTTGAGGGGTAAGCCTGCCACCGTACCGGGTCCTATACCCGGTTAGATAGAACGGAAGGGAAAGACCGTTGTGTGTGTGTGTATATACGGCTGCATAAGTTTAAACTCACCCGCCTGAAAAAGGGAGAAGAAAAGCCAGAAGAAAGCATTTTTCGTTTATGGATATTTTTTTTTTAAAATTTTATTATTACTAAATAATTGATAAGGAGAGAGCGAAATACGCATCGCTGTAAGGAAAAGTTTTTATTTTATTTTATAATTTCTGCCGTCGAGGTTTTTGTGTGTGATTGATTTTTATGTACGAATAAAACAACCAGCTGTTCTACGTTGGTAGAAGAAGATACCTGCACCCATCGAGCGCTCGACGGAACATGCAGGTAAGTACCGTTTTGGTTGCCTAATTTTCCTGTTTATAATATATACAAGTATATTAACTCTAATTTCCTACATGATCCGTTTGGTTAAGTAAGCACACATAAGACGTACTTCTGCAGGACAAGAAAATATTTAGATACATATATTAGATTTCGACAGTAGAGTTTTGGTTTCAAATTAATTGGAAGCCTAGAAATTTAGTTGACGCGTTTTCATTAGCTGAACTTGATTAAAATTAAACATTTTTACTTTGTTTGTTGAAAAGCAACTCGGTTATTTCAAAAACTTACTAAATAATTAAGAAAAACTGGATGGAATCTTAAGATAAGAAGGACTAACTTGAAAAGCATAGTATAAACATGCAACATTTGGTATTTATATACTATAAGTAATATGAGCTCTCATTTTTTCACTCGGAACATGAATACTTAACGATTTATTAAACAATCGATTTTTGGCGGTCCTTTGCTTTAATTTATTTCCTATCGCAAATTTTGAAATCTTTACATTTTAAAGCGAGTCATTTTACAATAAGTGACAAATTAACATTCTTGAAGAACATGCCAATTGTAAATAAAATATTAATAAACATGCAGGAGTAAATTTTAAAATCGGTCTTTCCCTTCCGTTCTATCTAACCGGGTATAGGACCCGGTACGGTGGCAGGCTTACCCCTCAAAACATGAGCCAGCCACCGGGTAATTAATAATCCTTTTTTCTGTTTCAGGTGACGTCATGGGTTGAGTGGCCCAAGCAGAGTGCCTTTTTATGGCATAGAATTATGCAATCCGATTGTATAATTCTATGACATAAATTGTTCACCGGGGTACTCCCCTTCTGGGAAAGTTCATATAATTCAAGTTGTATGAGTTTTCCGCTCAGAAGAGGAATACCTGGCCACTTCAACAAGCTTTCAATGGATTTATTCCGGTTGGGTGGGTATGAAGGGGCTCCACCACCCCCCGGTTGCCCCTCTTTCATTTGTGGGCCATGAACTTCGTCGGGTAAAGACGAGGTTACCCCAAGTTCGCCTTTCTTCTCAGGTTTCACTTGTTCTAGTAACAAGTACGTCTCCTTCGGTGAGCTTCGGTGAGGTTATCTACAACTTTGCGACTTTGGTCGCCTTTTTTTTTGACCTGAAAGCAATTCGTGAATGCGAAATGTTTTGTAGTGGGTCCTCGTGCCCGGGAAACGAACCCGCCCCACGACACCGCAATGCTAGCCTGCCAGCGCATTCACGCGTCTCCGGACGAGGGCATTCTCGGCAGAAACCAACACCTTTCTCTGCCGAGGCAGCAGACCATCGCTGCAGTCCTTTACGGACTTTATTGAAAACTCATATTCACTACACCCAATTGTAATTCGGGAAGTTTTTGGTCGCGATTTGGAATGGCGCCTTGTAAAGTTATTAACATCGCATCGTAGTTAATACTTGTTGGGAAGTTTTTACGAATGAGTTAAAGAAAAACTGAGATTCCGTAAAGGCAACTGCAGTGCAGTGAATCGTACGGTTACAAGACACAACCACCTACAAACGCTTCTTGACCGTTTTCTATGCGAGTGTGTGTGAAGGTCGAGTGACGTGCTGACAGCCTTGATTGAATTGTGGAATTTGTTGAGTGAACACGAGCAGTGCATTAAAAAAACATATTGAAGTTAATTTCTGAGTAAACCTAAAAGTCTTCTCCAGAATGTCATGCAGGGCGCATGTCGTGAAAACCGCACCGGGAGAGAAAAGCAAGCTTTAATTTATTGAAATTAGCCAAATTCACTTGGCCATCGTAATTCGAATTACATTGAACCTTTTCGTGTGCTCGAATTGACGAACAAACGGCGGGAGTTCTGGCAGTGGACGTGTGTTGTAGTCCCGTGCAAATTTTTTGGACAATGGGAAAAGAGCTCGCGATTGGCAACAGGGAAAGAGGGAGCACTCGGCGCGGTACAAAGCAAATGTGTTGACATAACTCGCAACTCGCCTCCAAAGGGACATATGTAGAATATCTCACTGAATGACGTGATCACGCGAAAAAGCTTACTTTGAATTCGAAGGTGAGTCATTGTGTCGTTTTGTTGCTATGATTGTTGTTATTCTGGCAATTGATTTTGTTTGGTTTCTATTTGGAGCGGATCATGCGTGCAACAAGGAAAGAATCCCCGATACGAATAACACTTTACCGAGTCTTAGTAATCACTTTCCTGTGTAACGCTTTAGTTAGCGATAATATTGCAAAATTTGTCCGAGTAAGGCTATTTGCGGGCGCAATTGATTTTTTATCTTGGTTGTGATCATGCACATAGTGAAATCCGGTTGTTGACAAGTTCAAAAGCATTTACGTGTGAGAAACTGCTGTACAATAATCGAATAAGGTAGATTGCTTCAACCTCGTATGTGTCAGAATAGAGATTCTGAGTCAGTGCTGTCTTCCGCGGTTTACTAATCAAATTAGCGGGTTGAATTTATTCTCACGACAGAGGCAGAATGCTAATCACGTGACAAAGCTTATTTTGAATTGCGTACCTGCAGTGTTATTTTCCCCCTTAATGAACGGAGTGCTGCAATTAAGACAGTAATACCGAAATTGAAGTGTCCGAGTATACAGCACTGTGGGGCAAATTTATTAGAAACTTTTGACAGAACCATATAAAGTTTCTTTGCAAATATTTCTTCAAATTCGGTGAGTCTTGACGTAAATGTAGACACGATAGAATGCATCGTGGTTGTAGTCATGCTTTCAACGAGAACTGGAGAGTGATCGTTTTTAATTCGATTTTGCTGTATGATATCATTGGAAGAAGCCCTTAGCCGAGGGCGTTCATATTCGAAGTCGTCAATTCGGAAGCATGTATCGGCGCATGTGTGACGGTGCCACAATAGACTTATTTTTTAATAAAACTTATTGGCGTTAAGACCACGGATTACGAACATTTATATTTCCATGTGGTAAAAGTTAACTCTCAGGCAGTGAATTGCTCATTATACATTCGAATTGTATTTGCCGTGTGGAAATTCTTGCTCAGGCTTTCAAAGGGACTTAAGTTGCCACTCTTATGAAAATCATCCTTGCTCAAACCTGCAATGCAATCACTTCTTGCCGACGACATTTTATCAGGCAGAACTAAAAGCGGGGAAGTTGGAGGCTACACTGCAGCCAATTCAAGAACAACTACAATTAAATCGTTTGAAATAATTATTAAATAAATCCGGAGAGGGACAACAAGGAAAATAATGCAAGATTTCGTCAAATAGACACAAGCGATATAGAAAATAACAACCACAACAAAAATTTACCCGATACAAATATTTTTTCATTCTCACTACTATTACTGGCTAATCTACTCTCTTGTTTTTCTCCTATTTTGGTTTTGATTATAAAATGCCAAATCTAAAACTGTTGTGTTGTAAGAAGACAAATCCATACAAAGTTCATACAAACAGAGGAAGCCACTCAAATTTAATCAATTTATAAACTTCAGAAAAAAACAAATTTTCATATCTTCAAATTGCATAGACCAAACCTTCCACCCACCATAAATGGACAGATGCATCTTGCCTTATCAAACTTCCTATGATAATAGTAAAGTATTTAAATTGCAAGTTGATGACCATTTCCTTTTGTGTATGGACTTGTAATATTCCTTCTTTCCATTTTATATTAACAAGTTGAAATAACAAAATGGCCCTGTTAAATGTTTTTGCTACAATTTTGAATAAGATGAATTGCTAAACATTAAAAACGCGGTCCCGTCACGTTGGAAAGCTTTTTTCGCTAAAATGGGCTAGCCATCGGGCGCACTCCACGTGTTCTTAATTTCAGGGGCTCTTGCCGGGTTGAGTGACCTTCCACTCACGTGCCCGTTATGTGACCCGATCACATAATTCTATGACATAAATCAGTCACATCCACATTTACCGTTGATGGGAGTGCTCATACAATGGAGGTTGGTATGAGTTTTCCCCTAAAATGGGAGATGTATTGCCACGTCAACATTTGGATCTTGATCCGGTTGGGTGGGTGCGAGATGGCACCACATCCATCCGGTTGCCCCACTCTTATTTCTGGGCCATAAAAATCGTCGGGTAACGACGAAGTCTCCACAAGTCCGTCTGTTTTGGCTCATTTTGACTTGTTCTCTGAGCAAGCAATTTTCCCCTTCGTTAGTTACCTACATTTTTCGACTCCGGTTCGTGAGTGCGAAATTCTTACGCAGTGGGCCCTTGCGATGGGAGAATGAATCCGCCCCACGACACTGCAACGCTTGCCTGCCAGCACATTCATGCGTCCCCAGACAGGGCCAATCTCGGCCGAAGTTACCATCCTCTTTGGCCAAGGAAGCAGACCATCGCTGCAGTCCTTTACGGACATGTATACCTTCTACCTCATATTCACTACAAAATGGCGCCCGAAAAGCCTTGCTGTATCATCAATCGTGAGCACGAGATAGCCCATCGTCTCTAGGTGTCCCTACAAGGTGTCCAGATTATTGGCGGGTAGTTAACTGTTTAGGGATATTGCACTAATCGTGCCGCAGCAACTAAGTAACTTCCGGACGTGTGTTGTCCTCGGACATCAATATCGTTTGGACCTGCTTTTGACTCATACTTTGGTGGTTTACCACCATTGTATGACTAGTAAGGCCAAATGATATTAGAGCCCTTCTGTGTATTTGGAAGTTATTATCTCAACATCCTATTCGCGGAGGATTCTGATCTGCACCCCAAACCAAGCGGTGCCTAAGTGTCTTCCACTACATGGGTCTTGATTCATGTGATTGGCTGCTGAGCTAGTCCATGACTATCCATGACAAGATACGCGCTGCTCGTGGGTTAGAATTCAACTTGGGCTGACAATTTGTAACTTGTGGAAAATTTGCGGATGAAGGAGCACTTCCGAGCCCTCATCCTTATGGTGCCGCAAGGGAGTAGTCTCTGTGACGCAACGGGAGGAGTGTGCCATTGGTGTCCTTGCCTGTGAAGAGAACAGAATGGAAAGACCGAATTTTCATGATATATACCCCAAACTTTTTTTGATAGATTGTGTCATTAGCTCGCCACTGACGGCCACTTCAAGAATTTTATATTTTACGTTAGTTTTCACAGTTTTTCTTATCTATATATATTTATCTCTTACCTTTATATATTTACATTAATAAGTTTTTTTTTGCCGATCATAATTTTGTTTCAGAAGATGCCCACCAAAACAACGCCAGAGAGGAGAAAGTTGAGTACCAGTACTCTTGTGCTCCATGTGCCATGAGGACATGGACGAACTGACCAGTCAGAGTATGCCGTGCATCCACGTGCCCGCTCTGCCGTCAGTCTCTGAAATCTACACAGCCAGCAACTGAACGACCTCAGTCCTCCATCGCTAGTGGAGCAATGCCCAAAGGCGGACCTAATCCACCAACTACAATGGGTGCGCGAGGTGATGACAGCGGAGCCGGAGCCTTACCAACCAGCCAACCCGGTATCAAAGCCTCATCCTCAGCGTCACCTGAGATGTCGCAGCTACTGGCGGTCATGTAAGCTATGGCCACCAGTATGGAACAAATGAGGCAACAGATACACTGTGTGTCGGTTCCACAGCCAACTACGCAGCCCTCCAGCTCAACGGTCAGAGGGGACTTTATAGAGCCACCAGTGACAGTAACGGGGGATCCAGCACCTCCTAGGCTCAGTAGAGCCATGACCCCCCATAGCCCCAGAATACAGACCCAGGAGAGAGGTCCCGACTTCCCGACTGCAGCAGTGGAATCATGCGAGTGCCTGGAGTGCGGAGCGAGAACAGTTCAAACAGGCAGCTCAGGACCGCGGCTCGATGCCCTGGTATAACTGGGACCTGCCATCTTCAGCCCAGCCAGGAGCTCGCCGCAAGGGCAGGCCTACTCTTCGCGAAGAGGTCGCACCGAGACAGTCCAGCTACGAACGTAATCGTTCACCATATGCTATCCCACCATCTAAGATAGCACATATAGTGGCAAGCTGGAAACTTGTGTTTACGGGCCAGGACGACCCTACGACCATCGGTGCCTTTTTGAGGAGGGTCGAAAACATGGCCTCGCTGAACTTAGGAGGTAACATGAGAGCTGTCACCCGCTGTGCGCAGATGCTCTTTACTGGAAGAGCTCTTCGGTGGATCTGACGTTTCATCGACACGGATCCTACCTTTGATTGGGAAACGTTGAGACGGGCGGGGTTGCAGGAGCTTACGCCAGTCAAAGGAGACAACACGCTGAGGCAACATATCCGAAACTGACGCCAACAGGCACAGGAGACCACAGACGAGTATTCCAAAGTCCTGTGTGCCTGTTGGAGCGTCTGATGGTCCCCATGGCAGAGTCTGAGTTTCTCAGCCTCTTCTGGGAGGGGATCAGGCCGGAGCTGCGAGAGTGACTGGTGTTCGCCCCACGCCACAGCGTGCATGCACTTCGCGCGTCAGTGAAGGAATTGGAAGCGGTGCAGTATTCCCAGCGTCCCGCGTCACAATCTAAACACTTTGGCTGGCGAGAGCAGCCAGAACGACGCGCGATCGCTGAGCTTGAGCATCCCATGCCAGCTTTACTCGCGCCAGCTGGTCTCATTCCACCCACCATTGTCAGAACGCCGGAGACTCTTCCTCCATTATTCACCGATTTAGATCCAGACCGTCAGTCTGAAGTACATGAGCTGGCTCCCAGGGCACGGGCTATCACGTGTTGGAACTGTCGGCAGACGGGACACCGCTTCTCCGCATGCCAGGCAGAGATTAGCATTTTTTGCTTTCGTTGTGGGAAGCCAGATACTTATGCGCCACACTGCACTTATTGCAAGAAGCCAAAAACTTGCAAGCGAGTGCGCACGACAGCCCGTAGCACTCGCGACAGACGCAGTAACGGGATGGCACGCCATTCTGCCTACTGACAGTTCCATCACGACAAGTTCCTATTAGTAAAATCATTAGAGTCAAGCGCCACGATACCATTGCTGGTAAATGATGCAACAGATGCCACTTCTTCTCCGAAAGCTTCTCCAAAGACAGTGTTGAAGCGACCACCTCAAGTGCTGCTCGAAGAATCCGGGCTCCAACGGCTCGTGTATTTAAACCATACCATACTAGGCTGCAGGAGTATATTGCTGCTCGAGAGAGGATTTTTGCCGCAGAAGAGGTCACCTTACGCCAGCACAAAACTAAGTGGTCAACTCGTCGTTGGAAGAACTTCCCCAGAAGAGTGCGCACCTGTCGCCAAACCTTAAAACTATGTAACATCTCGGAGGTTTCTGAGAATGATACACGACGTTACGCACCAATCAAAGTGTTGGGCGAAATCGCTATTGCTCTGATCGACACGGGTGCAATTATTAGCTGCCTTGCCTCGAGCCTTGTCTCAAAGGTAATATAACAAAACCATACGGTAGTAAAACCCTCTCGCTCTGAAATCAGTACAGCTGACGGCACCAGACATCCTATCCAAGGTAGACTGACAACACCCGTGACGTTCAGAGGTCAAACGAAGGATATGTCTTTCTACATTATCCCGTCACTGACTCAGAACGTGTACCTTGGCACCGATTTCGTCCTTCAATTTGAATTGGCCCCAGATTTATTCACAGATTCGTCTTTAAATACTAGATATGTCAACGAACTCGCTTCTATATCCGATAGGCATGAACTAACACCTAACCAACGACAACGTCTGGAAGCATCCATCGCTGTTTTTCCATATTACGCCTCAAAAAGCCTTGGCCGCACCACACTGGTCCCACACGTCATCGATGTTGGCAATAGTAAGCCCATTAAGCAAAGACACTATGCCATCTCACCGGCCATGGAGAAGTTAGTGTATGCGGAGTCCGATAGGATGCTCGAGTTGGGGATCATAGAGGAGTCCCAAAGTGCCTGGTCCTCGCCGTTAACCTTGGTGGTGAAGCCAGGTCAAGTTCGTCTTTGTCTAGATGCCCGGAAAGTAAACGCTGTGACCATCAAAGACACTTACTCTCTTCCGCTTATCGGTAAGACATCGGAGAGACTTCCAAAAGCAAATTGCATTACCAGTCTCGACCTAAAAGATGCATTCTGGCAAATTCCACTCGATCGAGGGTCGAGGGATAAGACCGCTTTCACAGTGCCCTGATGGCCATTATACCAGTTTGTCACAATGCCTTTTAGCCTGTGTAATGCTCCGCAAACGATGACCCGGCTGATGGACAAAGTAATTCTACCTCATCTCAAACACCAAGTGTTCGTGTACCTGGATGATCTTCTACTCATCACGGAAACGTACGACCAACACCTCCTACCCCTGCAAGAAGTAGCCCTGCACATCAGTAAGACAGGACTCACCGTCAACCTACAAAAAAGTAAGTTGGTCATGAACGAAGTCCGATATCTAGGACTTGTCATTGGAAATGGCACCATCAAAACGGATCCGGACAAAACTCGGGCGATTGACGAGTTCCCCTTACCAAAAACTGTCAAGCAGCCACGACGTTTCCTTGGTGTGTGCGGTTGGTACAGAAGGTTCGTTCAGAATTATGCAACAGTTTCAGCGCCCCTGTAGGGCATGCTGCGGAAAGGGAAGTTCATTTGGACCGAGCTCAGTCGAAAGGCATTTGAAGACCTAAAACAAGCCTTAACATCAGCTCCGGTCTTGCACAGTCCAGACTTTAAGAAGCCCTTCTCCATTCATTGTGACGCAAGTGAACATAGATTAGGAGCCGTGCTGATGCAATTGACCGACGAGGGAGAAGAAGCTCCCATTGCTTTCATGTTCAATAAGCTGAACTCGGCCCAAAGGAACTATACCGTGTCCGAGCAGGAATGTTTGGCAGCGGTGACGGCTGTGAAGAAATTCCGAGCCTATATCGAAGGCCACCACTTTGGAATCATCACAGACTACGCTTCACTACATTGGCTGATGAACCAAGCCGACTTACATGGACGCCTGGCCCGATGGGCTCTTAAACTGCAAGGGTTCAAGTTTTCCATCAAACACTGGAGAGGGACCCAGAACATCGTGCCCGATACTCTCTCGCGAATGTTTTCACCCGAGGGAGCCGAATTTACAGTGAATGATGTGGATCCCATCGAGCTAGATTTGGACAGCCCACATTTCGAATTAGACAGCTGCAAAGAGTTGAGGCAAACCATCGTGACCCAACAATCCCAGCTGCCTGATTTGAAAGTGATAGACGGCTACGTGTATAGACGAAATGAATACGCCACTGGTGATCCATGACAGGAAGAAGAGTCCTGGAAACTCTGGGTACCGCAGGAAATGACTCGCAATCTGATCCTCCGCGAACACGCCCATCCTTTAAGTGCCCACGGAGGTTATGGTCGGACGCTTCGGTGACTTACAAAATACTTCTTCTGGCCTAAAATGGCATCCCAGGTCAAAGACTGCGTGAGCGCCTGTGAGACCTGTACAGGCACCAAAGCGCCCAACCAGCCTCTTTGACCTCCTATGGGTCAACTCAACGTCCCAGAGCGCGTATTCCAACTTCTGTACATAGATCTACTCGATCTATATCCTCATTCTTCTATGGGACATATCGGAGCTATTGCTGTGTTAGACCAGCACACGAAATTCCCACTCATGGAACCAATTCGCAGGGTCACAACTCCATCTATCGTGAAATTTTCAGAGAGCCAAGTATTCCACTTGTTTGGGGTTCCAGAAAGTGTGTACTCGGACAACGGAGTACAGTTCAGATCTCGGCAGTTTAAGGGCCTACCCGATACTGGTGGTCTACTGAAATCGCTGAAAAGCGGAGGGAGTGTCACAAGCTTCGGCGTGAGGCTCACCGCGCGGGACCATGACGAGGCATGCAACCAGTCGGCCAGGAAATGCCTTCGCAAATTGATCAACAGTAGCAAGGCTCGCTGCTGGAAATACGTAGTGGACAATGTGAACAAGGATCCGTGGGGCCTTGGCTACAAGCTGGTCATGGGGAAACTTGGTGCCCTACGGAAGCCTTGTATACATGATGCGGAAAAGATGGAAGCGATGGTGTGGGGACTCTTCCCCGCCCATCCCGTCCATGTTGACGCTGTCCATGGTGAAACAGCAGTCGAGTGTCCACTCTTCACACAGCTGGAACTGGAGGCGGCAGTCCTCTCCTTAAAAGCGAGGAAGGCTCCAGGTCCAGATGGTGTTCCAACTGAGGTGTTGCGGCTCGTCTATCACCATTGTCCTGACTTGCTGCTCAGCACATTCAACGCTTGCATACGGGACGGGATTTTCCCGGTACGATGGAAGGTGGCGAGGCTCGTGCTGATCAGCAAGGGGAAGGGAAATCCCGAATCGCCGTCTGCATACCACCCGTTATGCATGCTAGAGACGGCTGGGAAAGTGCTAGAGAAACTCATCAAGGAAAGACTCACTGACGCAATTCGTGCTGCTGGAGACCTATCCCCTCAGCAGTATGGCTTTAGAGCAGCACGTTCTACCATTGATGGGATTGCAGAGGTGGTGAACGCGGTCCAAAAGGCAGAGACATATAGTCGCACCAAGCGACGGATCGTCCTGTTGGTGACACTCGACGTCAGGAATGCCTTCAACTCCACTAGATGGGTGGATATTCTGGACACGCTGGAAAACTCTTTTCAAGTTCCAGAATATCTAATGCAGCTTTTGAGGAACTACCTAAAGGACCGAAGCCTGCTCTACGACACGACACAGGGCCAACGAAGGATAGAAATTACATCGGGTGTTGCCCAGGGATCTATCCTTGGTCCAAACCTGTGGAACTTGTCTTACGACGGGCTACTGAGACTTGAGATGCCAGATGAGTCGCGCTTGGTCGGCTATGCGGATGATGTTGCGGCTCTGGTCGCTGGACGCACCGTTGAACAAGCACAACTTAGGCTAGGTATGCTAATGCGCCGAGTAAGAGACTGGATGACTGCTTGCGGGCTGAGTTTAGCACTGGAGAAAACCGAAGTGGTCATCTTGACAAAAAAGAGAATCCCTAGAGTAAGGATGATCAGTATTGGAGACTTGGGAATCGAATCGAAGCCAGCGGTGAAGTACTTGGGGCTACTGATCGACTCGAAGATGAGTTTCTCTGAGCAAATCAGGGCAACGGCTGAGAAGGCTGCTTCGGGAATATCGGCTCTGAGTCGACTTATGGCCAACGTAGGGGGACCCAGCCCATCAAGAAGACGCCTCTTGATGAGTGCTATAGGGTCAATGCTACTGTACGGAGCAGAGGTATGGGGCGACGCTCTCAGCAAGGAGGTATACCGAAAACATTTGGCACAGGAACAGAGAAGAGGAGCACTGAGAATTGCATCTTCGTATCCAACATTCTCCGACTCGGCGGTGAGAGTGATTGCAGGCGTGATACCTGTCGCCCTCCTTGCTAGAGAGCGCCGCGCTATTTACCTGCGCCGAAACGAGGATGCGAGGGAGATAGTTGTCCGCGAGGAGAGACAGCGCTCGCTTAACGAAGGGCAGCAGTCTTGGGTGAATTGCACGACGGGAAGGTGGACTGCGCGCCTCATCCCGGATGTGAGGCCGAGGCTTAATCAAAGGCATGGTGAGACTGACTTCTATCTGACCCAGCTTTTGAGCGGGCACGGGTGTTTTCAGTCTTACCTGCACAATATCGGTAATTCACGGTCTCCCGATTGTCGATTTTGCCCAGGAGAGGAGGACAATGCTTGTCACACAATTTTTGCGTGTACAAAATGGGTCAGGCTGCGAAGGCAACTCTACAGGGAGACGGGAGAGCTCACCCCGGATAATATAGTTGCGGTGATGCTTGAATCGGTTGACAAATGGAACCAGGTGGCACATTATGCTCGGACAGTCCTAAAATATAAAACGGACTCACAGCAGCCGGGGGCGCTGGGGCTGGGGGATCGCTCTTCCCCTCTCCCCTCCCACTAGGAAAGGGACTCCCCAGCTTGAAGCCGCCCCACAGTGTAACAAAACGAGACCTGGCCCGAAGTAGTGTATCAACCGGTTCCAGGCTGGGTTCTCAGGTTGACAGGGGAGGTGTTTAGTGGGTAGTCCAGTCGCGCATGGGAGCGCCACACTCTGTGCATAAATAGCATTCACCTCCCTACCACAAAAAACGGCCTACTCGAACAATACGGCGTCGAACACCAACTGACGCCCATATACTCTCCTCAGTCTACCGCATCGGAACGTTTGAATCGCACACTGTTAGCCGTGATCCGCAGATTGCCCGCCATCACGTGTGCTCTGCCGTCATCTTATCATTCCGCTACCGGTGTCTCACCTCACTTTGCCGCCTTCGGACAGCACATGACTTGCCATGGTAAATCAGACAAGTTATTACGGCAATTAAAGTGTTTGGGAGATCCCGTCATTGCGTTGGAGCCCCATGAGCGTTTAGGAGACCTCCGCCAACACATCGGATGGAAAATCAAGGCCGAAGGACGTACAAATGAAGCGCAGTACAACCTCAGGTCACGACCTCCCAATTTTAAAGGAGATGAGGTTTTTCGGCGTAATTTTTGCCAAAGTGACGCCACTGGGCATTACAATGCCAAGCTGGACCGGCGCTTCCTGAAAAGTCGCGTACTAAAGGTAGGAGGACCCAATCGTTACCTGTTAACTGACCTTTCGGGGAAAGAAGTCCGGGCGTATCACGCAAAGGACCTGCGCCAATAGTTACATATATACGTCTGTTCTGTCTATCTGTATTCAGCTTCAGCCACACGCAAGTTACATACTCACAGCAAAACGTAAATCTACGTGTCACTCTGTCCGTCCGTCAATTGTGTTTTTTTTCCATTCGTCTCACTCCGCGTTCCGACTCCGAAGCCAATCGATGATCTAACTGAAGATCCTTCAGCTCATTTTTCGCAATCCTCGTCGTCTTGGGATTGCGAGAAAATTAGCTGCCCTATATTAATCGAGCAGTCACGCTAGCAAACTGCTCGAAAACCCTCCTATCTCCTATCCAAATTGTTATGGCAGATTTAAAAAAATATGTAATTATTTCCCCGGTAATTGTTATTTGTAAAATAGTTTTCTTCTTATTATTATTACTTAAAATTTTCATTTCCTTACTTCATTTAAATTTCTTCACTTCATTTAAATTTTCCTTGCTTCATTTAAATTTATTTAGTTCATTTAATATATTCCTACTTCAGTTAAATTTCGGTTTCTAAAAATTTAATCTGCCCATTGCAATTCAGGATGTGGAAACACTGATTTAGTGCAGGCTAACGGGGTATTACATGATAGAATGCATGCGAGTTCAGCTAAGCATGGGAGTCGGCTTGAGATCGTAAGACAGCGCGGACGCTACGAGAAAAGAAGGGTCGTGAAGAACCACGGATATATCGGCAAATTTTTGTTCGATAAGACCCAGTTGTAATTCGGGAAGTTTTTGGTTGCGATTTGGAATGGCGCCGTGTAAAGTTATTAACATCGCGTCGTAGTTAATACTTGTTGGGAAGCTTTTACGAATGAGTTCAAGAAAAATTGAGATTCCGTAAAGGCAACTGCAGTGCAGTGAATCGTACGGTTACAAGACACAACCAAATACAAACGCTTCTCTGCCGTTTTCTATGCGAGTGTGTGTGAAGATCGAGTGACATGCCGACAGCCTTGATTGAATTGTGGAATTTGTTGAGTGAACACGAGCAGTGCATTAACAAAACATATTGAAGTTAATTTCTGAGTAAACCTAAAAGTCTTCTCCAGAATGTCATGCAGGGCGCATGTCGTGAAAACCGCACCGGGAGAGAAAAGCAAGCTTTAATTTATTGAAATTAGCCAAATTCACTTGGCCATCGTAATTCGAATTACATTGAACCTTTTCGTGTGCTCGAATTGACATACAAACGACGGGAGTGGACGTGTGTTGTAGTTCCGTGCAAATTTTTTGGACAATGGGAAAAGAGCTCGCGATTGGCGACAGGAAAAGAGGGAGCACTCGGCGCGGTACAAAGCACATGTGTTGACATAACTCACAACTCGCCTCCAAACTAACGTATGTAGAATATCTCACTGAATGACGTGATCACGCGAAAAAGCTTACTTTGAATTCGAAGGCGAGTCATTGTGTCATTTTGTTGCTATGATTGTTGTTATTCTGGCAACTGATTTTGTTTGGTTTCTATTTGAAGCGGATCATGCGTGCAACGAGGAAAGAATCTCCGATACGAATAACACTTTACCGAGTCTTAGTAATCACTTTCCTGTTTAACGCTTTAGTTAGCGATAACATTGCAAAATTTGTCCGAGTAAAACTATTTACTGGCGCAATTGATTTTTATCTTGGTTGTGATCATGCACATAGTGAAATCTGGTTGTCAACAAGTTCAGAAGCATTTACGTGTGAGAAACTGCTGTACAATAATCGAACCTGGGAGATTGCTTCGACCTCGTATGTGTCAGATTAGAGATTCCGAGTCAGTGCTGTCTTCCGCGGTTTAATAATCAAATTAGCGGGTTGAAATTATTCTCATGACAGAGGCAGAATGCTCATCACGCGAAAAAGCTTATTTTGAATTCCAAGTGAATATATGTTCGAAGAATTGACCGTGATAGTAACGGCGTAGCGTACTTGCAGTGTTATTTTCCCCCTTAACGAACGAAGTGCTGCACAGTGGTTGCTGCAATTAAGACAGGAATACCGAAATTAAAGTGGCCGAGTATACAGCACTGTGGGGCAAATTTATTAGAAACTTTTGACAGAACCATATAAAGTTTCTTTGCACATAGCTCTTCAAATTCGGTGAGTCTTGACGTAAATGGAGACACGATGGAATGCATCGCAATCATAGTCGTGCTTTCAACGAGAACTGGTGAATGATCGTTTTTAATTCAATTTCACTGTATGATATCCCTTAGCCGAGGGCGTTCGTGTTCGAAGTCGTCAATTCGGAAGCGTGTATCGGCGTATATGTGACGGTGCCCAAATAGACTTATTTTTTAATAAAACTGATTGGCGTTAAGACCACGGATTACGAACATTTATATTTCCATGTGGTAAAAGTTAACTCTCAGGCAGTGAATCGCTCATTATACATTCGAATTGACAATTTGTAACTTGTGGAAAATTTGCGGATGAAGGAGCACTTCCGAGCCCTCATCCTTATGGTGCCGCAAGGGAGTAGTCTCTGTGACGCAACGGGAGGAGTGTGCCATTGGTGTCCTTGCCTGTGAAGAGAACAGAATGGAAAGACCGAATTTTCATGATATATACCCCAAACTTTTTTTGATAGATTGTGTCATTAGCTCGCCACTGACGGCCACTTCAAGAATTTTATATTTTACGTTAGTTTTCACAGTTTTTCTTATCTATATATATTTATCTCTTACCTTTATATATTTACATTAATAAGTTTTTTTTTGCCGATCATAATTTTGTTTCAGAAGATGCCCACCAAAACAACGCCAGAGAGGAGAAAGTTGAGTACCAGTACTCTTGTGCTCCATGTGCCATGAGGACATGGACGAACTGACCAGTCAGAGTATGCCGTGCATCCACGTGCCCGCTCTGCCGTCAGTCTCTGAAATCTACACAGCCAGCAACTGAACGACCTCAGTCCTCCATCGCTAGTGGAGCAATGCCCAAAGGCGGACCTAATCCACCAACTACAATGGGTGCGCGAGGTGATGACAGCGGAGCCGGAGCCTTACCAACCAGCCAACCCGGTATCAAAGCCTCATCCTCAGCGTCACCTGAGATGTCGCAGCTACTGGCGGTCATGTAAGCTATGGCCACCAGTATGGAACAAATGAGGCAACAGATACACTGTGTGTCGGTTCCACAGCCAACTACGCAGCCCTCCAGCTCAACGGTCAGAGGGGACTTTATAGAGCCACCAGTGACAGTAACGGGGGATCCAGCACCTCCTAGGCTCAGTAGAGCCATGACCCCCCATAGCCCCAGAATACAGACCCAGGAGAGAGGTCCCGACTTCCCGACTGCAGCAGTGGAATCATGCGAGTGCCTGGAGTGCGGAGCGAGAACAGTTCAAACAGGCAGCTCAGGACCGCGGCTCGATGCCCTGGTATAACTGGGACCTGCCATCTTCAGCCCAGCCAGGAGCTCGCCGCAAGGGCAGGCCTACTCTTCGCGAAGAGGTCGCACCGAGACAGTCCAGCTACGAACGTAATCGTTCACCATATGCTATCCCACCATCTAAGATAGCACATATAGTGGCAAGCTGGAAACTTGTGTTTACGGGCCAGGACGACCCTACGACCATCGGTGCCTTTTTGAGGAGGGTCGAAAACATGGCCTCGCTGAACTTAGGAGGTAACATGAGAGCTGTCACCCGCTGTGCGCAGATGCTCTTTACTGGAAGAGCTCTTCGGTGGATCTGACGTTTCATCGACACGGATCCTACCTTTGATTGGGAAACGTTGAGACGGGCGGGGTTGCAGGAGCTTACGCCAGTCAAAGGAGACAACACGCTGAGGCAACATATCCGAAACTGACGCCAACAGGCACAGGAGACCACAGACGAGTATTCCAAAGTCCTGTGTGCCTGTTGGAGCGTCTGATGGTCCCCATGGCAGAGTCTGAGTTTCTCAGCCTCTTCTGGGAGGGGATCAGGCCGGAGCTGCGAGAGCGACTGGTGTTCGCCCCACGCCACAGCGTGCATGCACTTCGCGCGTCAGTGAAGGAATTGGAAGCGGTGCAGTATTCCCAGCGTCCCGCGTCACAATCTAAACACTTTGGCTGGCGAGAGCAGCCAGAACGACGCGCGATCGCTGAGCTTGAGCATCCCATGCCAGCTTTACTCGCGCCAGCTGGTCTCATTCCACCCACCATTGTCAGAACGCCGGAGACTCTTCCTCCATTATTCACCGATTTAGATCCAGACCGTCAGTCTGAAGTACATGAGCTGGCTCCCAGGGCACGGGCTATCACGTGTTGGAACTGTCGGCAGACGGGACACCGCTTCTCCGCATGCCAGGCAGAGATTAGCATTTTTTGCTTTCGTTGTGGGAAGCCAGATACTTATGCGCCACACTGCACTTATTGCAAGAAGCCAAAAACTTGCAAGCGAGTGCGCACGACAGCCCGTAGCACTCGCGACAGACGCAGTAACGGGATGGCACGCCATTCTGCCTACTGACAGTTCCATCACGACAAGTTCCTATTAGTAAAATCATTAGAGTCAAGCGCCACGATACCATTGCTGGTAAATGATGCAACAGATGCCACTTCTTCTCCGAAAGCTTCTCCAAAGACAGTGTTGAAGCGACCACCTCAAGTGCTGCTCGAAGAATCCGGGCTCCAACGGCTCGTGTATTTAAACCATACCATACTAGGCTGCAGGAGTATATTGCTGCTCGAGAGAGGATTTTTGCCGCAGAAGAGGTCACCTTACGCCAGCACAAAACTAAGTGGTCAACTCGTCGTTGGAAGAACTTCCCCAGAAGAGTGCGCACCTGTCGCCAAACCTTAAAACTATGTAACATCTCGGAGGTTTCTGAGAATGATACACGACGTTACGCACCAATCAAAGTGTTGGGCGAAATCGCTATTGCTCTGATCGACACGGGTGCAATTATTAGCTGCCTTGCCTCGAGCCTTGTCTCAAAGGTAATATAACAAAACCATACGGTAGTAAAACCCTCTCGCTCTGAAATCAGTACAGCTGACGGCACCAGACATCCTATCCAAGGTAGACTGACAACACCCGTGACGTTCAGAGGTCAAACGAAGGATATGTCTTTCTACATTATCCCGTCACTGACTCAGAACGTGTACCTTGGCACCGATTTCGTCCTTCAATTTGAATTGGCCCCAGATTTATTCACAGATTCGTCTTTAAATACTAGATATGTCAACGAACTCGCTTCTATATCCGATAGGCATGAACTAACACCTAACCAACGACAACGTCTGGAAGCATCCATCGCTGTTTTTCCATATTACGCCTCAAAAAGCCTTGGCCGCACCACACTGGTCCCACACGTCATCGATGTTGGCAATAGTAAGCCCATTAAGCAAAGACACTATGCCATCTCACCGGCCATGGAGAAGTTAGTGTATGCGGAGTCCGATAGGATGCTCGAGTTGGGGATCATAGAGGAGTCCCAAAGTGCCTGGTCCTCGCCGTTAACCTTGGTGGTGAAGCCAGGTCAAGTTCGTCTTTGTCTAGATGCCCGGAAAGTAAACGCTGTGACCATCAAAGACACTTACTCTCTTCCGCTTATCGGTAAGACATCGGAGAGACTTCCAAAAGCAAATTGCATTACCAGTCTCGACCTAAAAGATGCATTCTGGCAAATTCCACTCGATCGAGGGTCGAGGGATAAGACCGCTTTCACAGTGCCCTGATGGCCATTATACCAGTTTGTCACAATGCCTTTTAGCCTGTGTAATGCTCCGCAAACGATGACCCGGCTGATGGACAAAGTAATTCTACCTCATCTCAAACACCAAGTGTTCGTGTACCTGGATGATCTTCTACTCATCACGGAAACGTACGACCAACACCTCCTACCCCTGCAAGAAGTAGCCCTGCACATCAGTAAGACAGGACTCACCGTCAACCTACAAAAAAGTAAGTTGGTCATGAACGAAGTCCGATATCTAGGACTTGTCATTGGAAATGGCACCATCAAAACGGATCCGGACAAAACTCGGGCGATTGACGAGTTCCCCTTACCAAAAACTGTCAAGCAGCCACGACGTTTCCTTGGTGTGTGCGGTTGGTACAGAAGGTTCGTTCAGAATTATGCAACAGTTTCAGCGCCCCTGTAGGGCATGCTGCGGAAAGGGAAGTTCATTTGGACCGAGCTCAGTCGAAAGGCATTTGAAGACCTAAAACAAGCCTTAACATCAGCTCCGGTCTTGCACAGTCCAGACTTTAAGAAGCCCTTCTCCATTCATTGTGACGCAAGTGAACATGGATTAGGAGCCGTGCTGATGCAATTGACCGACGAGGGAGAAGAAGCTCCCATTGCTTTCATGTTCAATAAGCTGAACTCGGCCCAAAGGAACTATACCGTGTCCGAGCAGGAATGTTTGGCAGCGGTGACGGCTGTGAAGAAATTCCGAGCCTATATCGAAGGCCACCACTTTGGAATCATCACAGACTACGCTTCACTACATTGGCTGATGAACCAAGCCGACTTACATGGACGCCTGGCCCGATGGGCTCTTAAACTGCAAGGGTTCAAGTTTTCCATCAAACACTGGAGAGGGACCCAGAACATCGTGCCCGATACTCTCTCGCGAATGTTTTCACCCGAGGGAGCCGAATTTACAGTGAATGATGTGGATCCCATCGAGCTAGATTTGGACAGCCCACATTTCGAATTAGACAGCTGCAAAGAGTTGAGGCAAACCATCGTGACCCAACAATCCCAGCTGCCTGATTTGAAAGTGATAGACGGCTACGTGTATAGACGAAATGAATACGCCACTGGTGATCCATGACAGGAAGAAGAGTCCTGGAAACTCTGGGTACCGCAGGAAATGACTCGCAATCTGATCCTCCGCGAACACGCCCATCCTTTAAGTGCCCACGGAGGTTATGGTCGGACGCTTCGGTGACTTACAAAATACTTCTTCTGGCCTAAAATGGCATCCCAGGTCAAAGACTGCGTGAGCGCCTGTGAGACCTGTACAGGCACCAAAGCGCCCAACCAGCCTCTTTGACCTCCTATGGGTCAACTCAACGTCCCAGAGCGCGTATTCCAACTTCTGTACATAGATCTACTCGATCTATATCCTCATTCTTCTATGGGACATATCGGAGCTATTGCTGTGTTAGACCAGCACACGAAATTCCCACTCATGGAACCAATTCGCAGGGTCACAACTCCATCTATCGTGAAATTTTCAGAGAGCCAAGTATTCCACTTGTTTGGGGTTCCAGAAAGTGTGTACTCGGACAACGGAGTACAGTTCAGATCTCGGCAGTTTAAGGGCCTACCCGATACTGGTGGTCTACTGAAATCGCTGAAAAGCGGAGGGAGTGTCACAAGCTTCGGCGTGAGGCTCACCGCGCGGAACCATGACGAGGCATGCAACCAGTCGGCCAGGAAATGCCTTCGCAAATTGATCAACAGTAGCAAGGCTCGCTGCTGGAAATACGTAGTGGACAATGTGAACAAGGATCCGTGGGGCCTTGGCTACAAGCTGGTCATGGGGAAACTTGGTGCCCTACGGAAGCCTTGTATACATGATGCGGAAAAGATGGAAGCGATGGTGTGGGGACTCTTCCCCGCCCATCCCGTCCATGTTGACGCTGTCCATGGTGAAACAGCAGTCGAGTGTCCACTCTTCACACAGCTGGAACTGGAGGCGGCAGTCCTCTCCTTAAAAGCGAGGAAGGCTCCAGGTCCAGATGGTGTTCCAACTGAGGTGTTGCGGCTCGTCTATCACCATTGTCCTGACTTGCTGCTCAGCACATTCAACGCTTGCATACGGGACGGGATTTTCCCGGTACGATGGAAGGTGGCGAGGCTCGTGCTGATCAGCAAGGGGAAGGGAAATCCCGAATCGCCGTCTGCATACCACCCGTTATGCATGCTAGAGACGGCTGGGAAAGTGCTAGAGAAACTCATCAAGGAAAGACTCACTGACGCAATTCGTGCTGCTGGAGACCTATCCCCTCAGCAGTATGGCTTTAGAGCAGCACGTTCTACCATTGATGGGATTGCAGAGGTGGTGAACGCGGTCCAAAAGGCAGAGACATATAGTCGCACCAAGCGACGGATCGTCCTGTTGGTGACACTCGACGTCAGGAATGCCTTCAACTCCACTAGATGGGTGGATATTCTGGACACGCTGGAAAACTCTTTTCAAGTTCCAGAATATCTAATGCAGCTTTTGAGGAACTACCTAAAGGACCGAAGCCTGCTCTACGACACGACACAGGGCCAACGAAGGATAGAAATTACATCGGGTGTTGCCCAGGGATCTATCCTTGGTCCAAACCTGTGGAACTTGTCTTACGACGGGCTACTGAGACTTGAGATGCCAGATGAGTCGCGCTTGGTCGGCTATGCGGATGATGTTGCGGCTCTGGTCGCTGGACGCACCGTTGAACAAGCACAACTTAGGCTAGGTATGCTAATGCGCCGAGTAAGAGACTGGATGACTGCTTGCGGGCTGAGTTTAGCACTGGAGAAAACCGAAGTGGTCATCTTGACAAAAAAGAGAATCCCTAGAGTAAGGATGATCAGTATTGGAGACTTGGGAATCGAATCGAAGCCAGCGGTGAAGTACTTGGGGCTACTGATCGACTCGAAGATGAGTTTCTCTGAGCAAATCAGGGCAACGGCTGAGAAGGCTGCTTCGGGAATATCGGCTCTGAGTCGACTTATGGCCAACGTAGGGGGACCCAGCCCATCAAGAAGACGCCTCTTGATGAGTGCTATAGGGTCAATGCTACTGTACGGAGCAGAGGTATGGGGCGACGCTCTCAGCAAGGAGGTATACCGAAAACATTTGGCACAGGAACAGAGAAGAGGAGCACTGAGAATTGCATCTTCGTATCCAACATTCTCCGACTCGGCGGTGAGAGTGATTGCAGGCGTGATACCTGTCGCCCTCCTTGCTAGAGAGCGCCGCGCTATTTACCTGCGCCGAAACGAGGATGCGAGGGAGATAGTTGTCCGCGAGGAGAGACAGCGCTCGCTTAACGAAGGGCGGCAGTCTTGGGTGAATTGCACGACGGGAAGGTGGACTGCGCGCCTCATCCCGGATGTGAGGCCGAGGCTTAATCAAAGGCATGGTGAGACTGACTTCTATCTGACCCAGCTTTTGAGCGGGCACGGGTGTTTTCAGTCTTACCTGCACAATATCGGTAATTCACGGTCTCCCGATTGTCGATTTTGCCCAGGAGAGGAGGACAATGCTTGTCACACAATTTTTGCGTGTACAAAATGGGTCAGGCTGCGAAGGCAACTCTACAGGGAGACGGGAGAGCTCACCCCGGATAATATAGTTGCGGTGATGCTTGAATCGGTTGACAAATGGAACCAGGTGGCACATTATGCTCGGACAGTCCTAAAATATAAAACGGACTCACAGCAGCCGGGGGCGCTGGGGCTGGGGGATCGCTCTTCCCCTCTCCCCTCCCACTAGGAAAGGGACTCCCCAGCTTGAAGCCGCCCCACAGTGTAACAAAACGAGACCTGGCCCGAAGTAGTGTATCAACCGGTTCCAGGCTGGGTTCTCAGGTTGACAGGGGAGGTGTTTAGTGGGTAGTCCAGTCGCGCATGGGAGCGCCACACTCTGTGCATAAATAGCATTCACCTCCCTACCACAAAAAACGGCCTACTCGAACAATACGGCGTCGAACACCAACTGACGCCCATATACTCTCCTCAGTCTACCGCATCGGAACGTTTGAATCGCACACTGTTAGCCGTGATCCGCAGATTGCCCGCCATCACGTGTGCTCTGCCGTCATCTTATCATTCCGCTACCGGTGTCTCACCTCACTTTGCCGCCTTCGGACAGCACATGACTTGCCATGGTAAATCAGACAAGTTATTACGGCAATTAAAGTGTTTGGGAGATCCCGTCATTGCGTTGGAGCCCCATGAGCGTTTAGGAGACCTCCGCCAACACATCGGATGGAAAATCAAGGCCGAAGGACGTACAAATGAAGCGCAGTACAACCTCAGGTCACGACCTCCCAATTTTAAAGGAGATGAGGTTTTTCGGCGTAATTTTTGCCAAAGTGACGCCACTGGGCATTACAATGCCAAGCTGGACCGGCGCTTCCTGAAAAGTCGCGTACTAAAGGTAGGAGGACCCAATCGTTACCTGTTAACTGACCTTTCGGGGAAAGAAGTCCGGGCGTATCACGCAAAGGACCTGCGCCAATAGTTACATATATACGTCTGTTCTGTCTATCTGTATTCAGCTTCAGCCACACGCAAGTTACATACTCACAGCAAAACGTAAATCTACGTGTCACTCTGTCCGTCCGTCAATTGTGTTTTTTTTCCATTCGTCTCACTCCGCGTTCCGACTCCGAAGCCAATCGATGATCTAACTGAAGATCCTTCAGCTCATTTTTCGCAATCCTCGTCGTCTTGGGATTGCGAGAAAATTAGCTGCCCTATATTAATCGAGCAGTCACGCTAGCAAACTGCTCGAAAACCCTCCTATCTCCTATCCAAATTGTTATGGCAGATTTAAAAAAATATGTAATTATTTCCCCGGTAATTGTTATTTGTAAAATAGTTTTCTTCTTATTATTATTACTTAAAATTTTCATTTCCTTACTTCATTTAAATTTCTTCACTTCATTTAAATTTTCCTTGCTTCATTTAAATTTATTTAGTTCATTTAATATATTCCTACTTCAGTTAAATTTCGGTTTCTAAAAATTTAATCTGCCCATTGCAATTCAGGATGTGGAAACACTGATTTAGTGCAGGCTAACGGGGTATTACATGATAGAATGCATGCGAGTTCAGCTAAGCATGGGAGTCGGCTTGAGATCGTAAGACAGCGCGGACGCTACGAGAAAAGAAGGGTCGTGAAGAACCACGGATATATCGGCAAATTTTTGTTCGATAAGACCCAGTTGTAATTCGGGAAGTTTTTGGTTGCGATTTGGAATGGCGCCGTGTAAAGTTATTAACATCGCGTCGTAGTTAATACTTGTTGGGAAGCTTTTACGAATGAGTTCAAGAAAAATTGAGATTCCGTAAAGGCAACTGCAGTGCAGTGAATCGTACGGTTACAAGACACAACCAAATACAAACGCTTCTCTGCCGTTTTCTATGCTAGTGTGTGTGAAGATCGAGTGACATGCCGACAGCCTTGATTGAATTGTGGAATTTGTTGAGTGAACACGAGCAGTGCATTAACAAAACATATTGAAGTTAATTTCTGAGTAAACCTAAAAGTCTTCTCCAGAATGTCATGCAGGGCGCATGTCGTGAAAACCGCACCGGGAGAGAAAAGCAAGCTTTAATTTATTGAAATTAGCCAAATTCACTTGGCCATCGTAATTCGAATTACATTGAACCTTTTCGTGTGCTCGAATTGACATACAAACGACGGGAGTGGACGTGTGTTGTAGTTCCGTGCAAATTTTTTGGACAATGGGAAAAGAGCTCGCGATTGGCGACAGGAAAAGAGGGAGCACTCGGCGCGGTACAAAGCACATGTGTTGACATAACTCACAACTCGCCTCCAAACTAACGTATGTAGAATATCTCACTGAATGACGTGATCACGCGAAAAAGCTTACTTTGAATTCGAAGGCGAGTCATTGTGTCATTTTGTTGCTATGATTGTTGTTATTCTGGCAACTGATTTTGTTTGGTTTCTATTTGAAGCGGATCATGCGTGCAACGAGGAAAGAATCTCCGATACGAATAACACTTTACCGAGTCTTAGTAATCACTTTCCTGTTTAACGCTTTAGTTAGCGATAACATTGCAAAATTTGTCCGAGTAAAACTATTTACTGGCGCAATTGATTTTTATCTTGGTTGTGATCATACACATAGTGAAATCTGGTTGTCAACAAGTTCAGAAGCATTTACGTGTGAGAAACTGCTGTACAATAATCGAACCTGGGAGATTGCTTCGACCTCGTATGTGTCAGATTAGAGATTCCGAGTCAGTGCTGTCTTCCGCGGTTTAATAATCAAATTAGCGGGTTGAAATTATTCTCATGACAGAGGCAGAATGCTCATCACGCGAAAAAGCTTATTTTGAATTCCAAGTGAATATATGTTCGAAGAATTGACCGTGATAGTAACGGCGTAGCGTACTTGCAGTGTTATTTTCCCCCTTAACGAACGAAGTGCTGCACAGTGGTTGCTGCAATTAAGACAGGAATACCGAAATTAAAGTGGCCGAGTATACAGCACTGTGGGGCAAATTTATTAGAAACTTTTGACAGAACCATATAAAGTTTCTTTGCACATAGCTCTTCAAATTCGGTGAGTCTTGACGTAAATGGAGACACGATGGAATGCATCGCAATCATAGTCGTGCTTTCAACGAGAACTGGTGAATGATCGTTTTTAATTCAATTTCACTGTATGATATCCCTTAGCCGAGGGCGTTCGTGTTCGAAGTCGTCAATTCGGAAGCGTGTATCGGCGTATATGTGACGGTGCCCAAATAGACTTATTTTTTAATAAAACTGATTGGCGTTAAGACCACGGATTACGAACATTTATATTTCCATGTGGTAAAAGTTAACTCTCAGGCAGTGAATCGCTCATTATACATTCGAATTGTATTTGCCGTGCGGAAATTCTTGCTCAGGCTTTCATAGGGACTTAAGTTGCCACTTTTATTATGAAAATCATCCTTGCTCAAACCTGCAATGCAATCACTTCTTGCCGATGACATTTTATTAGGTAGAACTTTGAGCGGAGAAGTTGGAGGCTACACTGCAGCCAATTCAAGAACAACTACAATTAAATCGTTTGAAATAATTATTAAATAAATCCGGAGAGGGACAACAAGGAAAATAATGCAAGATTTCGTCAAATAGACACAAGCTATATAGAAAATAACAACCACAACAAAAATTTACCCGATACAAATACTTTTTCATTCTCACTACTATTACTGGCTAACCTACTTTCTTGCTTTTCTCCTATTTTGGTTTTGATTATAAAATGTCAAATCTAAATTTGTTGTGTTGTAAGAAGACAAATCCATACAAAGCTCATACAAAAAGAGGAAGCTACTAAAACTTAATCAATTTATAAACTTGAGAAAAAAACAAATTTTCATATCTTCAAATTGCATAGACCAAATCTTCCACCCGCCGTAAATGGACAGATGCATCTTGCCTTATCAAACTTCCTATGATAATAGTAAAGTATTTAAAATGCAAGTTGATGACCGTTTCCTTTTGTGTATGGGCTTGTAATATTCCTTCTTTTCATTTTATATTAACAAGTTGAAATAAAAAAATGGCCATGTTAAATGTTTTTGCTACAATTTTGAATAAAATGAACTGCCAAACATTAAAAACGCGGTCTTCCCATTCTGCTCCTCTGACCGGGTATGGGACCCGCCACGTTGAAAGGCTTATTTCACTAAAATGGGCTAGCCATCGGGCGCACTCCACCTGTTCTTAGTTTCAGGGGCTCTTGCTGGGTTGAGTGGCCTTTCACTCACGTGCCCGTTTTATGACATAGAGTTATGTGACCCGATCACATAATTCTATGACATAAATCGGTCACATCCACATTTACCGTTGATGGGAGTGCTCCTACAAAGGAGATTGGTATGAGTTTTCCGCTCAAACGGGAGATGTACGGCCAGACCATCACTGCAGTCCTTTACGGACATGTATACCTTCTACTCACTACATATTAAGGGATGATTATTACTTCGAAGAAATGTTTCTCTTCCAGTAATTATTTAAGCAGATGTACATTTGAGTTGAATGAACTCATGAAGGATTTTTTTGTCCATCGTTCGATATTTATGAATGGTAGAGTTATGTGTTTGATGTTCGGAAGTTTTGGATATGATAGGAATGTGTAGATCATTATGCTTGTTTGTTTGAGGTATTTGATTGCTTGAACAGTAGTAGAAACAAAAAAACTGCATTTTTGTTTTTGATCAAAATAATTTATTGAGTAATAATATTTTTTAACCTATATTAATAAATGTTTATAAAATCTTTAACAGTACATCTGATAAATAGCTTTATATTTTTATGAATTCTACAGCATATTGAACAATTTTCAAGTTAACTTAAGATACGTTTATTCAGCTCCACTATTTCTGCCGTAGACCTATACTGATGTATTATCAGTCCTCTCATGTCTTCTTTAATGTATACTGTAAAATTGGTACTCAATATCCTTGGCGTGTCATTGTAGATTATGTCCCCTTCACTCTAGTGCAAACTGTTGATGTTTCAATTCCAATATCGTTTTGGTTAAATGTTTTTGAAGAAGGGCTTAATATGATAAAGCACTACGTTAGAGATCCATATAGAAAATACTAAGTTCCTTGATGAATTGCTGATGAGCATTTCCCGATACGAATCGGATACCTCTTCCGTCTCGTTTCGTGTGTCTACATCCCATGTAGCAGCTCTGCTATGGTGTATGAACGTTTCTTTGCGGAATTCTCCAGCTACATCCTAACTCATTTCCCATCTTCCCCTGTATTGCTCTGTGGAGATTTCAACCTTCCTTCCATTACTTGGGATAGTGAGTATCTTTCCATACTGTCCGGAGGTAATTTGTCGTTTGCCCTTTCCTCATTTCTCTCCGTATGCTCCTTCGCCCAATTCAATACTAGTGCAAACTCCAATTATAAACTTCTTGACCTTGTTTTTTCCAACTTGCCAGCCTCTTCTCTTGTTGCATCCACCTCACTCTCACCCTTCATTAAGCCAGATCCTCACCATCCACCTCTCTTTTTGGAGCTTTCTATCCCATTCCACCTTTTTAAAAGCGGATCTTCGCAGCATAGATTCTCATATTAACGCAGTTAACTGGTATTCTTTTTTCAGCAACCTGAACCTTGAAGAGTGCGTTGATAAGTTCTATCTGTTTCTCTCATCTTTAATCACTCAATTCACTCCTTTGTTTCCCCCAAGGAGGCCTAAAGATGCTCCTTGGTTTAACTCAGATGTTGCCAAAGCCATTAAGGTGAAGGATGCATCCCGAAGAAAATTCCTCTCCAGTGGCCTTCCTAATGACCTTGCCGCTTACAAGCAGAGACGAGCTGACGCTAAGAAAATTGCAAAGCTTGCTCTTCGTGCTTACGTCAATCATGTCGAAGTTTCACTTGAATCAAATCAAACTCACGCTTTCTGGTCTTATGTCAAATCTCTAAAGAGCTCTCATCATAGACCAGCTAGTTTCAGCTACGATGGCATTACATCATCTACCCCTCAGGAGTCCTGTGAACTTTTTGCTTCTTTCTTTTCTTCCTTTTTCCGCAGTTCAAATACTTCTCCTTCTTTCTACTCTTCTTCTTCTTCTTCCTTTTATTCTCCCGCGCTTCGTACCAATCCCTTGCAGGTTGAACTGCTCTTAAGGAGTCTTGATACTAGTACCGGTGGTGGCCCAGACGGCATTCCAAACTTCCTTGCAAAATCACTATCCTCGTCTCTTTGTGTTCCTCTTTCAATTATTTATAATTTGAGCTTAGCTACTGGGATTTTCCCCTCCCAGTGGAAAATTGCCCATATTCTTCCTATCTTCAAATCTGGGGATCGCAATTCCATTCGTAACTACCGTCCGATATCTCTCCTTCCCTGTTTTGGGAAAATCCTTGAAAAGATCGTTCTCGATACTCTGTTTCCCCTTATACTTCCCTCCTTAGCAGAACATCAACATGGTTTTGTCAGAGGTAGATCTACTCTCACTAACTTGCTTTCTTTTACACACCACATTGCTGTAGCCCTCGACCGTCAGCAACAAATAGACGTTATTTTCACGGATTTCTCTAAAGCGTTTGATTCTGTAGATCATGCACTTTTATTTCAGAAATTTAAAAATTTCCAAATTCCTGATTTCCTGTACTCCTGTCTTCTATCCTATGTTTGGGATCGTCGTTGTCTTGTCACTGTTAACTCCTGCTTCTCCTCTACATTTTGCCCCAGCTCAGGTGTACCGCAAGGATCCATAATTGGCCCAATTTTATTCCTACTATTTGTCAATGATCTTCCCTCTGTTATCACTTCTCCCTGCCAGCTTTATGCTGACGACTTTAAGATCTTTCGGGTAATTGACTCACAATGTGATGTTGATACCTTGCAAAGTGACTTACTGCGTCTCAGTGAATGGTGCAAATCAAACCATCTCTCCTTGAATGTTTTCAAATGCCACCAGATGACATTCTCCTGTAAAAAAAATCCTTTTCTCTCCACCTACAGCTTTGTTGGAACCCCTTTGTGCAGTATAACTTCTTTTAAGGATCTTGGTGTGGTGTTTGATTGTAAATTAAAGTTTGACCTCCACATAGCCCAAGTCATCAACAAAGCCTCCCGCCTTTCAGGGTTCATTTTAAGATCCGCTTCCTCGTTTCAGCATATCGCCTCCTGTGTGTGCCTTTACCTTTCACTTGTTCGCAGTAACCTGGAATACTGCTCCCAAATATGGAGCCCTCACCACAGAAATCATATTGATGCTATTGAGTCGGTTCAACGCAGATACATACGGTCTCTTTTTGTCAAATTCAATGTCCCTTACGTCCCCTATAGTGACCGTCTTCGTACTTTGAAACTCCCTTCCCTTGAATCTAGACGATGCTTTCTTGATGAATGCACCTTGTACAAGCTTTATCACGGTCAAACATTGAATACTAGTCGCCCTAATAGATCTTCCGATCAATTCCTTGTTCCCTTTGCACGCACTAACACCTTCTTCCACTCTCCCTTACTACGCTTGCCCCGTTTGCATAACCAGCTATGTCTTGGTCCTCTACCACAGTCACTTGCCGCCTTTAAAACTTGCCTTAAAAACAAAATTTGCAACTACAATTATTAATCTTAGTCATCTTTATAACTGCACTCTCTTCATGTATTAGTTAGTAGTTAAGTAATTGCACAATTTTCTTTTATTTCCTATTTCTTGGATTCCTTTTTTTCACTTTCCTTCATATGTATATTTCCATTAATTTCATATGTATATTTCCTTTAATATTAGCGTTAGTTCTAATTTATACTCAACATGTAATTGGACTTCTGTCTGTTTGTTGATACTTAAATAAATAAATAAATAACTACCGATGATAATTTTTTTCATTCTGATAGCGCTGGCCACCAGTTGGCTCTAGTTTTTTGGACTGTTTATACTACCCGGTGTCATGAATTATTACTTTGTCGTATGTATTCGAGACTGTAGGAGTATGTACTGTTTTATTAGTGTGGAAATATTTCTTGTATCTCTATCATATGAATGACAAATGTATGTATCAGTGCCTAATGTCGTATTAGAGTTGGACCATTCACATATTTGATAGTGTATTCCATATTTATTAGATATTTGTCCACCTATATTTATATATTTAAGCATATAATTCTCTATACCTATTCGATGTTCAGGAAAAATAGCATGGTACTCTTCCTTGAAGTATAGGCTGACGATTGTAATAGACCTTATCGCGTTGAAAGTGTTTTAAAATCTGACCTATTAGTTTTCTTGATGTTTTTTGAATGGATGGGTTTAGAACCACTGTTTTGCTGAATTTTAAAAACTTCATAATAATCCGTAGACTAATATGTAGTCTAGTGATACACCCTTTAAAACGATCTTTGTTTTTAAGTTAACATACATACATGTTCTAGTTTGTTCAGTGCAACTTAGAAGAGGATCTGGTTCTCAATAAACTTCAATATTTTTTAGATTAAAGAGATTATTCTGGGTTGCCAAGCCTTTCACAGTAGTATGCAGTTTATCATACCTCGATGTATGATTTTCTAAAGAATTATTACTTTTAGTAAAGTAGAACATTATCTATAGCGTTGTAGTATTTTATTCCCTCACATGGAAAATCAGATCATTACAAAGTACTGGTATTTCATAAATAAGTCTAGAGTAGTTTATGTTTACAAATGATGTTTGAGTTGGAGTAGAGAAGTCGTTGTTATCCAGTTTACACTCCACACAATCGGTAAGCAAATTGCTGTATTGGATGACAATGTTGAAAAAATCCGTCAAGATGAAAAGCGTGAAGAGCTCGGGATGTTTAAGTATTAGTCTCTCGCCTCTAATAGGTATGTAGAAGAGTTCAAGAAGGCCAAGCTGATTTGCAGGAAATTCTTCTGCCCTATCCTTGAGATCAATGAGGTATTGGTAAAGTGAAGTCCATTGACTGTTATCTAACTCCAACTGGTTTTGTAAACTGCATCGGAAGATTAGTTTCGCTTGAAAGCAAAGCCAGGTTATACTTGGATTTGACCCGCTGACAGGTCAGATCCAAGTATAGCTTTGCTTCTGTGGAAAACTTCATCAAGATAGTATGTATAGTTTAGCAACAGGTTTTTCTCATAGGTTCGTTGTTTCTTATCAGAATTTTTTAGTTTCTTCTCTTTATTGATGACTTTTCTGGCTGAAGTAGCCTATCAGTCCTGCTTGCCTTTTGCTGCCTCTGACTAGCTGATGACTTTACTGGATCTGCTCCGATCATTTTAATTTACTGTTTCTAGTAGTAAAACTAAAGATGTATGTTTAATTCACCAGTATATATATTTACTTTTCTGAATTTATGCATGGAGAGGGAGATCAAGTTCAATATGTGTTGGTAGTTCTGTAAGTAAACATGTTTAACCCTTTGATGCTATGATGTTGCTTACTCTCATGATTTAAATTGAAAGATAAGAAAGTGCTACGGAGCTAAGACTTCAACCAGCAAGCTAACATGAGGAGGAGTCAGTAACAGGAAATGATATTTTGCGTTGTATTTTCTTTCGAGTTTTTCGGAGTACGCTGGGCTACAATAGATTGCCTATAGGCTAATTAGCAGTCTGTTTATCTGTAAAACTGTCTGTTTGGCTACCGCTTTTAATGGTTTGTCTAGCTTATGTGTAATGCTTTCTGTTGAGCTGTCTCTTTTAGCTAATACCCTGTCTGTTTTGTTGATATGCTGTCTATTGAGTTATCCGCTAGCTGATAAAGCTGTCTGTTTGGCTGGTAAGCTGTCTATGTAGCTATCTTTTACGCTAATGCCCTGTCCGTTTAGCTGCTTTGCTATCTCTTGAGCTGCCTGTGTAGCTGCCTTTTGTTGATAAGTTGAGCATTTGACCCAACATGCTATCTTTCATACCGTAAATTTAATCAAAGGTTGGTAAGTATTTATTCATAAGATGTAGTATTCAAGCGGTTGCACAAGCAAACTGCTCGAAAACCTTCCTATCTCCTACCCGGGATTTTATGGCAGATTTGGGAAAAAATATGTGATTATTTTTATTCGTAATCATAAATTGTAGAATAATTTTTTTTCTTATTATGTTTATTAAATGTAATTTCATATCAATTTTTCTTTATATTAAATGTATTTTTTTATGAATTTATCTTTACATTAAATTTAGATTTTTCCCTCTAATCATATTACTTATGAGATTTAACTTTTATTACTAATTCCTGTTCAGTTTTCTTTACTTCAGTTAAATTTAGTTTATAAAAAAAAATTTCAAATCTGCCACATAAATTTATAGTGTAGGAACTTACATGTGTACTAAATTGGGAATAAAATTAAATTGAAACAGGATGAAGAATTGTCAAATGATATTTGTGGTAAGGAGGTGTGGTGTTTCGCCGTCCGAGAAATGTGCGAGTGCATAAATTTAGTATTTTTTAGTATTGTGCATGCAGTCTTCTCCACTTGTATGACGAAAGAGGCAGGAAGGCGGAGGGTATGCAGTTTTCTATTTAATGATTAGGCTTATCTTGCTGTTATCCGATACTTTAACTCACTACACAGTTTGCCACGCTCACATTGCCTTTCCACCAAAATTAAATATACCTCAAAGTCATCTCAAACATTTGAAACTCGATAAAGCATATCTAAGTGTAAAAATCAGCTCCCTAATATAGTCCGAATAGATTCCCTTACTGTAAAGATAGTGTCTAGCATGTAGTAAATAGTTGTGTGGGCTATCAGTGCGCATTATAAACTTGTATCCCTATTCATAAAAATGTTATGTTATAAAAAAAAATTATGAAGTCTTTAGGAAACGGTCGTTGCGTACGTATCAATATCAAGTTGTTAAATGTGAAAACCAAAAGGAGAAACAACATGCACAATTCAATATTAAGATCAGCTCCACACCCCTTTGAAGCTTATTCAATTGCCTCATCTTTTCTAAATTTTATTTTCTTGCTTTATTAAATTCTACAATATTTTTGATTAAATTTACATTTTTGGTTAGTTATATGTATGACCCGTATTTGAATTCATTTTTGCAATTACTATTAAACACAATTAGCATTATCATGTTGTTGGTCACTTATCATGGAATAAAAATGGAAAGATAATCGAAAAGATAAACTCGGTCTTTCCATTCCCTCAAAGCTGACCGGGTAAAGGACCCGCATCGATGGCAGGATTTTCCGGTGATATGGGCTAGCCATCGGGTGCGCTCCACCATTCTTTTGTTTAGCAGGGGCTCTTGCCGGGTAGAGTGGCCTTGCGCTCGCGTGCCTTTTTATGATATAGGGTTATGTGATTTCATTGCATAGCTCTATGGCATAAATTGGTTACGTTTGTGCTTTTCATTTGGGGGAAAGAGTCATACAAAGTGCTTTTGTATGAGTTTTTCACTCAAATGGGAAACACATGGCCACGTCTACGTTTGGGTCTTGATCCGGTTGGGAGGGTGCGAGGGAGCACCACCTCCATCTGGATGCCCCACTCTTATTTGTGGGCCATAAGAATTGTCGGGTAACGACGAAGTTCCCTTAACTCCGTCTATCTTCCCCAGGTGCAGTTTGTCCTTTTCGTCTGCTA
Organism: Odontomyia ornata; assembly: GCA_963969285.1. NCBI lineage: Eukaryota > Metazoa > Arthropoda > Insecta > Diptera > Stratiomyidae > Odontomyia > Odontomyia ornata. The sequence continues at coordinate 283,794,479 of OZ017738.1, forward strand.
TTTCCAACCCTTAGTCGGTTACCTCGTTTTTTTTTGACTTCGGTCGACCTTTTCGTGACCCAGGAATTCGTCAATGCGAAATTCTGATACCGCAACGCTAACCTGTCAGCGCATTCATGCGTCCTTAGACAAGGCCAATCTCAGCGGATCTTACCATCCTCTTCCACTGAGGCAGCAGACCATTGCTGCAGTCCTTTGCTGACATCTATCTACCTACTTTCGCTACAGTTTCACACCTACTAACCGAGTTTATTGGCGGCCATAAGGTGATGTAGGCCTCACAGAGATTCAGGATAACCTTCTACCCAGCATACTCCTTGCCATTCAGGCATCAATGACCGATCATCATGCGTTATGACGCGTCATAATGCTTGATGATGGGTCATCATGCAAGGGGTAGACTGGGTAGAAGGTTATCCTGAATCTCTGTGAGGCCTCATATCGCCTTATGGCCGCCAAAAAACTCGGTTAGTAGGTGTGAAACAGAAATATGCCTTGTGTTCACCAGGCAATCGGGTTAATATGTGCGATAGAGAAAACATATTGGTGTGAAGTTGATCATTGTTCAACTGCTGAACAGACCACTCATAATCCTAGCAGACGACTTAACAGATCGGTGATTGTGATTATGCTATTAAAATGTACATATATAGATACATTTGTCCGTGCATGTTTCATCATTTCACAGGTTGTGAGTAATGATGCCGCCTCAAATCACCAAAACCATTCAAAACTCTTTTGAAAATGGATCCATGATAGATTTTTGGTCAGTTCGAGGCACCAAAATTTTACTCAATTGTTGTTGGTATGACCGGATGAGAACACCAAGATGGTTCGATATATTTGATAAGTTCCACTATAAGCCCTTAATACATCGACTAAACAACATGCTAAATTAATTCATATTGAGGTCCTAGCAATGGTTTGCATGAAGCGGAGATTTATTCAACAAGTTTGTGCTTTGCAAAGTGATTCAAATGAGTGCATAAGTGTAGCCCCATGATTTTAATGCAATAGAACATCATAGTGGGCAGTAAGAGTCTCAAGCATTATTAACTTCAAAAATAATGATGGACCACAAGTCCTAAGAAGACATGAAAAGATTGGAAAATGAACTCGAATTGCTGCAGAAAGGGATTCTTATAGATTAGATAGACAGGGGTCAAGAGAAAAACTGATGCACATGAAAGAAGAAGGGTGTACTGACTCGATCTTATGAAGAATATACCAGCATCAAATACGATCAAATAATTCTCGAGCAACTAACAATGGCTTCCTCCTAATCAAGTTTACCAGAACAGAAACCTAGGCGTGAATATTCTTGTCTAACCCATGTATGCCTACAAATAACTGTAATGAATCGACCCTACGCCACTGCCGATTATTAGTCAGTCGTTATCGACGTCGACAAAATCGGAATACACCCTTTTAAATAACTGTATTTCCGAACAGGCGATTGCTGGTAAATTGTAATAGAAAGAAATGAACCACTTTTCGCTTTTGCGTTGTGGCGCTGCATCTTGTTCAATGCAAACAAAGGGTTGCAGTCGGATGAATGCAGCGAAAATTGTTTCGAGGTCAATGTTAGACTACTCGGTGCTTTTGTTAGTGTTGAGGTTACGTTTTTAGATTTGGTAATAAATTTTTATCAAAGTGAGGTAGATCCGTGTAATGCATTTTGAACTTTTTTGAAAAATTAATTTGGGCAAAAGCTTAGTTAATCGTCGTATTTGAGCTAAAATCTTAGCGCTGGAAGAGTGCAACGACAACTAATGAACCATTCAAACAATTTTGCTCGCTGCACAAGTGCTTGGGAGGCCTTAAAGTGACAGTGGCAGAAGACCCATTCGTTCGTTGCTTCCTGGACATCATCCCAGATTGCTGATGACTGCGCCTCCGTGTCAAGTGGAACACATACAGAATTTGGAACATCAACAGCGCAAAAATTGCATAAAAACCGTTAAGGATGAAATTCTTGAGAATCCTCTGCTGGCAATATCAATAGCCGAGCCCAGTATTACAATTATGGAAACGGAAGAAGTGAAGTGAGTATGCCATACGATAGATTTTCCCCTTCACCTTGAGTTTACTACTTGTATAATCCTTTCGCTCAATGTTACGTTTAAATGAAATTCCGTACATGAGTATATTAATACTGTTCTTAAGATCCATTGCCTTCTATAATTAGTCAAATTAATGCAAGTTGCATGACCTAAATTATCAGCAACAGCAGAGTAGTTAATGTTGATTGAAGGTATTCAAAAAAGAAGGATGTCAACTGTTCATACTTCTTTTACTACTATACAATAAAGAAAATTTTAAACGTCGTAAAGCAATTAAAGAAAGTATAAATTTGATAAGAGAACAATATGAGAAGCCTAAAATTTTACAAATTATAAAAATCTTAACTGGTATGGAAACTGCTCAGTTGATGCATCAGAACCACCAATTATTTGTGCACTTTGACCGATGCTTCTAGTGACAGATTACTTAACAAATATGAGCAGCAGCGCGTTAAACCCAAAAAGGAAAGTTCTGATTATCTCCATCGTTGTGATCCGATTGATTACCTGATCTTTTATTGAAAGTCTTTTATGTTTCACCACCGCAAATTTATTATCATAGCATGCTGTCTTATCTAAATTTTACCATCACTCTGCGGAAGATTAGATTACTGTGCTGTTTTTTGAAGAAAATTGTACTTAACAGCAATAGTTGGAAGCAATCTTAGCTCTGGTCTTTGCAAAATGTTGTAGCTACCTGAAGCTACTTGAATTATGACGGTGGCTTTCAATCACTGAAGCTAATTAACATTTCGATAGTAATCAAGGCAACATACTGTAAGGGTAGCAAGTGTGCTTTCCAGTTTGAATTTTAATCACATTTTGATTCATTTTAATAGTGGAAAATTAATTGTTACCCTCTTTATCATTTCGCGAGACGAGCTAAGACTATTGTTTATCACTTGGGGATTTATTTACGAAGCATCTATTGCAGATTCGGATTGACTGATAGTTTCTGAAGTAAATGAAGTTTACTTTTGAGCAGACAAATGTTGTTGAGTTTTCAGTGATCTTTGTTGTTTTGTTTGAATAAAAAAAAATTTTTTAATGATAAATTAATGAAGAAAATTACTGCGTGTATATAATAGATGGAAGTATTGATACCTTCCAGTTGTTATTTTTTTGAAATTATAGCAATCATTATTCAATAGAATTGTTTATAATAACACAATTAGCGGGTATAAAGTTTATTTACTTAGAAATTTCGCCGTTTAAGACATTGTAATATCAAGTAACTATTTTGTTATCTGTTATTTGAGGGTTCCAAACTATATCCGTGTAAAGTAAATGCCATATATGGCTACATTATGTTTCAGGAAACATCACGTATGAATGAATGTTTGCAATCTTCATCTTTAGCATTAAAAACAAACGTAGAACAAATTAAAAAACATATAAAGTATTATCAAGCTTAATAGCTCCAAAAATGTTTTAAATTAATTGTCATGAGTTTAAGATATATTAAAATGAATTGTTAGGCTAACTCAGTCTTTCCTTTTCAACATGCCCTTCTCTTCCAGCAGGAATGGTAGCGAACGGTAAGTATGCCGTTACAAGGGTAGGGTTCTAGGAATTCACGGTTAGCCGGTTTCGCGTCGCGTTCGGTACGTGGTACCATAGTTTAATTTGAGTTTTTTCTTAGAGTCGGTTATTTCACAGTCGAATAAGAGTAGATTTTTCGGTTCCGCGTTGGGAAAAAGTAACAGAAAATTCGAGTACGCGAAATTAAATCTAGTTTTTGTTGTCGTCTGACTTGACTGAATGGAAGTTGAAAACGGGATAAAGTAAGAATAAGTTTTTTTTTCGTATGTTGTATTTTTAGACGCGTTTGAAACGGGCACCCTCTCCGAACTAGCTAGCTACAACCAGCGGACTGGTTGACCGGTTGGTACCATTCGTTGGCATGACTCAGACTTTACGTCTAGAACCGATGAGAGGTCGGTTCAGATTTCCTTCGGGAAATCTCTTCGTTTGAGCGATTTGAAACGAAAATCATTACATAACTTGGAAGATGAGACGATGCCGTCTTGGCAATCAGTGCGCTTAAACCAAACTGTGACAAGAATATAACATTTAAGGTAAGGTGTAAAAAATGCTGACTGTAACTGTATGGAAAGTAATTAAAATTTTCTTATAAATAAATACTTACCAACTTTGATTAAATTTATGGAATGAAAGATAGCATGTTGGGTCAAATGCTCAACTTATCAACTAAAGGCAGCTACACAGACAGCTCAAGAGATAGCAAAGCAGCTAAACGGACAGGGCATCAGCTTAAAAGACAGCTACATAGACAGCTTACCAGCCAAACAGACGGTTTTATCAGCTAACGGATAACTCAATAGACAGCATATCAACTAAACAGACAGGGTATCAGCTAAAAGAGACAGCTCAACAGAAAGCATTACACATAAGCTAGACAGACCATTAAAAGCGGTAGCCAAACAGACAGTTTTACAGATAAACAGACTGCTAATTAGCCTATAGGCAATCTATTGTAGCCCAGCGTACTCCGAAAAACTCGAAAGAAAATACAGAGCAAAATATCATTTCCTGTTACTGGCTCCTCCTCATGTTAGCTTGCTGGTTGAAGTCTTAGCTCCGTAGCACTTTCTTATCTTTCAATTTAAATCATGAGAGTAAGCAACATCATACCATCAAAGGGTTAAACATATTTACTTACAGAACTATCAACACATATTGAACTTGATCTCCCTCTCCATGCATAAATTCAGAAAAGTAAATATATATACTGGTGAATTAAACATACATCTTTAGTTTTACTACTAGAAACAGTAAATTAAAATGATCGGAGCAGATCCAGTAAAGTCATCAGCTAGTCAGAGGCAGCAAAAGGCAAGCAGGACTGATAGGCTACTTCAGCCAGAAAAGTCATCAACAAAGAGAAGAAACTAAAAAATTCTGATAAGAAACAACGAATCTGTGAGAAAAGCCTGTTGCTAAACTATACATACTATCTTGATGAATTTTCCACAGAAGCAAAGCTATACTTGGATTTGACCCACTGACATTTCAAGCGAAACTAATCTTCCAATGCAGTTTACAAAACCAGTTGGAGTTAGATAACAGTCAATGGACTTCACTTCACCAATCCCTCATTGATCTCAAGGATAGTGTAGATGAATTCCCTGCAAATGAGCTTGGACTTCTTGAACTCTTCTACATACCTATTGGAGGCGAGAGACTAATGCTTAAACATCCCGAGCTCTTCACGCTTTTCATCTTGATGGATTTTTTGAACATTGTCATGCAATACAGCAATTTGCTTACCGATTATGTGCAGGAATACTATGACCAATATTATATAAGATGCAGAGAAAAAAGCGTACTTATACAAGATAACAACGACTTCTCTACTCCAACTCAAACATCATTTGTAAACATAAACTACTCTAGACTTCTTTATGAAATACCAGTACTTTGTAATGATCTAATTTTCCATGTGAGGAAATAAAATACTCCAACGCTATAGATAATGTTCTACTTTACTAAAAGTAATAATTCTTTAGGAAATCATACATCGAGTTGTGATAAACTGCATACTACTATGAAAGGCTTGGCAACCCAGTATAATCTCTTTAATATAAAAAATATTGAAGTTTGTTGAGAACCAGATCCTCTTCTAAGTTGCACTGAACAAACTAGAACATGTATGTATGTTAACTTAAACACAAAGATCGTTTTAAAGGGTGTATCACTAGACTACATATTAGTCTATGGATTATTATGAAGTTTTTAAAATTCAGCAAAACAGTGGTCCTAAACCAACTCTAATACGACATTAGGCACTGATACAAGCATTTGTCATTCATATGTTAGAGACACAAGAAATATTTCCACACTAATAAAACAGTACATACTCCTACAGTCTGGAATACATACGACAAAGTAATAATTCATGACACCGGGTAGTATAAACAGTCCAAAAAACTAGAGCCAACTGGTGGCCAGCGCTATCAGAATGAAAAAGTTTATCATCGGTATTCAATTCGTATCGGGAAATGCTCATCAGTAAATCATCAAGGAACTTAGTATTTTCTATATGGATCTCTAACGTAGTGCTTTATCATATTAAGCCCTTCTTCAAAAACATTTAACCAAAACGATATTGGAATTGAAACATCAACAGTTTGCACTAGAGTGAAGGGGACATAATCTACAATGACACGCCAAGGATATTGAGTACCAATTTTACAGTATACATTAAAGAAGACATGAGAGGACTGATAATACATCAGTATAGGTCTACGGCAGAAATAGTGGAGCTGAATAAACGTATCTTAAGTTAACTTGAAAATTGTTCAATATGCTGTAGAATTCATAAAAATATAAAGCTTTTTATCAGATGCACTGTTAAAGATTTTATAAACATTTATTAATATAGGTCAAAAAATATTATTACTCAATAAATTATTTTTATAAAATAAATGCAGTTTTTTTAATGCTATCAACTGTTCTACCACTGTTCAAGCAAACAAATACCTCAAACAAACAAGCATAATGATCTACACATTCCTATCATATCTAAAACTTCCAAACATCAAACACTTAACTCTAACATTCCCAGAGATAGTGCTAGTCGTACCAAACTGGCCACGTTTTCATAGAGTGCGAACCTTTACATAAAACGTGTAAAAATTTCACGTCGATCGGATCACAGACAACTGAGTTATCGAGGTTAGAGTAAAGTCACTTTGTAATTTGTTTGAAAAATGGAAAAAAGCGAGTTTCGCGTTTTGATAAAACAATGTTTTTTAATGGGTAAAAACACCATAGAAGCCCAGCAATGGCTTGAAAAACATTACTCAAACTCTTCTCCATCGAAACCAACGATTTGTTGCTGGTATGCTGAGTTTAAACGTGGTCGTACGGACACAAACGATGCGGAAGTTCGGGTGGGCGATTGGAAGCCGTGACACAGGAAAATGTGAGTGAAGTGTTAAAAATTGTAGTAAAAAATCGCAAAACGAAGGTCCGTGAGATTACAAAAATGACACAGATATCATCTGGAAGCGTATTAACAATCCTTCATGAAAAATTCAGCATGAAAAAGGTTTTTTCCAAGTGGGTGCCGCGATTGCTTGAAAACAATGGCAAAATTGAACGAACTGGGCTTTGATTTGCTTCTCTACCCCCCGTATTCGCCATATTCAGTCCCCAGTGACTACTGGCTCTTTGTTGATCTCAAAAAAATGCTCCAGGGAAAAATATTTGGCTCGAATGAGGAGGTCATTGCCGAAACTGAAGCCTTTTTTGAAGCAAAGGATAAATCTTTCTATAAACATGGTATAGAAATGTTGGAAAGGCATTGGAAAGATTTTATCACCCAAAAAGGAGATTGTGTTGATGAATAAAAATGATTTTTGAAAAAAAATGTTTTTTTGTCGTTAGTCTCGGGATTTATTGAACGATATGTTATTAGGTTTGTAAATTCTTATGCAATCACGTAGGTACTAAAAGCGATAACATGCATCGAAAATGTATTAAATAGTGACATCATCGAAGTATGCATCATTTTCCTAAGGAGATAATAAATTAGAGATTCTTATACTCAAAAGATCAACACCTATTGAAGGTATGGCTAAAGAAATGCGGATATGACAAAAATCATGCTAGAGCAATCCAAACATAAATAATTTTTCAGTAGTAGTAAACATTATGTGAAGAATATAAGACAAGCATAAAATAATTGTTTTACTCGATATTACACTGAAACTCTTGAAACTATCTAAAGTAAATAATATAGACTCACAATAACAACACATAATTTAAAGTAAATATTAAAATTCATTCAATCTGGCGCATGCATATAATGCTATCATCTAGCACAGAAAAATATTTTTTCATGCATTTTGGGCATAGACAAAGAATAATAACAAAATACCAACAAACCTCTAATGTCAATGACCTATCACCTACCACTTTTTTCCATATTATTCATCCTTTCAGTACGTACCAAAAAATTATCAATGAAAAGGCGTTAATATTCCTACTTATTAGGATCACTGCGACGATTCCTACATCCATCATGCATAAACTCCATAAAAAGTAGCATTTCAGAAGCCATAACCCGTAATATCTTTCCTAGACAATATCCATAAATAATCTTAAATTTAGAATAGATACCCAAAACATACATGTCAACATACTGATCTAAAGAAATAAAGCATATTTACCATGCACCTATCAAAAGAGATACATCATATACAACTGGTACGATCTATGAAAAAAATCATCACTATCTCATGCACTACAATATCGTTAATTTGGAAAAAAATAACTCGTCATGGAGACAATTATTAGAATTTTTGAACAAAACCAATGAGCCTCCTACAGTAAAGAGAAAATGAATGAATATAATGTGATACTTCTACATAATATTAAAATCAGAGAATGAAGTATAGAAACTGCTTTAAGAAAGAAGTGATGAAGATAAAGACAAACAAAATGCTGCTAGAAGCAAGCTAAAATTTAATACTAGACTAAATATTAAGAACGCATTACAACAAACACTAAGATCTCTTGCAACGCATCCATAGATTTGAGCAATCAGTATAGTAGTCTAACCGAACAAAATACATTGTAGACGATGCTTAAAGTACTATTGACTTGAAACCAAAAAAGCAATAAAATGTGATAGCAATGAGTCTGAAAATAAAAAAACAACTTCTCGAGCATAAAGAAATCGAAAGAAGATCAATGTGAACAATATTCGGCAAATTAGAGCAGGCGTATCTGTGAATGGATATTTGTGAAAACACGTCTCAATGCCGCACATTACGTTACCCGCCGCCCGCGGCCAACACAACAAAAAAAATCTCTACCTCTCCTAACAGTTTACATTGCCAAGCAACGTGGAATGACCGCTCTTATCTTCGTCACGCAAACGTTACCACCTCCAACAAGCAAATTCACCTTACAATGTAACGTATACCATGCAACTTCTGTTCCACAATGTAGATTCTGAAAACCTGAAATTTCCACCGGTAGGCAAGTCTTTGCGCACGAAACACTACTTTTAACAAGCAAAGTCACTTACATATGCCACTCGTCCCAGACGTCAATTTCCATGCCTAACAGCATTCATCGTCAAACAAAGCTACATCCGAACCACGCCATCTATCCTTAACCACATGCACCAATCGATGAGCAACGCGCTCCTTAACTGAGAACCCATGTAGGAAATTCTCACGCCATCCATGATGCAAAGTCACCCATCCATAGCAGCGCCCTCCGTCACCACGCAACCACTCTCACAATAAAAGCTTCTCGCACACCTAACATGATCAAGCAGATCGTTCATTTCTACACGCTGCCTTTGATTCTTAGTCAAAGACATAAATCGATGAGCAACGTGTTCCTTAACCGAGTGCCCATGAAGCAAATTCCCATGTATTAGAACACCCGCTGACGGGCAAGCCCACCACCCGTCAATAACGCAGTCAACGGTCTATTGCAGCGCTCTCCGTCATCATGCAGCCACTCACACCATAAAAAACGTTCAGCACGCCTAACTTGATCAAGTAAATCGCCCGACCCAAACGCCTTCAGTAAGTGACACACGCAAAAGTATCTCAAACCCTACAACCAACAAACCAACTGCCCAGAGCACCACCTATCTGCAGTGCTTCCCGAATGAATCAGCAACCCTAATACTTCAAGCTAGCAACTCTAGGCACTGATCTGCTATACATTAAAACCGCCATGGGTATAAAATTATCTACAGCTAGGAGCGTATAAGATCCGAGAAACACTTTCACTTTCACGAGATGAGAAATCCTCCCACCATAGAGAAATAACAACCATGAATAATATAATTATCAACCGCTAAAAGCGCCAAATGTTCACTATTCATTCTAGAAACATCTATGAATCCTATATAAATACACGCTGACAAATCTAGAGCTCTAACCTCTTAATTGAAAATATGAGACTTTCCTAGACTATGATCAACTCTTTACTTTAGATGGGAGACTGGGAGCCGTATAAGATCCGAGAAACACTTTCACTTTCACGAGATGAGAAATCCTCCCACCATAGAGAAATAACAACCATGAATAATATAATTATCAACCGCTAAAAGCGCCAAATGTTCACTATTCATTCTAGAAACATCTATGAATCCTATATAAATACACACTGACAAATCTAGAGCTCTAACCTCTTAATTGAAAATATGAGACTTTCCTAGACTATGATCAAGTCTTTACTTTAGATGGGAGACTGGGAGCCAATCACCTACTACATCCTAATCCTGGAATCTCACCTACATAGCCAAGACAACTTCTTATCGGAAAATAGATCTATACTTATCTTAGGCCCACACATACTCACCTCAGGCAGCCACCTATACCAAACTGATACACATACCCACATATCTAAGGCCCACACCCTCCCCTGCAACCATCCATGACATCCACGCCTATCCCAGACTCACACCTTCTCATCTCCGGCACCCACCCGAATATATGTACCAAGACACACATCCTCCCCTGGCAATTTTCCAAGAGATCCATACCTATCCCGGACTCACACCTTCTTATCCAATGTACGTACCTATACCACCCTAATACAAGCACCCATACACTCACATAATCAAGAGACAAACCATTAGTTCCAGTGCCAGCCGCTATAAGTGCCATTAGATCCAATTTTCACCACTAGGTTAGCGCGCAAAATCAATCCCAATTCGTATGGGAAATTTGATTTAAAACTTACATTGTACACCTACTGACAGACAATTATTGGCGGTTTTCTAAAACAGCAGCACTTTTTTTTATTTTCTTTTAAACACAGAACAAATCACTGATCGCCGCAGCAAAATGGAAAACAGATTTTTTCTCGTTTGGATGGAACGAATGAAACTCTCCGCCAGTTTTCACAATGTGAAGCAAACAACTCATCGATATTCACGTCGTAATCAAATAAACAGGGATAATGGCAATCAACTGTCAGCCAACAAATATCCGATAAAAAATTTACACAGCTCTTTTTTTAGGTGTACTTCCTTGGGCGTCACGACGTGCCCGCCGTGATGGTTGATATAAGGGGAGGGGAGTCTCCTTTCCAACCCGAGCCGAATCTGCATGCCACAACATTGGTTTTCTCACGCCCAAGCAGATTTCCCTCCGCTTGTCCGTCGTCTACCGTACCGTCACGCCGCTACGGTGGATGATTGCACAGATTGCATTTACACTGCAATCCATGGAATGCTGTATTATATCAGTGTTCTCGTGTTAGAATTTTCAATTGCAGATTTGAGTTATTAAATTAATAAAAAAAATAATATTAGATATTCTAAAAAGGATTGAGCCTTTTTTGTCATTAGATGGTGTTCGTTGTCATATATCGGGCAATACTAATCAGATTGAGTCAAACCGACATGCGTTTGAAAGGTGACATTCCAGTCCACAATTTTCATATGGACAGTTTTGTATTTAAAAATTAGTGAAATTTCTGAAAAAAAAATGCGTTATATTTTACAATATCACTACATTAAGGTAAGAATGTATCGCAGGATCGTGAAAAAATTTGTGGTGTCTACAGTCAAGATACTTTATCAAAAGCCACAGCCAAGAGATGGTTCACTCGCTTTTGTTCTGGAAATTTTGATGTCCAAGAGGCACCTCGGTCAGTTCGACCAATCACTGAAAAAGTCGATGAAATCTAACGAAAAATTGAAAAAAACTGGCACATAAACAGTCACGACATTGCTAAAGAATTGAATATCCATGACCAAACAGTCTTGAACCATTTGCGTAAGGCTGGATACACAAAGAAACTCGACGTTCGGGTATCGCATGAATTAACACAAAAAAATTTGATCGCTCGAATTTCCATTTGCGACATACTAATAAAATCCAACAAAATCTACCCATTTTTGAAGCAAATCATTACGGGCGATGAAAAATAGGTAAAATACGAGAATGTCGTCCGAAAAAGATCCTGGTCAAAAAAGGTAAATCATCACAAACGACTTCAATGCCAGGATTGACACCAAAAAAGTAATTATATGTGTATGTTGGCTAGAACCTGGCCAAACACTCAATTTGGCTCTGTACCGTCAGCAATTAACTAGATTGCAACATGCAATTCAAAAAAAAACCGGCCAAAGTTTATCAATAGAAAGAGCGTTGTCTTCCATCATGACAATGCCAGACCACACACATTTTTGATGACACGGCAAAAATCGGCAGACCTTGGCTGGGAAGTTTGATGCATCCACCGTATAGTCCAGAACTTGCACCATCAGACTACTATTTGTTTCGGTCTCTGCAAAACTTTCTTAACGAAAAGAAATTCACTTTAAAAAGGGGTGTGAAAATCACTTGGCCAAGTTTTTCACCGATAAACTACAGAAGTTCTACACAGATAGAATAATGGCTGTACCCAAAATATGGCAACAGGTCAAAGACAATAATGGATGATTTGTACTTAAATAAAATTCATTTAAATTCAAAGAAATATTCAATCGAAAAATGACGAAAAAGGCTCAATACTTTGTAGAATATCCAAAATATAGAAAAGTTAAATTATAATGAAAAGATAAACCTCGTGAAGAATATCAATGTACAGAAAATTTACGTTTAATATAAAAAAAAATTAATTTGATATTTGTAATAAAAATTTAAAATGTTATATGTTTTTCTTCCTAAGTTTTGTTAAACTTTTGTAAGTTTAACTTTGCGTTATTAAATTTTTCATATCTGCAATTATAATTTCGGAACAGTGTTATGCCAATTTTCGGGCAGTTTGCTTAGGTGACTGCTCTATTACTACATATCACTATAGAGGTTATTCTCTGCAGTAGCAACTCCTTCTACTTGTTGATTTCTTACATCCCCCTTCCTCTCGTGAAATCTGTAAAAGATTTGAATAAGTTCGCCTCGTAATGGTATCTTACAGCTTCAATTGAAACTAACTTGTAGGGAAATTTCACTTCTTTGTCTTTTCGTCATCAAAAGCACTCCACACCAGTTTAGCACATAATTCTCTTTCCGATCTTTCGTTTCCATTCTCAAAATGGCATACAGGTTAAGCAGGTAATTATTTGGTGCAGAAAATTCGATCACTTTGTATGCGATTCCCGCACTAGAAACGGCTTTATTTCCCTTACGACACAAACGCCATAATTTACAATCGGACCGACCGAACAGATTCACTATCCGGCCGATGAAAATCAACAAAAAACGCGAACGACATTGTTCTTTTCACCTACGTCCAGGTGAAGTCGCCACCGGCTGGTCAATTTCGTTGAGTTCGCTCGTCACCCGTCGACGTCAGTAGCGTAGGGTGTAGAGATCTGTTCATTTTCATTTCGCTAAACAGCCGTCGACATCAGTGGCGTAGGTTGTAGAGATCTGTCACACAACTTTATCAGCTGGTTAGGACATTTAATTTGAGGGGTGACAGACAGACCTAGGCGGAATATCAATCCGCAGGATCAAGGTTATCACAGGAAAGTGTCCACGATGGCAGAGAGGCATAGGGAGACTGAAGGACAGGAGCTTGACGCCCTTAGTGGAGGCCACCCGTTTTGGGGCGTGTGGTGGGCTGGTGGATAACGTTCCAAAGGTAAGTTGTGGAAGATGTCGTGGTTGGTAGTTTACAGGCCCGGGTAGTTGCGAGCAATGGCAATCAAAGAACAACCAAAAGGAAATTGCTTGGATATGGCGTGCTTCAACGCCCGTAAGTCTTTTGTATGGTAGACTCCCAGTTCTTCTCCGGACATGTCAGCAATGAGATAATGCGTGGGACTTAACACCTGCAGAACCCGGCACTTTACGAATTTCTTATCCGATTTAGAATTTTAGTGCCGGGCCACTTCGCTTTGCCTAGAGTTCTGTCGATAAATCGCATTGCCTACCTTGAAGCCAGGGGGCGAGATCACAGGTTGTAGCGCTCCTCCCCGCATATCTGCTATCTTCAATCTTCTCTCGAAGCTGATCTCGCAGTACTCGGAGTTTCTCGTGTGGCACAAGAGCCACTAGTGGATCTTTTGAACAATTAAATTTCCGCAACAACTTGTACGATTGGCCGTGACAAATCATGTACTGGCGGAACACGGCAAAGTAAGTTGAGATCCCTGTAGCGGTGTGGTAGGAAGAGCACAGAGTACAGGTGATGGCGGAAATCTACGGTCTCAATCCTTCTGATTCGGTTGCATATAGGCACGAATAGCAGATTTCTAGCCACTCGGAAGCATTTGCTTGAGGAGAGTAGACTGCGGTCCGCTGGTGAGTAATACCACACTTGTCCAGCAGTTCCCGAGAACTGGACTCCGTTGTCGAAGACGACATACTCCGGTACTCCAAATATACGCAAGACGCGTTTCTTCAAGAAGCTTATTATTAAAGTGGTATGCATGTTAAGAATCGCTTCAATGATTGGAAATTTTGATAGTTGGGCCCGGACTACGACACCTCCGATATGGCCACACGTCGAATAAGGATAAGGGCCGATGATTTCGATATACAAGCACTAGAACACACGCTCGGCTAGTTCAAACTTACCCATCGGAGGTCGAAGAACAGCATTTGGCGTTTTGGTGCACTTACACATCTCACAGGAAGCTACATTAGCTTTTACTTGCTGTCACAAATTTGTACGATCAGCAACCTAGGACCATGAAAGCTATCTTCTCTTTTGAGCTAGGATCTAAGGGGATCGACCAGAAAGCGTCTTTGAGGTCAACAACTTAGGATACCTTCAATCAACGGTAGGGGATATGCGTCCTTAACGGTGACGGCATTCAAACGGCGGGCATCTAAGCATAGCCGGACCTTATTCGGCTTAACAACTAAAGTGACTGGTGAGGCCCATGCGCTCTGTGATTCTTCAATCACACCTAGTACCAACATCCGATCAACTTCGGGATAAGACCACTTTTCCTTCACCAGAGATATGGCAAAATGTCTCTGTTTGAGGGATTAGTATCCCCCGCATATATCTTGTGAGACACCGAAGTTGTCCTGCCGAAACGTTCCTTTTCATGCAAAGGAAAAGGCGATATAGCTGAGTTTAGTCGTAGCTGTTGATTGGCATCCAATGCGTGTCGAAGTCAGTGAAAAGTTAATGTCGCATCATTGATGGTGGCGACAGAGTCGAGTATCGCGTTAAAAAATAATGCCGGGGCCAAACTAAATCTTCGGACGAAGTCAACCCCTAGGTAAAGGCTCTGTGTCAGTTGGGATATAATGTAGAAACCTAGGGACTTGGTCGCATCTTTAAAGATGACATCCGTCGTGAATTTTCCCACTATGAAGTGACGAGTTCCATCCGCCATGCTATCTAGAGGGACTCCACTCCTCGGATGTGTCAGCTTAGTTTCTACGTAACCAGCTGCTACTAATTCTGCACTAAGTGCTTCATTGACTAGGTCCCGTCATGCGAGGTTGTATGCGAAAGCTTCCTCGCCGTTCATCTAGTCGTTCTTGTCAATGGGCATGGAGGCGTAAGGCTTGCATGCTGTATATTGGCACATGAAGAAGGCAACTTTGAAGCTCCCACCGCATGTGTTTTCCTGATGGTCTCCACCAGTTTGTCCTTGGCCATAGGTGTTCGTAGCCAAGTTGTTGAGCGCAGTACACTCATATAAAATTGGTCCAATGGTTCATGAGGACCTTGTTTGCGCTTTCGTATTTGTTCACGCAATTCCCGTTCGGTGAGACCGTCAGAAGGAATTCCAATCAGGGCGTGCTACGGATTCTTTAAAACTCCAGTACCATTCGGTGGCATCCCCGCTGAATAAGATGTGTGCGTGTCGAAGAAAGGCCTCCCAGCGTACTGGCTACTATTGACTGTATCCTAAAAAAGAACCTGTCCACTGTTTTTGCTGAGTTAAAGCCGGTAAAGTTGAGAAGCCAACTCTCCATTTTGCGTGGTGTTGGGTCTCGGGCTTGCATCGTGTTCAGCCCGCGCACAGGACTGAGTCATACGTTGTCGGTATCGATGGGGGTGCGGTACTGAACCGTGGTCTTTAATCTGGGGCTCTGGGGTCCATTCCCGAGCTCATTCAAGAGAGGTCCCAATCCTCAACCCGTCTAGAGATAGGCATAGCAGCATTTGGACTCAGTTCCCAGCTCGGTGGAATTCTTGCGTGACTGGGGTGCTGGCTGCTCCTCAGGTCTTGGAACTGTCTCTCCATTTGTCCTTTCCTGTCGGGCAGCCCTTGTAATAAAGACAGAATCGTATCATTGCCAGTTGTGTTTGAGAGCGCTGTTGGGATGTCTGCCTGTGCTCCTGAAACTGGGTCTTCCCCACCTACGGCTCCCTGGTCGTTTGACAGCAGTTGTTTTTGGTCGTTGGTCCGGGGGTCTTTCGTAACGGCTTAAAGAATAGGGCTTGCGTTACAAGGATACACAACTTGAGAATATTAGAGGACTACTCTGCCAGTGATCATCAGTGCATTCTGCTTGAGATAAACGATGTTGTTTCCCGACGTCCGTGCTATCGGTTTTCTACAATTAGATGAAACATCGGAAGGATGGACGTCGAGAGGTTCGTCAAGGCTCTCGAAGCACAGGGCACGGACGAACTGGCGGCTCAAGATGTGGTGAACTCTACTATGAGCATCATTACGACTGCTTGCAAAGCTTCTATACCCCGTCGAAAACCCCGGCACGGCAAGCCCCCAGTGTACTAGTGGTCAACTGAAATCGCTGAAAACGAAGGGAGTGTCACAAGCTTCGGCGTGAGGAACTGTGACGAACTGTGACGAGGCAAGCAACCGCGCAGCAGCATATAAGTTGGCCAGGAAATGCCTTCGCAAATTGACCTACTGGCAAGATCAAGTGGACAATGTAAAGAAGGAACCGTGGGGCCTTGGCTACAAGCTAGTTATGCGGGAGCTTGGCGCCCTACAGAAACCTTGCATACATGATGCGGAAAAGATGGACGAGATAGTGCAGGCACTCTTTTCCGCCCATCCCCTCCATTTTGACGCTGTCCATGGTGAAACAGCCGTCGAGTGTCCACTCTTCACACAGCCGAAACTGGAAGAGGCAGTCCTTTCGTTGAAAGCGAGGAACTCTCCAGGTCCAGATGGTGTTCCAGCTGAGGTGTTGTGGCTTGTTTATCACCATTGTCCTGACTTGCTGCTCAGCACATTCAACGCTTGCCTACGGGACGGGATTTTCGCGGTACGATGGAAGGTGGCGAGGCTCGTGCTGATCAGCAAGAAGAAGGGAAATCCCGAATCGCCGTCTGCATACCGCCCGTTATGCATGCTAGACACGGCCGGGAAAATGCTAGAGAAACTCATCAAGGGAAGACTCACTGACGCGATTCGTGATGCTGGGGACCTATCTCCTCGGCAGTAGGGCTTTAGAGCAGGACGTTCTACCATTGGTACAATTGCAGAGGTGGTCAGCGCGGTCCAAAAGGCAGAGGCATATAGTCGCACCAAGCGACGGAACGCCTTCGACTCCGCTAGATGGGTGGATATTCTGGATACGCTGGAAAACCCTTTTCAAGTTCCAGAATATCTAATGCGGCTTTTCAGGAACCACCTAAAGGACCGAAGCCTACTCTACGACACGACATAGGGTCAACAAAGGATGGAAATTACATAGAGTGTTGCCCAGGGATCTATCTTTGGTCCGGACCTGTGAAACGTGTCTTACGACGGGCTACTGAGATTCGAGGTAGCAGATGAGTCACGCTTGATCGTCTATGCGGATGATGTTGCGGCTCTGGTCGCTGGACGCACCATTGAACAAGCGCAACTTAGGCGAGGTATGCTAATGCGCCGTGTGAGGGACTGAATGACTGCTCGCGGGTTCAGTTTAGCACAGAAAAAACCGATCAGTATTGGAGACTTACGAATCGATTCGAAGCCATCGGTGAAGTACCTGGGGCTACTGATCGACTCGAAGATGAGTTTCTCTGAGCAAATCAGGGCAACGGCTGAGAAGGCTGCTTCGGGAATATCGGCTCTGAGTCGACTTATGGCCAACGTAGGGGGACCCAGCCCATCAAGAAGACGCCTCTTGATGAGTGATGTAGGGTCAGTGCTACTGTACGGAGCAGAGGTATGGGGCGACGCTCTCAGCAAGGAGGTATACCGAAAACATTTGGCAAAGGTACAGAGAAGAGGAGCACTGAGAATTGCATCTTCGTATCCAACATTCTCCGACTCAGCGGTGAGAGTGATTGCAGGCGTGACACCTGTCACCCTCCTTGCTAGAGAGCGCCACGCTATTTACCTGCGCCGAAACGAGGATGCGAGGGAGATGGTTGTCCGCGAGGAGAGACAGCGCTCGCTCAACGATTGGCAGCAGTTTTGGGTGAATTGCACGACGGGAAGGTGGACTGCGCGCCTCATCCCGGATGTGAGACCGTGGCTTAATCAAAGCCATGGTGAGACTGACTTCTATCTGATCCAGCTTTTGAGCGGGCACGGGTGTTTTCAGTCTTACCTGCACAAAATTGGTAAGTCACGGTCTCCCGATTGTCGGTTTTGCCCAGGAGAGGAGGACAATGCCTGTCACACATTTTTTGCGTGTACAAAATGGGTCAGGCTGCGAAGGGAACTCTACAGGGAGACGGGAGAGCTCACCCCGGATAGTGTGGTTGCGGTGATGCTCGAATCGGTTGACAAATGGAACCAGGTGGCACATTATGCTCGGACAGTCCTAAAATATAAAACGGACTCACAGCAGCCGGGGGCACTGGGGCTGGGGGATCGCTCTTCCCCTCTCCCCTCCCGCTAGGAAAGGGACTCCCCAGCTTGAAGGCGCCCCACGGCGTAACAAAACGAGACCTGGCCCGAAGTAATGTATCAACCGGTTCCAGGCTGGGTTCTCAGGTTGACAGGGGAGGTGTTTAGTGGGTAGTCCAGTCGCGCATGGGAGTCCCACACTCTGTGCATAAATAGCATTCACCTCCCTACCACAAAAAAAACGGCCTACTCGAACAGTACGGCGTCGAACACCAACTGACGCCCATATACTCTCCTCAGTCTAACGGGAATATCGGGAATATCGGCTCTGAGTCGACTTATGGCCAACGTAGGGGGGACCCAGTCCATCAGGAGGACGCCTCTTGATGAGTGCTGTAGGGTCAGTGCTACTATACCGAGCAGAAGTATTGTTCGACGCTCCCAGCAAGGAGGTATACCGAAAACGTTTGGCACAGGTACACAGAAGAGGAGCACTGAGGATTGCATCTTCGTATCCGATAGTCTCTGATTCGGCGGTGCGAGTTATTGCAGGCGTGATATCTTTTGCCCTCCTTGCTAGAGAGCGTCACGCTATTTATCTGCGCCGAAACGAGGATGCGAGGGAGATGGTTGTCCGCGAGGAGAAACACCACTCGCTCAATCATTGGCAGCAGTCTTGGGTGAATTGCACGAAGGAAAGGTGGACTGCGCACCTCATTCCGGATGTGAAACCGTGGCTAAATCAAAGGCATGGTGAGACTGATTTCTATCTGATGCAGCTTTTGAGTGGGCATGGGTGTTTTCAGTCTTACCTGCATAAGATAGGTAAGTCACGGTCCCCCGATTGTCGGTTTTGCCCAGGAGAGGAGGGCAATGCCTGCCACACATTTTTTGCGTGCACAAAATGGGTCAGGCTGTGAAGTAACCTCTTCAATGAGACAGGAGAGCTCACCCCGGATAATATAGTTGCGGTGATGCTTGAATCGGTTGACAAATGGAACCAGGTGGTACGTTACGCTCGGGCAGTCCTTAAAATATAAAAGGGACTCACAGCAGCCGGGGGCCTTTCCCCTCCCGATAGGAAAGGGATCCCCCACTTAAACGGCGTAAAAAAACGAGACCTGGCCTGAAGTAATGTGTCAAACGGTTCCAGGCTGGGTTCTCAAGTTGACAGGGAAGATGTTTAGTGGGAATCCAGTCACCTGCTTGCGAGCATGGGAGTCTAACACTCTGTACTTAAATGGAATTCACCTCCAAACACAAAAACAAAACAAAAACGACATCAACTGTTATTTACTAAAGTAATTTTCAATAATATTAAATACAAATAAAGTATTTCTAAATCTATTCATTTGGACTATGCAAGTGCACAAGCTTCATTTAACGTTTGTATAAATTTAGTAATTTTTAACGATCGCCTGAACATTTATTACCTTCCTTCTTATACTACTTTTCCTGTGTCCACCCCGATGTGAACGCATTGACGTTGACGACAGAAATAAATAACGGAAGATAAAAGCGGATTGTTAATTTGTAAATATATTTTCTCTTACATATGTTACACATTGTTATATGTACAAACATATATGTGTAACTTTTTAAATTCCTCAAATCTTTGTATCCGGGTCTTCTATACTCCGAATTTTTACGCTTCCATATTTTATTTACCTGGGTTTTTGAACTGTGGCATTGCTATACCTTCAGTTTTAATTCGAATACGCTAGGAGGAAATTTTATTCAATTGCTACAATGTGCATTATGTATACGCATAAAAATGTATGTATATGTATCGCAGCCCATAAATTATAAGTTTTTATATATTTATATAGAAAAGTTAAATTATAATGAAAAGATAAACCTCGTGAAGAATATCAATGTACAGAAAATTTACGTTTAATATAAAAAAATTTAAAATTATGTTTATAATAAAAATATAAAATTTTATTTTTTTTCCTAAGTTTTGTAATTTACAAAAGTTTAGCTTTGAGTAATTAAATTTTTCATATCTGCAATTAAAATTTCGGAACAGTGTTATGCCGGTTTTCGGGCAGTTTGCTTAGGTGACTGCTCTATTACTACATATCACTATAGAGGTTATTCTCTGCAGTAGCAATTCCTTCTACTTGTTGATTTCTTACATCCCCCTTCCTCTCGTGAAACCTGTAAAAGATTTGAATAAGTTCGCCTCGTAATGGTATCTTACAGCTTCAATTGAAACTAACTTGTAGGGAAATTTCACTGCTTTGTCTTTTCGTCACCAAAAACATTACAATTTGACCTGGCACTAGTTTAGCACATAATTCTCTTTCCGATTTTTTGTTTCTGTTCTTAAAATGGCATACAGGTTAAGCAGGTAATTATTTGGTACGGAAAATTCGATCACTTTGTATGCGATTCCCGAACTAGAAACGTCTTTATTTCCCTTACGGCACAAATGCCATAATTTACAACCGAACCGACCGAACAGATTCACTACTCCTCCGACGACAATCAACAAAAAACGCGAACGCCATTGTTCTTTTCACCCACGTCCAGGTGAAGTCGCCACCAGCTGGTCAATTTCGCTGAGTTCGCTCGTCAACCGTCAACATCAGTAGCGTAGAGATCTGTTCGTTTTCATTTCGTTAAACACCCATCGACATCAGTGGCGTAGGGTGTAGAGATCTGTCACACAACTTTATCAGCTGGTTGGGACATTCAATTTGAGGGGTGACAGACCTAGGCGGAGTATCGATCCGCAGGATCGAGGTAATCACACAAGGCCTAGCTATTTCAACTAGCGCTTTCAGGTCAAAATCTAATTCAACATCTCGAATAGCACCAGACCTGCAGGCGAAACTGCCTGGAATGATAAGGTTAGTTTTTTTCCTTTAGGACTTTATTGTCGCTTCGTTGCCTTCCTTAGGAGTATCGAAGAATATTTTTAGTCTTAGTCCGTTTTATTTTCATTTGTAACCTTGCATTTGGATTCGCTGTTGATCATAAAGAAATTCATCGGCGTTAACCTGACGGGTTTACCGTCAATTTAATATTTTTTGCCATTGACGCAGTTGGTGCGAATTTGAAGGTTAAATCAGTCATGGTGGTGTTGATTTTTGTCTTTCTTCTCCTTTGCTCGGGACTAGCTGGTACCCAGCAATTGTCCTGCTTTATATCATATGCGTTGATTTCACTGTCACTGACACTAAATTCGTTTCTTATTCCCGAGACAGCAGGGCGGTCCTCAACACCCTGTTCCATTCTGAGACATGTGTATGTATCGGAGCACATAAATTAGTTATCACTGACTAATTTACACAAGGTTCACAAAATGAATGAGGGCACTCACCAGTCTCTCTTCGCGCTTGAGGGCAACCACTTCAGAAATTCTGTTGCTATTCCGATAGACCCGATATCTTCGGGTTTCGCTTCATCAAGCTCTACTTTTTATGCAATTTGAAAATGGCGGCAAAATACCTTAAAGAAAACCACCAAGGTCAAGCCGGGATGTGAACTCTAGGGCATTTGGAATAGGAATATAAATGAAACGCATGTTCTGTACTATCCACTGACAGCTAAGCATTGAGAAGATAATAAACTTACATTCATTCAGTTTTGAAGACAACAAAAATTAAAAACGTGTAAGAACAGAAATAGCTATTTCCTTCACAAGGAGCGCTTTCATGTTAAGTTGAAATCCGTCTCGAAGTCGTGTAAAACCTCAAGTCATCACGTCTCCAAAATTCTTCATATACCGCCATATAAATTTACGAAATAAGTCGGCCTACATACGGACTAGTATATTGTAGTTAGCGCTGCTGCCATATGACTTCTTCTTTTCGTCGGCTTCGGCCTTGTACAAAACTGACGTTAGATAGGAAGCCATATGGCAGCAGCGCTTACATGACCATTAGTAGGCCGACTTTGCTGGCTAACTTACATGGCGTTATATGAAGAATTGTGGAGGTGCCAACAAAAATTCGAGGTTTTGTACGGTTTAGAGACGGATTTCTACAGTGAAATCCAGATGGTCTGCGTAGAACACAATAGCGCTCCTAGTGAAGTGAAAATTATTTCAGTTCTTATACCCGTTTAGTTTTTATCGCCTTTCAAAGTGAATTTACAGGAGTTTGTTTACATCTCAACGCTGAGCTATCAGTCGAAGGTGCAAAACGTGTGCTTCATTTGCTCGTCTTGAAAAGTTTAGGAGTACAGTGGGCTAGACAAGGTGAATTTGTAGCATGCACGGAATGCGTTCCTCACGTTTTTTATTCGGAAAATAGTATATATTACGAAATATAAGCATTTGCTAATGCCGCGGTTGGGTGACAGCTACCGGAAGCTTCTCCATAGTAGGCCGACTAATACATATGCGAATTTCTACCGTATGGCTTCCTATCTAACGTTAGTTTTGGCCTTGTATCGAAGTGTTGCTTGTTGAAGGCTTTTGATGTTGGTAGGTGCTGATATGAAGTTTGGCTTAATTTTTATCATGGTATAGTCTTAAGGAAATTGTCTTCATTTCCAAAGCTGCGCGCTCCTTATTTCAAACGTAGTAAATCTGAAATGAAGTAGAATACCCTACGTCAATATAGTGCTGGACACATTAGTGGGTTATTAAAGTTGTGATAGGCTGTAAATATTGTAGGTCGAAGTCAATGCGATCTGCTAAATTTGGGAAATACTGATAGTCGGTTGCTACCAAAAGCCACAAGGCAACTTATGTTGATGAGAGTACGTATGGTTTTGAATGTTTTAATTTTGAAGATGTCAATGTGTGGACTTGTTAATTATTTGTTTATTACAAGTGAAGTTTACTAGCCTGGTAAGATTACTGAATTTTTCGTTTGTTCGCTCTTGAGCCATTTCCGTGTAAGTTTTGTGGGGTTGTTAGGTTTTCGTTGGTTTGCCCAATAGCATTGAGATCAATTCGGTACCAGAGAATTCAAATTCTGATGCCACGTGTGCTGATCGTTTTCTCAAAGGAAACTTCAGGGAACTCTGGTGTAAAATGTTACTGATGTAATACGTCCGTAGGTATTTCAAGGGAAAACAATCCCAGAAGTATTCAAATGAAAGTTTTTAGGGCCAATGAATGAAGAACCGACATCCTACAAATAGCGTTTCCTAATTTATGCGAGGGATATTTACAGCCTTGATTACAAAAACTATTAGTTTGGCTGTTTCAGGTTGTAATATGTTTTATGCGCACTTTCCGTAAGTTACTACCCATCCCTGCTGGTTTTGCGAATTCGTGATCGCGTAGTGCTCAGATCACCACACTAATAGTATCCCTGTAAATAGTAAAATAGAATAGTTGAAAATTGAACTAATATGTATCAACTTAGTTCTATTAAATGTTTTCGAAAAAACTTAGTAATAAATGTTACAATATTCCTAGCCTACAAACACAAACAAATTACAATAACAATGTAGCCACTAATGAGCTGCAACAAAAACGAAATACCACGAACAATTTAGTTATGATTTAGCCACCAAAACCTAGACTGCTCCGTCTTAGCTCAAGCAGTCTCAAAGTCAAAGTCAAAAGCGCTTTATTCAATACCATACGTGATAAATTTTCAAGGAATATAAAGCAAGTTCCAAACAATAAAAATACTAAAACTTATGGCCCAAATGGCTCTCTAAATTTATAAATTTTTAATCAAAAACATTCAATCAAAAAAATAATAGCCAATTCGATTTAGTTAAAATGATTATGTAATTTATGATTTAATTGGTAAAAGGAGAAAAAAACTAACCAACACTATTAAAGAGTTATTTATAATTTTAACAAAACAGTGAACTTTTATCCCATATCTAGTATGTTATAACCTTATAATAAAATTCAAGCAAAAAATTTATCTTATACTAATAAAACACAATATTCCTAACCTAAACGTGAAGACTCATCTCAAAACCTAATATAAAAATAACCTTAATTTTTCACACAAACCACTACAACACTAAATATAGCAATAATAAGCTGAAACTCAAAAATGAGAAATGAAACAAGCAGTCTCAACATACCTTAAAAATGAAACCGTTGATCCCTCGAACTCAAATTCGAAGGATGTTCGATCTTGTTCGTGATGGCCCGCATATATATATATATATATATATATATATATATATATATATATATATATATATATATATATATATATATATGTACAAATATATATATATATATATATATATATATATATGTACAAATATATATATATATATATATATATATATATATATATATATATATATATATATGTACAAATATATATATATATATATATATATATATATATATATATATATATGTACAAATATATATATATATATATATATATACAGTCTTCCACAAAAGTCAAGGTACAGAGAATCGGTAACTGAAAATTGTATTACTGAATCAACATTTTTATTTGAAAACCAAAAGTTATGAAATGCTAATAATACGAGTTCTGTTGAATTTAAGTTTTCATAAATTTAAAGGGACTCGGCAATAATGATCATTGAAGACAATAATTTTTTGTTGGCAAAGTCTCTTTTCTACTCCACAAAAGTCTTGGTACAGTTGCAGAAAATGCCCTGGTATTTGTAAAAAGGGGAATCCTCCAAGTTCATATTATCAGAGTGAGTTAACAACCGTAGGCCGCTGTCTTTAATATCGCGTCCGTATTCGTGGTGTATCTTTTATTTAATAAAATTTTTAAAAAATGAGTCGAAAGGAGTTGAGTATTAAGGAGCGTGAAATAATTATTAATCTGCATTCAAATCAGAGCAAATCATATTCTGAAATAGCTGAACTAGTGTTGCGAAGTCGGTCAACCATTCAAAAAGTGATAAATCGATTTAAGAAGGAAAATAGAGTGGAAAATGTGCCCCGAACAGGTCGTCCATCTAAACTAAGTGCAAAGGACAAGAGAAAAATTTCGCGAATGGTAAAACAAGATCCATTTCTAAGCTGTAGAAAAATCTGCGATGTTCTTGGAATTAATGATAAGAAGGAGGTTGGCGCAGAAACTGTGCGTAGAGCTGTCGTAGTAGCTGGATTTTCATCTCGTACGCCTAGAAGAAAACCTCTTGTAAGTTCCATAAACGAACAAAAAAGAATAACATTTGCAAAAGCATATATTGACAAACCAATAACGTTTTGGGATAATGTTTTATTTTCGGATGAGTCTAAATTTTGTATATTTGGTGTAAATGGGCATAAGAGGGTCTGGCGACAAGTAGGAGAAGCATTTAATCCCAAGAACACTATTAAAACAGTAAAACATGGAGGCGGTGGTGTTATGGTTTGGGGTTGCATGGCTGCTGCTGGAGTTGGAAATCTGACATTCATCGAAAATACTATGGATCAGAACTCTTATTTAGAGATTCTACGAAACAACATGAAACAAAGTGCAGCCAAATTAGGTATGCGAGAAGATTTCTTGTTTCAACAGGACAATGACCCTAAGCACACTGCGCATAAAGTTCGAATGTGGCTATTGTACAATACTCGCATACTTGCTACACCGCCTCAAAGCCCTGATTTGAACCCTATATAGCATCTTTGGAATGAGCTTGAGACAAAAATCCGAAAAAGAGTGATATCAAGCAAGGCGCAGCTTAAGGATGTTATATTGGAGGAGTGGGCCAGAATCAGCAGCGAATTTACTAAAAAATTGGTATATTCTATGCCTAAAAGACTGAAGTCAGTAATTCAGATGAAAGGATATCCGACAAAATATTAAGAAAAGTATAATTCAAATAACTATGCAAGACTATAATTACAATTTGTATCATTTTTCTTTAGGTGTACCATGACTTTTGTGGACTTCATTCATTGACTTTCCAACACATCATATGTAATAATATATTAATACGACAGAATTTTCGTTTTGTTTTACATGAATTTAAAGTGTAATGATTATAGTTGAAGTAATACCAAAAAAAATTTTATCACTATAGGTTTTTTAAATAAAAATATCAAACAATTTTCATGATATTTATCACTGTACCTTGACTTTTGTGGAAGACTGTATATATATATATATATATATATATATATATATATATATATATATATATATATATATATATATATATATATACATATTATATATATATATATATACATATTATATATATATATATATATATATATATATATATATATATATATATATATATATGTACATATTTATACATATATGTACATATGCACATTTATATATACTATCAACCACGGTTATAACGAACCTCTGGGGACCGTGAGAATTGGTTCGTTATAACCGAAGTTCGTTATATCAACCAAAAACCAAGAAATGTTTTTTCCGTGAGTTTATTTAAAGCAAAATAATAATATTTTCATTAATGAACAAAATAAATATGTATGTATGTACTTCAAGATAATACCAAACGCAAACTCAATTTCCAATTAATCCGAAATATAATATTAAATGTCCATGCATATGCAAATTCGTTACCTAAAATAGTTTGTTATTTTTGTTTGAAGCTCTTGAATTTTCAGCGTGTCTGTATGAGCTTCAATTTCTACCAATTTATTTAAAATATTTTGGGGGACACCATGAAACTGAAAAAATCGACGAACTTCTGTTAGTTTTTGCACTATTGATGTAATAGTTGCAACTGGACCCTCAGTTAACTCGTCCTCAGTTTCACTATCAGAGCTTCCATTATTCTCCATGGCTTGAATATCCGTTAAAAATGTTGAGGTTAAAAGGCTGTCATCTGCAGTGAAATAATCTAATGGGACATGGAAATCTTGAGGTTGTTCATATGTATTGCTGCTTGGAATGCTTCTTAATAGCCATTCATTAAGCGGTAACAAATTCTCCTCATCAAATTCATCGTTACTGTTGGTCGCCAATAGTCCTGCATGTTTATATTCATTTTTTATTGTTTCAGTAGATACTTTGTGCCAAGATTGGTGCAAAAGATTGACCGCATCAAGTAATGTGACATTAAGGCATGTACCAGCATCAATGCTTTGAACAATGTTCAACAAAAGTGCGCTTCGTTAATGACTTTTCAACGAACGGATGACACCCTGATCCATTGGTTGTAATTTTGAACTGGTGTTTGGTGGCATAAACACCAGCTTTTCGGAATTCAGCTGCCCAATTTTTGGATGCGCAGGACAGTTGTCAACTAATAGTGCGATTTTGCGTTTGTTCTGCGTTAGCTCTTGTTGCCATTCGCGTACATAATTGATGAAAATTGCGAATGTCATCCAAGCTCGATTATTAGCACAATAATCAACAGGCAACCTTTTAATGTTTTTGAAACACCTGGGCCTTTGTGACTTCGCGATAATGAGTAGTTTTCGTTTTTCCGTGCCGGACATGTTGGCACACACTAAAACAGTAACCCTTTCCTTCGCCAATTTGCCACCTTGGCACTGTTCGCCTTTAAATTTCAAAGTTTTATCGGGAGTCAACTTGTAGAAAATACCGGCTTGGTCAGCGTTGAAAATGTCATCATCGCCAAACCTCTCTTTAATTGTAGGCCAAACAGTGCTTATCCAATTATTCACAACATTTGTGTCTACGGATCCGGATGCACCAACAATTTTGCTGCTACAAACATTATGGCGTGTTTTCCACCTATCAATCCAGCCTTCACTGCAGGCACATTCATCATTAATTTTTCGACCAAATTCTTCTGCTTTTACCCTTAAGACAGCCCCACTAATTGTTACATTACACAATCTTTGTTGTGTGAATCATATTAGGAGTTATTTATCCACATCATCACCATTCGCTTTTCACTCATACTTTATATGTATTTGGTCCCACTGTAAAAAAAAAAGGCGATCGCGAAGATATAACACTAAAACAACGGCGGTATCCACTGTGAGCTGCCAGATACATTCAGGCTTGCGAAAATTACCGATAGCCATCTGAAATCTATAATGGGAAATCCCAAATTACGCAAGAATATAAACCAGCGCTGGATTATTGACATGTGGGTGTTCCTGTAATTGTTTGGCCAAAAGTTCGTTATATCCGATAATGATGACCTAGAAGTTCGTTATATCCGATGATTACCCAGAAGTTCATTATATCGGATAGTTATGACCCAATTGTGCGAATATTCCGTTCACTATAAACGAATGTTCATTATAGCCGAGTTCATTATAACCAGTACTATTTCTAAGGAAAATAGTGGAAATTAGATGGGATCTGCTAAAATACACATCATAGCTCCCGGTGAGAGACAGATATTCCTGTATAACACTTACCTTGCTACTACATTCTTGTCAGTTAGATCAGTGAAAAGGTGCTTTTGTTTAATGATTTAACTTTTATTTTATTCTATTCTTTGTTTGGTTATATAACACACGTTCAGTTGACTATATTAATATTAATAACATATTTTGCTATTGAATTCTTTTAATAATTAATTTATTACAGAAACGTATAAAGTTCGAGCATTAATGGAGCTCGTAAAATTTTACGATTTATATTTACTTTGATTATTTTTGTTATTTGAAGGAAATGTATGATATTGCTTGATATCATATTTGAAAAACCAATCAATTAAAGCTATAACTGTTACTCGGGCTGACGCCTTGAGCAGCCAGTTATTTTAACGAATCAATTGATTAATAATCCAAATGCTAGCCCCGGGCACAAAGCCTTGGGATGCTAATACTCGGGCTGATGCCTTGAGTACGCAGTCAGATTGATAAATCAATCAATTACTAGTTCAACTGCAGGCCCGGGCATAACTGCCTTGGGGCGCTTATACTCGGGCGGATGCCTTGAGTACACAGTTGAACGTATCCTAAATTCACTTATCCCGGGCTAAGTGCCTTGGGATAGAGTAAGCTCGGGCGCACGCCTTGAGCCAGCGAATGGAGAAATACTTCTCAATTTTCTTACTTCTATAATTTTCTTTTATACTATAATTATGCTGACTTTATTGCTTACCAAGTAAAATAATGAAGACAATTTACCATTTAAAAGATCAAAGTTCAACAACAAAAACAGTTTAATGTATTTAATGCCATCTCTCTGTGACTGGTGCTAAAGCTTTCGCTCGATTTGCAATGCAAGTAACCAATTCGTTCCGCTGGACGGTACGTTCAATTGCGAAGTCTTGTGTGTATATGTTTGAAACTTAATACGAGTATGGATACATACGTCACCGCGCCCACAGATGCTTTGATTACAATTCGCAGCTTTTCGTATATGTATGTTGTCATTTACAGTACACAAAGAGGAACGACGGAACACGAACCGAGCAATATTTGGACTGCGGTTCCCGTAACATTGCCTCCCCGCTGAAAAGAAAAGTTCACGACTGGCTTGAAGAGCCATGTCGTGAAAGATTTTTGCTTCATTGTTTTAATTGGTAAACTTGGAATGTTGATCTAAAAATTTCTAATTTAAACGATTTTAATCGAATTTTTTTTTCCTTGCTTATCGTTTCAGAAAAAGTCAGGGTAGGCTCCTTTCAATATTCATTTCTGATTACAATATTTGTTTCTTATTGAAATATAATGACGTAATTTTTTCATTATCTTCGTTTGAGTTGCCTTGCTTTGAATTTTTTAACTAATTGTTTTCTTAGCCTTATTATGTATTTTCATTTGTTTTTGTTTTGCTCCATTTACATACTAGAAGATGAATTATAATTAATTTCACATTTATACACTTTCGATTATTTGTCTTTTACAATATATATATATTTTTTTTTTGTTTTACTTTAATGATTCTGCATTGCTGTAATTTATGTAACATATAATTTCTCTTTTTTTCTCTCTTTATTTCCTTGTTTTGCTTTACTTACATATTAGAATATAACTGCTCATGAAGATATAATCAATTTTTGCTTTTTCACAAATATAAACAGTTTGGCTTTTTACAGTATGCTTTTTTTCTTTACTTGAATCAGCTTACTGCATTATGCTTTCGCATTGCTATGATTTATCTACTTAACATCTAATAACAAGTTGTTTTTTTTGGTCTTTTGTTTTTATTTAGTTGTATTGGTTTACTTTTATATAAAAAAGCACATGAAGATATAATCCATTTTTGTTTTACGATGAACTATATTTAATATAACAGTTATACACTGTTTCGCCTATTTGTCTTCTACAATATGTTTTTTATTTTGAGCTCATTGATTTTTATCATTTTACATGAAAGGCTTTCTGTTAAAACTTTTTTTGGTTTTTTTTTTTTTGTACTTATGTATCTATTTACTATTGCGTGTTATTTAAATTACACAATTTCTTTTTAGCTTTATTTCATTCTATTCTATTTATTGCTACATTCATTCGGTTTTTTTTTTCAAGATTTACACTGTATTATGTATATATTTGCATTAGCTTCGTTGCACTAATTTTTGTTTGTTTTCAGTTTTCAGACTTTAGTTTTATTGATGGTTGGTAGCAACAATAATGTTTCCAAACATTAAAAAAATAGATTTTGTTTTTTTTACTTTACTCTACAAAGTTTTTCATTTTACATTTTTCAAGAGTTTCTATGATTTTAAATTTGAAAATAAATTCCTTTATTCGTTTCATTTTTCTTCATAATTAAATTTCCATAGACTATAACCAAAAGCTTGCTAAATAAGCTTTTGGTTATGTACTTTGCAATTAAAATGTTAATAGGTTGGTAGGGAAATTTTGTTAGTACGAGTATATGAAGCTTTAGATGCTCTTTTGTTTTGGGAACAACCCAGTTAAATTGTTCATAGGGAATGCAAGATCAATACGATCGTTTTCGTTCGGGAATTTTTAACTTTGCAAGGGAATAGCTTGCGAGTTGTTGTTGTTGCTTCATTGCTAAAGCTTTAATTGGTTTTATGTAGTGTGGCGTAATGGGTGTGGGGCCTAAGTTTTTCTCTTAATGTGGATCGTTAATGTTGTTAGTTGGAAACAAAGATTGATAATTTACATGAATGTGCTTAATGAGGTTTGAAGATAAGAGGATAAGGAGAATAGCTTTGCACCGCAATTACGAATGAGCAAATTGTATGTTTTTTTTTTGTTTTCATAGCTTTCACATGCGCCAATTGCTCGGAATTCTTTGCTATGTACATTATGCATGCTAATTTGTGGTTGGCGAGTAATCGTAATGAAGATGATTTGTTTCTATTAGGTTAGCTTTATGTAGTTTGTAGTGGGTAGGGCTTGATGTGGGATTATGTAGCTTTTAAGGTATATGCCTTTAATCGTTATTTGATTGGTTCAAATTGTCTATTGCAACCCCTGTATTTATATGAGTTAGTACAAAGGGAAATTTATTTGAATTATTACGCTGTCTTTTAATTAAGTGTAAATAGCTGCAGATTATTGATAAATCGAAGACTATGTATTATTTAGAAGTTTTTTTTTATTAAATATAGAAACGTTGGGTATGTTATAATAAATGTTATTGAGGAAATAAAATTAGAAGGAAAGATCTTAAGCTTGAAAGTTATGATATAAACTTTGAATGATTTCAGCAAACTGTTAAGTTAAAAATATCTTGCGAGAAGGAGTATTCTAAAAGGTAGTCGAAACAAAACTATCACTATATGTTGGGCATGGGAGCATATAGTTTCGGCCTTCATTTAAGACCCTATATGTTCCGTCAAATTTCTCCCTACTGAGTGTTTGATTTAGCGTAACGCTGTACCAGACTGCTGGAAGACAGAACAGTGCCGTGCGAGGTCATTTCATTAGCCGAACGTTAAAATTGTTGATCCCTATCTCGAGGATGCGTGTAAAGTGGAAGCGTTGGAAATGGGTGGGCTGTTAAGCAGAAATATTACGTTAAAAATATCTTGCGAGAAAGAGTCGCAACAAAACTATCACTATATGTTGGGCAAAGGAGCATATAGTTTCGGCCTTCATTTAAGACCCTATATGTTCCGTCGAACTTCTCCCTAGTGAGTATATGTTCGGTTTGGCGTAACGCTGTCCCCGACTTTGCTGGAGGACAGTACAGTGCCGTGCGAGGTCACTTCATTAGCCGTTCGTTAAAATTGTTGATATCTATCTCAAGGATACGTGTAGTATGTAAGGGTGGGAAACGGGTGGGTTTTAAATTTTTCGCGTTAACCACAGGGGTTTAAATGGTGAGTTATTTAGTAGTTAGAATGTATTTATTGAGCAGGGAAACGTAGTGACTAGTAGAAGTGTGTCTGCAACCCATTTTAGTTCAACAGCACAGAGGCTCCGGTTGGTTGGTATATTGTCTTAATATTAAATTAATGTAGCGTGTCTGCCGACAGGTGAAGTCGGACAGCTCAGAGGCTTTTGTTTATTTCTATAGTGACTTACAGCTGAAATTAGCGTGTCCGCTGACAACTAGGGCCCACGGCTCAGAGGCTATTGTCGGTTTCCTTACCGACTTGTAGTGAAAATTAGCGTGTCCACCGTCAGCTTCGGCCGATGGCTCAGAGGCTATTTTGAGTTTCTGTTGTGCCTTATAATTAAAAATAGCGTGTCCGCTGACAACTAAGGTCCACGGCTTAGAGGCTATTGTCGGTTTTCTTACCGACTTGTTATTAAAAATAGCGTGTCCACCGACAGCTTCGGTCGACGGCTCAGAGGCTATATTTTTTTTTTTTTTTACTTAGACTAAAGGCTGAGTAGCTGCCGACAGTTTTGTTTTGAAGGGACCACATTTGTGGCTGTCGACAATGGGTTTTTGGGGGATCACTCAACTTATAGGGTTTTCCTATTTATTTATAAAAGGTTGCCGGGATTTATCGGCTTGACTGCCACTAGTTTCCTTTTTATTACTGCTAATACTATGAAATTGCAAATTGAGTGCTGAATTCATATTTTATCATTCGTGGGGGGAAAAAATGGGAATTGAAAGAGATAATTGGTTCAAGGATAAATTTGTTTGTATTGAGTTGGCCTATATTGTATTGGGTTATAATAATTAAGCCGTTTATTTCACAGTTCCTTCACTTGGATTAGTTCAGTAAAACTTGAAATAATTTTTGTTTCCTGCAGAGCATTTGCATTGAAAAATTGCCTCTTGTATCTAAATTTTATATTCATTTCACGCGGTTGGTTTATTTATTCGCACTTTAATTTAATTGCATTACTAATTATGCTTCAAGCGTCTATTCATTAATTTCATCTTCATTAAAGGCTCTCAAGAAATTATTTGAATGCTAGATCAATTTTAAAGATAAGACTTGAATATTCATGTGGGTGCGCTGTATTGTTATTATTATTGTTTCAGTTGTTTGAGCGATAAAAGATGTTATGTTGACATAACAATGGACAAGCGTTTGTTTGCTCGTTATTTATGTTTTCATTTTGCTTGCTTGTAGTTAATGTTTACTTGTACTGTTTGTTGTTTTGCATGTTAGTCAATTGGAACATTATTTCTTTGATAAGTTGTACGTTAAATTATGTTTGAATTGTTGAGAAGTTTATTTGGATGATTTAGAATAGACAAGATTAGATTTTGGAATATTGTGGAATTTCTGTGCAAAAAATATTGGATATGAATATTATATGCTTGTTATTTAGATGATCAATAAGATTGATTTTTGTTTAAATTTGAGAAAGCTGATCTATTTTCATTGACAATGTAAGTAGCAATTATAACATACAGGAATTGAGTGTTTTCGGATATCGGCTGGGAGAAAAGACTTACATCCCATTTAATTTTACTACACAATGCGCTACATTGTGGTGTTTGCAAAAACGATATCCTAGCGGTTGCGCCAATTTGTTGCACAATACCAGTATACCTTATTTATACTGGCATGCGCTGGGAGCTTGATATGCTTTACTCCGCCGACTAACACTCTTTTTACGTGTTTGCTCGAAGTTTATCCTAACAGCGTCGGTATTCTTACAACTCGGTAGTCATATCGATCATTTTTCCAAACAGTGCGCGAGTGTATTTCCCGCTGTTTTTTAAACATTTCAACTTTTCCGTGCGCTTAAGTAAACAATATTCATTTTCTTTGTTCGGAAGCTTGCGAAGCCGTATTCTGTTCTTGACTCAAGTGCTCTTCTTAGATCTTAGAGACCCCTGTTGTTCTTTTTATCATTTGAAATTTTTACCTAAGACTCAAACCGGATGTGCATCGAGCTTGCTGCGCTGCTTTTGTGGCAGCGCTGAATCTTTATTA
Organism: Odontomyia ornata; assembly: GCA_963969285.1. Classification (NCBI taxonomy): domain Eukaryota; kingdom Metazoa; phylum Arthropoda; class Insecta; order Diptera; family Stratiomyidae; genus Odontomyia; species Odontomyia ornata. Next base: position 283,829,312 of record OZ017738.1, read on the forward strand.
ATTTTCCGCCAGAGGCGTTTCTTATGTTAAGTAGTTTTTAAGATGAAAAATGTCTTTTCAATAAACGTTTGTCAACTGGAAGGTTCGCATTTGAATTTCTTCGCTCTTTTAAAAGGAATATCCGTGAGCACAACGCCACAGATAATTGGTGACCACAACGCAAGTTACACTGCGCACAACGAAATCAATTTTACATTGAAATCATGCCGCTTGATCGTTCGCCGGAACGTGCATTAAGTGCTGCAAATCCAGTTCCCGACACACTATCCCAACAAGCCGCCATCATTCAGGAGAGCAAATCGATGCCAACCGTGTCGTAAAAGCACCCAAAGTTGCAGCTTTTTGGCCGACAGATCCGGAATTATGGTTCGTGCAGGCCGAAGCACATTTTCACGCATACGGAATATCCACTGACGTCTCGAAGTATTATACGGTTATTGCAGCGTTGGATGCAGCGACCTTGAAACAAGTCTCCGATCTCGTGCGCGCACCACCGGCAACAGGTTTGTACAATGCATTAAAAACCAAATTAGTTGAACGTCTCACGGAGTCGGAGGACAAAAAACTGCACCGCCTCCTGACAGATATAGAACTCGAAGATAGGAAACCGAGTCAGCTGTTAAGGGAAATGAGAACCCTTGCAAATGAAAATCTTGCGGACGACATACTCCGTGCGCTTTGGATGAAACGTATGCCTGTAAGCGTACGGTGCATCCTGTCTGCAAGTCACGGCATTGACCTAGACCAATTGGCAGAGATAGCTGATCGAATAATTGAAACTTCTTCATCGTCCCATGTGTCAGCTGTAGAATCCGTGGCAAGCGTGAGATCAACAGCACACAGTAGCTTTACCGAGAGATTAAAATCCCTTGAAGAAAAATTTGAGGAACTCATGACGCTTGTCAAGGAACAAAAACGTTTCAAATCAAGATCGCACCGTTCTAGCTCACGCTCTCATTCAACAAATCGTAATAAAGATATTGGTTTTTGTTACTACCACCACCGATTTGGTTCACCGGCAACTAAATGCACCAAGCCGTGTGCGTTTAAGCCAGCGCAGGTGTGCCAAACGCCGGAAAACTAATATCGCCATCCGTACTCTGTCCGGTGTACGATGGCATACAAATGCAAAACCGGCTCCACATACAAGAACGAACAAGAGGAGTGCGTTTTCTCGTCGACTCAGGCGCCAATGTCTCTGTCATACCTCGCAAAATTGTTCAAGGACCTTTTGCAGTAAGCACTGTCAAACTTTTCGCGGCTAACAACACGCCTATTAATACTTATGGTGTTAAGTTATTAACTCTTGACCTAAATCTCCGACGTTCCTTCCCGTGGAAATTCGTGGTAGCAGACATTCCGACTCCAATCCTTGGAGCGGATTTCCTTCTGAAATACGATCTCTTAATCGATCTTAAAAGACAGCGTCTCATAGACCATGCAACGGGAATCACCACAAAGGGAGACATACTCAAAACCACTGAATATGGGATCTCCACACTAGACAACAGCGTCGAATGGAGTCAATTCCTACATCAGTATCCTGATGTCACATCCACCTCACGAGCGGCCACTTCTACGTGTCATAACATCGTTCATCATATAATAACACAGGGGCCGCCCGTTGCAGCTCGGCCTCGACGCCTCGTCGGAGAAAAATTAAAAGCAGCAAAAGCTGAGTTTCAATATATGGTCGACCAAGGTATTTGCCGACCCTCACAGAGTCCCTGGGCCAGTCCGCTTCTTATGGTACCCAAGAAATCAGGGGAGTGGAGGCCTTGCGGGGACTATCGTCGGCTAAACGCGGCTACCGTACCCGATCGGTACCCTATTGCCCATATCGAAGCCTTCAGTAACATCCTCTGCGGTAAAACGATTTTTTCTACGCTAGATCTAATCAGGGCATACCACCAAATACCGGTGGCGGAGGAGGATGTGCCGAAGACAGCAGTGACAACGCCTTTTGGCTCATTCGAATTCCTGACCATGCCTTTCGGTCTGTGCAACGCTGCACAGACCTTCCAAAGGTTCATTGATACTGTGACACGTGGATTAGATTTCGTCTACTGCTACCTCGACGATATCCTGGTGGCATCAGTGGACATCAACGAGCACCAACAACACCTCAAGCAGTTAATGGAAAGACTTTCATCGTATGGCGTAACCATCAATCCAGCAAAATGCGTATTTGGCGCATCCGAAGTAAATTTTCTGGGATACACTATTTCGAGCGATGGCACAAGACCACCCCCGGAACGTGTAGAAGCAATCCTCAGCTACGCAAAACCTCAGATAATCAACGATCTTCGAAGATTCCTCGGGATTATAAATTTTTATCGTCGTTTCATCAAGGACGCAGCTAAAATTCAAGCACCACTCAATGCTTTCCTCAAGGATTCGAAGAAAAATGACAAACGCCCCGTACCCTGGACCGAACTTGCTACGATCGCCTTCGAAGAATGCAAAAAAAGTCTAGCAGAATCAGTGACACTGGCTCATCCTAGTGACACAGAATCCCTCAGGCTTACAACCGACGCCTCAGACAGAGCAATAGGGGCCGTGTTGGAACAACAACAACCCGATATGCAATGGAGACCCCTGGCTTTCTATTCAAAGAAGCTTAGTTCGACCGAGCAGGGTTATAGCGCGTACGATCGCGAACTATTAGCGATTTACGAGGTCATTAAATTCTTTAAATATTTCCTTGAGGGCCGAGATTTTGTGATACGCACTGATCATAAACCACTGATTTATACATTTGCACAGAAACCGGAGAAGGCAACACCCCGCCAGTTGCGCAATTTAGAATACATTTCACAATTCTCAACGCAAATCGTACATTTATCTGGAAGCGAGAACTTAGTCGCGGATGCGTTCTCTCGTTTGGAACAAATCGATATGCCAACAGTCGTTACAGCACAAGAATTGCGAGAGGCTCAGCAAGAAGATCAGGAGTTGCAAACCATTTTGGAATCCAACACATCTCTAAAACTCCAAGAGGTAACCGTTGATACAAGCGGATCTTTATATTGCGATGTGTCAACTGGTATTATACGACCTTTCGTTCCCCAACAGTTACGAAGAAGAATTTTCAATGCGTTTCATAACCTTTCTCACCCTAGTGGAAGGGCTACATGCCGCACCATACAGCAAAAATTCGTCTGGCCAGGGATGAGGAAAGATATTCCGGAATGGACAAGAGCTTGTCTGCCATGCCAAAGAAGCAAAATTCATCGCCATACAAGAAACGCTCCACAACAATTTGCTGTCCCCGCTAACCGGTTCGAGCACATACACCTCGATATAGTAGGCCCGCTTCCACCGTCACAGGGATACCGATACCTTCTTACAATGATCGATCGGTTTACTCGTTGGCCGGAGGCTGTTCCCCTTAAGGAAATCACCGCTGAAGCCGTAACATCAGCATTCTATGCCAACTGGATCGCACGTTTCGGTGCACCACGGACAGTCACAACAGATCAAGGAGCACAATTTGAAGCAGCGTTTTTCAAAGCGTTAGCCAATCTAGTGGGAGCAAAAAAAACCCGCACGACCCCATACCATCCGGCATCCAATGGAATTTTGGAACGCTGGCATCGCGCGTTGAAAGCAGCATTAATGTGCCACAACTCAAAATCTTGGACTGACCTTCTTCCTACAGTTCTTCTGGGACTCAGAACGGCATACAAAGAAGACTTGAACGCCACAGCAGCCGAAATGGTCTACGGTGAATCTCTCCGAGTTCCGGGTGAATTCATCACACACGATGACTGCGATCAGGACCCTCAAATTTTCGTTGACAGTTTCCGAGAACAGATGCGAGAATTGCGCCCTACACCTACGGCCCGCCACGACAAGCGAAAAATCTTCGTACACAAGGACTTACATAAGTGCTCGCACGTATTCTTGAGGGACGACACCGTGCGAAAACCGTTACAGCAACCATATCTGGGACCTTTTCCCATCGTCAGACGAATGAACGATCATCTTTTCACCATCCTCGTCAACGGCAAGGAAACCAACATATCTACAGAGCGGTTAAAACCGGCATACGAAATTAGTGAAAAACCAACTATTAGCGACGATGTTGATGACCGACGTCCCCTGCGAACATATGATCGGAAGAAAGTGACATTCACACCTCACACACTCGGAGGGGGGTAGTGTGGCAGCGCTGAATCTTTATTAATTTTCCGCCAGAGGCGTTTCTTATGTTAAGTAGTTTTTAAGATGAAAAATGTCTTTTCAATAAACGTTTGTCAACTGGAAGGTTCGCATTTGAATTTCTTCGCTCTTTTAAAAGGAATATCCGTGAGCACAACGCCACACTTTCAACTTTTGTAGTGCCACCTGTATAATTTTCTTTTCCTGCTTTATCACGTATTCGTGGTCACCTTATACTCCTACCTTAGTGTATCTACGCCCTCAACCAATAGTACTCGTATACTAGTTCGCTATTGTTTAGTGGTTCGTGCTAAAGGTCTGCTATTTTCGGTTTGTGTTTGCGGTTACCAAGAGTGTTTACGTTTCATATACTTTGCACATATCTTATATCGTGATCAATTCTTGCGAATTATTCGTAAATCTCTTACTTTTCCAATTCTTTTTTTTTGCATTATTTTATTGGACAATTTTGATAATTATATTTATTTGGTCATTATAATCTTATAATTGAACATGGGAACTTGTTTGGCCCCTTCCTGAATTGATAAGCAGGACAAAAAAGCCATAATTACAAGTGGTGGCCTTTGCAGTCTGACTTTCCATGCAAAGTGTGCAGATTTATCCAACGCGATCGCGGACAGCATTAACAACCCGAACTTCAGTCTTTATTGGCTGTGTCCGAAGTGCCGTGGTTCTCCTATGTTATCACTCGTGGATAAGTTGAACCAAACGCGAACAATAATCGATAACCTAGTCATTGGGTTCAATTTGCTGCGCGACCAGCTGGACTCAGCGCGGGAAGAAATATCTTTTCTTAGCCAGCATGCCAGAGTTGATCTGCCTCCTTCATCGACTTCCGATGTAAACCTTGCTGGCCCCTCAAGTGCGGCCAACACGACTTCAAATAATTTGAAACCTACCGTCATAACAAGAAACAGACGAGCGCTTCAATCTAATGGTTCAACCTCTGAAGCATCATCGCCATCCCGGAATAACACTGAAACTTTAAGTTCGCCTAGAGTTGCAGCGAATGATAATTCAATTAAACCTGGCAACCCACTGCGTGCTTTTTCGCCGCCCTTACAAATCTTCATATCAAGATTGGACTATAACACACCGGTTGAAGACATCATCAATCACATGAAGTTTAAATTGAATTTTATACCTGATTTGCTCCAGTGTACGAAACTCACTCCAGACCGGAAGACAAACCGTTTAATTGCTTCATACAAAATCACGGTTCCAGCCAATCTCAATTGCCTGTTGGAAAAAGAATTTTGGCCTCCTGGAGTACTGGTAAAACAGTTTTCTGCCAATCAGAAGCGTAACAACACTGTGTCCTTTCGTAACAGGAGAAACAAGTAATACGCCTCGCACCTCCTTGCATCGTAAACTTTGTACAATTTCATCTTTGTCCTGTTATTATCAAAATGTCCGTGGTTTGAGGACCAAGACATCTGAACTTCGTATCTCTTCAATTATATATCCGCATCAGATCATCTGTCTAACCGAGACATGGCCGACAAATGATATTTATAACAGTGAACTCCTTCCCAATCACCTAATTTTTCGCAGAGATAGAGAAATCTGATGGTGGGGGTATTCTTGTGGGTGTACATGCCTCTCTTAATAGCATCTCTTGTGAGGATTTTTTACCTTCGCTCCCAGTGGAGTGTATTGTGCGAGTCTCTCCTTCTGATGCTCTCTCCCTTCTCGTTTCGTGTGTCATCATCCCATGTAGCAGCTCTGCTATGGTGTATGAACGTTTCTTTGCGGAATTCTCCAGCTACATCCTAACCCATTTCCCATCTTCCCTTGTATTGCTCTGTGGAGATTTCAACCTTCCTTCCATTACTTGGGATAGTGAGTATCTTTCCATACTGTCCGGAGGTAATTTGTCGTTTGCCCTTTCCTCATTTCTCTCCGTATGCTCCTTCACCCAATTCAATACTAGTGCAAACTCCAATAATAAACTTCTTGACCTTGTTTTTTCCGACTTGCCAGCCTCTTCTCTTGTTGCATCCACCTCACTCTCACCCTTCATTAAGCCAGATCCTCACCATCCACCTCTCTTTTTGGAGCTTTCTATCTCATCTCCACCTTTGCCTAGAAATACAGCGGATCTTCGCAGCATAGATTCTCATATTAACGCAGTTAACTGGTATTCTTTTGTCAGCAACCTGAACCTTGAAGAGTGCGTTGATAAGTTCTATCTGTTTCTCTCATCCTTAATCACTCAATTCACTCCTTTGTTTCCCCCAAGGAGGCCTAAAGATGCTCCTTGGTTTAACTCAGACGTTGCCAAAGCCATTAAGGTGAAGGATGCATCCAAAAGAAAATTCCTCTCCAGTGGCCTTCCTAATGACCTTGCCGCTTACAAGCAGAGACGAGCTGACGCTAAGAAAATTGCAAAGCTTGCTCTTCGTGCTTACGTCAATCATGTCGAAGTTTCACTTGAATCAAATCAACCTCGCGCTTTCTGGTCTTATGTCAAATCTCTAAAGAGCTCTCATCATAGACCAGCTAGTTTCAGCTACGATGGCATTACATCATCTACCCCTCAGAAGTCCTGTGAACTTTTTGCTTCTTTCTTTTCTTCCTTTTTCCGCACTTCAAATACTTCTCCTTCTTTCTACTCTTCTTCTTCTTCCTTTTCTTCTCCCGCGCTTCGTACCAATCCCTTGCAGGTTGAACTGCTCTTAAGGAGTCTTGATACTAGTACCGGTGGTGGCCCAGACGGCATTCCAAACTTCCTTGCAAAATCACTATCCTCGTCTCTTTGTGTTCCTCTTTCAATTATTTATAATTTGAGCTTAGCTACTGGGATTTTCCCCTCCCAGTGGAAAATTGCCCATATTCTTCCTATCTTCAAATCTGGGGATCGCATTTCCGTTTGTAACTATCGTCCGATATCTCTCCTTCCCTGTTTTGGGAAAATCCTTGAAAAGATCGTTTTCGATACTCTGTTTCCCCTTATACTTCCATCCTTAGCAGAACATCAACATGGTTTTGTCAGAGGTAGATCTACTCTCACATTGCTGCAGCCCTTGACCGTCAGCAACAAATAGACGTTATTTTCACTGATTTCTCTAAAGCGTTTGATTCTGTAGATCATGCACTTTTATTTCAGAAATTTAAAAATTTCCAAATTCCTGATTTCCTGATTTCCTGTATTCCTGTCTTCTATCCTATGTTTGGGATCGTCGTCGTCTTGTCACTGTTAACTCCTGCTTCTCCTCTACATTTTGCCCCAGCTCAGGTGTACCGCAAGGATCCATAATTGGCCCAATTTTATTCCTACTATTTGTCAATGATCTTCCCTCTGTTATCACTTCTCTCTGCCTGCTTTATGCTGACGACTTTAAGATCTTTCGGGTAATTGACTCACAATGTGATGCTGATACCTTGCAAAGTGACCTACTGCGTCTAAGTGAATGGTGCAAATCAAACCATCTCTCCTTGAATGTTTCCAAATGCCACCAGATGACATTCTCCTGTAAAAAAATCCTTTTCTCTCCACCTACAGCCTTGTTGGAACCCCTTTGTGCAGTATAACTTCTTTTAAGGATCTTGGTGTGGTGTTTGATTGTAAATTAAAGTTTGACCTCCACATAGCCCAAGTCATCAACAAAGCCTCCCGCCTTTCAGGGTTCATTTTAAGATCCGCTTCCTCGTTTCAGCATATCGCCTCCTGTGTGTGCCATTACCTTTCACTTGTTCGCAGTAACCTGGAATACTGCTCCCAAATATGGATGCTTTCTTGATGAATGCATTTTGTACAAGCTTTATCACGGTCACTTACCCCAAACTCTATGCAGTTACATTCAAACATTGAACACTAGTCGCCCTAATAGATCTTCCGATCAATTCCTTGTTCCCCTTGCACGCACTAACACCTTCTTCCACTCTCCCTTACTACGCTTGCCCCGTTTGCATAACCAGCTATGTCTTGGTCCTCTACCACAGTCGCTTGCCGCCTTTAAAACTTGCCTTAAAAGCAAAATTTACAGCAACAAATATTAA
>OZ017738.1:283842498-283882498 GCA_963969285.1 Odontomyia ornata
GCTGGGAAACGCTCGGAACACTATCCTTACAGTCCAAACTTGTGACCACTATGTGGAAACTATCGTCGACTGAATGCTCAGATCATTCCAGACTCTATTCTCTATCTCTCGGACATGATTTTGCGTAACAATTATCTAGCGGCCGCATATTTTCAACCTTAGATCTTGCTGACGGATATCAAATCCTTGTAGTTCCTGAAGACATTCCAAAGACGGCAATTTGTACACCTTTTCGACTCTTTAAGTTACACGGATGACTTTCGGACTGTGTAATGTAGCGCAAACCTTTTAAATATTCAGCTACTCTATGCTACGAGACTAAGACTTTTGTTTCGTCTTTTTGGATGACATTTTGGTTGCTTCTTGTTCCAAGCTCAAGAATTTTGTTCATTTAAGGCGCATTTTTCAAGGACTCTTTGATTTTGAAGGTATAAAACTGGCTCCAGACAAAGTGCAAGTAATAACAGACTTCAAAGATTTACGCAGAATTTTAGAAATGCTAGACTTTCATAGATAACCTCTGACAAATGCTGCACATCAGCATAATATTTTAAATGCTTACTTTTCTGGGCCAAAAACCAAAGATTGCTGTGAGATTGAGTGGCCAACTACCAAACAGCATCTAGTTGACGCTACAATTTTGCCATTTCCTCAAGCGGGTGTTCATCTGACATTATTTGTAGATGCCTCAGACAATGCAATAGGTGTTGCTCTTGAGCAAAAGGTGATCTCTGGCAACCACTGAGTTTCTTTTTCAAACATTTAAATTAATTTCAACGAAATGATAGTACCTACGATCGAGAAATGCTAGCTTCTTATTTAAGCATTAAATACTTCAGGTTCTCCTTTGAAGGTAGGCCGTCCACGTGTTCACTGACCATAAACCTCTTACACTTACTTTGAAACAAAACCTTGACAAAGCATCTCCTCGCCAGCATAGGCATTTAATCTATATTAGCCAGTTTACTACTGACAAACAACACGTTTCGGGCAAGGATGACGTTGTGGTGGATGCTTTGTCTAGAAAAACTGACATTTTCCCGCTCAAACTCTACAATTAACTGTGAGTTGTCTCAAAAAGGACCACGACTATACATTCCGGTCAAATTTCAAAAAGAAGTATTTAACACAGTTCATGGTCTCTCGCATAAGAGCTACAAACAAGCTTCTCACTTCTAAATGCTTTTGGACATCTGTGAACCGGAATTGGGCTCGAAGCTGCGACGCCTGCCAAAAGTGTAAATTCACCCAACACGTATATAGGGAACTCGGATTATTTCCTGTGTCGACGAAACGATTCCACACAATACATCTTGACATTATTATTATGTATTTCGTCGTCACGAAACGACGCAGCAAATCTTTCGGATTGCGCTTTAACAGCGTCAAACACTGCTCCGAAGTGGTCTCACGGTTGGGTTTGTTATCCGAAGTGAGCAAACGCGGCACCCATCGTGCTGACAGCTTTTTCATGCCCAAAGTTCATGCTGGATATGACCCACGCGGTCTTTTGAGATGCCTACTGTCTCAGCTATCTCGCATACCTTCAATGGGCAGTCTGCCAATACGAGCTCGTTTATTTTTGTCACATTATTCTCGGTTACACTAATGTTCAAGTCCACACAATTGGTAGCATATGCTGATGACGTTAAAATTATGGCACATTCAATTTCAGATGCCCAAGGAGCATTTCTGAACCTAGAATCTGAAGCAAACAGAATTGGCTTACTAGTTAATGAAAATAAATTAAATTTATGACTCAAACGACGAAGATAACTGCAGTTCGACAAAACCTGACTGTAGGCGACTACAACCTTGAAAGTGTGGATAATTTTGTCTGTCTTGGAGTCAACCTGAATACAAGAGGCGCCGAAACGGACGTGATTGGACGCCGCATAAGCACTGCAAATAAAGTATATTACTCCGTAGTTTTCATTCTAAGGTCCAGAGTTGCTCACAGGCAAAATAAGCTCCGCATTTACAAAACACTAGTCAAACCTGTGCTGTTATATGGAACTGAAACATGGACCCTGACGAGCGAATCCGAAAAGGAAGTGGACGTATTTGAATGCAAAGTGCTCCGAAAAATCTATGGCCCAGTGAAACAAGGAACAGAGAGGAGACTTCGTTACATCGATGAGTTGTATGAACTAATTGACGATCCACCTGTTTCCTCTTGCATAAATTTACGTAAATTGCAATGGGCGGGCCATGTAGTAGAAAGTGAAGAAAACCGGCTACTCAAAAGAACATTAAATTGTAGAGCACAAGATAGACGTCCAGCGGGAAGACCGAGGACTCGATGAGAAGACATAATAGAACCTGACAGTAGATCCTTGTTGGGAATAAACAGTAGATCCTTGCTCGAATCTTCTTAATCCATTGCATCAATCATCGCTTCAAGTGCAGCGTAATAGTAGCACTGTCGTTGGACTTTAGCGCTCAGTATATTGTCGGTGTCTTGCATTGATAGTGGTCTCGTCTCTAGCAACTTTTTTTACATCTTTGATTTCACCTTTGTATTGCTGCTTAATATTCCTTCGTTTTGTAGTCTTCATTGAGTATTTTTCAACATTTTTTCTAATGAAATAATTCGCATTTTCAATTCCTTGTTTTCTTGCATGACTTTTTCCATATTCGATACTATATGGAACTTCCTTTATCAATCATTCATTATTACGTTCCGATTTATATTTTAAGAAACTTGTCGCTGGATGTTGATGGTACAGTTGACTGTTTATTCGTTTCCTCCAACTCCTCCAAGCCGTCGGGCTCCTCCACACCAGCGGTCTCGAAGTGTCTTGAGATACTTATCTTTTTTTTTATGTATCGAAGTAAAATTATGATTTTTTTTTTGTTTTGTTTTTAGCACTACAGCCCCTTTCGGACATTCGCTTAGATATAGGGTCTCTCATTATCTTGATCAAATGTAAAGTCAAAAGCGCTTTATTTAAAACTAATCGATATAAATTTTCAAAGAATATAAAGCAAATTGATCGAATGTATTGGCACTCAAAATGATATGGTAAGTACCAGGCTTGGCCGTGTGTCTGTCCACCCAGCTGTGATACGTTCTGATTATATCAAATTATAATATTTGATATTAATTGCGTGAATCAACTAATTTAAAAAAAATATTAAAGCTAATGACAGAAGCGATAAAGAAAAACGTCTGCACGCAACGAATTCAAGACGTAGAACAGTTGAAATGATAAGCTACTGTATTTAGCTGCGACAAAGGTCACATAAATTCTGTATCCCGGAGGTGTGGAATACAGTTAGAATAAGTTGATAGTACAACGTCCGGTTAGTATGAATTCCATACAGCTTCCATTACTTCCAACAAAAATAAACATGGCTTTGTTTTGCATTGCATTATTTCCGTTATTGTTCATAAGGGAAAATTATAGCATCAAGAAGATGGAGGTTTCTTCACCACGGACATGGTGCCCTTACCTGCGGTGCACAGATTTGTATTTCATATTGATATAAAAAACGCAAATTTAAATTTCTATAATGCATATGCAGATACTTTATTACATGATGCGAAAAGCTTATTTGTTGAGAGTACATTTTTAACGCCTGTCAAGAGTGCAAACGAAAGTTTTGACTCTGTTCTTTCTATTTAAATGTACTTTTTCTCATCAGATGCAATAATTTGTTTGAAAAACTGGATAAGGAATTTTATTAATTATTTGTTTCTTCACTATAATTGATTGATAAATATGTAACTATTTACTTCTAAATAATTTTTCATTAATTTAACCAATATGGTTTTTATGGTACAATAGAATTATTTATTTTACTTAATTCCTTGTGAATTCAAACAGTTTTTTAATGGCTGGCAAAAACACTATTTTAATTTTATACAAATTAGTCAAAACTACGCAAGAGCTACCTGATTATCATTAATTACTAAGTGTATTTATATTTCTCTTCTTTTTCGTAGCACTACAGCCCTTCTCGGGCCTTCACTTTCTGCAAAAAGCGCCTCCAACTGTCTCGGTCAATTGACGTCCTTCAATCTCGAAATCCGATCAGCGATGATCTGTCTTCATCGACCGAGCTAGACCAGCGTTTCCTCGGTTTATCCACTGGTCTCCGCCCTTTAGTTCTCCCAAAGAATACCTTTTCCATACGATTCGTTGTTCGTCCATACGATTCACATAGTCAGCCCATTTCAGCTTCCGCAGTCTTACAATCTTTGAGACCTCCGGCTAGTCATTATTGTCTCGAATTCGCCATTAGTCCCCGTTTAGCTTTGCTCCAATAATTCACCTCAAAACCCGTCTTTCGAAGGCGTTTAATATGTTTGCGGATGCTTGGGTTAGGGTCCATGTTTCACACCCATAGCAGTATACAGATATGTATACTTGGAGATTTGTTTTCCTGTGTATGTAGCTGGTCTTCAAGATCGTCAAAACTGAATAAAAAATTTTATTTGTGAGCTGTATTCTTCGGCGTATTTCGTCCTTTCATTACTGGTTCTCGTTATTTTGAAGCCTAAATACACAAATTCAACCACATTTTCGATACTGTATTCGCCAAGTGTGATATTTTGTGTATTTGAGGTATTTTTTTCTCGACTGCATCATGAGTTTTGTTTATTTTCATTGATTTGTAGCCCTACTAGTTTTGCTTCGCAGTCGAGTTTCAGGAAAAGTTATTTGGAGGTTAACGATCGTGACAAACTGCGGATATCGTCCGCATAGACTACCACTTGACTAGGAGTATAATAGTGCGCCTCTTGTGTCGACAAGTAGCCTTCTGATGACATATTCCAGATTCAAATTGAATAGCAATGGGACCAGCCCATCTCCCTGCTTTAGTCTAATATTTGTGCCAAAGGCATCGGTGAGTTGGTTATTGATGCACACTCGGAAGGTCTTCGGCGTCATTGTCATTTTGGTAAGAGGGGCTCATTTGGCTGGGATGCCAAAGCAAAAAAATTATTTAGCTCAGTACCTTACGATTAATACTGTCGTGCGCTTGCTTGAAGTCAACGAAACTTTGGTGTACGTCTATGTAGTATTCCCAGCATTTTTCAAGTACCTGCTTGACAGTGAACAATTGGTCTGTAGTAGATCTACCTGCCCTAAAACCACCTTGATACTCCGCAATAATAATGTTAGTGTATGATCTCATTTGATTTTCTAAGATCTTTGAAAATATTTTGTATGGCGTACAAAGTAGTGATATGCCTCTACCTTTTTTGCGGATAAAGAATATAATTGATTGGCTCTACTCATTTGGCATTTGGCATATGTGGATAGCTTTCTGAATACCGCTGCCACCATTCTTAATGAGCTCCACTGGAATCTCATCGATGCCCGGTGCTATATTATTATTTTGGGCTTTAATGGTGGAACAAACTTCAGCCAGAGTTGGTAGGGCCAATGAAGCTCTCCGGGAATATCTATAGGCTCCGATGCTCTGGAGCTGTGTGGAGGGTTAAAGAGGTTCTTGAAATATGATGCCCATCTTTCCTTAATCATGTTTTCATCAGTGATGATGCTGCCGATGTCATAACGGCTGATAATCTCGTTTCAGGCTTTTCCCTACTTTATATGCTTATCTTGTATTGTTGCTCGCTACACTTACATCGATACTTCTCAATTGGTCGTCATGGTATTTTCTTTTCTTAGTTCTAATTATCTTATTCGCTACTCTGCACAGATTTTCATAATGTTCTCTCTTCGTCCTGGTTTTTCTACCTAAATATTGTTTGTAAACGCAAAATCGAACCAACCAGTTCTTTTACACCAGGCTTGATGTCCGATCGTCTGTTCTGCCACGGTCCTAATTTCCGCTTTGACTTCAACCAACATCTTTTTGGTTGTTTTCAGCGATGTATCTGATAGGATGGGAGCCAGCTAATTGTCGAGGGTCTCCGTGAAATTTTTTACCACCGACGCTGTTTGGAGCCTTTCGATGTCGGATTTCTGCAGAGGGCTGGTCTTCGCCGAATACGCCTTCGACATACGACATCGATAGGTTAATTTTATCAAGTAATAATCCGAGTTACAATTGGCTCCTCGGTATGTACGGAGTCAAGTATGCTCGATGCTCAACGTTTTTGGATCAGAACATGGTCGAACTGGTTTTGTGTTGCCATCCGGTGATATCCAGGTCATTTTATGTATGCGTCGATGTGGAAAGTAAGTCGAACGTATGACTAGATTTCTGCTACATGCAAAGTCAATCAGGCGCTGGCCGTTGTCATTTGTTTTCTCATGGAGGCTATATCCTCCAGTCGTTCCCTGAAAAGATATGTTAGGTCATTGCAAACATTAGCGATGATATTGCCCAGAATTATTTTTGTGTCATTTGTAGGGAATGAATCAACTTGTCTTTTCATGTGATTCTAGAACGTTTCTTTTGTTTCTTCGTCCTGTTCTTCGTACGGGGCGTGTAAGTTTATCAGCCAAATTTTGAAAGATTCTACTTTCATACGGATCCCACACATTCGTTTATTGACTGCCTTAAAATCAACATTAACATATTGTGTGCGATCTCATATCTTGAATATCACTTCCAATCCAGTTCGTTTCCTGAATATATAGTATATTTAATTTATATTAACTGGCCTGTTGTAAAAGATCTTTAACAGCACCAGGGTTGTTCAATGGGATCCGATGCCATACGAGGTGTGACAATTAAGTCATGAGACTGATTCCATGAAAACCGTATATTGAAAAATTATTCTACAACTCTGCCATCCCCTTCAAAGTAGTCCCCTTGTGCAGCTATACAACGATTCTATGCTTCGTAATATTTCTGGAACGCTTCGACTGGGATGTCCGCGAGTACCCTCGTCACGGCCGCCTGGATGTCCGTAATCGACTCAAAATGGATTCCTTTGACAACCGATTTTGTACTAGGGAACAAAAAAAGTCACAAGGTGACATATCGGGCGAATAAGGCGGATGTTGCAACACGGTGATCCGTTCAGAGGCCAAATACTGGGACACGCTGAGGGCGGTGTGGCACGGCGCGTCGTCGTGATCTCGCGCATAACTTTTTCATCCCAAAATCGTAGGTTAAAATTCGGCTGACTGTTTCACGGTTCATACCCAGTTCGGAGGCCAGCATTCGAACTGTTAAACGCCGATCTTCACGGATTAGGGCGCGCACACGCTGCGCATTCGCATCAGACCGCACCTCGACTGGTCTCCCGCTCCGCGCCTCGTCTTCCTCGCTTGCACGTCGGTCCTTAAACTCTTTATGCCATCGAAACACCTGGGCACGACTAAGAGCACTATCACCATGCACTTTTACAATTTTAGCGTACGTTTCCGAAGCTGTTTCGCCCAATCTGGCTGATTTCGTTTCTCCATTTTCGTGACCAACACACGTCTGCTCAACACGACACAGTAGGCGAACTAAACAGTCTAGAGTGATGGTAAATACATCAATAAAGAGGGGAAGGATGCCGGGGAAGGGGAAGAGAATTTCAATTTCGCAGGTTTACCACAAGCGCAGGTTTACCACAAGTTAGCCTCATTACTTAATTGTCACACCTCGTAGTTCATAGTTGCGGGGTCATTGACGTAGGTGTTATCTATCCTAAGGCTCTGTTGTAGGTTTCGAAACAATGCAGAATTTTCCAGGGTGATCGAGTTGGTCCGTTGCCTAACCTCCATTCCGGGGGCATGATTACTACTTTCGATTCCGTTATCAGGCACGGAAGACTCGCCTTCACTGTCTTACGCCTCTACAAAGGACTTGTAAGCAGGATTTAGTAGCAGAGCTGTAGGTGTATTTACAGTTATTAGCATTTCTCGGCATTAATGGCCCATCATTGTGGAACCAGTAAACCCAATGTGCAACCCCGAGACCATTTACTAATCTTTGGTCGTGGAATTCAGGATAAGGAATCCTGGAATGTGTGGCTTAGGTAGACAAAGGGGTCCCTCCTCCTTTCTCAAACGGGCATGGGACCGTCTACGGCGGAGTTGACATTTTTACATCTTACATTACATTTTACATTTTTACAGAATCTAATTAATTTATTAAAATAAAAATTGCATACTTTAATAGTGTATAATGCTGACAAGAAAATAAGTATGTTACCTCCACGCAGTCCCCCCACCAGCGAGCGTTTAGGCTGCGTTAAAGATAACTTTATTTTTGGTGGCTTTTGCAATCTGAGGCTTTGTCTCCGTTTAAGTAAAATCTTCGTTCAACGAAAAGTAGGGTTTTAAACGGTCTATGGAAATATTAACTAGATTTCCTTTCATATCGATTTTAAAAATTTTATCGTTTCTTTCTACCATCTTAGAAGGTCCTGAATATATACATCAGAGCAATGACGAAACCTGTAAATACAAAAATTTGACGATGAGAATAATCCGAAATTGTTGCTGGTCTGATATTGTTGAATAAATTTTGTAAATCAGTAATAAATTCTTTCTGGCGGTTTTTCATTGTTAAGAGTGAGAAAATCTCCAGGTAAACTTAAATCTTCCCCATAAAGCATCATAGCCTGAGAAAACTGTGAACCTTCACTGATTGAAGAACGTAAACCTAATAGAATGCATGGTAAAATCTCTGCCTAAGACTTATTATCATGACAAAAAATGGCATCTTTAAAAGTCCTATGCCATCTTTCTATTAGTCAATTAGATTGCGGATGATATAGTGTGGTACGGTTACGTTTGAAGCCTATTTTATACTTAATTCAATGAATAATCTGGATTCAAATTCAGCTCCCAGTATTTTAAATTCCTTTGATGGCGGTAAAATACCTATAATATCCAAATGAGTTGTTTCAAACCAGTTGGAGTTAGATTGAAATTTAGAAACTGAAGAAGAAATATTGAGGATTAATTTTAGATCTTTGGCAAGCTAGACACGCTTTGGTTCTGTTTCGAATATCTGTTTTAATTCTTCTCTATAAAAATTTATTAGTTAATAATTTCATTGTGGCTTTAATACCTAGATGGGTTTGGTTGTGCACATTTATAAAAATCCGCTGTCTAAATTCCTTTGGGACGTATCTGCTGTTAATATTCTGATTAGTATCTCAGAAAATATCCACATTGGAATTAGGCATTTTAACTTTTATAATTTCAAATTTAGGGTTCCTAATTAATTCATCTATTTCAGGATCATTCTTATATGCTTCAGCAATTTGTTCTTTGTCGGTGTTTGAAGATATTTCAATTGCTTCTACTCGTGATAAAGTACGAGGTGTGTACAAAAAGTGATGTGACTTTTCAAATTTCGTCGGCGACGTACATTCGATTATCGATTTTTTAATTTTTTTATGCTTTTTTTACATCAATTTAATTTAAATCTATACGATAATTTTTTGGTCTACAGTGAGCTTTTATTGCTTCGTGCTGATATCGATTTCGTTTTCGAATGGCTCCGATAGCTTGAAATTTTTTGTAGCTACATGATAGAGTTGCTTATATTGTTAGAGAAGAAAAATATTAGAAGAAGGTGGTTTCAACGTGTGTACTAATTCTCATTGGGCCATCACCTCCTAACATTTTTCTTCTCTAATAATTTTTAGAAAAAATTATTAAATAAGCAACTCAATCATGTAGCTACAAAAAATTTCATAAGTAATTTCAAGCTATCGGAGCCATCCGAAAACGAGATCAATATCCACACGAAGCAATTAAAGCTCACTGTAGAACAAAAAAATATCGTATAGATTTACATTAAATTGATATAAAAAGGGTGAAATGATAAATTTAAAGTTTAGCAAAGACAAGTAACCTGAACAGAATTCGTAGTCACAAAAACATATTCAGTTCGCATAAGTAGGAAAATTAAAAATAACTCTCATACCTCTAAGCATGGTGGTCGCCATCACCGGCCTGTATCTAATAAGAGTAATGGCCCGATGAGAATTAGTACACACGTCGAAACCACCTTCTTCTAACATTTTTCTTCTCTAATATTTTCAGAAAAAATTATTAAATAAGCAACTCAATCATGCAGCTACAAAAAATTTCCTAAGTAATATATTTACAATTTCAGCTATATAATATGTTTAGTTTGTTTGTGAGAGGCATAACGGTTAGAAGTGTTCGCTCAGCATTTTTGCTATCGAAAAAAATGGATCAAAGATCAAGATTTTTTGGTCAAAAACAACACCACAATCATGCGTCAGCCACCATATTCACCGGATTGGTCCCATATGACTTTTTCTTTTTCTCAAAACTGAAGAAGAGATCTATGAAAGGACGGAGATTTGTAACGATTGAGGTGATAAAGACTGCATCGCTAGAAGAGCTAAGATTATACCGAAAAGTGCTAATGAGAAGTGCTTCGAGGATTGGAGAAAACGTTGGCACAAGTGTATTGATTCCTTTGAAGGGGACAACATAAACATTGACGAATAAATAAATATTTTTTCCTAAAAATACAAAGTCACCTTACTTTTTGAACACACCTCGTATATGCAACCAAATTTTCCTTTCCAGATACCTGTTGGATATCCGTTGGAAATTGAGTTATAAAATTGAAGTGTCTAGATTGAATAGGAGTGCTATTTCAGGTGACTGATTAAATGCATAAACCAACGGTTCATGATTTGTATAAATAGTCAACGGATGTCCTGTCCTTCAAGCAGATAACGAAAATCTTCGATTGCATATTGAATTGCTAACAGTTCTCTAATTTATGCATTGTAGCGCATTTGAGAGACTTAATAGTTGAACCACACCATCTACAACAAAATTTGATGCATCTACAACTGCAGATAAATGACCGTTCGCTTAAGAAAAATGTAAAAGAGTTGATCCAGCCAACTGTTGTTTTGATTTATTAAATGCCTCTTCGGCAACATCATCCGAAGTAAACCTTTTATTTTGTATTTCTGAAGTCTTAGAAAGAAACCTATAAAAGTTTAGCATTCCTAAAAATCTTCTTAATTGTTTCACACTTTCCGGTTTCGGATATGACTTAATTTCCTCTACTCTATCTTTGCATGGACCTATTCCTTTATCAGAAACCGAATGCCGGAGAAATGTATTCTTTTTTTACAAATAGATATTTTTCAAAATTTATTGTGAGTCCATAATCACTTAACTTTTCAAAAAGCATTTCTAAAAGCTTGAAATATTCTTCCACTGTTTTCGAAGCCACCAATATATCATCCAGATAAACGAAACAGAAAGATTGGAAGGTCTCTTAGAACAGCTTGAATGAAAGGTTGAAATGTCTGTGCAGCATTGCGGCATTGCAGTCCTTGGATTTTCAAAAACGCCAAAAGGAGTACAAATTATTGTCTTCTCTATATCAATTGGATCAACAGGAATTTGATGATATACCTTCACTAAATCCATAGAGAAAATATAGCCAAATAAGTGATTAGTAAAATCATGAATATGAGGAAGGGGAACCGAATGTTTGATTGGTTTTAATTTCCCATCATCCACAATACTATTGTTAAATTTGTGGAGTAAACCTTTTATGTTAGAATCTATAGGATCATTAAAATAAATTACCAAAGATTCAAACGTCGAATTTGATATTTTAGTTTTACTTCGAATGTTAATTATCTGTTTTTAAGATCTACTACAAGTGCAAAATATTTTTAACCGACTTCCAAAAGAAAGAAGGTTATCAATTCATCGCGTATATTTTTTTTTGTATGTTCACGCATAACTTTTAAACGGAGATAGATAGAAGAGTCTTGTTTTTGGCAAATGATAAGTCTTTCTTCCAGTTAGGTCCCGTTTAAAGGATAAGAAATTCAAGTAACGGTAAAGGACTTTTACCGTTAAAACTAAAAAATTTCCGACTTTCACCCCGATTTTTCAGCATAATCGATGGATGCAAGGATTTTGATTATAGAGGTTTCAAATGAAGGATAACATATTGATCTAAAATGTATTGGAACAGAATTGAAACCCTTCCAAGGACTCTGTAGATATTAATAGTTAAATATGATACATTGATGTCGAGAAATTGAATTTAAATGATATTTCGTACGAAAAGTGCCAATTAGTTGGCACTCTGCAAGGATTTGTTGGAGATACCGAGTCCTTTGGTGAACGGATGATAAAAATGATCAGTATCCTTAATTTTCTGCATAAACGGTACATTTAAGTTCATTATTTCTACGGGAAATAACCAATAAATTAATTCTAAATGTGGCATAAATACAATTCTACAATAGTCAAAGGGAACATTTCAGGATGCTTTTCTCTTCCGCATTCATTCTTTGCTTACCAATGAGCTTGGTATAGGATCCTTTTTACATACTTAGACGTAAACGTTACATATAGGATTATAAAATTCCCCGAAGAAATAATAAGGATTGAATGATTGCAAATTATAGAGTTGACTCGTTACTTTTCAGTTAATATTATATATACATTACAACATATGCCCAGAAATCTAAAATTAGTGATTTCCATACTAACAACCGGCGAGAATCGCAACCTAAAAAGAGATACGTTTCCTGCTATAATTGATCATAACTATACAGATGAAGATGAAAATGCATAGCCGAGTTTTCATTGAACTATATGGTCTGATTTTCTTGAAACTTTCATGAAAGTTAGGTGCCATAGTTAACTGAAAACGAAGGCAATGGGTATCGAATAAAGGTGAACGAATGATGCGGTTACGGAGGATATTTTTAAGTAAATTTCTTGAGATTGATTGCGGAGTGAACTATAGGTTTACATACGAGTATATATATATATAAATACATATGTCTATACATATATATTGTTACATGCTCGAATAATTCTGCGAGTTACTGTTGCAATTGTTTTCACAACCATTAAGAACCTCATGATCAACAAAGTGAATTTACTCGAAACCACGAGAACCCACTAAGCATCATCAACATCTGAAAGTGACGTCACTCCATTCATTAAGCTGCTCGAATATACCAGGTACCTCTCAACAGAACATTCGCCAATGTACGAGAAATGGGTTGAATGGGTAGAGACCCTATATAAAGGCGAGCTGAATGAATTAGGGTATCATTCATTAGAACCGCGATATAGTAAAAACTGCGATAGCGAATTGAAAAGCGATATTGATCCAGTAATAGTGGAGTGATTTTCGTTGATTGTTAAGTGGACAGTTGTTAGAGAAATTTAATTGACAAGTGAAAGTTAGATTCTAATTAAAATTGTGAAATAGTTAAATGATGATTGCATTTTTTAGTAAATAAATAAACTCTTTTAATTTAATTTAAAAGACATTGCGTTTTCACTTTCCCGGAACATTAAAATTATTGGCCGCGAACCATAACACGCGACAGTGGTGTCAAGAAGTGAGAAAGAAAAATTTTGGAAGGGAAAACTTTTGAACATTTTTAAAGTGCACAATAGTAAAAATTAACGTGGAAACTGGTGGAACAGCCGAAACAATAAAAATGCCAGGAAACTTACATCTAAAAATTGATCAATTGACCATATCGGAGCTCAAGGAGGAGTTGGAACAGCGAAATCTGGCCACACAAGGTACAAAGGCCATATTGATTGCACGCTTGCGTGACGCGATCGAGTCAGAAGGCGTGAATCTGGATTCGGGTGAGCCCTCAGATGCGGAACAAGGCGCAGAAGGTGGAGAAGTAGAGACACCCAAATCAAAGGAGCCAGAAAATGCGATAATGCAAATCTTAATGCTGATGCAGCACGAGCAGCGACAACAGTCCTCCAATTTAACTGCGAAGCTAAATGAACAATCAACGAAGCTAAATGAACAATCAGCACAGCTAAACGAACAGACATCCAGTTTAACTGCGAAGCTAAATGAGCAATCAGCAAAAATGGACCAACAAGCGATCGAAATCAAGGCGGATTTGCAAAAACAGTCAACCGAAATAAAGGCGGAGCTCGGTAGTCTCAACAAACAAATGAAATGCGTCGAAGAAAAGGTTTATCAAGTCAAGGAGAGAATTAACCATGAGATTAGCCAGGTCGAGGAGAGAATGAACCATGAGATGGAAAAAATGAAAAAGCACTTGGAAGCAGCGAAGGCAGTAGTAACCACCTCACCAGCCCCGCTTATAACCGCAGCGCAAAGCACATCCAGAAATGTGCAAGCACCAATATTCGACGGGCAAACGGTCTGGAGTATTTACCAAACCCAGTTTGAAGCTGCCGCAAGGGCAAATCACTGGAATGAGCAGGAACGAGCAACTGCACTAATTCTTGCTCTAAGAGGCCCAGCTGCCGAGCTTTTGCAGACGATCCCCGTTGAATTGCACTCAAACCCACCTGCTATAATGAATGCGCTCGACATGCGTTATGGAGACGATCATCTAAAGCAGATTTATCGGTCACAGCTACGGCATCGGATCCAGAAGTCTGGCGAAACTTTACAGCAGCTAGCCCAAGACATTGAGCGACTGGCACTTTTGGCTTACCCAGCGCACGGCCCCGAACATCGAGATGACGCAGCGACAGAAGCATTCATCAGCGCATTAAAAGACCAAGAATTGCTACAAGCGGTGCGTTTAGCTCAAAAGCAAACACTTAAGGACGCATTGGCTTATAGTGTGAATTTGAGGCAGCGAAAAATGTGAGCCGTACCACTGCCCGGGTTCGTGAGGTAGTGACAGACGAGTGCAGGTGTGAGCGCGTGGAAATTGATCAAGACCCGCAGGTAAATGGTGCGCCTAGATGCTGGAATTGCGGAGAGAAGGGGCACCTGCAAAGAGACTGCAAGAAGCGAAGAAAACCAAGCTATTGTCCAGGGTGTGCAGCTAGGAGGAGATCCAGACCGAGTCAGGAGTCCAGAATGGAAGCCATTCAAACATAGGGGTCGGGAAACATGTAAGAGCCAACTTCATGGGGCAGAAGTTGGCTAGGAGGATCGACGTCCCCAGCACCACCATCACTGTGTCAAGACTACATCGTGGAGAAGCGGACTTTTACCTGCCGGGTCAAGTTGACGGAGAACATTGCACCATAACAATCGACACTGGTGCAACCCGATCGATTATCCGACCAGACCATGTGAGGCAACAACTACTTCACAAGGGCAGAATTTTTTCACTACGGACAGCAACGGGAGAAACTGCACCTGTCCATGGAGAAATTAACCTCCAGATACAGTTGGGAGACCTTGCGTTCCAATATAATTTTCTGGTCGCAAACATTATGGATGACTGCATTCTCGGAATGTATTTTCTGCGACCACATGGAATCACATTGGATTTGGGCAAACGGGTATTGAAATGGCAGAATGTCGAAGTATTTATGGAGGATCCCAGCGTCCAAATTCCCAAGATGAATGTAGTAGTATGTGCCGACACTGATGTACCGAATTCTTCTGAAAGCATTGTATGAGCCAAGCTTAATGGCGATTCTGGAGACCAGCGATCTTATCTGATAGAGCCAACGAAGACGTCCGCATTGCGCAGTTTGATCGTAGGAAAAAGCCTTTTAAGATCTATAAGGAACGGATACGTGCCGGTTAGAGTCCTTAACACCGCAGACTCAACCACGAGCATCAAAGCGGGAGAAGTCATCGGCAGCTGCCAGCCTGTTTCCACCATCACCTCCTTGGAAGCCACTCACGACCATCATTGGAAAAGGAGGCAAGACGCAGACAAAGCCCGGGAATCCACGTCTGCAATATTGAAGCAGGTCAAATTGCCAGTGCAGCTATTCAAGCGAGCCTCTGATCTGGTCACCCAGTACAGTGACATCTTCTCAACAAGCCCGGATGACCAAGGCCGAACGAGTATGGTAACTCATGTCATAGATACACAAGGAGCCAAGCCAATTCGACAAGCAGTGAGACGTCTTCCTATAGCCAAACAAGGAGAAGTGAGCACTGATCTCGGACGTGGAAAAACAAGGCGTTATCGAACCTTCTATCAGTCCATGGGCCGCGCCAGTAGTTCTAGTAAAGAAAAAGGATGGTAGCACTCGTTTTTGTGTTGACTATAGGCAGCTTAACGACGTCACTAAGAAAGATAGTTACCCGCTCCCACGCATCGATGACATCATGGACACTTCAGCCGACGCAAAATGGTTTTCTACACTCGATCTCAAGAGTGGCTACTGGCAGGTAGAAATCGACAAGAAGGACCGAGAGAAAACCGCATTTTCAGAAAGTGAGAGGAACTACTGCGTGACCAGGAAGGAGCTATTGGCTGTAATAGAGGCCACCAAGCAGTTCCACAAGTACCTATATGGCCAGAAATTTGTTCTTCGAACGGACCATGCATCGCTGAGATGGCTACTTAACTTCAAAAACCCCGAAGGACAAGTTGCGAGATGGATCGAAAGATTGTAGTCATACGACTACGAAATTGTTCATCGGAAGGGCAGAGTTCATGGAAATACTGACGCCCTATCTCGTCGTCCATGTCCAGCTAACTGCAAGCATTGCCGACGGATTGAGGAAAAGGAACCGCCCGTTGATCTGCGATTGATAACGGCCGAATTCGATGAAGGTTGGCCATCGGAGGAGATTCGAAATGCCCAGTTAGCTGATGAAGACATCGAACCATTGCTCGTATGGAAGGAGACGACTGGGCGACCTGAGTGGAAAGACGTTTCAATGCATAGCGCAACCCTGAAAAGCTATTGGGCACAATAGAACTCCCTTCAGGTGGAGGGTGGCGTACTCAAGCGGAAATGGGAAACGACAGATGGCAGCTCCTATAGGATGCAAACTATACCACCCAAAAGCCGAACCCACGATGTGGTTAAGGAAATGCATGAAGGATCCTCGGGAGGCCACCTTGGTGTTAACAAGACCTTAGCGAAATTGCGGGAAACGTCCTACTGGCTCCACGCTCGAGAAGACGTAGAGGACTGGTATCGCAGATGGACAATTTGGGCTTCCGTCAAAGGTCCAAAGCGACGACTGACAGGACAAATGCAAACCTATAACGTGGGGGTACCGTTTGAAAGGATTGCTGTTGACATCGCAGGACCCTTTCCTGAATCCGAATGGGGAAATCGATACACGCTGGTTGTGGCCGATTATTTCAGCAAGTGGCCCGAGGTCTACCCCATTCCGAACCAGGAAGCAACTACTGTAGCCGAACAGCTAGTGTTAAATTGGGTCAGTAGGTACGGCGTACCTTGTGAACTACATTCAGATCAAGGCCGAAACTTCGAGTCACTAGTTTTTAGCGAAATGTGCGAGCTGTGAAATAGTTAAATGAGTGATTATGCATTTTTTAGTAAATAAATAAACTCTTTTAATTTAATTTAAAAGACATTGCGTTTTCACTTCCCCGGAACATCAAAATTATTGGCCGCGAACCATAACACGTGACAATATATATATATATATATATATATATATATATATATATATATATATATATATATATATATATATATATATATATATGTGTGTGTGTGTGTGTGTATATATATATATATGTATATATATATATATATATATATATATATATATATATATATATGTTTATATTTATATATATTTATTTTTATATATAGATAAAAAAAAATATATATATATATATATATATATATATATATATATATATGTGTGTGTACATTATATATATATATATATATATATATATATATATATATATATATATATATATATATATATATATATGTATACATATATATATATATATATATGTGTATATATATATATATATATATATATATATATATATATATATATATATATATATATATATATATGGCTGTGTGGTTGGTTGTACGTCTGAGTCTACATAGGATATAACAAAATTTGTGCCTGGGGGTCGCAGCTTTGCTTCTATTTTCGCCAAACTTTCAGCAATATTTCTGTTCTGGCCAAAGTATAGCTCCAGTTTCTACCAAAACTAGTAAAAAGATTTATTTAATTGTGTGATAAAGCTCACAATAAAAAATCCAAAGTCGAACAATTTGAAACGAAATGGCGGCCGCTCAAAGGTCGAAAAAAGTTGAACGATAAAAAAGCACTTCAGGGTCAGGTCAGAATATCAAAATGGCGGCTAAGCAAAGTTCAAAATTCTAAAATTTCTAAAAGCTACAATTCATATTGGATTATTACGAAATCTAAAATCAAGGTAGACGTTGATGAGATCATGGATTAAATGTACCAGAGTTAAATTCGATTCCTATGAATGCTGCAAATTTTAGCCGTAGTGGTTTTTGCATTGCAGTAAAAAATTATATTTCAATATACGAGAACATGATACAATGTATTCAAGAAACTGAGTTTTGAATCTTTTGAAATGAAAAAATTTGCCACGGTTTTCTTTTTTTTAGAAAAAAAAACCGACTTCGGAATGCCCTAAAAAGGATGAAATAAATTTTATGGAACCGGTGCCAAATGAATTTCCCCATTTCAATATAAATACTTCCAACATCTGCACCATGACAAAAGGTTTGGGGAAAAAATGATATGGCACCGCTTCCATAAAATTTATTTAATCCTTTTTAGGGCATTCCGAAGTCGGTTTTCTTTTTTTTTTCTAAAAGTTTTTTAAAAAATAGGCTCCCAATATAGGTTTTATAACGTTAGCTATTACAAAGTTCCATGCAAACACCCGACGTAAACGACATTACCACCGTAAGTTTATATAATAGACGAGTTAGCAGCAGTAAGAAAGAAACTTTTATCATGTAATGGTTTTTTTATCGCTGATGAAACCAGGATTAAGAACCTCTTAAACCCTCCGCCCGGCTCAAGAACGTCGGAGCCTATAGATATTCCCGGAGAGCTTCTATTGGCCCCACCAACTCTGGATGAAGTTTGTTCCACCATCAAAGTCCAAAAAAATAATAAAGCACCGGGCATCGATGAGATTTCCGTGGAGCTTATAAAATGTGGTGGCAGCGGTGTTCAGAAAGCTATCCACAAAGTCATCCAGCACATTTGGCAACAAGAACATATGCCGACCGAGTGGAGCCAATCAATTATATTCCCTATCCACAAAAAATGTGACAAGTTACAGTGCGATCACTACTTTGCACGGCGTACAAACTATTTTCGAAAATATTAGGAAATTAAATCAAATCATACGCCAATAGTGTTATTGGGGAGTATCAAACCCTACCCTGTCAGCGGGAAACTCACCTCTCGCTCGCATTATCCTGCTAAAAGAGAACGGGTTACTGGAAAGGAAAGACGTGTTTAGGAATTCAGCAATTCATAATTAATTATATATATTTTCCATTTCTCTGTTTAGCAATTCAACGTTATCTTTCTTATTTCTATATTTTATAACAGTTTTTTCAATAACCTTATTCAATATTAGTGGAAAAAGCCTATCCGTAATATTGCACCAGTTTCTACAAATGATCTCGGAGTTAAAAATTCTAATTAAAAATCATTAAAAAGTTACTTGAATAGGCAGAAGGGTAAATAATTATGCTATGGCTATCACTTTCCATCCAATTACGGTAGGTTAGAATTTATTTAGCAAATAAAACGTGACATCTTGGAAATTTTTATATTCAAAATAAATATTTAGTCAAGTAAAGATAAATTCTACTGAACAGCTCATGCAAACTATAAGGAAAAAATTTTTTTTTCTTGAAAAGCCATCGGGCCTTAGGAATATTTCTGCAGTGAACAATAAAGTTTGAAATTTAAGTTTATGGTAGAAACTACAAGAAATTTTATATAGAGTGGGTCCTTATAAAAAAAATATTTATTTTTATTTTATTTATTTATTTCAGGTAAAAAACAGTCATTTTCAAATATGTGTACAAAATTAAAAATTACAAGTAGACCTAACATTACCATTAATTAAATTCAAATTAGTACTTCTAGAGCGCAGTAGGTGACAAATGTTGTTAATTGTTCATAAAGATACATACAAACCATGCAATCAAATAATCAAAAAAAAAGATAAAGTGATCAAATTACAAAGCTAAAATTATTACAATATTTCTCGAATTTGCCTTTTGAAAACATTTAAATTGCAAGAAATTATGTCAACTTCATTCAGTTTAACATTATAAAAGTTGCACGATCGCCGGAGAAAAGTATTTTTCGCATAACTAGTATTGCAGAATGAAATAATAAAAAAAGTATCTTTC
The DNA here is from genome assembly GCA_963969285.1 of Odontomyia ornata. NCBI lineage: Eukaryota > Metazoa > Arthropoda > Insecta > Diptera > Stratiomyidae > Odontomyia > Odontomyia ornata. The sequence goes on from OZ017738.1 coordinate 283,862,481, forward strand.
GAACGTGAGAAGATGGAGCGGGGGGTTTTGAATTGAATTAAAGCCAATAATTCGGAAGAATGAATGTAATTATGGATGATTTTATATAAAAAGATGATATTTAAATAATTACGTCTAGCGTACAACAACTGCATATTGTGTCGACTTAAACTTTCTTCATAGTCGGTATAAATGACTCCCATGCGAAAATCACGACTTTTAACGAACTTTTTTTGTACCCTCTCTATTTTATGAGAATGTACAGCATAATGAGGATTCCATATTACGCTTGCAAATTCAAGTATGCTGCGAACATAAGCATTAAAGAGAGTTATTAGGGTGCTACATCTAGAAAATGGTTTACCAATGCGAAGAATTAGTCCTAAACGTGTAAAAGCTTTAGAAACAATATTTTGAATGTGGAGATTAAAATTGAGCTTAGAATCTAGAGTGACACCTAGATCTCGCACCTGAGTTACACGGCTAATTGAAGTTTCGGACATATTGTATGCATAAGAAATGGGGTCACGTTTTCTAGAAAAGGTGATTATACAACACTTATCCACATTTAAAAACAATTGATTTGCATCACAATAATGTTGAAATGTAATGAGATCTTGTTGCAAACCCTCGCAGTCACTGATAGATCTGATGACTTTGTAGAAAATGTCGAAAAGGTGATTATACAACACTTATCCACATTTAAAAACAATTGATTTGCATCACAATAATGTTGAAATGTAATGAGATCTTGTTGCAAACCCTCGCAGTCACTGATAGATCTGATGACTTTGTAGAAAATGTCGAAAAATGAATGCAGAATATATTTCAAGTTTATAAATACTTTTCAGTCCAAGGATTGCTAGCAGTCAAGGACTCCCTAACAGGATTTCGTATTCTGTAACTAGGACCACAGACATAAAATTTGGTAACATTCCAAAAGAGGTTTGCATTTACATAAAAATTCAATTTGGTTAAAATCCGGGATACGATCGCAAAACGTTCGGTTCATAAGCTTTTTTTTTTTGAACCCAAAAAAATACACACCGCTGAGTTATTTTAATCTGCACTCTTATTGAAAATGTAACAATCCCAATTTCCGTTACAGCTGTTTCGGTGACATAGCACCATCCTCAGACGGATTGAAACTAATTAATTGTAAAAACGTATCCTGACACTGCACTATATATATATATATAATATATATAGTGCAGTGTCAGTTTAAAACATAAATATATACATCAATATATAGATCAATTATATATTTGAAACAGGTTTAATAACGATGAAGAATCTATGTCTAGTTGACAATTTAGGTGTCTATTAATATCTATTGCTTTGATTCTATTAACTTCTAATGTTTCTAATAAGTCCGATCTCAAACCTTTATTACGATTGTGTAAACTTTGAAAGTCGTCATTATAAATATGATCACAGCTGGAAATATGGTTCGACTAATTTGATTTGTCTATTTTATTTATAAAGCACGCTCTGCTCTTTCATTCTTACTTTGAAAGATCTCCCAGTTTGGTCTATATACTCATATACTCTATTGCAATCTGGTGTACCACATGTAATTTTATACACACCACTTTTATGATCTTTATGGATTTTTGATTTATTATACTTAATAAATTTTTGTAAGCTATTATTAGTTTTATATGCAATTCTAAAGTCATATTTTTTCAAATGTTTTTCTATTCTGTTGGTAATATTGTCTATATATGTAAATGAATGAAAGGTTTTTGATTTCTCAATTTGTAATGGATACACCATCTTCAAAGCATTCTTCATCTTTACTTTATTAACTAAGGAATCAATTAATTTTGGGTTATATCCATTATTATAAGCAATCTACTTTATTCTATTAATTTCCATCTTATAATCGTTTAACGAAAGAGGGATCGAAAGTAATCTATGTACATAGGAATGAAAGGCGGCCATTTTGTGGGAATAAGGGTGATTTGATGAAATATTGATAACTGTATCTGTATGAGTAGGTTTATGATAAATGCTAAATTGAAATTTATTGCTAGTTTTATCTAAAGTGAGATCCAAAAAATTCAATTTATTATTTTGTTCAAATTCTATTGTAAATTCCATATTCGGATGCAAAGAGTTAATAACTTCATAAATAAATCTAATTGCCTTTTCGTACCAGTCCAGTATGCAATAACATCATAGACATATCTAAACCAGAATAAATTATATTTGCTCAAACTATGTTGAAAAATTTTATATTTAAGATGGTTCATAAAAGTTTCGGCCAATAATGGGTTTAATGGATTACCCATAATCAAACCACTTTTAACTGCATAAAGGTTTTCGTCAAACTCAAAATAATTCTGGCTAAGACACTGTTACAACCGCGGAAGTCATCCCAATTGCAGCCATTATGTTTCAGCAGAGGGGTGAGTAACCCAGGTTGGCATACTGAGGTCGGCTAGCGCTCAGTCGTGTCGTGGGACTTACGGGACACCCTCTGCTCGTGCTGAGCCACCCTACACATAAAAAACGAACACGAAGGAACAAGGACGGGAAAGAGGGAGGTCATTTTAAGAAATGAAAGATTATTGTTTTTAACGAGACATGGCCGTTTTATTCACTATAAAGACAAATTTCTACAAAAAAATTTACAAATTATTGATTTCAATAAAAAAAGACCCCTTTAAAATTTTATGTGCAGAAGAAAAAAAAACAATCAAATAAAATTGTTTATGCATAAGAAAACACAAAAAAAAGAACGATAATGTAAATTTACAGTAACAAATAGGAAAAAAACCAAATAGGTACTCGCTCTTTCCTCGTTGATCTCCGAGCGCTCGGCGAAGACAAAAAAAAGTGTGGGGCCACTGTAAATTAAATTTTTAAATTAATTTGAAAATTCCAGCAATAAAAATCAAGGAACACGCAACGGTCACTTATCGCACTCTCCGATCCGTCGTTATGGCTTACTAGCAGGAAAAAACTTTAAGGACGGCACCTGGCCCTCTCCACAACCCAACAAAACAGTTTTTTTAAAGGAAGAATCAATCTCGGCACTTTATTTTACTTCAGTTGATACGTTAGACATCAAACTGGCACCAACTTTATTCCCGGAGGCCGAAAACCAAAAATTCTTTTCCCTAACTCGTATTTGCGCATGAATCTTACGTTATTCCACAACTAATGTAGTTTCTTGTTTCTTATTCCACAACTAATATTGTTTCTTGTATCTTTTGCACTTTCTCACACCAAAACTTTCGCCACTAAACTTCGCAATCAATTCATCCACTTTCTTCTTCCGTCACCAACAAAATCAATCCCGTATAATTCAAATTCAGACCTCTTTTGTCCCCAAATTAAAAATTAACACACTTCAAACTTTATACACCAATACTCAAATTGAAATTCAGTTCACTAACTTCCTACTTAAATTTCCAAATTCAAATTCACTTCACCGAACTTTCGCTAAAAGCAATTCCTCGTCTTTCCGTCAAATACCGACTGCCTTTTCCAAATCCAGAATTTCACCCCGCAATCCCGCAATATTTTCATTCTTAATTGCTGCTGCTGCATGTGGGTAACGTAATCGAAGCTCATTACACTTCGATTCCGATACCCGCACATCTTTTCCATATCAACAAATGCAACGATTTCCATTTTGCATATATGCCGATTTGCATAACCATGATAGCGTTTGGTTAGATGCAATTCGTCATATATATAGTATATACGGAAACAATTGCTTTTGCCGGTATCCCAAAAAGAGTGTTTTCTTGCGCTCGGGGAACTCAAACCCAGGGTCCCAGTGGACCCCCGGTCGAGAATCCACGACGCTACCAACGGAGCCACCTTCTGTTGATTTGCCATTCATTGAATTAGCAACTATGCACCTGTTTTAACGGGCATTGAGATGAAATTTGTTAGTAGGGAAACGTGAATGAATTTTTGTTAGTATGAAAAATGAAATTTGTTAGTGGGAGCTAATAAATAATATTAGTTAGTATGAAGAAAGGAATTAGGTTTTGTTAGGGAAAATGTATCGAATGAAATTTTGTTAATTGGAAGTAATGAATGGAGTGTTGTTAGTGGGAAAATTAAAATTATTATATTACTATTTTTTTAAATTAAAAATAGGGTAAGATGGTAGGATTGAGATGATGGGGAAATAAAAACTATAGGGAAATAAAACTAAATAAATATACAGAGGAAAAGGTATAAGTGCCCAAAGGAAGGTGGAGATGTTACGGCCGCTATTAGAAGTTGCGAATGGGAGAATGCAGGTACGCCGGAATTCGCAACAACACAAATCTAACATATTTAAAATTTCCTTCGCGTTTTTTGGTTCGTTTCGATATCCAATAGCAGTTTACTAATCATGTTCCTAACTTCAATGTTTGCCACACTCGGGAATTGGTTTTTAACATCAAACGAAATCAGAAATCCATTACTTGGTATGTCTAATTTGCTAATACGTTGTATTAAGTCTATAGAGTTTTTATGGCGTGTTTGGACTCAAATTTGATATATGAAATTATAATACAATATTAATTAAAAACTTTGAAACTTGATGTGATGGAAAGCAAATAGAAGCAACTACTGGTCTTATGGGTAAATTATTTTTGTGCAATTTAACTAATGAATACAGTTTTGGGGGCTGAGAGTTCATTTGGATTATGCAATGATAGGGAGTGCTATCAAAAATAGAGCAATTTATGTAAAGCATAATAACAGATTTATGAAAAGACTCTGTAGGGTCTTTAACCAACAAGCTAAAATTATCTGAATTTAAAAATTCTAATGTTTTATTAATGTACTCATTTTTGTTCTTGTCCTTTGTTCGCTCTGGTAATGATTAGATTATTATTAATTTTAACTCGAATATTTCCAGCTATGCGTACTATTTTACTATTTGTTGTCGCGGATGTACGATTAGACTTATAATTTCTGTAAAAAATGTCTTTCTAAAGTAACATTATTGATAAAATTTTCAGGTAAGAAATTTTGTCTTTTTAATAGACTTTCACGCTCTACTCCTAAATTCTCTATCATCTGTTGACTCGTCAAATAATTAAAATTAAATGTGAACGCTTTTCTAATAAAGCTTTTTCCTCATTACTAAAATTTCCGTTAGATAAATTAACAAATTTTGGATAGAATATATGGTCTGTGAAAGTATATGAGCTATTGTTAGCATTCTTATTACTAATTCTACTGATGTTTATATTACTATTACTATCATCACAGTGCTCACCGCTATTATCACTGGTGCTAGGGTCATTGAATCATTAAATCGGTTGAAAGTATTTGCGTTAATGTTACTGCAGTAATCGAAATTTCTGCTACATCGCTTGTTATTTGTTCCAGTGAAATGTTTAGATGCAGTTGAATTCGAACGACTGTTGAGTTTGTTAAGCTTCCAATTTAGGATGATATATTTCTTGTGGATCTTATTAGCCACTGTTGTTCTAGTGTAATGATCCATTATATCTAGTTCTAGTGTAATAATCCATTATATCTCTATGATTACGTTGTGCAGTCTATACAGTATCTCCGAATGGATAAACTTTAAGTAGATATTGCGACGTCTCTTTTATTATATTCCACTTCCCGATCTTCATATAACCATTTTCTCACTGCCGCAATTTTTGTCTTGTTAGCAGATGGTGTGATTGAATTAGTTTTGACGCACATATAATCTTGTTTAATTTGATTCTTTATACAGATGTTTAGGAACCAGATGTCTTGAGTACATATTTTGCTACGTAAAAGTAATTTGAAGTACCAGTATGCCAGAAAACTTGTATTAGCTTCTTTAAATAAGTTGATGGTTTCGGCCTTTACGTGATGAAGATCGACAATATTGCCTATATATGTAAATGAATGAAAGGTTTTTGATTTCTAAATTTGTAATGGATACACCATCTGCAAAGCATTCTTCATCTTTACTTTATTAACTAAGAAATCAATTAATTCTGGCTTATATCCATTATTATAAGCAATCTACTTTATTATATTAATTTTCATCTTATAATCGTTTAACGAAAGAGGGATCGAAAGTAACCTATGTACATTGGAATAAAAGGCGGCCATTTTGTGGGAATAAGGGTGATTTGATGAAATATTGATAACTGTATCTATATGAGTAGGTTTATGATAAATGCTAAATTGAAATTTATTGCTAGTTTTATCTAAAGTAAGATCCAAAAAATTCAATTTATTATCTTGTTCAAATTCTATTGTAAATTCTATATTCGGATGCAAAGAGTTAATAAAATTCCGGTCTTCTTTGCCTGATTATCGTCCCGGGAAATAAATTCCCAACTTTTCACGTGCTTTAAATGCAAAGTTAAAGATAGGAGAAAAGAAAATATAGATTCTACGTTAATAATAATTATTTATCAAATGTTTTTTTCAACTTAATTCTCAGCTACAAAATTGTTTAATGACAATGCAAAGCCACTTACTGTTTTCTATTTCCTACATTAACAAGGAGCCGCTTTCTTCCACTCCTTAATGCAGCCACTATCAATTGTTTCCTCCTGCAAGAACTTCTTCCAACCGTTCTCGTCCAATTTTTCCAATGATCGCTTATTGTCTGGCCACTTAAACTCGGCGAATTTGCACTTCAACTCGGAACTTTCACTCAGAGAATTGATTGTCGTTCAGCGCCATCTTGTCTCTCTGCCAAAACTTGAAAAATCGAAAAGAAAAAGCGCTCCAACCTTCTCGGACTTAAATACCCTCTGGTAACGGCCACTTCTCATCCAACAGGAAGCGGTTTTTCTCGTTCGTGGGAGTAGTTCCCCTCGCTTCGGTTCTACTCACAATAAGTTACGCGCTCAATGTGCTGAATGTATTTGGCTGGCAGTTCGATCTGTAATGTGACGCCTACGCCCGGGAATCGAAGTGATTCCGATCCCGAACCCTTGCAACCGGCCAGATGGGTATGTCCTCGAAGTGCCAGCGGACTTCATCTGTCGTGCGGATATCGTTGCGCAGAAAATATTTTTTTTTTCTGTCCAAATATTTAGATCTGTGGATATAAATATTCGAAATATAAAATTAATCCAAACTCCGACACATTTCGAGACATATCCATCTGGAAATGCCCCTCCACCGTGGCCATCGAAAAACTATGCCACTGGCGACAAATGGAGTGGCACCTTGCCGCCATGTGGCGTGCCATTCCACACACATCTGCTTTGTCCGATGTGACAGCGGTTGGATTTGAAAGCCACATGTCGAAGAAGTACGGTTATTATTATTGCAAAACTGTGCGCGTAGCTAGCGGATAATTCGACAAAACGTTTTCTTCTACGTCGCCCAGAACGTGCATGGTGTGGTGTCGGTAGCGACTTGGCGCGGTCCTAGGTGGTGTAAAACTATTAAGAGGTAAATTTTTTTCGTTCGGCTTACGTCGACAAATGCCTTACCAGGTTTTGATTGCAGTTCATCGCCCCTCGTCGTCGTAGCAGCCAAACGTGAATCTTTAGATCGAAGTAAATCGAAATCTCCCAAGAAAAAGAGGAAAACAAATACAAAGAAGACATCGAAAGAAGGGGTGACTGCGAGCGACTTAACCGAATCGAATGATTCTGAAGAAGAGGTTGATAACGCCCAAGAATACAAACCGAAGAAGAGTAACATTATCACGCAGACCAAAGTGACTCGTGCGCAACGATCACCTTTGGCTAAGGCTAGAGCAGCTTCACCAATTATAATTCGAAAAGATTCTACGCCCAAGGCGAAGTCAATGTTCAACAAGAAGCGCTTCAATCTTTCTTACAAACCGCAGAGCTGTTGTCAGTTCAAGGCTGTGGAGGATCCTATTTGCCAGCTAAGTATCGAAATTAATTATAAGGAATGAGGCATATGGGGTTGCTGGGTTGTCTAGCACTAGTATATATTTGATTCTTTGAGAATAAAACCATTCCTCAAAGATTTCATTTCCAAAGCAAGTTTCCGGCGGTCCAATCGTTCGGCGCCGCATATCATGGAAGTAGCGCTGCATACGTTATATATGATACATTAAGCTTTAAAATTACTCTACCTCCATCCTCGAAAAAGCTGGAAGTTTGCATTTGTTTCCGAGCTGATGGAAAGGAATATTGGGATAATAATAATGATCTAAACTATACAATATCTAAAAAATCACCATCCTGCCAATCGCATCCATCCGAAATACTATTGAATTATGATAACAGTGATAATTCGGTGAAAATATCGAATCGTAAAAATACATTTACAACTCAGGAAGGTATATCGAATTTCAATAGTTGGTCCGATGCATCATCATGGAATCAAAGTGAGTATCCTCGCCCGTATTGGTAAAAGCAAAAAGAAAGTGAAAAGCAGAAGCAAATGTGAAACAAGAAAGAAACCAAGACAAGACACAAACTCAAAACACTGTAGAGGGAGAAATTAGACAAACAAAATAAACAACAACAAAAAAAAGCGAAAAAGCAAAAGCAATGAAAGAATTCATTAAAAAAATCAGCCAAGCCTACATGAATGTGGAACCCTACATGAGAAATCAAGTTGCTGCTGCATCGTACCTGCAAAATAACATCAAAACAAGGGTGATGGCATGAAAAAAACATGCTTTGATAAACTGTGCCAAAACATTTTGTAAATAATCTGACCTACAAACATAACCGACCAACTTATGAAAAACTGAACAAGTCGTAAGGAAGAGCAAATAACGCTAGCATTGCAAAATTCAGTCTGTGTTCAGCATGTCAGCAACAAACCAATCTACTATTTAATATTTACAAAAAAAATAATAACTTAATTATATGAAGGAGGAGAATATTTGCTGTAGTACTGTTTGAAAAGCCTTCACAACATTGTGTATCTTTATTAAATTTTTCATGGACTCTTGCTTGGCGGTAATGTCCTTTGAAACCATTGCATCAAACTATTTCAACAGTACTACATCATCAAAATGATGAATCTTGTAAATATATTTTGTATCTCATCACCGGAAAAGATTCCGTTATATTAACTTCTATTCTGTGGTAGCTGTAGTACCAGTTAAGGGAGCAGAACTCCTACTATTACCTTCTGCGAAGATATTTGGAAAGTGTTACCGCGGATGTGAGGCGAAATCAACATTCATCAAATTAAGGCAGAAAATCAATGAAGTGCAAAGATTGAATGAAGTTGATTGGCGTCTATTTGAATGTAAGCCCATCTCAAGTGGAACCTCTTCTTAGAGAGCTTTTCGATTTGAAAAATCACTAACACGTAAGAAAATCAATGGAACTTTGCATTTTCATACACACTATTTCCATGTTAGGTGAAGTACAGACTTCTTTTCCCTCAACCTTTTACTCAATGAGTTGAGTGTTTTACAATTCCAATATCAATGGCTACACACTTATACAAACTAGGAATTATAGTTTATTGAGAATTAAATGTTGCCAGATTTTTTTTAAAAAGTTGTATTGTATATTGAGAACATTAAATTATAGCATTTAAGAGTAAACAGTGTAATTTGTAAATCTTTCTAAAACTTTATGCCAGACGTGAGAGGTATAAACGGAATTATCTACACATACTAGTTACAATGGGCACATGAAAAATTCTATGTTAAGTGAAATTAGTAAATATGTTGTGATCTTGATAAGCAAATGCAAAGTAAATAGTGAGCAGAAACAAAGCAGATTAACATGATATAAGTGAAAACAGAGAAGCTTTAATATAGTAAGACAGAAAGAAAATGATTTATTTTACTCTTTATTGGTCCTTCCTCAGTAGAATGTTTAAGTAAAAGATGAATATTTTTAATGAATCATGAGCGTTTTATATTTTGAAAAAGCGTAGGAAATATATTAAATAATATCTAAGACGTGGTTAAAAAAAAAATAAAAATTACAATTCATTGATATTTGCATAAATTTTATAAGAAACACTATTCCTTCTCTACAAGTCTACAATTCAAGAAAAAAAAAACATAGAATGGAATTTTTTTATAATTTATTCTTGAAGAAAACTTTGATATTTAAACTAGACCTAAGTAATTAGAAAAATAAGAAGGAAACCTTACACAACACCCCATCAAAAATCAAATAAAATTTATGCTACTTCAGAACAATCACAAATTGAGGCTGTAATTAAACAGATAGATTTTGGAATAACAGCATGAAGACAGATTTAATTTATTTAAAGAGTATTTGTAATGATTGCTTATTAGATTAAAAAAATTTTACAATATTACAGTATTTTACACTATAATTTGAGTTATTATATTTGCTCTCAAATCTTTTAATGTTAATATACACAAGGAAATACTCACAAGGTGTAACTTTAAATCATATTAATTTAATCAAAAAAATGAATAAAGCCATGAATTGTTAAAAGTTAACCACGACTTTCCTTTTCAGTGGCTCGTTCTTTTTCAGTGGGAAGAGAGAGTGTAGGGTAGGTATGCCGTCGCGAGGGTAGGGTTTCGACAAATCCGCTGAGGTCGGTTTCGCGTCGCGCGCGGTACGCGGTACCTTTGATTGTTTCGTCATTTCATTAGAGTAGTTTTCGTCGGTTTGATTTCGAGTAGCATATTTTTCGGTACCGCGTCGGTGATTCGGTAACGCGCCTATGGGATTTTATAGCGTTTTTGATTTAAGATCTGTGGAGAGATCACATCCAGAATTAACGTAACGTAGGTTTCCCGTTCTGGATGAGTAGTTGTTGACGCGTTTGGAAAACGGGCATGTCCAGGTGGCTGAAATATTGTAATTGAGCGTAACCCATTCGGAGACCCGCGACCGAAATCCTCTCCGAACTAGCTGGCCGACAAGCAGTCACCGCGTGAATGGGTTACGGTGCACGGATTGGTTGACCTGTTGGTACCATCCGTTGGCACTACTCAGACTTAACGTCTAGAACTGATGAGGGGTCGGTTCCGCGTTCGAACTTGGAAAAGTGAAAATCATTACAGATCTGTCAGTGATTTTTATTTACACCTTGACGCGAGTTAAGAATTTCGTTAATAATCCTCGCGTTCTAATCCTTTACGAGCCGAGGCGTTAAAATTCTAGTGTATCACATCACCGGCGGGAGTTATAACGTTTGTGCCAACCCGAAATGTATCGTGCTTGATGTTTACTCACCATTTCTCGTAATTTCGATTACCGATTCTCCCCCAATAGTTCGAAAATGTCGCGATTCCGATTGATTACGCTTCCCGTGGCGGATAACTTGTGCGGGAAGAATAATTCGGTTGTGATGTGCAGCGGCACGATGTCACTAACCAGCCAGACACGATGTTTGTGTCCTCTTTGGAGGACTAGATGACTGTTTAGAGGCGGCATAAGAATGTGGAAATTCTTTACATTTTTTAGCAAGTTCATGTTTTGATTCAGTCAGAATGTTTTGCACATTATTAAAATTAATTTTTGATTGCAGAGAATTTGGTAGGGCTTTTACATTTGGTTTGATCGCGACTTGCATTCCGAATTTTAAATTGAAACGTGATAGTATCGAAATTATTATTTGAACATTGAAACCAAATAATAGAGATCCTTCAATTTTATCGATCTTTCCTGTAAATAATTCCAATGTTTGGCAATCGGTTAGTATTGTAACTGAATGAAAACAACACGAAGGTGGGAATTCTACATCAATATTGCACGGTTGCATAACTTCAGATTCAAAAATATGTAGTGAAGAAGTAATTCAGAAAGTCCGCAAAGGACTGCAGCGATGGACTGCTGCCTCGGCAGAAGAAGGTGTCATTATCTGCCGAGAATGCCCTTGTCTGGGGACGCGTGAATCCGCTGGCAGGCTAGCATTGCGGTGTCGTGGGGCGGGCTCATTCCCCCAGCACAAGGACCCACTACAAAGAATTTCGCATTCACGAATTTCTGGGGTCGAACAAAAACAAGGCGGCCGAAGTCGCAAAAAGTGTAGGTATACCCGGGACAACTGACTTGTTCATGGAACAAGAGCAACTAGTAAAAAGAAGCGGAACCAGGATAACCTCGTCCTTACCCGGATAGGCTCATGGCCCACAAATGAGAGAGGGGCAACCGGGTGGTGATGGAGCCCCTGCGCACCCACCCAACCGGATTAAATCCATAATTGTTGCAGTGGCCAGGTATTCTTCTTCTGAGTGGAAAACTCATACAACTTAACTTTCATGAGCCTTCCCATCAGAAGAGAAGTACCCCGGTGACCAATTTATGCCATAGAATTATGCAAGTCGATTACATAACCCTATGTCATAAAGAGGCACTCTGCTTGAGGCACTCTGCTTGGGCCACTCAACCCGCGCTGTCACCTGAAACAAAGAAAAAGGTTAGTGAGTACCCGGCGGCTGGCTCATGTTTTATGGGAAAAGCCTGCCACCGTACCGGGTCCTATACCCGGTCAGAACTAAAGGAAAGACCGATTTTATAATTTACAGATCCACTTTATTTTTAAAAAAATTCTAATAAATTCGAGCGGAAATTGTTTTAATTCAAATTTCCATATGTAGCAAATCCACCGTTATCCTTTCAGATACTACAAATTGGCAATACAAGCAAGCAAAAAAATGAGAAAATTAAATGTGGATTACTTTTACCAATTCATTGTTTCAAACGTTTTAAGAGGCCTTTTAAAACTTTCTCTATGTAATCTGTACAATACAATAAAAAATGTACAATACAGTAAAAATGTTTTAAGCAATTCGATTCTTGTTTCTTTTTATAGTTTTTAATAGACTTTTTAATGTTTTCCCTTTTTATATCACTTTACTCTCACGTTATATGGAGCGCGCACATTCACCGTACGCACCAAGCAAAAAATATATGCACACGTTTTATTTAATGGAGTTGTAAATTGATGTTGGACTAAATCAATTATGCAAAGCAACTGAGAAAAATGCAAATAAATCAAAAGCATCCGTTTCATGCGGATATAACATTAAATGGATCGATCATAAATATGTATGGGAGATAAAGATATGATTATAACAATGCATCATACGATCTATAAATCAATGTAAGCTGATCGCTTACGAAAAAAAATATTCTTATAATCACTTATTCACTATATTAAATAGGGAGAATGAATCGTGTCCGTTTTATCGCAAATATTTTCTATTAATTACTAATCTGTTGCAAAAATGCTATGCCTCTCACTTTTTGAGAGAAGTCGACTGTAATAAGAGAGGACTCTTTCTTCGCCATTGATCTGCTGGGAGAGTACAGCTCCAATACCGCCGTTGCTTGCATCGGTGTCAACTACAAACATTTTTCCGGGTTTCGGATACGCCAGTACGGGTGATTCACATAGCTTTTCCTTCAGGGTCTCAAAGGCTGTCTGGCATTGTTCATTCCAGACATACGGACGATTTTTCTCGGTTAGCTGATGGAGACACTTAGCTATTTTGGCAAAGTCTTTGACGAATCTTCGATAGTAGGTTGCCAGACCCAGGAAACTTCGTAGTTGGCGCTTGTTGTTTGGTGTTGGCCAGCTTTTCACGGCTTCAATTTTCTCAGGGTCTGTTTTGACCCCTTCTGCTGATACGACATGTCCCAGGTATTTTACTTCAGCTGCGAAAAGGGTACACTTGTCGGGACTAAGTTTCAAATTCCCCAGTCGCAATCGGGAGAAAACCTCTTCTAAGTTCCGCACATGCTCTTCGAACGTTCTCCGGATAACGATGATGTCATCTAGGTACACCAAGCAGGTTCCAGGTTAAGCCACGTAGCACGTATTCCATCAAGCGTTCGAAAGTTGCTGGAGCATTGCAAAACCCAAACGGCATCACCACAAATTGCCACAATCCGGTCCCAACTGAAAATGCGGTCTTCTCTCGGTCCTTCTTGTCAATTTCTACCTGCCAGTAGCCACTCTTGAGATCGAGTGTAGAAAACCATTTTGCGTCGGCTGAAGTGTCCATGATGTCATCGATGCGTGGGAGCGGGTAACTATCTTTCTTAGTGACGTCGTTAAGCTGCCTATAGTCGACACAAAAGCGAGTGCTACCATCCTTTTTCTTTACTAGAACTACAGGCGCGGCCCATGGACTTACAGAAGGTTCAATAATGCCTTGTTTTTCCATGTCCGAGATCAGCGCGCTCACTTCTCCTTGTTTGGCTATAGGGAGACGTCTTGGTGCTTGTCGAATCGGCTTGGCTCCCTGTGTATCTATGACGTGAGTTACCAAACTCGTTCGGCCTTGGTCATCCGGGCTTGTTGAGAAGATGTCACTGTACTTGGTGACCAGATCAGAGGCTCGTTTGAATAGCTGCACCGGCAATTTGACTTGCTTCAATATTGCAAACGTGGATTCTCGGGCTTTGTCTGTGTCTTGCCTCCTTTTCCAATGATGGTTGTGAGTAGCTTCCAAGGAGGTGATGGTGGAAACAGGCTGGCAGCTGCCGATGACTTCTCCCGCTTTGATGCTCGTGGTCAAGCTTGGCCCATACAATGCTTTCGGAAGAATTCGGTACATTAGTGTCAGTACATACCACTACATTCATCTTGGATCCTCCATCAGTACTTCGACATTCTGCCATTTCAATACACGTTTGCCCAAATCCAACGTGATTCCATGTGGTCGCAGAAAATCAATTCCGAGAATGCAGTGATCCATAATGTTCGCGACCAGAAAATTATGTCGGAACACAAGGTCTCCCAACTGTATCTGGAGGTTGACCTCTCCATGAACAGGTGCAGTTTCTCCCGTAGCTGTCCGTAGTGAGAAAATTCTGCCCTTGTGAAGTTGTTGCTGTCTAACTAGGTCTGGTCGGATAATCGATCGGGTTGCACCAGTGTCGATTGTTATGGTGCAGTGTTCTCCGTCAACTTGACCCGGAAGGCATAAGTCCGCTTCTCCACGATGTAGTCTTGACACGATGATGGTGGTGCTGGGGACGTCGATCCTCCTAGCCAACCTCTGCCCCACGAAGTTGGCTCTTACATGTTTCCCGACCCTTCAGTTTGAAGGGCTTTCAATCTGGGCCCCTGACTCGGTCTAGATCTTCTCCTAGCTGCGCACCCTTGACAATAGCTCGGGTTTCTTCGCTTCTTGCAGTCTCTTTGCAGGTGCCCCTTCTCTCCGCAATTCCAGCATCTAGGCGCACCATTTACATGCGGATCTCGCTCAATTTCCACGCGATCACACCTGCACTCGTCGGTCACTACCTCACGAACCCGGGCAGTGGTACGAGTCACATTTTTCGCTGCCTCAAAGTTCAGACTATAAGCCAGTGCGTCCTTAACCGTTTGCTTTTGAGCTAAACGCACGGCTTGTTGCAATTCCGGGTCCTTTAGTGCGCTGATGAATGCTTCTGTCGCTGCATCATCTCGATGTTCTGGGTCGTAGGCTGGATAAGCCAAAAGTACTAGTCGCTCAATGTCTTGGGCTAGCTGCTGTAGGGTTTCACCAGACTTCTGCATTCGATGCCTTAGCTGTGACCGATAAATCTGCTTCAGATGATCGTCTCCATAACGCATGTCGAGCGCATTCATTATAGCATTCGGGTTTGAGTGCAATTCAACGGGGATCGTCTGCAGCAGCTCGGCAGCTGGGCCTCTTAGAGCAAGAATCATTGCAGTTGCTCGTTCCTGCTGATTCCAGTGATTTATGCGAGCGGCTGCTTCGAACTGGGTTTTGTAAATACTCCAGACCGTTTGTCCATCGAATATTGGTGCTTGCACATTTCTGGATGTGCTTTGCGCTGCGGTTATAAGCGGGGCTGGTGAAGTGGTTGCTACTGCCTTCGCAGATTCCAATTCTTTTTTCACTTTTTCCATCTCATGGTTCATTCTCTCTTCGACCTGGCTGACCTTTTCCTCGACCTGGTAAACCTTTTCTTCGACCTGGTCAACCTTTTCCTCGACGCCTTTAATTTGCTTGTTAAGACTACTGAGCTCCGCTTTTATTTCGGTGGACTGTTTTTGAAAATCTGCCTTGATTTCGATCGCTTGTTGATCCAGCTTCACTGATTGTTCATTTAACTTCGCTGATTGCTCATCTAGCTTCGTGGTTAAATTGGACGACTGTTCATTGAGCTTCGCAGTTAAATTGGATGACTGTTCATTGAGCTTCGCAGTTAAATTGGATGACTGTTGTCGCTGCTCCTGCTGCATCAGCATTAACATTTGCATCAGCGCATTTTCTGTGCCTTCTTCTGCATCTGAGGGCTCACCCGAATCCAGATACGCGCCTTCCGATTCAATTGCATCACGCAAGCGTGCAATCAGTGTGGCCTTTGTACCTTGCGTAGCCAGGTTTCGCTGTTCCAACTCTTCCTTAAGCTCCGACATGGTCAATTCATTAATTTTTAAGTTTAAGCTTCGTGGCATTTTTTATGTTTCTTTAAATTTCCCTATTGTGCACTATAAAAATATTCAAATATTCACTTTCAAAATTTTTCTTTCGCACTTCTTGACACCACTGTCGCGTGTTATTGGTTCGCGGCCTATAATTTTAACGTTCCGGGAAAGTGAAAACGCAATGTCTTTTAATTTAAGTTATAAGAGTTTATTCAATTCAATAAAATGCACAATAATCAGTTAACACTTTCACTAATTTTAATTGTCACTATTAAAATTATCTAACACTTGTCCATAAATTTATTATCGCAATTGTCTTCTAAATTACTTCACTATTACGAAACACACTTTTCTACTACTCGAAGAATATCGCTTCCCACACACAATCGCAGTTCTTCTCGCGGTCGAATGAATGATTCCCCCATTCATTCAGCTCGCCTTTATATAGGGTCTCTACCTATTCACCCATTTCTCGCACATTGGCGAATGTTCTACCGAGAGGTACCTGGTAGGTTCGAGCAAATTAATGAATGGAGTGACGTCACTTGCAGATGTTGATTATGCTTGTTGGGTTCTCGTGGGTTCGAGTAAATTCATTTGTTGACGTTCTTAATGATGATGAAAACAATTGCGACAGTAGCTCGCAGAATTATTTGTGCATGTAATTATTTGTACATGTAACAATATATATATATATATATATATATATATATATATATATATATATATATATATATATATATTATATATATAGATATATATATATATATATATATATATATAGATATATATATATATATAGATATATATATATATATATATATATATATATATATATATATATATAATATATATATAGATATATATATATATATATATATATATATATATATTATATATATATAGATATATATATATATATATATATATATATATATATATATATATATATATATTATATATATATATATATATATATATATCTTTATATATATATATATATATATATATATATATATATACGAGTATATATATGTATATATATCTTTATATATATATATATATATATATATATATATATATATATATATATATATATATATATATATATATATCTTTATATATATATATATATATATATATATATATATATATGCACACCATACACTTCCACCAAAAAACGATGACTTTTGGCAGCCTTTTTCTTCAATGGAGAAGTACTCCCCGCAAAAAAACTCTATTCGGCACAAAATTCGACATTTTCAGAGTAAAAAAAAGTATTGTTGTTTACGCTTCAGCTAAATGACATATACAGATTCTGAAACTATATGACAGTAGCTTTCCAACACATGTTTGGAAAGGTGAACCACTGGAATAAAAATCAAGTTACTTCATCTGTTAGAAAACTGTTAACCGGTACCCCTATGACATATAATATACCTTCTTCTTCTTTGCACTACAGTCCCTCTCGGGCCTTCGCTTCCTACAAACAGCGCCTCCAACTGTCTCGGTCCATTGACCGCGTCTTCCAATTCCAAAATCCGAGCAGCGATGAACTGTCTTCGCCGATCGAATCAGACCAGCGTTTCCTCGGTTTCCCCACTGGCCTGCGTCCTTCAGTTCTCCCAACGGATACCTTTTTGGGTATTCTTTGTTCGTCCATACGATTCATGTGCCCAACCCATTGCAGCTTCCGCAGTCTTACAATCGTTAGACCTCCGGTTCGTCAAAAATTTCATACAGCTCATGGTAGTATCGAATTCGCCATTGGTTCCCGTCTAGCTTCGCTCCGATTATTCTCCTCAGGACCCGTCGCTCAAAGGCGTTCAATATATTTGCGACCGATTCCATCGCGTTGACCATGCTTCGTAACATTTCTGGAACGCTTCGACTGAGATGTCCGCGAGTACTCTCGTCACGGCCGCCTGGATGTCCGCAATCGACTCAAAACGGGTTCCTTTGACCACCGATTTTGTTCTAGGGAACAAAAAGTCACAGGGTGACATCGGGCGAATAAGGCGGCTGTTGCAGCACGGCGGTCCTTTTAGAGGCCAAATACGACGGTCATTCGATGCTACTTTTGCTCCTCAGAAAGTTTCTTTGGAACCATCTTCGCGGTGCAAGCTGGAAAGAAATTGTGTGAAGTTTATGGTGAGGACTGCCTTACTGAACGCTAGTGTCAGCGTTGGGTTGCTCGCTTCCGTTCTGGAAATTTTAATGTGCCAGATGCACCACATACTGGTCGTCCAACGACTAATGATGACGACAAAATAGAGGAATTAATCGAAATTAATCGGCGTATGACAACTCGAGAGATAGCAGAGAAGCTCGACATATCGAATTCAACCGTTTACTTGCACTTACAACAGCTTGGTTACGTAAACAAACTGGATGTTTGGGTTCCTCTCGAATTAAAGGAAATCGACCTCACCAAACGCATTAACATACCCGTATGCGACTCTTTGCTGAATCATGACCAAAATACCCCATTTCTAAAAAGAATCATAACGAGCGATGAATTATGGGTTGCTTACGAAAACGATCATGGACCAAGCAAGATGAGCCCCACAATCGACATCCAAAGTCAATATTCACCAAAAGAACAATATGCTTTCAGTGTGGTGGGATTACAAGGGTATAGTTTACTTTGAGCTGCTTCCGAGAAACCGAACTATTGATTCCGATGTCTACTGTCGTCAGCTATCGAAATTGAACGAAGAAATCAAGAAAAAACGCCCAAAACTGGCCCATCGCAAAGGCATGATGTTCCATCATGATAACGCCACAGCCCATATCTCTTTGATAACCCGTTAAAAATTAATGGAGCTCGATTGGGAACTGATGCCACATCCACCCTATAGCTCTGACCTAGCATCACCAGACTATCATTTCTTTCACTCCTTCAAAACCATTTGAATGGTAAAATCCGACCAGGCTGTTGAAAATGAGGTGGACCAGGTCTTCGCTTCTAAAAACCAAGGCTTCCTCAAACCTGGAATTTTTCAATTTACCGAAAGATGGCAAAAGGTCATCCAACAAAATAGTGATTAATGTTTGTTGTTAATATAAATAAATTTATACATTACACATTCATTATGAAACAACCTGATATATATATATATATATATATATATATATATATATATATATATATATATATATATATATATTTATATATATATATATGTATATATATATATATATATATATATATATATATATATATATATATACATATGTATACACATATATATATACATATATATATATATATATATATATATATATATATATATATACAGGTATGTATATCTTTATATATATATATATATATATATATATATATATATATATATATATATATTTGGATATTCGCAAGAAACAATAAAACAGTTGTTTCAATCAGTTCAATTCGTATTCTTCAGATTCAGTGGACGTAGATTATTTGTTATTGTTGCGTGGATGTAAAATAATAAAGAGACACCGTTTGCGCACATGGTCAGCTATGGACGGACATTTGTTTTATTAAATATAATAATGTAATGATTTGATACAAAATAAAAGAGTTGCCATGTTAAAATTCATAATATTATACTTTAATTTTAAATTGACAAATTCTGATTAAGTTAAAATTGTAAATCTAACACCCCTTCTCAATTTTACAATTAACATTAACTAGATTTAAATTTTTGTTAATTCAATAAATCTATTAGCATTTAATGGCTTTGTCAAAATATCAGCCGTCATCATTTTAGTTGGACAATAAACTGCTTCGATGATATTGT